>OU342741.1:269158862-269758862 GCA_910589775.1 Avena eriantha | reverse complement strand
AAATGCGACAAGCAAACAAGCATGCCATGATGAATGATGCACAATTTACATGGCAATAATGTAGCATGGCATGGGTGAGGTGTGGGGTACAAGAATAAAGCATTTTATTGAGTTTTAGTCATGTTTTAATCCCAAATAAGTTGTTGTATACTTTATATTTATATGATGCATGCTGCAACTCAGAACATGGAATGCATAGTTAGAGCGGGCTCGTCGCGCTGATCAATTTAGACATATTATTTGTCGAATTTGGAGTTGTAGATTTAAAGTTATTAATTAGTTAAGAAAAGGCATTTTAATGCATTTAAACAATTTCGAAAAATTTAAATTGCTCAAATGATATTTTGAATGGCATATTTGAAATCCTCACATTTTTTGATTCAAAAACATATATTATTTGTATTATTTGGAATTACAAATTAAAAGTTATTAAAAACAGATTTAAATTCATATTTAAACATTTTTGAAAACATTTTATTAAAACAGAAAAGCAGACCGACTTTTTCTACTCAGCCGCAGCTAGCCCCAGTCACTGATGGGTGGGGCAAATGCTGACTGGGCAAAAACGGCGCGGGAAAACCTTTTCTCACCGCGGCTTAGCCAGCTAGTGAGACAGACAAGTAGGCCCGCGACAAAAAAGGACCGACGCGCCAGCGAGAGGGGTTGGGCTGGTCACGCGACGCGGAGGGGGACCGCGGGTTGCGGACCTGGAACCTAGGGTGCTTTTCTGTAAAAAGGCTGAAGGGCTGACTGGTGGGCCTGGTGTACCGCGGGTTGAGGCAAAAAGGTGTGGGGGGGTATTTGCAAATTGCCAACAAACCCACTGTTTCTCATCCTCTGTTTGTCTGACGAACTGACGGGCGACAGATCGGTGCGCGACGCCGGGAGGGTTCGATCCCGCGACCTGGGGCGCGCGCACAGAGAGGCGGAGCCACTGCGGTGGGGAGGGGTTGCTGACAGGAGAAAGCTAAGCGGCTAGGTATGGTTCACGCGACGCCTCGGCGGGCAAACGCACGTGCACGCTGGCGCATAGAGGGCGTTTGACGGTATGATCGACACGTACAGGAAACGACAGCGAGAGAGGAGGTGTCTGGGGGATCGGGAGCTCACCGCGAGGTGGTCGGTGGGGTCAGATCGGTGCGGGGAACGGCTGATCGGCGATGTTGCAGACGGCCGGAGCTAGGGTTTCGTCGTCGGCCTCGTCGGCGTTCCGCGTGGCTGGGCCTTCTCCTCCTCGGCTAAGAGCATAGGGACGACGCAAAGGCTCGCCTCGTTGTTCCTCGACACCCAAACGCCACGCCTGCCGTCTGTTTCGAGGAGATGGTGGTTGACATCGACGGTGGTCGCCGGGGGTGGAGAGGGGGTAGCAAGGGAGGAAAAGGGAGGCGCAGGGGCCAGGGAAGATGGGGAACGACACGGCAGGGAGACGGGAGAGGAGAGGGGGTGCCGTGAGAGGATCGGGTGGAAAAGGTGGCTTCGGTCACCTTTTTCTCCTTCTCCTTCACATGCTCGACATGGGAAGGGCCAGGCAGGGCATGGGTGGCTGCAGCTGGGGCCCAGGCGAGGTCAGGGAGGTCTACCTCAGGTGGGACCGGCCTGCAGCGAGAGAGAGAGAGGGGAGGCTCGACATGGAGCTAGGGTTGGGCTCGGCTAGGGTTAGGAGGAGGGTAGATGGGGTAGATCATGAGGTGGTGGTGATGGCTCGGGTTAGAGAGGGATGGTAAGGTGAGGGTAGATAGTTAAGGTGGGGTAGGGTGGTTAGGGTTAGGGTTTTAATGGAGAGAGAGAGATGTGTTAAGGGGTTTTAACATGATCAAATGCAAGATCAAGCAAAAGGTGTAAAGGGATGGTGAGATGGAGAGGTAGGTTTTTGGTGATGCATGATCATGTGCATGATCAAGTATAGGGGGAAAAGATGGATATGGGGGTGATCCCACATGATCATGCATGGAGGAGATGAGAGGTATGGAGGGCCTGATGCACATGGCAAGGATCTAGATCAAGGTGAGAAGGTTGAGAGAAAAGAGAGCTCAAAAGAGAAGATCCAATCAAAATCAAAGGACTAACCAAAAGAATGGAATGGTGATGCTTGTTGCATGGCCCATGCATGGGCATTAAATGCCATGTCTAATCTTGTGAAAACAAAATAATAATCATGGCATTTATACACATGCATTCCAAAATGTGGAGTAAGGCCAAGCTAAACGGATTAGAAAGATGTTCCAAGTGGAGTAGATGGAGATGGTCAAATTTGAATATAATTTGGGACATGCTAGTGTGTGTGTTCCACTAGGTGCATAATATCCCCAATAATATTCCAACATGAGCAAATATTCCAATACAATCCATATGGAAGCTAGAAAGAGGGATGCCACTCACATAGCATGCAAAGGTGGCTCCACATATCAATAATGTGAAAACAACATGATGCTAGTGTGAGAGCATGTGGAAAATAGAAGTGGATCCATCTCAACCCACATGAGCTAGAGGTAAACCAAATAAGATGCAAAGCTCGCATATAGTTGGATGGTGGAATTATGGGGTGGTGACAAAGAAAGGTGGAGGAGTTAATAAAAGATATGCCCCCAACTCAACTTGGGCATCAAGCATTTATCAAGAACCAAATACAATATATCAAGAGACAAATACAATTAATAATGCATATGAGATAAGAACCAAAGGAAAAGGATTTTATATGATGCTCAAATGCAAGGTGGCATGATGACATGAGCATGATATAATTATGATGCAACAATTATATGTAGGAAGTAGCAATTATATTACTAGACCATGTAGCATTACATATGTTAGACAGATGGGATGCTACAACTCTCCCCCACTAAACAGGAATCTCGCCCTGAGATTCTAGGAAGAAGAAGAAGACACGAAGAGGGTAGGATACTTGGCACGGAGCTCATCCTCGCTTTCCCAAGTGGCTTCATCAACAGAATGGTGCGACCACTGCACCTTGCAGAACTTGATGGACTTGTTGCCAGTCCTTCTTTCTGCGACTTCTAGAATTTTTATGGGGTGTTCTTGATAAGACAGATATTCTTAGAGATTGATGAGTTCATGGTCCACGGTCCTGCCGGGATCCTTGAAGCACTTCTTGAGTTGAGAGATATGGAAAACATCATGGACCTTGAGTTTTTCAGGGAGCTCAAGAGCATAAGCAACTTCTCCTCTTCTTCCATGAACTTTGAAAGGACCGATGTATCTAGGAGCCAGCTTTCCTTTGATACCAAAACGGTGCGTGCCTCTCATGGGAGTGACACGAAGGTAAACGAGATCACCAGGGACATACTCCATGTCCGTGTGCTTTCTGTCATAGTTACTCTTCTGGCGACTTTGAGCAACCTTCAGATTTTCAAGAATGATGTGAACCTTCTCCTCTGCTTGAGTTACAATGTCGGGGCCAAACAATGTTCTTTCACCTGCGCCCGACCAACCAATCGGAGTTCTGCATTTGCGACCATAGAGATCCTCAAATGGTGCCATCTTTAGACTTTTCTGGAAGCTGTTGTTGTAAGAGAATTCAGCGTAAGGAAGACATTCTTCCCACTTCATGCCGAAAGACATAACGCAAGCACAGAGGATATCTTCTAGAATCTGATTGATCCTTTCAACTTGTCCTTGCGACTGAGGGTGGTAAGCTGTGCTGAAGTTCAATTTCGTTCCCAAAGCATTTTGGAAACTTCCCCAGAACTTGGAAGTGAAGATGCTTCCACGGTCTGAGCTGATCTCAAGAGGAACCCCATACAGAGAGACAATTTTGTTGATATAGAGTTCAGCCAACTGAATTGCAGAAATTGTTTCCTTGACGGGAAAGAAGTGAGCCACTTTAGAAAGCCTATCGATGACAACAAAGATTACATTGTTGCCCTTCTGCGACCTTGGAAAACTAGTTATGAAGTCCATCTCTACTTTCTCCCATTTCCATTCCGGAGGCTTCAATGGTTGTAGAAGACCGGAAGGTTTCTGATGAACAGCTTTAACTCTGCGACAGACATCACACTCGGAGACATACTTGGCACAACATTGTTTCAACCCAGGCCACCAATATTGTGTTTTCAAGTCCATGTACATCTTAGTGCTGCCGGGGTGAATAGAAAGGACAGAATCATGCGCCTCCTTAAGAACTTGCTCTCTCAATCCCGGGTCATTCGGAACGAACATCCGGTGTTCAAAGAATAGAACTCCTTGATCATCGATGTGGAAGGACTCATACCTTGGAAGCTGAATGTTGGAGATGATGTTTTTGGCGTAAGCATCACCTCGCTGACTAGCACGGATCTTTTCTTCCAAGAGAGGGGTTGCTAGAAGATTCAGAAGATACCCTTGGTCCACAATTTCAAGGTTGAGTTGGCGGAATTCCTCGCACAAGAGAGGCTGTTGTTCTTCCACCATGAGGTTGTTGACATAAGCTTTTCGGCTGAGAGCATCGGCCATGACATTAGCTTTGCCCGGAGTGTAGTTGATTGTCAAATCGAAATCGTTAATTGCTTCAATCCACCTCCTCTGACGAAGGTTGAGATCAGGTTGTGTGAAGATGTATTTTAGACTCTTGTGATCAGAAAAGATCTCACAACGGTTGCCAAGCAAGTAATGCCTCCATACTTTCAAAGCAAAGACAACTGCTGCGAGTTCGAGGTCATGTGTAGGATAATTGATCTCATGCGTCTTCAACTGTCGAGAGGCATAAGCAACAACTTGTTTTCCTTGCATAAGGACCGCACCCAATCCTTGCAATGAGGCGTCACAAAATATCTGGAAAGGCTTTGATGTATCTGGAGGAATCAAGACTGGTGTGGAAGTGAGCTTTTCTTTGAGTGTTTCAAAGCTTGCTTGACATGCAGGAGACCAAAGGTATTTCTTGCCTTTCTTGAGGAGATTGGTAAGAGGCTTCACAATCTTGGAGAAGTTCTGAACGAAGCGACAATAGTAACTAGCCAAACCAAGGAAACTTCGGACTTCTTTGACATTTTTGGGTGGAAGCCAGTCAACAATTGTCTTAACAGTTTCTAGGTTCACGGCAATGCCCTTGGCAGAGATGACGTGACCAAGGTAGGTGACTTGAGGCAGCCAGAACTCACACTTGGAGAACTTTGCATACAGGCGGTTCTCGCGCAGCTTGTTTAGGACACACCGAAGGTGTTCTTCATGTTCTTCCTTTGACTTAGAATAGACTAGAATGTCATCCAGATAGACCATGACGAACTTATCAAGATACTCCATGAAAACCGAGTTCATAAGCCTCGAGAAGGTGGCAGGTGCGTTGGTGAGACCGAAAGACATGACCGTGTACTCATACAGGCCATAGCGGGTGGTGAAAGCTGTTTTGGGAACATCTTCCTTGCGGATCTTGATTTGATGATATCCACTTCTCAAATCCAGCTTAGAGAATACCACAGCTCCAGCTAGCTGATCGAAGAGATCATTGATCCGCGGAAGGGGATATTTATTCTTGATGGTTTTAGCATTGAGAGCCCGATGGTCAACACAAAGTCTATCAGTCTTGTCTCGCTTCTTTACAAAGATGGTTGGGCTACCCCAAGAAGAAGTACTGTGCTGAATGAAACCCAACTTCTCTTGTTCATCGAGCTGACGTTTGAGTTCAGCCAATTCAGCAGGACCAATTTTATAAGGCCGCTTGGAGATAGGAGCGGTTCCAGGTTCAAGCTCAATCACAAACTCGACCTCATGATCAGGAGGCATACCCGACAACTCTTCAGGAAAAACATATGGGAACTCACAGACCACCGGAACACTCTGAATAGCTTCCATAGCATCATCATTCAGAGCCGCCAAAGAGAAAAGCTGAATTGCAGGAGTCAGACTTGGAGAATAGACTATATGGCCTTCAGGAATTTTCAGAGAAACCAAATGTTCAGCACAATCAATCACAGCTGGATTAGCTGTTAACCAATCCATGCCCAAGATAACATCAATGTCAGAATTGCCCAGAATAATTAAAGATGCCGGAAACAAAGAGCCACCAATCTCAATTTGATTGCCATGGCTGATTTTAGAAGCCCTCATGTTTGATCCAGGAGATTGCACCATGAGGCGAGTTGGTAAAGCATCAGAAGGTAACCCATTACTCTCCGCCAACTTGTATGACACGAATGAATGTGAAGCACCAGAATCAAATAAAACTCGTGCAGGAACTAAGTTAACAGGAAGCATACCCATCACAACTCCAGGTGCATGCTCAGCTTGAGCGATGTTGACACAATTGGCACGAGCAACCATCGACCCAGGCTTGGTGTTGATGTTGAGAGCCCGAGGTGGAGGTGCACGAACCACAGAAGAACTTGCTGCGGGTCTTGGAGGTAGTGGTGGAAGAGCTTTGATGCAGCCCGTCCTACGGACGCTTCCACATCTACACCAACAAGTCCCCCAAGTGGACCCATGACTCGTGCCCGAGCCAAACTCCTTCAATCTAAGGTGAACTCGCTCCTATCTTCCTGCCAATTCGATACCTCCTTGGATGGCGTGCTACTTCATACCACTACTTTGTGCATCATCAGGTACGAGCCCCCGCCGCATCGACCCACAAGCCCGGAAGCTGCACCTGACCTGAAGCTGCTAGAGCCGGAGTGTCTGCCCGAATCCAGCCGGAGTGTCCGGCCACCCCGGAGTGTCCGGCCTGACTCAGCCGGAGTGTCCGACCTGCCCGAGCCCGGACCTGGCGTGGACATTCAGAAGGTCGAATCAGACACTCCCCGGACACCACCCAGAGTGTCCGCCCTGCCCGGACTGTCCGGTCGTGCCGACCCGGACTGTCCGGCCCAAGTGATGGGCCTACGAGCCTAGCTGGGCCCTATGGCCCATGTACCCCTCTACTTCGCCCAGAACTCTACTTTAATGCCTGAATTACCCCTGAACTTGTGGCTGGCCTATATATAGACCCCCACCTCCATTGTAAACCCTAGGCTTGATATTGGAATTAGTGGAAACCCCTTTGTGGATCTATCTAATTCTTGCCTCATGCTCCTTGACTAAGGAGCACCAATATCCCCAAACCTCGTTGGAGTTTGCATTGTGCCTCCGTGTTGTACAAGGCCTAGGCATCGGTGTCCCTTTGCGTAGATGTCAAGATCTCACCGAGTCTCCCATCTCGCCGTGCCGGTTCGAGAGAGAGTCCTCCGCCCGACGCCGATCCTAGGGATTGCGCCGGACCGGTCACCGCCGGCGTGAGCTATTGGTGTTTATCGTGGTTTTGCGTGTGTGTGTTCATCGCGTTCTTCGTGTGTGTGTTCATCGTGTTCATCCTTCCCTCCTTTCCCCGCACTCCACCCTCAATTTGAAAGGGAATCGTGAAAGATCGGGCCACCCTAGAGGTTTGCCTTCAACATATTGGTATCAAGAGCTTCGTTGCTCACGATTTCCCCCATAAATTTTTCTTCTATCCACCAAAAATTCGAAAATCCCCACAAAAAACAGCCCATATTTGCCTTTGGACCGATCTCTTGATTTGGAGTGTTATTTGTGGTTTTGATCTGACCAAACCTTGTCTAAGGAGTTGGTCCAGCTTTATCCTGCGTTTCCCCAGCCCGATTTGGCCAGTTTTTGGCGGATTTGAGGCCCGAAGGCGAGGATTTCCGCTCAAGAACACGAGCAGGAAACCCGCGTTGGAGTGTCCGGCTCATACCGACCGGAGTGTCCGGCCTGACCGGAGTGTCCGGCCGAACCAGACCGGAGTATCCGGCCTAGACAGACCGGAGTGTCCAGCTGTAACGCCAGTTTTGACAGTTTTGCCTCATTTTTCGCATTGGCTAATCTCCTTTGTTTGCTCGTGTCCCGTGTGCGTGTCAGCAAGTACCGGCAAGCTTTCGCATCATCAACTTCC
The DNA here is from genome assembly GCA_910589775.1 of Avena eriantha. NCBI lineage: Eukaryota > Viridiplantae > Streptophyta > Magnoliopsida > Poales > Poaceae > Avena > Avena eriantha. Next base: position 269,751,010 of record OU342741.1, on the reverse strand, counting down.
GCGCTCATCGACACCACGGACCACGAACATCATCCCGCACCACCGACGCCAAGTTCATCATCAAAGAAGGTATAACTTGCGTCACCTTGTTAACCCCCATCTTCTTTGTGTGTACCTATCCCATGAGAGTGGCTCATCTTGTGTTTGCTTGAGCATTGTGCATTTGTCCTTGGATAGTGAGAGTGCAAGAGAAATATCAAGTGTGACTAGGTAGCATCAAGGGAGAGCAAAAAAAATTCAAAGAAAAAGCAAAAGAAAAATAGTCTCCCCTTACAAAAGAGAGTCTCAAAGCTTGTAATCAAGAGAGAAAGAAGAGCGCCCAAGGCAAGTGCACAAATCCGTTGCTCACTTTTCCTCATTGCAAACGAGCCACGGTCTCTCCTTGCATTGGCACGACAACGAGCTTAGTCTTCGTTAGGAGATTTTGTTTGCTCATTTTCATAGTCGTGTCAATCCCAACTTTCTCCACGTGTGTGTACATAGTCGTAGGTTCCCGTCACCCTTTTGAGTAGTTGACCTTCGCCTTTGACTTGAGTTTTGTTGGATTTTTACCACTTTTGACTATCCCTTTTCTTTTGGTTGGTTCTTTGGCTTTTCACAACCCTAACCTACCACCAACAAGCTTTTGTCAGTTAGTGTGATTTTTCTTGGCATTTCCACTTTGCACGCTAATAGCTCTCACTTGTGGTTTCTAGTTTGGTGCAATCCCCAAGGTGAGGTACAAGGCTAACACCACCATATTCCACTTCCATATACAGTACTTGTGTGCTTTGCATGATGGATTGGCACGGTGAGACGAGCCAACCACCTCCCCAAGAAGAAGATCAAGGTCCATACATGACGCGTGCAAGTCACTTCATCGTTCGACAAGAGTTCCGTGAACATTGCCAAGCCCTTGAGACGCGACAGGATTAACAATTTGGCGAGACGCAAGCCGAGTTCAAGAACATCGACAACCGCTTCGATGGCCTCGAACAACAAATGCATGCAATGCATCACAACTTCGGCCACCAAAATGAAGCGCTTCAACGCTCCGTCGCCGAAACAAATGACAATCTTCGACGCCTCATCAATGGCATGGCAAGACCACGTTCACGCGCATCAAGCTCGGCAAGTTCTTCGCATCGTCATGCACCTCTTCCACAAGATCTACATCAAAGTGCTCAAAGACGCAATGATGCCCCCGTGGTTGAAGATGGAATCTCTTCGAACTATGTACCTTCCCCACGGCACGCCGCAACGTCAAGCTATGATGGTGACCTCTCTTGAAGGCCACGAGCAAGGCAAGAAGCACACCGTCATCACGCAAGGGCACTAGTGATCCGACAAGAGTAACCACAAGAGGAACCGCAAGCGCAACCACAAGTACAACCGCAAGTCTACCACCATCGCCGCGACACATACTTGACACAATAAGTGATGACTCCAACTTGGAGAATCAAGCTCGTCATCGACGTCAAGCTCTTCAAGATCCTCCTCTCATCATCAACATCATGAACGTCAACACCGACACCATGGTCATCACGAGGCGCCTCCTCCACATCAACAAAACTTGGAGTGTCAAGTGATACAAGTTGAGCGACGTCCACCACGTCAAGAGGCTCATGACCATGTTCTTTGCCGTGAGGCCCATGTGCCTAACCAACATCACCAGCCAAGGAACGAGCCTCCTCTTCGTCATCAACCGCGTCAAGTGGCTACACACCTTCGCCACCATGAGGCCCAAGTACCTCAACCACGTCAACAACCGCGCCAAGAGCAAGAGCAAGCTCCTCATCAACAACAATACCAAGAGCAAGCTCCGCAACAAGGACGCGAGAACCAAGTTCCACCCCAACTACAAGATCATCAACAAGTTCACCAAGCTCGTCGCAATGACCGCAACGATGAAGAAACTTTTGGCAAGCTCAAGTTCACAATGACCAAGTTAACCGGATCCAATGACCCTGAAGAATACCTCTTGTGGGCACTCAAAGTTGACAAGATCTTCCGCATGCACAACTATAGCAACGAGAAGATGGTCGACATGGCTTCGCTAGAGTTTGATGATTACGCCAACCTTTGGTGGGAACAAGTTCAAGTTGCTCGTGATGCAAGACAAGAGCCGCAAATCACAACTTGGCATGACATGAAGGCTCACATGAGATCCTGGTTTGTCCCAACACACTACATGCGTGACCTCTTCAACAACCTTCAAGCGCTTCGTCAAGGGACAAAGACCGTGGAAGAATACTTCAAGGAAATGGAACTCAACTTGATTCACGCCAACATTGATGAGCGCATGGAGCAAATAATGGCACGTTTCCTTATTGGCTTGAATCACCCAATCAAGCGCATCATCGAGTTCCAAACATACAACACCATGGTTGAGCTTGTGCACATTGCAACACAGGCTGAACGTCAAGTGCAAGAGGATATCAAGTACAACAAGCCCAAGACGTACTTCACCTACAGGCAAGCTTCAACCCCTACACCAACAACCTTCAATGGTAGGTCCTAAGTACCTCCAAGCCTTCCTTCAAGCCCACACTTCGTCAAGGAAAACTGCCACCAAATGGCAAGCAAGCAAAAAGTGATACACCTTTCAACGGTGAATGCTACAAGTGTGGAGGTAAAGGACACAAGTCGGCCAAATGTGGAAACAAGAAAGTCTTGTCCATCCATGACAATGGTGATGAAGAGTACTTGAGTGAAGATGAGTTTGATGCCCGTGTCCAGGAAGCAATGGCAAGGCAATGAGTGGAATATGATCAAGAACTCCTCATGTGTGAACATGACGCAAGTCCATCGCTTGTCGTCACTAGAATCTTGACCACTCAAGCACAAGAGCATGAAGACCAACGCTCCAATATCTTCCAAACACGAGCCGGCATCAATGGCAAATCTATCAAGGTGATCATTGACGGAGGGAGTTGTCACAACCTTGCTAGCACCGAGTTGTGTGAGAAGCTCAACCTCAACCTCCATCCACACAAGCACCCCTACCACGTGCAATGGCTAAGTGACCAAGGGTCCATGAAGATCAAGCATACCGTATCGGTCTCCTTCGCCATTGGTCCTTACAAAGATACGGTGGAGTGTGATGTGGTTCCTATGACAGTTTGCCACAGGCTTCTTGGTCGACCATGGCAATTTGACAAGGCTGCTCAACATGATGGTCGCACCAATATATACACCTTCAAATGGCTCAACAAAACATGTGTTTTGCAACCGATGACTCCTAGCCAAATAACTGCGGACAATGCAAAGGCTTTAGCGAGGACACAAGGCACAACACCTACTTGTGAGAAGAGCGGTGAGAGAGATAATCACCTCATAGTGAGTGAGAGCCACAAGCCAAATTCGAGTGGAAAAACTAAGAGTGTTCTCCTTGCCACCAAAAGTGAGATGAGAGATGTTCGGAACAACCCATCCATCTTGCACTATGTCCTCCTTTGCAAGGGACTAGCGCAAGGAACTAACGAATTAACCAATGTTCCTCCATCTTTAGATGAGGGTTTTGCAGGAATTCAAGGATGTGTTTCCCGAAGAGCTTCCACATGGACTACCTCCTCTTCGCGGCATTGAACATCGCATCGACCTCATCCCCGGTGCACCACTTCCCAACCGCGCCGCTTACCGCACGAACCCGGAGGAGACGAAGGAGATCGAACGTCTCAACCAACTCGTCTCCAAAGAATCTCATGGTGGAGGCCTTATGGGTCACTTTGGTCGCGACAAGACATTGGACATGCTCTCCAATCACTACTTTTGGCCCAAGATGAAGCGTGACGTGGAGTGCTACGTTCAACGATGCACGCATGTGTTCAAGCTAAGTCGCAAGCTAATCCCTATGGTCTTTATATGCCATTGCCTATTCCTCATACACCTTGGTCCGACATTAGCATGGATTTCGTGTTAGGATTGCCTAGATCTAAGCATGGTCATGATTCTATATTTGTTGTTGTGGATCGTTTTTCCAAGATGGCACACTTCATACCGTGACATAAGACCGCGATGTCAAATTCATGAGCTTCTTGTGGAAGACCCTCATGGCCAAGCTCGGCGTCAAGCTCCTCTTTTCATCCGCATCACGTCCTCAAACTGATGGCCAAACCGAAGTTGTCAACCGAAGCCTCGGAACTCTCCTTCGTGTGTTGATCAAGAAAAACCTGAAGGATTGGGAGGAATGCATTCCACACACCGAGTTCGCCTACAATCGAGCCAAGCACTCAACAACCAAGATGAGTCCATTCATGATCGTCTATGGTTTCGAGCCCCTCACCGCGCTCGACATCCTACCACTACCTCTCCATGAGCGCACAAACATGGACGTTGAGAAGCGCGCACAAGCTATGAAGACGCTTCACGAAGAAACAAGAGCTACTATCGAACAAAAAGTCCTTTGCCAAGCTTCAAGATTAAACAAGGACAACAAGGAGATGATATTTGAAGAAGGTGACCTTGTGTGGATACACCTAAGCAAGGATCGCTTCCCCAAGGAACGTGACTCCAAGCTCAAGCCAAGAGGAGATGGTCCCTTCAAGGTCCTCAAAAGAATCAACAACAACGCCTACATCATCGACATACTGACCTCCAAGTACCTTGCAAGCAATACATTCAATGTCAAGGATCTCGCACCCTACCATGGAGATGCTCAAGATGATATCCATGAAGAGTCGAGGACGACTCTTTCCCAAGGGGGGAGCTGATGCAGCCCGTCCTACGGACGCTTCCACATCTACACCAACAAGTCCCCCAAGTGGACCCATGACTCGTGCCCGAGCCAAACTCCTGTAAAAAGGCTGAAGGGCTGACTGGTGGGCCTGGTGTACCGTGGGTTGAGGCAAAAAGGGGTGTGTGTGTGGGGGGGGGGGGGTATTTGCAAATTGCCAACAAACCCACTGTTTCTCTTCCTCTGTTTGTCTGACGAACTGGCGGGCGCCAGATCAGTGCGCGACGCCACGGGGGTTCGATCCCGCGACCTGGGTCGCGCGCCAGAGAGGTGGAGCCACTTCGGTGGGGAGGGGTTGCTGACAGGAGAAAGCTAAGCGGCTAGGTATGGTTCACGTGACGCCTCGGCGGGCAAACGCACGTGCACGCCGGCGCATAGAGGGCGTTCGACGGTATGATCGACGCGTACAGGAACCGACGGCGAGAGAGGAGGTGTCTGGGGGGATCGGGAGCTCACCGCGAGGTGGTCAGTGGGGTCAGATCGGTGCGGGGAATGGCTGATCGGCGATGTTGCAGACGGTCGGAGCTAGGGTTTCGTCGTCGGCCTCGTCGGCATTCCGCGTGGCTGGGCCTGCTCCTCCTCGGCTAAGAGCACATGGACGATGCAGAGGCTCGCCTCGTTCTTCCTCGACACCCAAACGCCACGCCCGCCGTCTGTTTCGAGGAGATGGTGGTTGACACCGACGGTGGTCGCCAGGGGTGTAGAGGAGGTAGCAGGGGAGGAAAAGGGAGGCGCGGGGGCCAGGGAAGATGGGGAACGGCACGGCAGGGAGACGTGGGGGAGTAGATAAGGACGGGAGAGGAGAGGGGGTGCCGTGAGAGGATCGGGTGGAAAAGGTGGCTTCGGTCACCTTTTTCTCCTTCTCCTTCACGTGCTCGACGTGGGAAGGGCCACGCAGGGCATGGGTGGCTGCAGCTGGGGCCCAGGCGAGGTCAGGCAGGTCTACCTCGGGTGGGACCGGCCTGCAGCGAGAGAGAGAGAGAGAGAGAGAGAGAGAGAGAGAGAGAGAGAGAGAGAAAGAGAGAGAGAGAGACAGAGAGAGAGAGGAGGCTCGGCATGGAGCCAGGGTTGGGCTCAGCTAGGGTTAGGAGGAGGGTAGATGGGGTAGATCATGAGGTGGTGGTGATGGCTCGGGTTAGAGAGGGATGGTAAGGTGAGGGTAGATAGTTAAGGTGGGGTAGGGTGGTTAGGGTTAGGGTTTTAAGGGAGACAGAGAGAGAGATGTGTTAAGGGGTTTTAACATGATCAAATGCAAGATCAAGCAAAAGGTGTAAAGGGATGGTGAGATGGAGAGGTAGGTTTTTGGTGATGCATGATCATGTGCATGATCAAGTACAGGTGGAAAAGATGGATATGGGGGTGATCCCACATGATCATGCATGGAGGAGATGAGAGGTATGGAGGGCTTGATGCACATGGCAAGGATCTAGATCAAGGTGAGAAGGTTGAGAGAAAAGAGAGCTCAAAAGAGAAGATCCAATCAAAATCAAAGGAATAACCAAAAGAATGGAAAGGTGATGCTTGTTGCTTGGCCCATGCATGGGCATTAAATGCCATGTCTAATCTTGTGAAAACAAAATAATTATCATGGCATTTATACACATGCATTCCAAAATGTGGAGTAAGGCCAAGCTAAACGGATTAGAAAGATGTTCCAAGTGGAGTAGATGGAGATGCTCAAATTTGAATATAATTTGGGGCATGCTAGTGTGTGTGTTCCACTTGGTGCATAATATCCCCAATAATATTCCAACATGAGCAAATATTCCAATACAATCCATATGGAAGCTAGAAAGAGGGATGCCACTCACATAGCATGCAAAGGTGGCTCCACATATCAATAATGTGAAAACAACATGATGCTAGTGTGAGAGCATGTGGAAAATAGAAGTGGATCCATCTCAACCCACATGAGCTAGATGTTGGAGATATGCCCAAGAGGCAATAATAAAAGTGGTTATTATTATATCTTTATGTTTATGATAAATGTTTACATCCCATGCTATAATTGTATTATCCGGAAACATTAATACTTGTGTGTTTTGTAAACATAAGAGAGTCCCTAGTAAGCCTCTTGTTGAACTAGCTTGTTGATTAATTGATGATCATGGTTTCCTGATCATGGACATTCGGATGTGATTAATAACAAGGTTATATCATTAGGAGAATGATGTGATGGACACACACCCATAGTAAGCGTAGCATAAGATCAAGTCATTAAGTTCGTCTTGCTGTAAGCTTTCAAATACATAGTAACCTAATCCTTCGACCATGAGGTTATGTTAATCACCATCACCGGATGGATACTTTGATGACATCAAACACCGCTTCATAACTGGGTGGTCATAAAGGTGTCATTGGGTATTCTGAAAGTATGTGTTGAAGCGCATGGACCAAGATTGGGATTTGTCCATCCATATGACGGATAGATATGCTCTGGGCCCTCTCGGTGGAATGTCATCTAGTTAGCTTGCAAGCATGTGACTGGGTCACAAGGGATGACATATCACGGAACGAGTAAAGAGTACTTATCAGTAACGAGGTAGAACTAGGTATGGAGATGCTGACGATCAAACCTCGGATAAGTATAGTATCGCGTGACAAAAGGAATTGGTTTCATATGTAAATGGTTCAATCGATCACGAAGTCATCGTTGAGTATGTGGGAGCCATTATGGATCTCCAGGTCCTGCTAATGGTTATTGATAGGAGATGTGTCTCTGTCATGTCTGCATATTCACGAACCGTAGGGTGACACACTTATGGTTCGAAGTTGTTTTAAGAAGATATGGAATGTGCGTTGGAGACCGAATGTTGTTCGGAGTCTCGGAACGGATCCAGGACATCACGAGGAGATCCGGAATGGTCCGGAGAATAAGATTCATATACAGGGGATCATTTTCTGAGTTAGGAAATGTTCCGGAGTATTTGTATGAGGGTTCTAGAAGGTTTCGGAATGTTCTGGAAGGTTCTAGAGGATTTCTTGGAGTTTTCTTGAAAACCAAGAAAGGGTCAAAGGAAACCTAGTGGGGCAAGACACGGATTCGTGGGGGAGGAGGACTCCTCCCCCCTTCCCACCGCCGGCCATAGGAGGGGAGTCCTACTAGGACTCCCCCTCCCCAGGCGCGCCTCCCCCCTTAAATAGAAGGGCAGGGGCGCCCCCTCTTGTCTCTCTCCCATAACACCCAATATCTGCCGCCTCTCTCCTCCACCTTTCTTCTGCACAGGCATAGGCGAAGCCCTGCAGAATTCTCTACTCCACCACCACCACCACGCCGTCGTGCTGCTGAGATTCCGTGGAGAAGATTTACTACCTCCGCTGCTCGCTGGAACGGGGAGAGGAAGGTCTGCTTCGACTCCGCACGTGTGACCAACTGCGGAAGCGCTGCCGAATCGCGGCGCCAGAAGGATCGTCCACTTGACCAACTGCGGAAGCGCTGCTGGAACGCCACGCCGGAAGGATCGTCCACACGATCTTGAGATCGGCAAGTGATCGACTACATCAACCACGAGATCTAATCTCGTTAACGCTTTCGGATCTACGAGGGTTAGTTCCTTTCTATCTCGTTGCACATGTCTAATAGATTAGATCTTGGCTTTTATCTAGATTAGATCTGGGTTTTGTTCGTTCTTGCGGTAGAAATTTTTTGTTTTCCATGCTACGAACCCATCAGTGGTATCAGAGCCGTATCTATGCGTAGATCTGTTGCAGGAGTAGAACACAATGTTTTTGTGGGCGTTGATGCTTTTGTTGTCGGTGTCTTAGCGTGTACTTTGCATCTTGCGGCATGGTGGGATGAAGCGGCTCGGGCTAACATTACATGTCATCGCACATGAGACTTACTCCACGCTTGACGTGTAACTTGCTTTGCACAAGTGGCTTTGCGGGTGTCTGTCTCTCCCACCATAGTTAAGATTCAATTTACAATGAGCATCTGACAACACTTGTATCAACGTTGTGGTTCTTGTTCGTAGGTAAGATCGGTCTTATGCGAAAGCCCCAAACCACGTAAAACATGCAAAGAAAATTAGAGGCGTCTAACTTGTTTTTGCAGGGGTTTTGTGATGTGATATGGCCATCATGTGATTATGATTATATTTGATGTATGCAATGATCTTTGTTGTAATATGGCAACCGGCAGGAGCCTAATGGTTGTCTTTTAATTCTGTTAAGATCTGCGTGTCTATTCATCTTGTAATAGCTTTATTCCAAGTAGTTGTAATAGTTACTAGTGATGATGGACAACCATGAAGCGGCGCCACTGACCTTGACACAATGCTGGTGATGATGGAGATCATGTTCGTGCTTTGGAGATGGAGATCAAAGGCGCAAGAAGAAAGGGCCATATCATATCACACTTATTATGAATTGCCTGTGATGTTAATCCTTTATGCATCTTGTATTGCTTAGATCGCGATGGTAGCATTATAAGATGAACCCTCTCACTAAATATCAAGTAATAAAGTGTTCGTCCTTAGTTGGCACCGTTGCTAAGACTCATCGTTTCGAAGCATCTCGTGATGATCGGGTGTGATAGACTCTATGTGTGCATACAATGGGTGCAAGCCAGATTTGCACATGCGGAAACTAAGGTTAACCTTGACGAGCCTAGCATGTACAGACATGGTCTCGGAACACGGAATACCGAAAGGTAAAGCATGAGTCATATGGATGATATGATGAACATGTTGATTGTTCGCCTTTAAAGCTACATCATCTCACGTGATGATCAGACTTGATGTAGTGGATTTGGTTCGTGTAATCACTAAAACAACTCGAGGGATGTTGTTTTGAGTGGGAGTTCATTTGTAATTTGGATTAGTCGAACTCAATTTATCATAAACACAATCAAAGTGAATTTGCATAGTTTGTTGTAGTCATTGGCATCCGTTCACCACCTTACGCTTAGTTATAGTTGAGATAGTGGAACTATAGAAATTCTGGATATTTACTTTACGAACTGGTATTGTATTGTTTTGAATGTCAATTTTAAGTTTATAAGTCCTATTGCAAACTTTCAGCAAACTCTATTTCCTCCATGAAGTTTAATAAGTAGTATTAAATCAAGAGTAACAATTCCAGTGTTAGTATCTAATGTATCATGTTTGCCTCCATGATTCTTGATACTCAAAAGATTGTTTTTAATATCAAGTTCATCTAAGAGGTGAAAGCAATGTTTCAGAAACCATCATATGTGAAAGTTATTGCGATATCTAAAACAATGTGTTGGTTACAACATGATGGAGTATACGTCCTCATATTTGATGAGAATTTGTGAAGGTTGGAGACGCTAGTCGTCCTAATCCTCCAAAAGGTTTTGAAAAAGAAACATTATACTCGCAATTCACCTTTATAAGCTATAGCAGCTTGATCATGAAAGTTGTCATGATAAGGATGAATAGAAGATGTAAGTAAAATGTTTACTACACTAAAAGATTACTAAAGAATGGAATTTTGAAAGAATGCCAAACATTTGATGAAGGTGATCCACTTCAAAGTGCAAGTCCAAAGGTATTGGTATTTGACTATACACACTTTGTACTATGTGTCATGTAAATGACACCACTGTTGATGTTGATAGATTCTTTTAAAAGAAAAGGAATTGCTGAAAGAGAATCTATAAAATATTTGGCGGAAAATAAAAGGTTGGAGATGTCCAACTTAGGCATATAGAAGATACATGTTATGGCTGTATTCCTTGGTTGTTAAACAATGTGGTTCTGCGGTATTGGATACCGAATTGGTTGGTATGAAGTGTCATACAGGACAACACAATTCATGAACTGCAATGGCCTAAGTAACTAGCAAGAGAATGAGTGATGATGTTCATCGAAAACAAATAAAATATTATTGTGTTTTTCGTTGACATCAAACCTAGCCTTCAAGATTTGTTTTAATAATTGTTATTTTGTTCCGGTATTACGAGAACAATGGTTGTTCAAATAATTACCGTATTCCATAAAGGATGGATGAACTTTTACATGTCTGGTGGGAGAAATCACATCCATAAACACTATTGCTAAAATGTCGCGAGACAAATGATTGAAAGATCACTTATGAAGTGACATCGCTGTTTAAATTATATTTGAAAGAAACCATGAAGAAACTCCATGTTGATGGAATTTTGGAGTCTTTTGATTTTGATCAATTGACGCATGTGAGACTTTCCTCGAGATAATTGAAACTCCGTCCATGGGCCAGAAAGGAACGGATGACTAGCTTATTGGAAATTGAGCATGCTGATGTGCATAGTCCATTATGTATAGCCATATGCGATGGATCTTTTTGCTTCATATGCTTTCTCCGAAAATTTGAGTGAATATATCTGTATATTTACTTAATAAAGAGGAAGTATGAAAACATTTGAAAGTTGTTCAAAGACTTTCAAGATGAAGTTGAAAATCATTGTAACAAAAAATAAAGAGTTTATGGTTCGATCATAAAGAAAGATGTTTGAGTTACAAGTTTAGCAAAACACCTAAGATTTGAGGAATCGTTCCATGGATTTGCATTTCCCAAAACACCATAGGAGTATGGAGTGTTCAAGATATGTAATGAAACCTTGTTTGACATGGTAAGATCAAAGGTGTCATTTATAAAACTGCCATTATATATTAAAGATTAAAGCTTTAGTGACTACCGCTTTTACACTGAAAAGAGCTCCATCGTGATCCATTGAAATGACACCATATAAGTCATGGTTTGGGATAAAACCCGAATTGTCTTCTCTTAAATTTTGGTATGCTATGCATAAGTAAAATGTTTACAACCAAAGTCGGATAAGCACGTCTTTGTAGGTTATTCCAAAGAATTTGTTGGGAATTTCTCCATAACGCCGAGGACAAAAGAGTTTGTCGCTTGGAACGTCAAGTTTCTTGAGAAGGAATTTTTCGTGAAAAGTTAAGTGGGAGGACAATAGAACTTTGATAAGGTTGTTGAACCTTAGCTATATGTGCTAAGTAGCGCAGCACCGGAAAGTGTCCCTGTGGCGGCCACAATGCTCATGGCTCTCGTGATTACAAAAGGTGTGATCTCGGAGATTAGAGTTCCTAGAGAACCGTGTGGGTCGGTAAGAATCAAATAGTAAGATTTGATAAGCAAGTCGTTATTGTTTTGGCAATGATGAACCGACTACATGCAAAGAAGCGATGATGGGCCCTGACTCCATAAAATGACTAGAAGTCATGGAATCCGTGATAGTATCCATACACGAGAAATCAAGTTTCTGAACTTAAAAGACCCTCCGGACAGGCGTGAAGCCTATCGGTCGTGTTTGGATCTATAAAGAAATAGACATGGATGTTTCAAATCTATGAAATAGTCGACATGTCGGAAAGAGTTTACGACAATGTTCAAGGAATTGATTATGATAAGATTTGATCTTTCATAGCGATATTTAGTCTGGACGGATTAATGTAGCAACCACTACATATATTTTGGTATATGGTAGTTGAACAAACAAAACAAGTTCTTCTAATAGAATGGTTACCTAGGATGTGTACATGACACGATCCAAAGTGTTTTGTTAATTCAAAGGATGCTAAAAGAGTATGCAAAACTTCAATGGTTGAAGTGAGCATCACGGAGTTGGAATCTTCAGAGACGATGAAGATGCTTGCATTTTTTTCAAGAAATTAAGTGGGAGCGCTAAGACATATTTATAATACATTATGTGAAAGACATATTGTTGATTAGAAATGATGTATCTTTTATTTGACACAGGTTAAGAATTTCATTTCGATGAAAGACTTAGGCATAACCCAAGAATTAGGCATCAATGTCTATATGAATAGATTGAGGGGCTAATATGGTTTTGCCAAATGTACATAGATGAGATGTTGAATTAGTTCAATATGGAAACAACAATATAGATGAGATGTTGAATGAGTTCAATATGGAAATCACAAGAATATTTTGATCAATCATTCTTTGAGATGTACACATCTAGATATGTCCTATGCTCTAAATGTTATGAGCATATACCAGAATGATTCATAAGATGATCATTGGACAATAGTAAAGATATTCTTATAAGCTTTGGAAGAACTAAGAATATATCATGTATAAGTGACAAATAGTTAAAGGTAGTTCATTGTAAAGTGTTACATTGATACTAGTTTTGTCACAAGATACAAATTAAATTTATCTCAATTTAGACTATGGGTGGCACAATATAATGGAAAGGATGTTCCATGATGGATTTGGATGAGTTCCAAAGTTGAGATATTGTGACGGATACTACAACAAAAGGCTAAGTATATAACTGCTATAGTAGCAGCAAAGGAGGGCATTTGTGTTAAGTAGGTTGTTATCAAACTAGGCGTGGTTCAAAGTGGGCTAAAACTATGAAGATATATTGTGTGACAATAATATCAACATATTTTGAGCCGAAGGAACTAAAGGTCTCACCAAAGGACCAAATTTATACAATGCCATCTCATTGGAGAATGAGTAATGCGTAGAGACGCAAGGACATGCAAATACACACGGACCTGGAAGTGTCAGATTCGAAGATTATGTTTACCACTAGCAATAGTGTCTATACAACACCAGAAAGCCATATGTGTTGAATGCACAAGTTTTTAACTAGATTATTGACTCTAGTGCAAGTGGGAGACTGTTGGAGATATGCCCAAGAGGCAATAATAAAAGTGATTATTATTATATCTTTATGTTTCTGATAAATGTTTACATCCCATGCTATAATTGTATTAACCGGAAACATTAATACTTGTGTGTTTTGTAAACATAAGAGAGTCCCTAGTAAGCCCTTGTTGAACTAGCTTGTTGATTAATTGATGATCATGGTTTCCTGATCATGGACATTCGGATGTGATTAATAACAAGGTTATATCATTAGGAGAATGATGTGATGGACACACACCCATAGTAAGCGTAGCATAAGATCAAGTCATTAAGTTCGTATTGCTGTAAGCTTTCAAATACATAGTAACCTAATCCTTCGACCATGAGGTTATGTTAATCACCATCACCGGATGGATACTTTGATGACATCAAACACCGCTTCGTAACTGGGTGGTCATAAAGGTGTCATTGGGTATTCTGAAAGTATGTGTTGAAGCGCATGGACCAAGATTGGGATTTTTCCATCCATATGACGGATAGATATGCTCTGGGCCCTCTCGGTGGAATGTCATCTAGTTAGCTTGCAAGCATGTGACTGGGTCACAAGGGATGACATATCACGGAACGAGTAAAGAGTACTTATCAGTAACGAGGTAGAACTAGGTATGGAGATGCTGACGATCAAACCTCGGATAAGTATAGTATCGCGTGACAAAAGGAATTGGTTTCATATGTAAATGGTTCAATCGATCACGAAGTCATCGTTGAGTATGTGGGAGCCATTATGGATCTCTAGGTCCCGCTAATGGTTATTGATAGGAGATGTGTCTCTGTCATGTCTGCATATTCACGAACCGTAGGGTGACACACTTAAGGTTCAAAGTTGTTTTAAGTAGATATGGAATGTGCGTTGGAGACCGAATGTTGTTCGGAGTCTCGGAATGGATCCGGGACATCACGAGGAGATCCGGAATGGTCCGGAGAATAAGATTCATATATAGGGGATCATTTTCTGAGTTAGGAAATGTTCCAGAGTATTTGTATGAGGGTTCTAAAAGGTTTCGGAATGTTCTGGAAGGTTCTAGAGGATTTCTTGGAGTTTGCTTGAAAACCAAGAAAGGGTCAAAGGAAACCTAGTGGGGCAAGACACGGATTCGTGGGGGAGGAGGACTCCTCCGCCCTTCCCACCGCCGGCCATAGGAGGGGAGTCCTACTAGGACTCCCCCTCCCAAGCGCGCCTCCCCCCCTTAAATAGAAGGGCAGGGGCGCCCCCTCTTGTCTCTCTCCCATAACACCCAATCTCTGCCGCCTCTCTCCTCCACCTTTCTTATGCACAGGCATAGGCGAAGCCCTGCAGAATTCTCTACTCCACCACCACCAACACGCCATCGTGCTGCTGGGATTCCGTGGAGAAGATCTACTACCTCCGTTGCTCGCTGGAACGGGGAGAGGAAGGTCTGCTTCGACTCCGCACGTGTGATCGACTATGGAAGCGCTGCCGAATCGCGGCACCGGAAGGATCGTCCACTTGACCGACTGCGGAAGCGCTGTTGGAATGCGACGCTGGAAGGATCGTCCACACGATCTTGAGATCGGCAAGTGATCGACTACATCAACCACAAGATGTAATCTCGTTAACGCTTTCGGATCTACGAGGGTTAGTTCCTTTCTATCTCGTTGCACATGTCTAATAGATTAGATCTTGGCTTTTATCTAGATTAGATCTGGGTTTTGTTCGTTCTTGCGATAGAAATTTTTTGTTTTCCATGCTACGAACCCATCACTAGAGGTAAACCAAATAAGATGCAAAGCTCACATATAGTTGGATGGTGGAATTATGGGGTGGTGACAAAGAAAGGTGGAGGAGTTAATAAAAGATATGCCCCCAACTCAACTTGGGCATCAAGCATTTATCAAGAACCAAATACAATATATCAAGAGGCAAATACAATTAATAATGCATATGAGATAAGAACCAAAGGAAAAGGGTTTTATATGATGCTCAAATGCAAGGTGGCATGATGACATGAGCATGATATAATTATGATGCAACAATTATATGTAGGAAGTAGCAATTATATTACTAGACCATGTAGCATTACATATGTTAGACAGATGGGATGCTACACACACCACCCCTGGCGCGGCCTGGCCTAGTCCGCGCCACCAGGTGGTATGGCCACCCCTTGGCTCTTCTCCGTCTCGTATTTTGACTCCTGGAGTCTTCAGGTGAAATAGGTTTTTTGGCATATTTTCCAGGATTTTTCCTGATAGTTGATTTTCTGCACAAAAAGTAGACACCAAGGCAATTCTGCTGAAAACAACGTCAGTCCGCATTAGTTGCATCCAAATCACACAAGTATAGAGGAGAAACAATAGCAAAAGTGTTCGGGAAAGTAGATACATTTTGGACGTATCAGGAAGGCGCAAGAGAAGATCATCAAAACGAAGGCGACCGAGAGTTAGAAGGCGACCAAGAAGGAAGGTTCAATTCGGACAGACATAAGTTCTGAAATTGAAACAGATCGTGCTTTCCACATACCAACTCCGAATTAAGAAAATAAGTACTTGTTGGAAAGATAATTCCTAGATATTTCTAACGGGTACTTGCACGTCTCCCGGTTCGTTACGAGCTGTGCGTGGCAACCAAAACAAGTCGAAAGACGTTTTCTGTCAGTTTACAAATAGAGTCCTTTTAAGTTAGGAAAGTTAGAGATATGTTTTGTTTTGACCCCAACTCTATGTTGGACGTCCAGCATCCTTTATATAGGCCTGTAAATCATGGTTTTTAGGGTTAGACCATGTTAAAAATATTTTGGAGTTGTTTCTTTCATAAAACCTCTGGAATTACCCTGTGTTCGAATTCTACAACTATAATTGAGTGTGATCTGTTGTTCCATTGGGAATTAGTACTTTGCATACTACCATTCAAGGTCACAGCTGCGTGCACAAGAGTGTGGTGTTGTTAATATCCTACAAGGTTCGAGATCTGTTGCACTGGCATCAGGGTTCGAGCGGGAGAGATCATAGCTACACACTAGTTATCAATCATCCACCATTACCATCGACAATTGCTTGGTGAGAAGATCGGGCCACCCCATATCAGAGCCCTTCTGTGGCGGGACATGTTCCTGGTCATGCGGGTGAAATAGCACAGCAAAAAGGAATGAAAACATGCAAAGCAATCTGGAAGATAAGAGCTACAATCGCGAAGAGGAGGAGGAAGACGATCGAGTCCGTGAGAGGTGGCCTCCTGGTCTCCACGCTAGTAAAAAACCATTTCCATTTAGATATAGTACTTGATGCAGAAACCGAAGAGACAACCATAAGTAGTTGTCAACCCCAGCATGGTCTAGACATCCACTACAAAGTTGAACATGCCTTGCACATGACTATAAAATTATAATTATAATAGGTGAAGCTCAAAAAATAATTTTAATTTCGAGCCACGTCCATAAAGTATCGGGTATATATTTGGTTCTTCTACTTTTTACTGTATCATGTAGAAATCAATCTAGCTACTCCTACCTAATACTCCACGTGCTATAGAGAAATGATGAAAAAGATTCTAGAATTATTGAAAAGTGTGTTTCGAGATTTGTGCATAGCGTTCATTGTGGTGAAGACTAACAATAGAATCTTCTAGATGCTACTCCCTTTCACAAATATAAGACATTTTACCTTTATGAAACGAATGTATCTAGATGTCGGCCTATAGACTAAAAGACATCTAGATACATTCGTTTCAGAAAGCTAAAATGTCTTATATTTCTAGACAGAGGGAGTAGAATGGATAGAAGATCCAATAGTTAATTAGCAATGTTGGGATTCATGAGTCTAGATCCAACGGTCAAAGTTCAAAGTTATTTGTGTCGTACACTATATAGTGTTATCTTCTTTTCTTCTACTTGTTGAGGGCAAACCTCTAGGGTGGCCCGATCTTTCACGAATCCCACTCAAATCGAGGGTGGAGTGTGGGGAGAGGAGGGGAGGATGAACACGACGAACTCACAGATGAAGAACACGATGAACACACACACACAAAACCACGATACACACCAATAACTCACGTTGGCGGTGACCGGTCCGGCGCAATCCCTAGGATCAGCGACGGGTGGAGAACTCACTCTCGAACCGGCACGGCGAGAAGGGAGACTCGGTGAGATCTTGACGTCTAGGAAAAGGTACTCCGATGCATAGGCCTTGTACAGCGCGGAGGCACGATGCAAACTCCAACGAGGTTTGGGATATTTGGTGCTCCTTTGTCAAAGGAGCATGAGGCAAGAACTAGATAGATCCACAAGGGGTTTCCACTAATTCCAAATATCATGCCTAGGGTTTACAATAGAGGTGGGGGACTATATATAGGCCAACCACTTAAACATGGGTACTTTAGGGATAAAAGGTAAGTTCTGGACGGACTAGAGGGTACATGGGACGAAGGCCCAGAGGCCTTTTACATGCCTGGCGTCGGTCGGTTTGGAGACTCCGGTGTGCGGACCGGAGACTGCGGTCTGGGCCGGAGATTCTGGTCAGTCTTCGAGCCAAACTCTAGAGGGGCACATAGATTGTCCCTGAGCTCGAATCAGGTGGTCAAGCCGGAGGTGGACCAGAGTCTCCGGGGTCTTTAGACTGGAGACTTTGGCAGACCGGAGACTCTGGAGTGCGCAGGCAGGAGACTCCGGTCTGAGCAGCTCCAGCGACTTCTGCTTCATGCTCTGCTCCTTGTTCTCCATCCTTGGGTGCTTGGTGATGTGTTGGGGCTTCATACCTGATGATGCATAGAGTAGTTGCGTCAAGTAGCACACCATTCAAGGAGGTATCAAATTGGCACGAGGAGAGGAGCGAGTTCACCTTAGCATGTAGGAGTTTGGCTCAGGCACGAGGCATGCGTCCACTTGGGGGACTTGTTCATGTAGATGTAGTAGCGTCCATAGGACGGGCTGCATCAGCTCTCCCCCTTGGGAAAGAGTCATCCTTGACTCTTCATGGGTATCATCTTGAACATCTCCATGGTAGGGTGAGAGGTCCTTGACATTGAATGAGTTGCTTGCAAGGTAATTGGAGACTGGAATGTCGATGATGTAGGCGTTTTTGTTGATTCTCTTGAGGACCTTGAAGGAGTCATCTCCTCTTGGTTTGAGCTTGGAATCTCGTTCCTTGGGAAAGCGGTCTTTGCTCAAGTGTATCCATACAAGGTCACCTTCTTCAAAGATCATCTCCTTCTTTTCCTTGTTTAACCTTGAAGCTTGGTGAAGTACTTGTTGCTCGATAGTAGCTCTTGTTTCTTCATAGCTTGTGCGCGCTTCTCAACAAACATGTTGGTGCGCTCATGGAGAGGTAGTGGTAGGATGTCGAGCGCGGTGAGGGGCTCGAAACCATTGACGATCATGAAGGGACTCATCTTGGTTGTCGATTGCTTGGCACGGTTCTAGGCGAACTCGGCGTGTGGAATGCATTCCTCCCAATCCTTGAGGTTTTTCTTGATCAACAAATGAAGTAGAGTCTCGAGGCTTCGGTTGACAACTTTGGTTTGACCATCGGTTTGGGGATGTGATGCAGATGAGAAGAGGAGATTGACGCCGAGCTTGGCCATGAGGTTCTTCCATAAGTAGCTCGTGAATTTGATGTCGCGGTCGGAGACGATTGTTCTTGGCACACCGTGAAGACGGATGACTTCCCTGAAAAACAAATTGGCAAAATGTGAAGCATCGTTGGTCTTATGGCACGGTATGAAGTGTGCCATTTTGGAAAAGCGATCCACAACAACAAATATATAGTCATGACCATGCTTAGATCTAGGCAATCCTAATACAAAATCCATACTAATGTCGGACCAAGGTGTATGAGGAATAGGCGATGGCATATAAAGACCATAGGGGTTAGCTTGCGACTTAGCTTGAACACATGTCGTGCATCGTTGAACGTAGCTATCCACATCGCGCTTCATCTTGGGCCAAAAGTAGTGAGTGGAGAGCATGTCAAATGTCTTGTCACGGCCTCCACCATGAGATTCTTGGAGAAGCAAAAGTTGGAGCGACGATTTCGGAATGCAAAGCTTGTTTTGTTTAAAGAGAAAGTCCTTGTGCAAATAGAAATCATCAACTCCTATGTCAATGGAGCACTTTGCGAAAATTGGTTCAAAGAATGGGTCAGAAGCATACAATGATTTTATTTCCTCAAGACCCAACACGTTGATTTCAAGTCTCGTAAGAAGGCTTGTGTGCTTGCGAGACAAAGCGTCTGCAACTACATTATCTTTGCCCTTCTTATACTTGACAATGTACGGAAAAGACTCCATAAACTCAACCCACTTAGCGTGTCTCTTACTCAAGTTGGCTTGGCCTTTAAGATATTTCAACGACTCATGGTCGGAATGTATGATAAATTTCTTGGGCCATAGGTAGTGTTGCCAAACTTGAAGTACACGAACTAAGGCAAAAAGCTCTTTGTCATAGATCGGATAATTAAGGTGAGCACCATCAAGTTTCTTGCTATGGTAGGTTATAGGACGTCTATTTTGCATAAGGACTCCTCCAATGCCAATACCACTAGCATCACACTCTATCTCGAAAGTTTTTGTGAAATCCGGTAACGCAAGGAGAGGTGCTTAGGTGAGCCTCTTTTTGAGTTCATCAAAAGCTTTTTGTTGTGCTTTTCCCCACACAAAGGTGACATTCTTTTTCGTCAACTCGTTGAGAGGACAAGCAATGGTGAAAAAGTCTTTCACAAAGCAACGATAGAAACCAGCCAACCCATGAAAACTTCGGAGTTCACTCACATTTGTTGGGATGGGCCAATCTCGTATGTCCTTTACCTTGGACACATCAACTTCAATGCCCTTCGAAGAAACGACAAATCCAAGAAAAATCAACTTGTCTTTATCAAAAGTGCACTTGGGAAGATTAGCATAAAGCTTTTCATGTCGAAGGATTTTCCAGACTTCCTTGACATGTTTAATATGGTCCTCAAGTGACTTGCTATAAACAAGTATATCATCGAAATAGACAACACCACTTTTTCCAATGAGAGAATGCAAGATATGATTCATAAGGCGCATGAAGGTAGATGGGGCATTAGATAAACCAAAGGGCATAACCAACCATTCATAGAGACCAAGTTTGGTCTTGAAGGCGGTTTTCCAGTCATCACCTTCAGCCATGCTTATTTGATGGTAACCACTACGAAGATCAATTTTCGAAAAAATAGTGGCTCCACACAACTCACCAAGAATGTCATCAAGACGCGATATAGGATGTCGATAACACACGGTAATAGCATTGATTGGACGACAGTCCATGCATAACCGTAACGTATCATTCGTTTTTGGAACAAGAATCACGGGTACGACACTTGGACTAGTGCTAACTTGGATCAAACCTTTGGAGACGAGTTGGTTGATTTGACATTCGATCTCCTTTGTCTCCTCTGGGTTCGTGCGGTAGGCGGCGTGGTTTGGAAGGGGTACGCTAGGGATGAGATCAATGCGATGATCGATGCCACGAAGGGGACGTAGTCCATGTAGGAGCTCTTCGGGGAACACATCCTTGAATTCCTGCAAAACAATCATCAAAGATGGAGGAACATTGCTTCATTCATTAGTTCCTTGCGCTAGTCCCTTGCAAAGGAGCACATTGTGCAAGATGGATGGGTTGTTCTGAACATCTCTCATCTCGCTTTTGGTGGCAAGGAGAACACTCTTAGTTTTTCCACTCGAGTTTGGCTTGTGTCTCTCACACACTATGAGGTGGTTCTCTCTCTCACCGCTCTTCTCACAAGTAGGTGGTGTGCTTTGCGCCCTCGCTAAAGCCTTTGCATTGTCCGCAATTATTTGGCTAGGAGTCATTGGTTGCAAAACACATGTTTTGTTGAGCCATTTGAATGTGTACACATTGATGCGACCCTCATGTAGAGAAGCCTTGTAAAATTGCCATGGTCGACCAAGAAGCATGTGGCAAACTGTCATAGGAACCACATCGCACTCCACCGTGTCTTTGTATGGACCAATGGCGAAGGAGCCCGATACGGTATGCTTGATATTCACGGACCCTTGGTCACTTAGCCATTGCACGTGGTACGGGTGCTTGTGCGGATGGAGGGGAGGTTGAGCTTCTCACACAACTCGATGCTAGCAAGGTTGTGGAAACTCCCTCCGTCGATGATCACTTTGATAGATTTGCCATTGATGTCAGCTCGTGTTTGGAAGATATTTGAGCATTGGTCTTCATGCTCTTGTGCTTGCGTGGTCAATATCGTTGTGGCGACAAGCGATGGACTTGCGTCATGTTCACACATGAGGAGTTCTTGGTCATCTTCCACTCGTTGTCTTGTCATTGCATCCTTGACTCGGGCATCAAATTCATCTTCACTCAAGTACTCTTCGTCGCCATTGTCATGGATGAACAATACCTTCTTGTTTCCACATTCAGCCGACTTGTGTCCTTTGCCTCCACACTTGTAGCATTCACCGTTGAAAGGTGTATCACTCTTTGCTTGTTTGCCACTTGGGGGCAGTTTTCCTTGAGGAAGTGTGGGCTTGAAGGAAGGCTTGGGGGTACTGGAGGAGCTTCCATTGAAGGTTGTTGGCATAGCGGTTGAAGCTTGCTTGTAGGTGAAGTATGTCTTGGGCTTGTTGTACTTGATGTCCTCTTGCACTTGATGTTCAGCCTTTGTTGCGATGTGCACAAGATCAACCATGTTGTTGTATGTTTGGAACTCGACGATGCGCTTGATTGGGTGGTTCAACCCAATAAGGAAGCGTGCCATACTTTTCTCCATGCGCTCTTCAACGTTGGCGTGGATCAAGTTGAGTTCCATTTCCTTGAAGTACTCTTCCACGGTCTTTGTCCCTTGACGAAGCGATTGAAGGCTGTTGAAGAGGTCACGCGTGTAGTGCGCGGGGACGAACCGGGATCTCATGTGAGCCTTCATGTCATGCCAAGTTGTGATTGTCGATTCTTATCTTGCGGCACGAGCAACTTGAACTTGTTCCCAACAAAGGTTGGCGTAATCATCAAACTCAAGCAAAGCCATGGTGACCATCTTTTCGTTGCTATAGTTGTGCATGCAGGAGATCTTGTCAACTTTGAGTGCCCATTCGAGGTATTCTTCGGGGTCATTGGATCTGGTAAACTTGGGCATTGTGAACTTGAGCTTGCTGAAAGTTTCTTCATCATTACGGTCATTGCGACGATCTTGGTGACCTTGTTGATGATCTTGTGGTTGATGCGTTGGAACTTGGTTCTCGCGACCTTGTTTTTGAGCTTGCTCTTGATATTGTTGTTGAGGCACTTGCTCTTGCTCTTGGCGCGGTTGTTGCCGATGTTGGGGCACTTGGGCCTCATGAGGGTGTTGAGGATGTGGAGCCTCATGACGTGGTTGATGACGAAGAGGAGGCTCGTTCCTCGATTGGTGATGTTGGTTAGGCACATGGGCCTGACGGCGAAGATCATGGTCTTGAGCTACTTGACATGGTGGGCGTCGCTCAACTTGTACCACTTGACGCTCCATGTTTTGGTGTGGTGGAGGAGGCGCCTCGTGATGACCATGGTCTCGGTGCGGACGTTCATGACGGTGATGACGAGGAGGAGGATCTTGGAGAGCTTCACGTTGATGACAAGCTTGATTTGCCAAATTGGAGTCATCACTTGTTGTGTCAAGTACGTGTCACGGAAGATGGTGGTAGACTTGTGGTTCTTATTGTGGTTTCTCTTGTTGGATCACCAATGCCCTTGCGTGATGACAGTGTGCTTCTTGCCTTGCTCGTGGTCTTGAAGAGAAATCAACATCATAGCTTGACGTTGCGGCGTGCCATGGGGAAGGTACATCGTTCGAAAAACTTCCATCTTCAACCACGGGGGCATCATTGCGTCTTGGAGCACTTGGATGAAGATCTTGTTGAGAAGGAACATGACAACACGAAGAGCTTTAAGAGCTTGATGCACGGGAACACGGTCTTGCCATTCTGTTGATTAGGCATCGAAGATTATCATTTGTTTCGGCGATAGAGCGTTGAAGCGCTTCATTTTGGTGGCCGAAGTTGTGATGCATTGCATGCATTTGTCGTTCGAGGCCGTCGAAGCGGTTGTCGATGTTCCAGAACTCGGCTTGCGTCTCGCCAAATTGTTTATCTTGTCGCGTCTCAAGGGCTTGGCAACGTTCACGGAACTCTTGTCGAACGATGAAGTGACTTGCCTGCGTCATGTGCGGTCCTTGATCTTCTTCTTGGGGAGGTGGTTGGCTCGACTTACCGTGCCTATCCATCATGCAAAACACACAAGTATTGTATATGGAAGTGGAATATGGTGGTGTTAGCCTTGTACCTCACCTCGGGGATTGCACCAAACTAGAAACCACAAGTGAGAGCTATTAGCGTGCAAAGTGGAATTGCAAAGAAAAACTCACACTAAAGAAAGAACTAACTCTCAAAAGCTTGTTGGTGGTAGGTTAGGATTGTGGAAAGCCAAAGAACCAACCAAAAGAAAAGGGATAGTCAAATGTGGGTAAAATCCAACAAAACTCAAGTCAAAGGCGAAGGTCAACAACTCAAAAGGGTGACGGTAACCTACAACTATATAGACACACGTGGAGAAAGTTGGGATTGACACCACTATGAAAATGAGCAAACAAAATGTCCTAATGAAGACTAAGCTCGTTGCCGTGCCAATGCAAGGAGAGACCGTGGCTCGTTTGCAAAGAGGAAAAATGAGCAACGGATTTGTGCACTTGTCTTGGGAACTCTGCTTTCTCTCTTGCATACAAGCTTTGAGACTCTCTTTTGCGATGTGAGACTATTTTTCTTTTTCTTTGGCTTTGTATCTTTTTCTTTCTTTTGTATTTTTTTGCTCTCCCTTGATGCTACCAAGTCACTCTTGCTATTGCTTTTATACTCTCACTATCCAAGGACAAGTGCACAATGCTCAAGCAAACTCAAGATGAGCCACTCTCGTGGGATAGGTACACACAAAGGAAGATAGGGTTAACAAAGTGACGCAAGTTATACCTTCGTTGGTGATGATGAACTTGGCGTCGGTGGTGCGGGATGATGTTCGTGGGCCGTGGTGTCGATGAGCGTGGTATTTGTCGATGCGGAAGCTTGCTGTTAGTTGACGACACGCACACGGGCACACACAAACCAGAGGAAATTAGCCAATGCAAGATAAGAGGAAAAACTGTAAAAATCAGGCGTCAGGGCAAGAGACTCCGGGGTTTCAGGCCGGAAACTCTGGTCCAGACCGGAGAGTCCGGTGTGGATAGGCCGAAAACTCCGGTGCCGGCCGGAGACTCCGGTCTGGAGTCAGATCGCGAATTGCTCGTGTTCTTGAGCGGAAATCCACGCCTTGGGTCCTCAAATCCACGAAAAATTGGCCAAATTGGGCTGGGAAAACGCAGGATAAAGCTGGACCAACTCCTAAGACAAGGTTTGGTCGGATCAAAACCACAAATAACACTCCAAATCAAGAGATCGATCCAAAGGCAAATTTGGGCTGTTTTTGGGGGATTTTCGAATTTTTGGTGGATAGAAGAAAATTTTGTGGGGTAATTCGTGAGCAACGAAGCTCTTCATACCAATATGTTGAGGGCAAACCTCTAGGGTGGCCCGATCTTTCACGAATCCCACTCAAATCGAGGGTTGAGTAGGGGGAGAGGAGGGAAGGATGAACACGATGAACTCACGCACGAAGAACGCGATGAACATAAAGACACACAAAACCACGATACACACCAATAGCTCACGCCAGCAGTGACCGGTT
The DNA here is from genome assembly GCA_910589775.1 of Avena eriantha. Classification (NCBI taxonomy): domain Eukaryota; kingdom Viridiplantae; phylum Streptophyta; class Magnoliopsida; order Poales; family Poaceae; genus Avena; species Avena eriantha. The sequence goes on along the minus strand of OU342741.1, from coordinate 269,725,957 downwards.
CGGCGCAATCCCTAGGATCGGTGATGGGTGGAGAACTCTCTCTTGAACCGGCACGCCGAGAAGGAAGACTCGATGAGATCTTGATGTCTATGCAAAGGGACTCCGATGCCTAGGCCTTGTACAACATGGAGGCACGATGCAAAATCCAACAAGGTTTGGGATATTTGGTGCGGGTTCACAATAGAGGTGGGGGACTATATATTGGCCAGCCACTTAAATATGGGTACTTTTGGGATAAAAGGTAAGTTCTAGACAGACTTGTAACTACCTCGGTGAATTACGCTCTTAGTTACATGCCTGGATGAGCGAAAGTGGTTAAAATAGTACGGTGGGGCCCGGGGCCACTCACGGTAGACCTTTCGGCCATCCTAACCACTTTCAGAACATCAGGACAAGAACGAGCGGCGTAATCGGCAGGCGAAGGGATCAACTACATACACAAGTGAGTATGTATGCAAGCCACATACAATAGTCCTCAGAGCCATTCCATCTAAATGAAATAGAAATATTGCAAAGCCATACGGCAAGATCCAAATATCCTAGATAGATATAATAGTTGCAGATAGTTCCTCATACATCAAACATCAGAGTATCAGGCGGAAGCGGAACATAAGATCCGAGTACGGATAAGAAGCAAATTGGCATAAGATGCCACATAAATAAACACATCCCGCCCATAGATCTCACGGATCCCTGTTCCCGGAATCTCTACACCGAGTGATCGTTGCCAACATCATCCGTCTCCTCCACCCAGTATCCATCTTGCGAGTACACCTGTTCATCTAAGTCAAACAATTTATCGTGTGAGACCCTAGGGGTACTCAGCAAGTCTTTATGCCGCTAAAGGGGACACAACCTGGGGTGACGCAATTGCAACAAAAGATAATAACTAACAAGTATATAGATACTCGCTAACCATCCGTCTAACCAATGATAGCCGGATGTACGTGAATTAAGAACAACAGTTATAACAGTATAATTAACAGATCCATCCTCCTCCTCGCTTACCAACGAGGAAGCGGACGAACAACCCCATCTGTTGGCAGTTTTATTAACCATTCCATGAGTATTGCACTGCTTACTAGCCAGGTACTTAGTCAATTTAAAAGCGGTACTTTAGTGAGACTTGTCTATGATCGAGAAACTGTGCTCCAAGTCGTCCATAACCGCGGACATGGCTTTCAGAAAGATTTACCCTGCAGGGGTGCACAAATAGCAACACACACTCAATCAACCTCGGAAAAACCAACTCAAAACCCAACGTGGCATTCACGACAAAGCGATCACAGGATTCAGAAATATTTCAAGGGGCCACCCCAATAAGCTACCCACAACGAAGTTGGCCGGCTCCGAAACAGACCCAGGGTTTGCGACAACGGCTGTAAACGACTGGGAACCCGAAAATATGACTGGGCTTGTCAATACCGCGAAAACGTGGTGCGATCCAAAACAGTACAGGTGCTCCTCGCACAATCTTAAATAAAGCAGTAACATGGCATAAGTACAGGATAGTAATAAAGCCCCAAACTAATTGTGGCCCCAAGAAATAAGAATGAATCAAGCTCTGGCTCAGGGAGGTCCATAAGGCCTCCCGGATGTGGATAGTGCGAACAGTCAAGGAACAGGAATCAAGTACTCGGGGTCCTATGGGACACAAGTGAGCATGAAAAACCAAATAGCAGATATTGCTCACCGGTGCCTCTTCCATTATTTGTCCCATTACTACTCAGGTTATGTTGTTTAGGTACCTCATTATTCATCAGACACTCACATACCCTACACATGCTTTTCTACGACTCACATGGCTCAAACAACTCCTGTAGTAATGGCTCATGGGATGGAGGAACATGCTTCGATGGGGTTTAAAAGTAAAGGCTATGCAGTACTTGGGATTCAATTTAATGTAATCGCGACTCAATGATGCAAGAATAAGATAGAGGCAATAGGTACTATATGTATGCAAGCATGTGGTAGTGCTTGCCTGGCAGCTCAGTTGAAGCGAGAGATGAATCTGGGTAGAACTCCTGTGATTCCTGGTAATTCTCCTGCTGGGCGTCTATTTGAAGAAGAACCAAACAAACAAGGGCCAACATAAATAAAGTGCACAAGCATATGAATTATAATGCGACAAGCAAACAAAGCATGCCATGGTGAATGATGCACAATTTACATGGCTTTAAAGTAGGATGGCATGGTGAGGTGTGGGATACAAGAATAAAGCATTCTATTATTTGTTTAGTCAAGTTTTATTGCCATAAACAGCTCTGATTTTTAATATTGACATGATGCATGCTTCAATTCAGAACAAGGAATGCACAGATAAAACGGGCTCGTCGCGCTGACAGATTTAGACATATTATTTGTCAAATTTGGAGTTATAGAATTAAAGTTATTAATTTATTAAGAAAAGGGCATTTTATTGTAATTTTAATTATCTCGAAAATTTAAAGTTCTCCAACAACTTTTTGAATGGCATATTTGAATTCCTCACATTTTTCTGATTCAAAAACATATATCATTTGTATTATTTGGATTTATAATTTAAAAGTTATTTAAAATCAGATTTGAATTGGTATTTAAACATTTTTGAATTTGTTTTATTAAAACAGATAAACGGAAAATACTTTTGTTACCCAGCCATAGTCCAGCCCCAGTCGCTGACGGATGGGACCAGCCTGACTGGGCGACGCAGCGCGCAGCAAACTTTTTACACCGCGGTTTTTCCTAGCCTCTGTGAATGACAGGCGGGGCCAGCGGGCTATGGGTCCATGTACCAGCGACTGAGCCCGCAGAGGCTGACAGGTGGGTACGAGCTAGAGCGCAGGTTGAGTGTGCAGAAAGTGCGGGTGCCTTTTTGTAAAAAGTTCACAGACATTGACAGGTGGGGTCGGGCTGGGCCGCGGGTTGCACCGACAAAAGCCGCAGGGGATATGTGTAAAAAGGGGTGGTACTGTGGATCTTCTCCACGGTCTGAGGGTCAGATCCGTGCGCGGCAGTGATGGTGTGGCGCAGGGGAATCGAACTGGGGACCTGGGGCTCGCTCACAGAGGCGGCAGCCACTGTGGCAGGTAGGGGTTGCTGACAGGACGGGGGAGCGCGACTAGAAGTGCTTCCGCTATGCATCGGTGTGGAGACGAACACGAACGCCGGCGCGCAGAGAGCGTTCGACTAAACGATGGGCACGACCAAGGCACAGTGGCGACGGCGAGGATGTCTGGGAGTGACGGAAGCTCACCGAGGGTTGGTCGGAGGGGTCGGATCGAGGCGGGGAGCCGTTGATCGGCGAGGTTGCAGACGAACGGCGGCGCTAGGGTTTCGGTGGTCGCGTCGGTGTACGGCATGTTCTGGCCTTCTCCTCCTCGCTGGGATGTACGGGGCGACGCAGCGGAACCTCCTCGGCTTCCTTGACCACCTCCACGTCGCGCTCGCCTGTTGGAACGAGGAAACGACGGTGGTACTGACGGTGATCGGCGAGAGAGGAGATGGTGGCGGGGGAAGGAGAGGGTCGGAGCAGCGGCTCGGCGTAGATCTAGGAGAGGCAGATGGTTCGTGAGAGGGGTAGATAGCAGAGGGAGAGGGAAGGGTGCCGTGGGGAACCGGTAGAGTGGAAAAAGAAAAATGTGGCTCGGGTGCCATCTTCTCTCCTTCCTCATGTGCTGAGCATGGGAGGCCAGGCATGCAGCTGCAGGTGGGCCAGCAGGGAGGGGGAGGCCAGGCTCGGGGGGTGTGGCCAGCATGGTAGGGAGCGAGGTAGAGAGAGAGAAGAAGAGGGTCGGGTAGAGCTAGGTTAGGAGGGAGTAGATGGCTCATGTTATGGCTGATGCTAGGGTTGGGGTAGGAGGGTAGCTCGGTCAGGGGAGTAGGGTGGCTAGGTGGGGCCTTGCTGTCCGAGAGAGAGGGCATGCTTCGGCATGGTGATCATGGGATTAGGGTTTAGTTTAGTATTAGGGTTTCGGGAGAGGGATGGAAGAAGAGGGTGGCATGGTCTTAGGGTAGGGTTTTTTTAAGGTTGATCCACATGGGCTTGAGCATGAGGATGGCAAGGTGACATGGTGGAGAGGAAGAGAAGAAGGTGGTGAGAGTTTTGTGATGAACCATCTAGCTCATGCCATAGATGGAGGAGATGGTGGTGTGATGAGGCTTGTGATGCACATGGCAAGGAGAGAAGGAACCAGGTGAGGATTGGGAGAGAAAGGTTGGAGCTCAACAAAACAAAAGAAGAACAATCAAAAATTCCAAAGGAACCAAGGGAGATCAAATAGTGGTGAAGGTTGCATGGCCCATGCAAAATTATTACATGCCATGTTCTACGCTTGTGAAGACAATAATAATAACATGGCATTATTCTTATGCATTCCAACTATGGATCTAGGTCAAACCAAAAGAATAGAATTGGATCCCTCCCAACTCACATGAGCGAGATGAAAAGCAGAATTAAAAACTCATGGGTAATTAAGGATGGTGGAATTATAAGATGGTGACAAAGAAAGGTGGTGGAGTGGAATAAAAGATATGCCCCCAACTCAATTTGGGCACCGAGCATTTATCAAGAATCAAATACAATTTAACAAGAGCCAAATACAATTAATAACGCATATGAGAGAAGAACCAAAAGGGAAAAGGTTTATATGATGCTCAAATGCAAGGTGGCATGATGACATGAGCATGATATAATTATGATGCAACAATTATATATAGGAAGTAGCCATTATATTACTAGACCAAGTAGCATTACAATTGTTAGACAATTGGGATGCTACAACTCTCCCCCACTAAACAGGAATCTCGCCCCGAGATTCTAGGAAGAAGAAGAAGACACGAAGAGGGTAGGATACTTGGCACGGAGCTCATCTTCATGTTCCCAAGTGGCTTCATCAACAGAATGGTGCGACCACTTCACCTTGCAAAACTTGATGGACTTGTTGCGAGTCCTTCTTTCTGTGACTTCTAGAATTTTAATGGGGTGTTCTTGATAAGACAGATCTTCTTGGAGATTGATGAGTTCATGGTCCACGGTCCTGCCGGGATCCTTGAAGCACTTATTGAGTTGAGAGATATGGAAAACATCATGGACCTTGAGTTTTTCAGGGAGCTCAAGAGCGTAAGCAACTTCTCCTCTTCTTCCACGAATTTTGAAAGGACCGATGTATCTAGGAGCCAGCTTTCCTTTGATACCAAAGCGGTGCGTGCCTCTCATGGGAGTGACACGAAGGTAAACGAGATCACCAGGAACATACTCCATGTCCGTGTGCTTTCTGTCATAATTGCTCTTCTGGCGACTTTGAGCAATCTTTAGGTTTTCTAGAATGATGTGAACTTTCTCCTCCGCTTGAGTTACGATGTCGGGGCCAAACAATATTCTTTCACCTGCGCCCGACCAACCAATCGGAGTTCTGCATTTGCAACCATAGAGAGCCTCAAATGGTGCCATCTTTAGACTTTTCTGGAAGCTGTTGTTGTAAGAGAATTCAGCATAAGGAAGACATTCTTCCCACTTCATGCCAAAAGAGATAACGCAAGCACGGAGCATATCTTCCAGAATCTGATTGATCCTTTCAACTTGTCCTTGCGACTGAGGGTGGTAAGTTGTGCTGAAGTTCAACTTTGTTCCCAAAGCATTTTGGAAACTTCCCCAGAACTTTGAAGTGAAGATGCTTCCACGGTCTGAGCTGATCTTAAGAGGAACCCCATACAGAGAGACAATTATGTTGACATAGAGCTCCGCCAACTGAATTGCAGAAATTGTTTCTTTGAAGGGAAAGAAGTGAGCTACTTTAGAAAGCCTGTCAATGACAACAAAGATTGCATTGTTGCCCTTCTGCGACCTTGGAAAACCAGTGATGAAGTCCATCTCTGCTTTCTCCCATTTCCACTCCGGAGGCTTCAATGGCTGTAGAAGACCGGAAGGTTTCTGATGGACAGCTTTAACTCTACGACAGATATCACACTCCGACACATACTTGGCATAATATCGTTTCAACCTACGCCACCAATACTGTGTTTTCAAGTCCATGTACATCTTAGTGCTGCTAGGGTGGATAGAAAGAACAGAATCATGCGCCTCCTTGAGAACTTGCTCTCTTAAACGCAGGTAGTTCGGAACAAACATCCGGTGTTCAAAGAAAAGAGTGCCTTGGTCGTCGACGTGGAAAGACTCATACTTCGGAAGTTGAATGTTGGAGATGATCTTTTTAGTGTAAGGATCACCAAGTTGAATGGAGCGAACTTTTTCTTCCAAGAGAGGTGCTGCCAGAAGGTTCAGAAGATACCCTTGATCCACAATTTCAAGGTTGAGCTTGCGGAATTCCTCGCATAAGAGAGGTTGTTGTTCTTCCATCATGAGGTTGTTGACATAAGCTTTTCGGCTGAGAGCATCGGCCATGACATTAGCTTTGCCCGGAGTGTAGTTGATGGTCAAATCGAAATCATTGATTGCTTCAATCCACCTCCTCTGACGAAGGTTGAGATTAGGCCGTGTGAAGATATACTTCAGACTCTTGTGATCAGAAAAGATCTCACAACGGTTGCCAAGCAAGTAATGCCTCCATACTTTCAAAGCAAAGACAACTGCTGCGAGTTCGAGGTCATGTGTAGGGTAGTTGATCTCATGCGTCTTCAACTGTCGAGAGTCATAAGCAACAACTTGTTTTTCTTGCATAAGGACCACACCCAATCCTTTCAATGAGGCGTCACAGAATATCTGGAAAGGCTTTTATGTATCTGGAGGAACCAAGACTGGTGTAGAAGTGAGCTTCTCTTTGAGTGTTTCAAAGCTTGCTTAACATGCAGGAGTCCAAAGGTATTTCTTGCCTTTCTTGAGGAGATCGGTAAGAGGCTTCGCAATCTTCGAGAAGTTCTGAACGAAGCGACGGCAGTAACTGGCCAAACCAAGGAAACACCAGACTTCTTTGACATTTATGGGTGGAAGCCAGTCCATAATTGTCTTAATAGTTTCTGGATTGACGGAAATGCCCTTGGCAGAGATGACGTGACCAAGGTAGGTGACTTGAGGCAGCCAAAACTCACACTTGGAGAACTTTGCATACAGGCGGTTCTCACGAAGCTTGTTTAGGACACACCGAAGGTGTTCTTCATGTTCTTCCTTTGACTTAGAATAGACTAGAATGTCATCCAGATAGACCACAACGAACTTATCAAGATACTCCATGAAAACCGAGTTCATAAGCCTCGAGAAGGTGGCAGGTGCATTGGTGAGACCGAAAGACATGACCGTGTACTCATACAGGCCATAGCGGGTGGTGAAAGCTGTTTTAGGAACATCTTCCTTGCGGATCTTGATTTGATGGTATCCACTTCTCAAGTCAAGCTTAGAGAATACCACAGCTCCAGCTAGCTGATCGAAGAGATCATTAATCCGCGGAAGGGGATATTTATTCTTGATGCTTTTAGCATTGAGTGCCCGATAATCAACACAAAGTCTATCAGTCTTGTCTCGCTTCTTCACGAAGATGGTTGGGCTACCCCAAGAAGAAGTACTGTGCTGAATGAAACCCAACTTCTCTTGTTCATCAAGCTGACGTTTGAGTTCAGCCAACTCAGCAGGACCCATTGTATAAGGCCGCTTGGAGATAGGAGCGGTACCAGGTTCAAGTTCAATCACAAACTCAACCTCACGATCCGGAGGCATACCTGGCAACTCTTCAGGAAAGACATCTGGAAACTCACAGACCATCGGAACACTCTGAATACCTTCCCTAGCATCATCATTCAGAGCCGCCAAAGAGAAAAGCTGAATTGCAGGAGTCAGACTTGGAGAATAGACTATATGGCCTTCAGGAACTTTCAAAGAAACCGAACGTTCAGCACAATCAATCACAGCTGCATTTGCTGTTAACCAATCCATGCCCAAGATAACATCAATGTCAGAATTGCCCAGAATAATTAAGGAAGCTAGAAACGAAGAGCCACCAATCTCAATTTGATTGCCATGGCTGATTTTAGAAGCCCTCATGTTTGATCCAGGAGATTGCACCATGAGGCGAGTTGGTAAAGCATCAGAAGGTAACCCATTACTCTCCATAAACTTGTATGACACGAATGAATGTGAAGCACCAGAATCAAATAAAACTCGTGCAGGAACTGAGTTAACAGGAAGCATACCCATCACAACTCCAGGTGCATGCTCAGCTTGAGCGACGTTGACATAGTTGGCACGGGCAACCGTAGAACCAGGCTTGGTGTTGATGTTGAGAGCCCGAGGTGGAGGTGCACGAACCATATGAGAACTTGCCGCAGGTCTTGGAAGTGGTGGTGGAAGAGCTTTGTTGTTCATTGGACAATTCCAGTGCTGATGCCCAGTGTTTCCACAAGTGTAGCAAGCACCAGGTGGACGTGGAGCAACGTAGCCAGGGACTCCGCCAGGCGCTCTAGGGTAGTTGTGGTTGTAGCCCCTAGGAGCCGCAGTGAAAGAGTTTGGTGGCCTTGCCGCGTAGCTTGACAGTCTTTGTGGAGCCGGGAGCGACGGTGGGGTGTTAGGAACCCAGACACGATGCTTAGAAGGAGCTGTCATAGCTGAAGAGCTTGCTGCATCGCGGCTGTGTTTCTTTGACTCCTCAAACACTTTCCTACTTGCTTCTTCCTGTAGAGCTGTATGCTGGAGTTCCAGAAAAGACCCCGGCCTTGCATGAGTGATTGCATATTTGATGGAAGCATTGAGTCCTTGCCTGAACCTCTTTTGCTTCTTCTTGTCATCAAAGATCTCATCGCCACCATACCGAGAAAGGTTCATAAAGTTTCTGATGTAGGTATTGACATTGTCAGTGCCCTGCTTGAGGTTGAGAAACACTTCCTGATGAGGATATCTACGGGGATTATGATGATTCTGACTGCCTGAACTGGAAGGAAATACTGAGTCAAATCAATAATGACTATCAGGTGAATTCATTCTTAATTGAACCTGATGTTTTACTTAATGAGAACTTTATACTACCTAAGTCTATGCATCTTTGTATGATCAGGTTTATTGATAACACAAGTGTTGCACGAGGAGCAGGAGAGTTGCAGCAAGAAGGACAAGCGCTGATTTCCAATATCAACAAGTGCGCGAGGGAGGAGCGGAGGCAGGCGCACTAGGATGCAATGAGGAAATCACATATGAGCAAGAGAGAGAGATGGCGCACCAAGAATTACATGTTTGAGGTGTTCCACGACATTTGGACTGCGTGCCAATAAGGCCGAACCCATATATGGGTCGGTATGTATCAGTTTGAGTCGAACCGAGTCAGTTTGGGCCAAGTTATGGCTGTTTTTAGGCCCGTTTAGAGGGGAGGACGCCCCAGCCCTCATATAAACCTCCGTAGCAGTCACAAGTTAGGTTTTTTAGACCACGTTAAAATATTTTGGAGTTGTTTCTTTCATAGAACCTCTGGAATTACCCTGTGTTCGAATCTGCCAACTATAATTAAGTGTGATCTGTTGTTCCATTGGGAATTAGTAGATTGCATACTACCGTTCGTGGTCACGACTGCGTGCGCAAGAGTGTCGTGTTGTGAATATCCTACAAGGTTCGAGAGCTGTTGCATTGGCATCAGGGATCGAGCGGGAGAGATCATAGCTACGCACTAGTTATCTATCATCCACCATCACCATCGCCAAGAGCTTGCTGAGAAGATCGGGCCACCCCATATCATCTTGGTTTCAGAGCACTGGGTTTACTCGGTGAGCAATATCATCTTGGTATCAGATTTCCTCGTTGCCTCGGTAAGCAATCCACAATCCATCCATAGATTAGAGAGTGTTTTTCATCCTATATAGAAAAAGCCCCACAAAAAGAGTTGCCATAGCCTAGATTACATCGTATTCGAGTAATAGTTGCTGACCGCGTTCCTCTATTACATTAGATCTAGATCTGTTCTTCGTAGATTTGTTTTCTAGTGTTCTAGTTGTTTTCCACCATATTTTTCCGCTACCATCAAGTCAGATCCGATCCAAGTAAAGAGTCCTAGTTGTGTACTACTTGGCGAGCAAAAAAAAATCGTCTTGCTGCCTCATGCCTGACCGCAGACAAGTCTGTGCTCTAGCGTGACCCAAAAAAATCCAAAAAAAAAAATCGAACCGTCGCCTTACCACAGACCAGTCTGTGCTAGTACGAGAGGAAAAAAATCTGCCGGCATCCTGCCGCGGCAGGATTTTAGGCCGTTTTTCTGCCGTGGCAGAGACCAATTCTCAGGTCAAATTTTTTTCTTTTTTTGTTTATTTTTTTTACTGAGTCCACATAGCGTACCTATCCTTGTGAGGCTTAGTAAGCCTTTCTTTGTGTCTATAACTATCCTACGAGACTAGCGTGCTTAGTGCTCTACGGGCTGCTCAGTTAGCAATCTTGTGCCCATTTCGTTGAGACATTGCTAGCGTCTCTCCTTGTGCATTGCAACACGAGCATTCCTCCGACATACCTTACTTTTTGAGCTCATTTTCATAGTTGCAATTGCCCCATTTATCTCCACCGTGTGTGTTTCCATGGGTCTTTGTCATACGATCAGCACTAGGACTTGTTTGCGGTGTAGTTAGGATACCATACCTATAGCTCCACCATAAATACCCTGTGTGCCCTGTGATCGTTCTCTATACCTTTGATATTCACTTCATCACATCAGTGCATCAGTTTTTGATTTCGTTTGGTAGATCATCTCTATTCACTTTGGAACGGTAAGATCTCCTTTCTTATTAGTTGTGAGTGAGTTGTGAGAGTTTCCACCATACTGATTTTGATTTGTGCACTAACGTACTAATCATGTCTTCTAGTAGTGTTGATGTGATGCAGAAAATGGAGGCAGGTGATGTTACAAATAATGTGGAGACGTATAGTTACAAATTCATCGAAAATTGGCATTGTAGTGGAACTTTTTGGAAGGAAGAACGCGGTATTTTTGATGGTGATGGTCTTTTCCACCATAGTGTGATGATTGGTGAGCGATGTGCTTCCATTACCATTGATAGTAACTCTACTATTAATTTGATCAGCGTTGAAGTTGTACAAAAGTTGCAGCTACCCACATGTGCCCGTGCGGTGCCATATCTCTTGTATTCATCATATGGCACATTGCTGATTTCACACACCGCTGATGTTCCTATGACTTTTAAAGAGCATACTGAGACAGTGCGCTGTGATGTATCTCCTATACCACTTGATTCTTGTCACATACTATTGGGAGAACCTTGGAGTAGAAGGTTTGACGCTCAAATATGTCCTGTTGTTGGAAGGATTTCTTTCAAATGGAACATGAAGAGGCGTGTTATGCTCAGGATTTCAGTAGACAAATTTCATGAGTATCATCTTCTTCGCAAGGAGAGGACAAAAGAGTTCAGTTTGTCTGCTAAGTACAAGGTCATGATGAATGGTGACAATTCTATTATTTGTCATCTTGAACACGGTGTGCATTACAACCCATGTGAGAATGAGAGCCACATAGCCAAGCTGAGTGAGAGTGTTATCAAAAGTGAGCTGTGTGATTCCACTAAACGTGAGGTTGAGAGCATCCATTCTAAGAGTATGAGAGAAAAAGAAAACATCAGTGCAGTAGATGCTAATACATGTGAGGATATTTCTACTAATGTAATCATCTCTACTCCTGGTATTGTTTCTTGTGCTATGCAGGTTTCTTTTGAAGAAAGGGAGCCGCCTATTTTACAACCTGCATCACACGATCTGGTATTGTTACTTGAGGAGGATGTCGTAGTACCTACTACAGCTGAGAAGTTTGTTAATGACATTGGTACTGATTTGGAGATTCAGCCAACATGTGCGACATATTGTGAGTCTATTCCTTTACTGAAGCCTCCTTCTCATTTGCCTTGCACTACTGTTTCAGCACCATGTGATAGTTTACCAAATTCAAATTTTGATCATGTGGTACTAATAACACATAAGGAAATACTTGCTCGAATACCACCTGCTGATATTGTGTATTCCATCATGCTAAATGAACCTATGAGTATGAGTTGTGCTATGGATAAGATTTCTGAAATTTCATTTCTGAATTCTAGCACATATTCTCCTTGTTTCACTTTCAATCTGATTGGTGAATATAGCATGCATGAAAATTTTCTTGTGGATCACATATGCATTACTTGTGATCGAATCGCTGAACTGAAACATGCTGTTTTCAGCCATACATGTTGTGTGTCGACGATTTTGTGTTGTGAGATATATGCTAAAATTTGTGATAATATGAAACTAAAGTCAGGTCTAGTTGATATAATGCAGCCAACACAAGTAATTTTACCTATGTTGGATCGTTGTAATCTTGCTAGAATAGAACCCCAGTTTTCTTATTCGTTGTGTTTATCCCAAAATTCGTTGTCTAGTTGTGCTAATGCTTTATACTTCACTTATATTTGCAAATTGAGTTGCATTTTACATACTGGACAACATGATCATGTTCATAATAATCAGAGTAGCGCAGTTGAACCATGGCATGATTCAATTTGGTTTTCAGACATATTAAATTGGTTTGATCTTGTTCACAAATTTGATCATAGATCTTCTTTGAGAAAACTGAATTTAATATTGAAGAACATGACTATCTATTTAGTTGTTTTTTACCATGATCATGATTCTTTGTACTTCACTTATACATGCAATTTAAGTTGCTTGATGTATACTGGACATACTTTTCATGTGAACAACAATAATACAACATGTTATATATATACATATAGTTTGCGTACACGTTGTTCTTTTTGTTTCTCCCACTTTCAGCTTACCTAAAGCCGAGGACGGCTTTTCATGAAGAAAGGGAGGATGATGAGGATATCTACGGGGATTATGATTATTCTGACTGCCTGAACTGGAAGGAAATACTGAGTCAATCAATAATGACTATCAGGTGAATTCATTCTTAATTGAACCTGATGTTTTAGTTAATGAGAACTTTATACTACCTAAGTCTATGCATCTTTGTATGATCAGGTTTATTGATAACACAAGTGTTGCACGAGGAGGAGGAGAGTTGCAGCAAGAAGGACAAGCGCTGATTTCCAATATCAACAAGTGCGCGAGGGAGGAGCGGGAGGCAGGCGCACTAGGATGCAATGAGGAAATCACGTATGAGCAAGAGAGAGAGATGGCGCACCAAGAATTACATGTTTGAGGTGTTCCACGACATTTGGACTGCGTGCCAATAAGGCCGAACCCATATATGGGTCGGTATGTATCAGTTTGAGTCGAACCGAGTCAGTTTGGGCCAAGTTATGGCTGTTTTTAGGCCCGTTTAGAGGGGAGGACGCCCCAGCCCTCATATAAACCTCCGTAGCCGTCACAAGTTAGGTTTTTTAGACCACGTTAAAATATTTTGGAGTTGTTTCTTTCATAGAACCTCTGGAATTACCCTATGTTCGAATCTGCCAACTATAATTAAGTGTGATCTGTTGTTCCATTGGGAATTAGTAGATTGCATACTACCGTTCGTGGTCATGGCTGCGTGTGCAAGAGTGTGGTGTTGTGAATATCCTACAAGGTTCGAGAGCTGTTGCATTGGCATCAGGGATCGAGCGGGAGAGATCATAGCTACGCACTAGTTATCTATCATCCACCATCACCATCGCCAAGAGCTTGCTGAGAAGATCGGGCCACCGCATATCACTTCCTTCATCCTTTCCATGACAATTTCTGACAGATATTGCTCTTTGAAATCTCAAGTGAATTGCTCCCAAGTAGGCTGAAAACTAGAGAGGTCTGCCTTGAGGTAATTTTCCCACCACAGAGCTGCTTCTCCCTTCAGAAGGTGAGTGGCACATTTGACCCAATCTTGCTCAGGAACATCCGCAGTTATCGGCAACCTTGATATTTCATGCAGCCAGTCATCAGCATCAAGTGGCTGATCAGACACTTCAAATTAGCGTGGGTTGAACTTGAGAATACTCTTGATGTCTCCTCGCTTGGGAGGTGGAGGTAGCGGAACAAACTCATTCCCCCTGACACTTTCTTCGAAGCGCTGCTGGTTCTGCTGCATAGTGCCCAAGGCATTTGCAATACTTGCCAAAGCAGCCCCCAGTTCAGGTAGTATGTCCTCCTCAGAACGGTGTGGTGGTGCCATCCTATGATTGATATAAAACACAAGTCAGTACTATAATGGAGAATAATAATAATCCAAAATAGTACCAAAATGGAATTAACCAAGATTAAAGGATACAATTCACTGAGATGATATTAAAATATCAACAAAGTTCAAGGCACCTAGAAGATATTAAGCATAACGCACACGACTGAACAAGGAGTGTGGTACACAAGCTAACAAAAAAAAAATTCCGCAAATCTCGGCATTAAAATACCACTATATGCGCAAAACCACTTAACAAATCAAGATTAGTAACTCTACCAATTCAATATACAAGAGCGAATGATAAGAGTAGTGGTATGGTCGCGACTCCATCCCGCACTCAAATCATTACTCCGCACATGAATAAGTAAAACACATATCCCAACACCTTCTTCTTACGATGAACCTAAAGATTAGTAACTACGGAAACGAACACCCCAAACAAGATAACGTCGGATAACAAAGAGTAAGACAGATCGCACCGGTATACAACGAATCAGATAGATCGCGTCGGTTTACAAAGGCCTGTCGGTATGGAATGTACCAACAGTTGATAACCAAAAGGCAGATAGTGATAACATTTGGATGCAATAGATAGACAAGGAATTCACACACACACACACACACACACACAACCTATGGTACTACGGAACCCAGAACACGTGAATCCTAGTTTGAATTTTTAGAAGAGGATTGAAAACGTTACATTTCCTTACCAGAAAAAGGGTGGGTGGGTGGGTAAGAAGAAAATGGAAGCAATCCTACTCTCACGTTTTGTTTTTCCCTAGTATACATAACTATCAAAAATATTTGCTAGACTGACAACGACCATTTTGGCTGAGACCCTGAAGGGCGGGATGGCTCTGATACCAATTGTAACTACCTCGGTGAATTACGCTCTTAGTTACATGCCTGGATGAGCGAAAGTGGTTAAAATAGTACGGTGGCGCCCGGGGCCACTCACGGTAGACCTTTCGGCCATCCTAACCACTTTCAGAAAATCGGGACAAGAACGAGCGGCGTAATCGGCAGGCGAAGGGATCAACTACATACGCAAGTGAGTATGTATGCAAGCCACATACAACAGTCCTCAGAGCCATTCCATCTAAAAGAAATAGAAATATTGCAAAGCCATACGGCAAGATCCAAATATCCTAGATAGATATAATAGTTGCGGATAGTTCCTCATACATCAAACATCAGAGTATCAGGCGGAAGCGGAACACAAGATCCGAGTACGGATAAGAAGCAAATCGGCATAAGATGCCACATAAATAAACACATCCCGCCCATAGATCTCACGGATCCCCGTTCCCGGAATCTCTACACCGAGTGATCGTTGCCAACATCATCCGTCTCCTCCACCCAGTATCCATCTTGCGAGTACACCTGTTCATCTGAGTCAAATAATTTATCGTGTGAGACCCTAGGGGTACTCAGCAAGTCTTTATGCCGCTAAAGGGGACACAACCTGGGGTGACGCAATTACAGCAAAAGATAATAACTAACAAGTCTATAGATACTCGCTAACCATCCGTCTAACCAATGATAGCTGGATGTCCATGAATTAAGAACAACAGTTATAACCGTATAATTAACAGATCCATCCTCCTCCTCCCTTACCAACGAGGAAGCGGACGAACAACCCCATATGTTGGCAGTTTTACAAACCATTCCATGAGTATTGCACTGCTTACTAGCCAGGTACTTAGTCAATTTAAAAGCGGTACTTTAGTGAGACTTGTCTATGATAAAGAAACTGTGCTCCAAGTCGTCCATAACCGCGGACACGGCTTTCAGAAAGATTTACCCTGCAGGGGTGCACAAATAGCAACACACACTCGATCAACCTCGGAAAAACCAACTCAAAACCCAACGAGGCATTCACGACAAAGCGATCACAGGATTCAGAAATATTTCAGGGGGCCACCCCAATAAGCTACCCGCAACGAAGTTGGCCGGCTCCGGAACGGACCCAGGGTTTGCGACGACGGCTGTAAACGACTGGGAACCCGAAAATATGACTGGGCTTGTCGATACCGCGAAAACGTGGCGCGATCCAAAACAGTACAGGTGCTCCTCGCACAATCTTAAATAAAGCAGTAACATGGCATAAGTACAGGATAGTAATAAAGCCCCAAACTAATTGTGGCCCCAAGAAATAAGATTGAATCAAGCTCTGGCTCATGGGGGTCCATAAGGCCTCCCGGATGTGGATAGTGTGAATAGTCAAGGAACAGGAATCAAGTACTCGGGGTCCTACGGGACACAAGTGAGCATGAAAAACCAAATAGCAGATATTGCTCACCGGTGCCTCTTTCATTAGTTCTCCCATTACTACTCAGGTTATGTTGTTTAGGTACCTCATTATTCATCAGACACTCACATACCCTACACATGCTTTTCTACGACTCGCATGGCTCAAACAACTCCTGTAGTAATGGCTCATGGGATGGAGGAACAAGCTTCGGTGGGGTTTAAAAGTAAAGGCTATGCAGTACTTGGGATTCAATTTAATGCAATCGCGACTCAATGATGCAAGAATAAGATAGAGGCAATAGGTACTATATGTATGCAAGCATGTGGTAGTGCTTGCCTGGCAGCTCAGTTGAAGCGAGAGATGGATCTGGGTAGAACTCCTGTGATTCCTGGTAATTCTCCTGTTGGGCGTCTATTCGAAGAAGAACCAAACAAACAAGGGCCAACATAAATAAAGTGCACAAGCATATGAAT
The DNA here is from genome assembly GCA_910589775.1 of Avena eriantha. Lineage (NCBI taxonomy): Eukaryota > Viridiplantae > Streptophyta > Magnoliopsida > Poales > Poaceae > Avena > Avena eriantha. The sequence continues at coordinate 269,709,167 of OU342741.1, read as the reverse complement.
TATAATGCGACGATCAAACAAGTATGCCATGGTGAATGATGCTGAATTTACATGGCTTTAAAGTAGCATGGCATGGTGAGGTGTGGGATATAAGAATAAAGCATTCTATTATTTGTTTAGTCAAGTTTTATTGCCATAAACAGCTCTGATTTTTAATATTGACATGATGCGTGCTTCAATTGAGAACAAGGAATGCATAGATAAAACGGGCTCATCGCGCTGACCGATTTAGACATATTATTTGTCAAATTTGGAGTTATAGAATTAAAGTTATTAATTTATTAAGAAAAGGGCATTTTATTGTAATTTTAATTATCTCAAAAATTTAAAGTGCTCCAACAACTTTTTGAATGGCATATTTGAATTCCTCACATTTTTCTAATTCAAAAACATATATCATTTGTTTTATTTGGATTTATAATTTAAAAGTTATTTAAAATCAGATTTGAATTGGTATTTAAACATTTTTGAATTTGTTTTATTAAAACAGATAAACGGAAAATACTTTTATTACCCAGCCATACTCCAGCCCCAGTCGCTGACGGATGGGACCGGCCTGACTGGGCGACGCAGCGCGCAGCAAACTTTTTACACCGCGGTTTTTCCTAGCCTCTGTGAATGACAGGCGGGGCCAGCGGGCTATGGGTCCACGTACCAGCGACTGAGCCCGCAGAGGCTGACAGGTGGGTACGAGCTGGAGCGCGGGTCGAGTGTGCAGAAAGTGCGGGTGCCTTTTTGTAAAAAGTTCACAGACACCGATAGGTGGGGTCGGGCTGGACCGCGGGTTGCGCCGACAATAGCCGCAGGGGGTATGTGCAAAAAGGGGTGGTACTGTGGATCTTCTCCACGGTCTAAGGGTCAGATCCGTGCGTGGCAGTGACGGTGTGGCGCGGGGGAATCGAACCGGGGACCTGGGGCTCGCTCGCGGAGGCGGCAGCCACTGTGGCAGGTAGGGGTTGCTGACAGGACTGGGGAGCGCGGATAGAAGTGCTTCCGCTATGCGTCGGTGTGGAGACGAACGCGAACGCCGGTGCGTAGAGAGCGTTCGACTAAACGATCGGCGCGACCAAGGCACAGTGGCGACGGCGAGGATGTCTGGGAGTGACGGAAGCTCACCGAGGGTTGGTCGGAGGGGTCGGATCGAGGCGGGGAGCCGTTGATCGGCGAGGTTGCAGACGAACGGCGGCGCTAGGGTTTCGGTGGTCGCGTCGGTGTACGGCGTGTTCTGGTCTTCTCCTCCTCGCTGGCACGTACGGGGCGACGCAGCGGAACCTCCTCGGCTTCCTTGACCACCTCCACGTCGCGCTCGCCTGTTGGAACGAGGAAACGACGGTGGTACTGATGGTGATCGGCGAGAGAGGAGATGGTGGCGGGGGAAGGAGAGGGTCGGAGCAGCGGCTCGGCGTAGATCTAGGAGAGGCAGAGGGTTCGTGAGAGGGGTAGATAGCAGAGGGAGAGGGAAGGGTGCCGTGGGGAACCGGTAGAGTGGAAAAAGAAAAATGTGGCTCGGGTGCCATCTTCTCTCCTTCCTCATGTGCTGAGCATGGGAGGCCAGGCATGCAGCTACAGGTGGGCCAGCAGGGAGGGGGAGGCCAGGCTCGGGGGGTGCGGCCAGCATGGTAGGGAGCGAGGTAGAGAGAGAGAAGAAGAGGGTCGGGTAGAGCTAGGTTAGGAGGGAGTAGATGGCTCGTGTTATGGCTGATGCTAGGGTTGGGGTAGGAGGGTAGCTCGGTCAGGGGAGTAGGGTGGCTAGGTGGGGCCTTGCTGTCCGAGAGAGAGGGCATGCTTCGGCATGGTGATCATGGGATTAGGGTTTAGTTTAGTATTAGGGTTTCGGGAGAGGGATGGAAGAAGAGGGTGGCATGGTCTTAGGGTAGGGTTTTTTTAAGGTTGATCCACATGGGCTTGAGCATGAGGATGGCAAGGTGACATGGTGGAGAGGAAGAGAAGAAGGTGGTGAGAGTTTTGTGATGAACCATCTAGCTCATGCCATAGATGGAGGAGATGGTGGTGTGATGAGGCTTGTGATGCACATGGCAAGGAGAGAAGGAACCAGGTGAGGATTGGGAGAGAAAGGTTGGAGCTCAACAAAACAAAAGAAGAACAATCAAAAATTCCAAAGGAACCAAGGGAGATCAAATAGTGGTGAAGGTTGCATGGCCCATGCAAAATTATTACATGCCATGTTCTACGCTTGTGAAGACAATAATAATAACATGGCATTATTCTTATGCATTCCAACTATGGATCTAGGTCAAACCAAAAGAATAGAATTGGATCCCTCCCAACTCACATGAGCGAGATGAAAAGCAGAATTAAAAACTCATGGGTAATTAAGGATGGTGGAATTATAAGATGGTGACAAAGAAAGGTGGTGGAGTGGAATAAAAGATATGCCCCCAACTCAATTTGGGCACCAAGCATTTATCAAGAATCAAATACAATTTAACAAGAGCCAAATACAATTAATAATGCATATGAGAGAAGAACCAAAAGGGAAAAGGTTTTATATGATGCTCAAATGCAAGGTGGCATGATGAAATGAGCATGATATAATTATGATGCAACAATTATATATAGGAAGTAGCCATTATATTACTAGACCAGGTAGCATTACAATTGTTAGACAATTGGGATGCTACAGACTAGAGGGTACATGGGCCAAAGGCCAAAGGCCTTTTACATGCCTAGCGTCAGTCGGTCCGGAGACTCTGGTGTGCGGGTCGGAGACTCTGGTCTGGGCCAGAGATTCCGGCCAGTCTCCTTGCCAACCTTCGGAAGGGCACACAGATTGTCCCCGAGCTCGAATCGGGTGGTCAGGCCGGAGGTGGGCCGGAGTCTCCGGGGTCTTCAGACCGGAGACTCTAGTCTGAGAAGCTCCAACAACTTCTGCTTCATGCTTTGCTCCTTGTTCTCCATCCTTGGGTGCTTGGTGATGTGTTGGGGCTTCGTACCTGATGATGAATAGAGTAGTTGCATGAAGTAGCACACCATCGAAGGAGGTATCAAATTGGCACGAGGAGAGGAGAGAGTTCACCTTAGCTTGTAGGAGTTTGGCTCGGGAACGAGTCATGGGTCCACTTGGGGGACTTGTTGGTGTAGATGTAGTAGCGTCCGTAGGAAGGGCTACATCACTACTACTATAATTGAGCAGTTTTGAATTGGATCCTTAGCACAAATCCTAACCGTTGGGATGTTAGATCCAATGGTTCAGAGCAGCTGCATTCATGTTGAATAGCTAGTACGTACCCAGAGCAAACTCCACCATGTTCTAGAACCATCATGTAAACACCCCACCTCCCCCCCCCCTAAATTTCATAGCAGAGTAGGCTATATTCTGAATATGTGTAGATAGTTATTATTAATAGCACCAATCCTGATGATTGGGCTGTTAGATCTAATGGTTCAGAGCAGCTAGGTTCATGTTGAACAGTACCCATAGAGCATACTCCACCATGTAACCCCCCCCCCCTAAAAATCATAGCACAGTAGGCTCTATTCTCAATGTGTGTAGATAGTTATTACTAATAGAATTAATGTATGCCTTTTCTCTAACAGGACTATTGTATAATAATAACAACTTAATGTTTGTTAAATCACATTTCATACAGCATATACGTGTGCGGCTCATGTCTTTTACTTGTAGAATTAATGTATGGCTTTTTTTATCTAACAAGACTATTGGTTAATAATAACAACTTGATGTTTACTAAATCACATTTCATACAGTATATACGTCTGTGGCTGATGCCTTTTACTAGTAGACTTAATGTATGCCCTTTTTTCTCTAATAAGACTATCGGTTAATAATAACAACTTAATGTTTGCTAAATAACATTTCATACAATATATACATGCCTTTTACTAGTCCATTCTAGCTAGCATCTAAATAGAAGATACACTATTGATAGTTCATTATTTTACCCACTATAGTGTACGAATAACTTAGAATTTTGACTGTTGGATCAAGACTCGCGAATCCCAACATTGCCAACCAGTTGCTTCTTCTTTTCCATTCTGGCATCTAGTAGATACAACTGATAGTCTTTCTTATCGTATCTTACCACTATATTTTTTGCGAATAACTTTGAATATTGATCGGTTGGATCAAAACTCGCGAATCCCTACATTGCCAGCCGTTGGATCTACTATTCCATTGTCGCATCATCTCTAGAAAATACTATTGTTTATCTTATCTTATCTTATCTTACCACTATACAACGTACAGATAACTTCGAATATATTGATCGTGGGATCAAGACTCATGAATCCCAACATTGCTAGTCATTGGATCTTCTTTTCCATTCTACTAGCTAGCATCTCTACTAGAATATATTATGGATAGTACGTGTTCAGCACAATGAACACAATGCACAAACCTCAAAAACACTACTCCATCATTCTACTCCCTTCGATCCAAATTATTGTACTCAGATTTGTCTAGATTCGGATGTATCTAGCACTAAAACATGACTAGATACAACCGAATCTAGACAAATCTGAGAACAATAATTTGGATCAGAGGGAGTAGAATAATCTTCTCACGTGTATATTTCATTCTTGTACTTCGCATATCATGTAAAAGTCAACGATTATTAGCTATCTAAAACTTTAAATTTTTGGTAACATGGTCTAGAGAAACGAGGGATAGGATTCTAGAATGATGGAGAAGTGTGTTTTGAGTTTTGTGCATAGCATTCATTGTGATGAAAACTATCAATAGAATCTTCTAGATGCTAGAATGGAAAAGAAGATCCAACGGCTGAAAATGTTGGGATTCACTAGTCTTGATCCAACAGTAAATATTCAAAGTTGTCTGTACGCTATATAGTGGTAAGATCATGTGGAAGTCAATGATTATTAGCTATCTACTAAAACATGAAATTTTTGGTAACACATGGTCTAGAGAAATGAGCTAGGGCGAAGACTCTAGAATGATGGAGAAGTGTGTTTTGAGTTTTGTGCATAGCATTCATTGTGATGAAGACTATCAATAGAATCTTCTATACCGTTCAAAAAATAGAATCTTATAGATGCTAGAATGGAAAAGAAGATCCAACGGCTAGAAATGTTGGGATTCATGAGTCTTGATCCAACGGTCAACATTCAAAGTTATTCGTACACTATATAGTGGTAAGATAAGAATAGAACAATTTTGAATTGGATCCATAGCACCAATCCTGACCGTTGGGCTGTTAGACCCAATGGTTTAGAGCAGCTGGATTCGTGTTGAATAGTACCTAGAGAAAACTCCTGCATGTTCGAGAACCATCATGTCACCACCCCCAAAATTTCATAGCATAGTAGGTTGTATTTTCTCTACGACTATAATGGAGCAGTTTTGAATGAATTGGACCCATAGCAACAATCCTGACCGTTGGGCTGTTAGATGCAATGGTTCAGAGCAACTTGATCCGTGTTGAATAGTACCAGCTTAGAGCAAACTCCACCATGTTCTAGAACCATCATGTCACCACACCAAAATTTCATAGCACGGTAGGCTGTATTCTCATTATGTGTAGATAGTGATTATTAATAGACTTAAAGTATGCATTTTTCTCTAACAAAACTATTGGTTAGTAACAACTTAATGTTTGTTAAATCACATTTCATATAGACCATTGGGTTGTTAGATCCAATGGTTCAGAGCAGCTAGATTCATGTTGAATAGTACCTATAGAGCAAACTCCACAATGTTCTAGAACCATCATGTCACCACCCCCAAAATTTCATAGCATAGTAGGCTATATTCTCAATATGTGTAGATAGTTATTATTAATATACTTAATGTGTGAATTTTTCTCTAACAAGACTATTTGTTAATAACAACTTAATGTTTGTTAAATCACATTTCATACATTAGAGAAAAAATGTATAAATTAAGTCTATTAATAATAACTATATACACATATTGAGAATACAACCTACTATGCTATGAAATTTTGTGGGTGGTGACATGATGGTTCTAGAGAACATGGTGGAGTTTCCTCTAGGTACTATTCAACACGAATCCAGCTGCTCTAAACCATTGGATCTAACAGCCCAACGGTCAGGATTGGTGCTATGGATCCAATCAAAACAGCTCCATTATAGTAGTGGAGATCTAAACATGAAATTTTTGGTAACATGGTCTAGAGAAACAAGGGAGAAGATTCTAGAATGATGGAGAAGTGTGTTTTGAGTTTGGTGCATAGCATTCATTGTGATGAAGACCATCAATAGAATCTTCTAGACCGTTCAAAAAAATTGAATCTTCTAAATGCTAGAATGGAAAAGAAGATCCAATGGCTAGAAATGTTGGGATTCACGAGTCTTGATCCAACGGTCAATATTCAAAGTTATTTGTACACTATATAGTGGTAAGATAAGAATAGAGCAGTTTTGAATTGGATCCATAGCACCAATGTTGACAGTTGGACTATTAGATCCAATGGATCAGAGCAGCTGGATTCGTGTTGAATAGTACCTATAGCAAACTCCTCCATGTTCTAGAACCATCATGTCACCACCCCCAAAATTTCATAGCACGGTAGGTTGTATTCTCAATATGTGTAGATAGTTATTATTAATATACTTAATTTATGCATTTTGGGGGTGGTGAGATGATGGTTCTAGAACATGGTGGGGTTTGCTCTAGGTCTGTACTATTCAACACATGAATCGAGTTGCTCTGAACCATTGTATCTAACAGCCCAACGGTCAGGATTGGTGCTATGGATCCAATTGAAAACTGCTCCACTATAGTAGTAGAGAGAATACAGCCTACTGTGCTATGAAATTTTGGGGGGTGGTGGCATGATGGTTCTAGAACATGCATGGTGGAGTTTGCTCTAGGTACTATTCAACACGAATCCAGCTTTTATGAACCATTGGATCTAACAGCCTAATGATCAGGATTGGTGCTATGGATCCAATTCAAAACTGTTGCATTATAGTAGTATAGATAGAGACAGAGATATCTTATCTTACCTCTTACCATTATATAGTGTACGAATAACTTTGAATATTGACCGTTGGATCAAGACTCATGAATCCCAACATTTTCAGCCGCTGGATCTTCTTTTCCATTATAGCATCTAGAAGATTCTATTGATAGTCTTCAGCATAATGAATGTGATGCACAAACCTCAAAACACACTTGTCCATCATACTAGAATCTTCTCCCTTGTAGTTAATATTCGTTTACTTCTGCATGATCTTATCTTATCTTACCACTATATAGTGTACGAATAACTTTGAATGTTGGCCGTTGGATCAAGATTCACGAATCCCAGCATTTCTAGCCGTTGGATCTTTTTTTTCCATTCTAGCATCTAGAATATTCTATTGATAGTCTTCGGCATAATGAATGCTATGCACAAACCTCAAAACACACTCCTCAATCATACTAGAATCTTCTCCCTTGTTTGTCTAGACCATGTTATCAAAAAATTCATGTGCTAGGTAGCTAATAATCTTTGACTTCTACATGACATGCAAAGTATAAGGACCAAATATACACCCATAGTTTATAGATGTTGATCAAATTTATAATTTATTATGCTTTACCAATTATAATTTTATATAGTGATGACATGCCATACGTCTACTATCTGAGTCTCATGTGCAAGGCACGTGCAACTTACTAGTAAGAGGTAAAGCAGAAAAAATATAAATTTGATCAACATATATAAAGTATAGGTGTATATATTTGGTTCTTGTACTTTGTATATCATGTAGAAGTCAATGATTATTTGCTATCAAAAACTTTAAAATTTTGGTAACATGGTCTACAGAAACCTGGGAGAAGATTCTAGAATGATGGAGAAGTGTGTTTTGAGTTTTCTTCAGAGCATTCATTGTGATGAAGACTATCAATAAAATCTTCTAGATGCTAGAATGGAAAATAAGAAAGTTATTATTAATAGACTTAATGTATGCATTTTTCTCTAACAAGACTTAAAGTATGATGGTTCTAGAACATGGTGGAGTTTTCTCTAGGTACTGTTCAACATGAATCCAGCTGCTTTGAACCATTGGATCTTATAGCCCAACGGTCAGGATTGGTGCTATGTGTCCAATTCAAAACACGCTAGAGACTCTTATCAAGAAAAAAAGAAAACAACAGGCCACACACACATAGCATGGCCGTACCAAGGAACACATGTGCGGCGCCACACAGTGGTACGAGAGAGAGATCAGTTGGCTGGTGCGCGCGGGGCGCTACACAGGAGGGGAGAGAGGATGGATGTTGAGAGACAACGAAGGAGAGAGAAAACATAGTAGTACTACTAGTAGTACTGTCCTACTAGTAGTAGGCACATGTACCTCGTGTCAGAAACCCGTCAAACTAGCTTTACTCTGACATCGCACCACCTTCAACTCCTTCGCTGCTCTCGCACTGCCTCCCATTAATAATCTCTTCTTGCTCTTTATTTTTCTTCCTTTTTTTGGCAGCTTTGGGGTTAATTTTCTGGTGTCCCTAGTTCAGTAGAAGTAAGGACTACTCAAGTTTTGCACAATATTCCTTTGAAAAAAATTGGGTCTGGGGCATTAAGATCCCAAATATTCGTGTGCAAAATAATTCCGGTCACTGGGAACTTTTTATTTTTCTTTCTAACGAGGAATCTGCCCCGAAGTACCAAGAAGGTATGCGTTAAAATCCAATGGTGGGCATAAAAATTACATAGTGGTCCAAAGATAAAACCAAAATACATCTGGTTCCTATACTTTTACAACACGGACCCTAAAGATACAACTCGAAAATTTGAACATGTTTTTCCTAATACTAGTTCGAAACTCCCACCCAGCATTATTGTATACCATGGCAAGACACACCCATCTACAAAATATGGGAACATTATCGTGAACTATGATGTTGATATGGCCATGACCTAATCGGTCATTCGGCTCGAGAAACCCTCGAGTATTCAAGCCATTCCTAATGTGACTACAGCTTTTTTGAATGTTTCAAATCTCATGTTTACCATTTTTTCATGGCTAGTACTACAAACGAGAGGATGTCATGCGGACCCTTTTCATTTATTCATTTATCTTTATATTTTATGTTTTTTTAATATGTGTAAGAGTTGCTAGCATGCAAATTCATATATATCAAGATATTGAGCCGTTCAAAAATCTCGGCATTTTCAAGATATTGACCCACAGTGTACACCTTCAAAATAGTTTCTCATAGTATAACTTCAAGAGCAATCTTTGTGAGTCTCTTTGTGTGTGTATATGTGTGTGTGTGTGTGCTTATTTTTCTCGGGGTGTGACATGGAGCAACAAGAGTAGTATATCTTACCACTATCTCATCTTTCCATTATCTTACCACTTTTTTATATAGTGTACGAATAACTTTGAATGTTGATCGTTGGATCAAGACTCGCGAATCCCAACATTTCCAGCCGTTGGATCTTCTTTTCCATTCTAGGCCATCATGTTTGATTCAAAGGATTTACATGGGAAATTCATAGGATTAAATCCCATAAGAATTTTATCTATAATGGTTGTTTGATTTGTATGATTATTGATTCCTATAGGAAATTTTCCCAGGGAATCCTTTGCACTAGATTCCATAGGAAATCTAACATCCACGCCCAAACCTCTTTCTTAGAATCCTTTTTTTCTTCGATGAAATCAAACAAACTTTCTTGCATATATATGGGTTCCTATAGGATTAAAGTGGGCATGACATTGTAATCCTATGTTTTTCCTATTCCTAAGCTTTTCCTATCCTACGAATCAAACAAGGCCCTAGCATCTAGAACATTCTATTTATAGTCTTCAGCATAATGAATGCTATGCACAAACCTCAAAACACACTTCTCCATCATACTAGAATCTTCTCCCTCATTTCTCTTGACCATGTTAACAAAAATTTCAAGTGTTAGGTAGCTAATAATCTTTGACTTCTACATGATGATACAAAGTACAATAACCAAATATACACCCATACTCTTATCTTATCTTACCACTATATAATGTACGAATAACTTTGAATATTTACCGTTAGATCAAGACTCGTGAATCCCAACATTTCCAACTGTTGGATCTTCTTTTCCATTCTAGCATCTAGAAGATTCTATTGATAGTTTTCATCAGAATGAATGCTATGCACAAAACTCAAAACACACTTCTCCAACATTTTAGAACCTTCTCCCTCACTTCTCTAGACCATGTTACCAAAATTTTCAAGTTTTAGATAGCTAATAATCGCTGACTTCTACATGATATACTATACAAAGTTCAAGAACCAAATATTTACCCATACTTTATAGATGTTGATCAAATTTATATTTTTTTCTGCTTTACCTGTATTATAATTTTATATAGTGATGATATGTGTCAGACGTCTATTATCTGAGTCTCACGTGCAGGGCACGTGTAATTTACTAGTTATATATATATATACATTAATCAAATTTATAAATTTTTGTGCTTTACCTATTATAATTAAGAGCTACGTCCATAAAGTACCAGGTGTGTATTTGGTTCTTTGTACTTTGTATCATGTAGAAATCAACCTACTATTAGTTACCTAGTACTCAACATGCTCTAGAGAAATGACGAAGATGATTCTAGAATTACCGAAAAGTCTGTTTTCAAGTTTGTGCATAACATTCAGTGTGCTAAAGAACATCAATAGAATCTTCTAGATGCTAGAATGGATTGAAGATCTAACTTGAGTTTATTTAGCAGTGTTGGGATTTGCCAGTCTTGATCCAACGGTCAAAGTTCAAAGTTATTTGTACACTATATAGTGGTAAGATATAATTATATAATAGGTTTAGCTCAAAAAGTTTTAAATTTGATGGACATCTATAAAGTATGGGTGTATATTTGGTTCTTGTACTTTGTATCATGTTGAAGTCAACATAGAAATCAATGTTTGTTAGCTATACCTAATACTTCAAATTTTGCTAACATGGTCTATAGAAATGTCTAAAAGATTCTAGAATGATAGAGAAGTGTTTTGAGGCTTGTGCGCATGGCATTCATTGTGCTAAAGACTATCAATAGAATCTTCTTCTAGATGCTAGAATGGATTGAAGACCAACGGTTTGCAATGTTCATATTTGCCAGTCTTGATCCAACAATCAAAGTTCAAAGTTATTCATTCGTATAATATATAGTTCTAAGATTATATAATAGGTGGAGAAGTGTGTTTTTAGTTTTGTGCATAGCATTCATTGTGATGAAGACTATCAATAGAATCTTCTAGATGCTAAAATGGAAAAGAAGATCCAACCGCTAGAAATGTTGGGATTCACGAGTCTTAATCCAACGGTCAATATTCAAAGTTAATCGGACACTATATAGTGGTAAGATATATAAGGAATATGTGGACTTGGATGTAATTTTCTTTTTTAGGTCCCTGGTGTAACATACAGTTCCAGAGACCATGTTAAGTTGTGAACTGATGTATCTGGCTCCTTCTAGGCCCACCCTACTTGAAATAATTCCACCACCCCACATTTCTTACAACTATATAGTGTACGAATAACTTTGAATATTCACCGTTGGACCGAGAATTATAAAGAAACCACATGGTCCACTGTCCACTCTGTGTGATAATTGGATGGTGGCATTTTCTTTTAACTTTGTTAGAACATCTCTAGCAGATACGGCATATCGCTGTGTACCACAAAATAACTGCTCGTTTGCGGTACAAGGCGGGAAATTGGTCATTTTAGATACCCTAAACTGTACCACATCCAAAGGAAAATGACGGTTTCCCGCAAACCAACGCTTCCGTGCCGCATATATACCGCACCGAGGGTTTGTACTGCATCCTGGCGTGTATGTTGGCGGGAGGGAAGTTTCCCCATCCCCGCTTCCCGCTCACAGCCGTAACCGTCGCTGGCCGTTTCCACCCCCCAATATCCCTCTCCTCCTTCCCATCACTCTTCGCCACCATCGACGCAGCCACGGCCAGACCCAATCTGAATTACTACGAGGCGTCGATGTTCGCCCACCACGGTATCCTCCCACTGCCTCACACAACGATTCTGGCAGGCTTCGAGCTCAGCCACTTCGGGGTGCCGGTGGCGCCCGTTCCGTGCGGTGCCGAGCTGTATTAACAGATGAAACATTGCCGCCTCGAACTGCCGGACTGGAAGCGAGGAATGCCCCGATACGCGCCTGCGAGCTCCTATTGGCATAGGCTATTTGAAAGGCCCAACTTTGGTCGACTAGAGGGGGGTGAATAGGAGACTACCAATTTTAATATTTTCTTGCAATTTTATGGCTTAGCACAAAGTAAAATTCACTAGAAATGCAGCTATGTGAATGTCCTAAATGGTAAGCAACACAACAAGTAAACGAGACAGTAATTGCAAGAAGTAAAGGAGTGGAGCGAAAGAACCGGCAATGGGACACGGAGATGTAATTCCCGTAGTTCACTTCATAGGAAGCTACGTCTACATTGGAGAGGTGCCAGGGCCACACAAGGTCAACCGAACGCCACAAAGGCCTCACCTTCTTCTCTGGTGAGCACCACCACAAAGGTGGCCTCACAATCCACTAACCGGTGACCTTGAAGGAGCCAACCGAAACCTTTACAACGAGGTTGAGGGGAGGCTTCACAACTCAATTGAAGACCCTCAACGACATCACGGAGCTTCACAACAAATGCCCTAGCTCCGAGGATGCCCTACACCGTCTAGGGTTCCAAGAACCCAAGAGTAACAAAATCCACGAAGGATGAGTGTGGAAAATCAAGATTCCTTTGGTGGAGGTGTAGATCTAGGTCACCTCTCCCAATCCTCAAAAGATCAAGAGATTTGAGTGGGTGGGGAGAGAGATCTAGGCAAGTCAAGCTCTTGTGATAATGGAGGAGAGAGAAAACGAAGAGATAAGATGGGAGGAGGAAGAAGGGGCCTTAAATAAGTGCCAAACGGGCAGATTCTGCCCAGCCCCGACACCATCGGTACTACCGATGGCAGACCGGTAGTACCGATGGGCGAGCCACCAACAGCCCAACTAAGGCCACGCAATGGTCAGATAGACCAGACAGCGGGCCCGTAGGGCTGGCCGGAAGTATCGGTCCCAGTTCCGGCCCTACTAACGACAAATAAGCAGTGCGAGGCAGAAGGTTATCTGCCCCGCACAGCATAGTGTCGGAACTAGGTACGGAACTAGACCTGGAACTACCGGTGACAGAGGGTGGCCGGTACTACAGGTCAGGCGTGGCGATACTACCGCTCAGGGAGCTAGGCGCTGGTCAGGCCGGTACAGCCAAGCCAAATTCCAGTTCTAGTTCCGACAAATATGCAAGGCTAGACAGAAGTCTTACTGAACCAAAATATGGCTCGTCGGAATTAGGACTAGAATTTCAGCCGAAAGTTCCGTCCGAACAGCCCTGAGAAACCCCTTGGGCGGTACTACCGCCGCCTGGCCGGTACTACCGGTCAGGGCAGAAAACCCACCAAAGCTGCAGGGAACACTCTCTCACATGAAAATTGGGATGGCTATGGAAGTGCATATATGGTATGTGCATGAAATGGTGATTTCCCACAACCTTCCAGGGTGAACTCCCTCTTGATAGTACAGTAGCCTAAAATATAAAACAAGAGAAAGTGAAAATAAGTGCCACCGTCTTCAAGCTCTTCCTAGAGAAAAGTCCACCCACAGGCACATCCATAGATAAGCCCTGTAACTTGGAAAGATAGTTAAACCACAATAGGAGTTGTCATCAGCACCAAAAACATAAGGAGAAAATAATACCCTTTCAATCTCCCCCTTTTTGGTGCTTGATGACAACCCCACAAGATTTGCACATAGGATAACAAGCAGTAATAACTGAAAGGAATGAGAAAGGAGAGAGGCTCCCCCTGGAGACATGGGAGAGAGAGCTCCCCAAACGAGATAGACCAACAAGGGTGTATGGAAGTAAATGAGAGTAGAGGGGAACTCATACCTTGCACCAAAACCATTGTGGTGAAACAAAGATTGGATAAATGAGAATAGTCCGCCACAATTCCTCATATGAATACCACAAAGATACCTTAACACATAGTCTCACCAACATAGTAGCAACCATACATGAGGTCCACAGACAATAATAGAGGTCCACAAACATACATCACGGAATAAAGTGTGCACGAGCATAAAAAGATCAAAGAAAGAGCGAGCTCGTGGCACAACCCATGCAAATCCCGAGGTCCTAACGGAACACTTTCTTCCCCTTTGGCATCAAGATGCCAAAAAGGGATAAAGTAGACAATCTACGTGCCCCACCCACCAACGAACGGAGGAGGTGGCTCGGGGTCCCAAGAGGCATTGTTCCAAGCAGGCGGAATCTGACTTGAGATCTCGGGCCCATCATCACTATCAGTCCACCTGCAATGCGTGTTGGCCCACTCATCCTTGGGCACGGTGATGGAGCTGGACTCAGGAGACACTACAATGTCAAGCTTCCTCATGATGGCCTTCTCCCTTCGAACACTATGACTCTGAGTGACATAGGACTGATACTCACGGTCCTGAATGAAGCAGAAAGTCTTCTTAACCTCCTTCAGCAGCTTCTCGGCCCAAGAGGGCTGTCTCAGAAGTTGGGGTGGAGGAGAAGCCTCAGCACGGTCCCCATCACTAGCATCCATAGCAGCCCTAGCAGCAGCAGCTTCCTTTTCAGCCTGAGAGTGAGGTGCCTTGTGTTTCATCACATGGACAGTCTTTTCCTCATGGATAGTGAGAGCATCCTGAGGGAAGATAGAACCTGTTGCCTCCCTCCATTTGGCATTGATGAGAGCCTGGATGTAAGGAGCATATGGACAAGACCTCTTCTCAATCATCGCGGACCAGATTTCTTCAAACATATAATCCATAACATCAAGGGGCTCATGAGAATTTCTGTGGCGGTAAGTCTGATACATGAGATCAATCTGGAATGCATGAAGCTGATCGAAGTTACCTGCATTGGGAGTAATAGTGTTCTGATAGACCTTTCACATGATGTCATAGGTGGGAAGGAGATGGGCAACATTTCCATTTACACCCCAGCCCTCAATGTATAGTGGCTCAAGAACTTCCGGCTCGGAAGGCCTCCCCCCTATGCACCCACCACCCATTGGCACGATGGCCTTCCTAAATAGGGTAGCCAAGAAGGGTAGCAAACTTAGACCATTTAGCAGACATATACTTGTTATGAGTCATCCATTTCATGGTTCGATCAATAGGGTCAGTATCAAAGTAGAGGGTGGAGTAGAACTGAGCAATGGCCCTCTCATCAAAGTTCTCACGATGTTGCATAATCTTGATGAGTCCAAACCTCCTGCACATATCGAGTGCTTCACCAAAGTACTCAGGGCTGCTCTCCATCTTTGAAATGTTGATGTGCTTCTGAGGGGCAACAACATTCTTCTTCTTGGTAGCATAAACCTCAGAATAGATCTCAGCTTGACGCATGGTGTTGAAGAAAGGATCCTGAGCCAGGCGGTCACGAGGAACGATGTAGGGATTAATCTTGCGAAACTCCTCATACGCAAGCTGAGGCCAAGAGGAGATCTTCTTGTTGCTCGAATCAGGTCCAGAGGTGGTCTTCTTTTGATTGGCCAGAACAGGTCTTTTACCTTCAGCAGCAGCAGCACGACGCTCAGCTATAGCCTTCTGACGAGCAGTCTGACTGGGAGGGCGCACGACCTCCAGATCATCCTCATTAATCTTTGACGGTCCACGAGAGGGAGCACGAGACCTCTTGGATCTACCACGGGAACCACCTTGCCCTGAGAAGAAAGAAAATAGAAGGGAGGGAATGGAGGATAAGTGCACAAGGTGGAAAGAAAAAGGAAAAAATAGCTAGACTGGATTGACACAGTACACAAGCAGTCATCATACAAATTGTGCATCAGAAGTTCCGCCTTGCGGCCGGAACTACCAGTGGCGCGGGGCCCACCAGAAGTACCGGTCGTGCCCTTAGCGGTAGTACCGGTGAGATGACCCCGCCGGTAGTACCGACCGAGCCGCACCGGTAGTACCGGTCAGGGCACGAGCAGGGCAGTTTGATTGGAAATCACAGATCCACGAAACTCGATGCACCAATTGTGGAAAACTAGACAATGTACTAGGGCAATCTAATCTAAAGTCGAATCCTAGCCCTACCAAGATCTCCCATAGCAGTTCTAGCCAAAGAAGGGCCCTAGACATGGCATGTCCAACTCAAGCACAAGAAGTGTCTAGATCTCCATGAATGGAGTATAAGAGGAGCAAATACCAGGGTCCATGGCGGGAGATCGAGGAGGGGGGAATCCCACAAAGCCGATCTGAGGAGGGACGGCTGGAATTGGTGTGGTCAGTGGCGACACCATGGAGCGCTTCTTGGGAAAGAGAGTTGTTAAGATGGGGTCAGGGGGGAAAATGGGGAAGAAGACCTCGTGCCCCCCTTGGCCCATCACTTAAAAGGGCCTCGCTCAACCGGTAGTACCGGCCAGGGGCCGGAACTACCGACGACATCGGAAATTCAGTAAGGAGCGGTACTTCCGACCAGAGCGAAATTTCTGAGAGATTTGGCCCTGACCGATAGTACCGGCTTCGGCCGGAACTACCGACGATTCCCAGGAAACGCGCTCCAGATTTTGACTGGCAGGAGAGAGAGACCTTGTGCAGGGAAAAGAGGGTCTAGGGAAGAAAAAGGCTTGGGATAGGTGGCACAAACTGTGAAGAAACGAAAAAAAATCCAACAAAGAAAAGAAACTTCAAGCCAAACAAAAACAATGTCGGTGGCCAAGGCCACCATATATGAGTATATTTGGCTTGAAACCGCGAATATGTATCTTGGGTTCATTACCAAAACTCATCACTTAAGCTCATTTTGTATCCTTGAGAGACCATAGAGAATGAGTACATTAATTTTTGCATAATAGGAGGAGTGTTGGTTCATATGAGGAACCACACTCCCCCTAAAACCATGTGTACATCCAAACAAGATATTCTTTGACACCCAGGTAGGTGCGCAAGATACTCAAGCCATGTTGCTTGAATCAATGATATTTATTTCATGCCTCAACTCTCGGAACCTTGCTTCATCAAGTGGCTTCGTGAAAAGATCCGCAAGATTGGCCTTGGTAGGAACATACTCTAAAGAAATGTCTCCTCTAGCAACATGATCCCGAATGAAATGATGACGAATCTCAATGTGCTTGGTCTTGTTGTGTTGAACCGGGTTGTGAGCAATAGCAATAGCACTCTCATTGTCACAAAGAAGTGGTACCTTGATCCTTCAATGTTTGCTTCATCCATAGCAATTAAGCACAACAACTTGCGGCGGAGATGTACTCAGCTTCGGCGGTGGACAAAGACACGCAGTTTTGCTTCTTCGAGGACCAACACACCAAAGACCTCCCAAGAAATTGACAAGCACCAGAGGTAGACTTCCTTTCCACTTTGTCTCCTGCCCAATCTGAATCCATGTATCCAACGACATCAAAGCTCGCCCCCTTTCGGTACCACATGCCAAAGTTAGGGGTATGAACCAAATATCCAAAGATTCTCTTGACCTCCATCATGTGGCTTTCCTTTGGTGCGGCTTGGAATCTTGCACACATACCCACACTCAACATAATATCCGGTCGAGATGCACAAAGATAGATTAAAGAACCAATCATCGAGCGATAAAGCTTTTGATCCACATCCTTACCCTTGGGATCAAGATCAAGATTAACCTTTGTGGGCATGGGAGTTTTGACTCCATTTACTTGATCAAGGCTGAACTTCTTGAGCATATCTTGGAAATATTTAGCTTGGTTGATGAAAGTCCCTTTCCTCAATTGTTTGACTTCGAAGCCAAGAAAGAATTCCAACTCCCCCATCATAGACATCTCAAAGCGGTCGGTCATGAGCTTAGCAAAATCCTAATTAAAAGCTTTGTTAGTAGACCCAAAGATAATGTCATCAACATAGATTTGGAAAATGAACAAGTTTCCTCCAACTTTCTTAGTAAAAAGAGTGGGATCAATGAGGCCTACTTCGAAACCACAGTCTAGGAAAAGCTCTCTAAGGCACTCATACCATGCACGTGGGGCTTGTTTGAGACCATATAGTGCCTTATCGAGTTTGTAGACATGGTCCGGGAAGAGGGGGTCCTCAAAGCCCTGAGGTTGCTTGACATACACAAATTCTTTTAAGGGGCCATTAAGAAAAGAATTCTTAACATCCATTTGTTGCAATTTAAAGTTATGATGGGTAGCATAAGAAAGAAGCATGGAAATGGATTCTAGACGAGCAATGGGAGCATAAGTTTCACCATAGTCTATGCCCTCAACTTGAGAGTATCCTTGGGTAACTATACCATTTGCATCCCTCTTGTTCTTGAAGATCTACTTGGTCCCAATCACATTTTGACAATCTTTGGGTCTCTTCACAAGTGTCCACACCTTGTTTCTCTTGAAGTTGTGGAGTTCTTCATTCATAGCGTCGAGCCAATCATCATCTTCAAGAGCTTTGAAGACCTTTTGGGGCTCAACATGAGAAATAAACGCATGATGAGAACTAAAAGAGGTTAGTTGTCTCCTAGTAGTGGAGCCCCTATTGAAATCTCTATAAACATTATCAAGGATATGGCCATCTTTGATGAGCTTGGCGAGACGGTATGCTTGACGGCGAGCTTGGGTCTCAAGACGAGATTCTTGAGAAACCACTTGGTCATCACCACGGTTCGAGTCCCTGCCTTGACTATATGTACGAATTTGATCACTATCTTCATCAACATCAACCGAGGGAGAGACGTCATCATTTGGTGGAGAGACATTAGATTGGCCTTGGTTATTGTCATCTTGACCTTGTTCAACTTGACCTTGAGTGTCATTGACATGAGGAGCTTCACTACCTTGGTGGGGTGGAGCTTGATCGACTTGAGGTAGACTTGATCTTGGAGAGTCATGAACATGAAGATCTTGAGAAGAGCTTGGAGAACCTTGAGAAGCAATAAGTTGACCTTGAGGTGCAAGATGGTCTTGTGAGAGTGAAGGCTCCGCTTGAGTGGAGCTTGGTCCTTCTCCTTCAGCCATAAGGGGATCGTCAATGGGGTGAAAGAAACCCATACCCATTCTTCTTATGGCTTGGGGAGGAATTTCATCACTTGGATCATGAACACCATCTTACCGCACAAGAGACTCATGATCTTCATCGAACTCGACATTGCTAGATTCTTAAACCCTTCCTGTTGCTTTGTTGTAGACTCTATAGGCATGGGATTGATTTGAGTACCCAACAAAGATCCCTTCTTGAGCCCTAGACTCAAACTTTGATAAGCGGACACCTTTCTTGAGAAGGAAGCATCTACACCCAAACACCCAGAAGTACTTGACATTTGGCTTGCGACTGGTGAAAAGTTCATATGGAGTCTTGCGTAGGTAGAGGCCCAAAAGGTTGCATGGCAAGCGGCTGAGATGGCTTCGGCCCAAAAGTTTTATGGTGAGTTGAGTTCCGCCAACATGGTCCTGGCCACATCCATCAAAGTACGGTTCTTCCTTTCGGCAACACCATTTTGTTGAGGGGTCTAGGGAGTAGAGTATTGATGTTTGATCCCCTCATCACTAAGAAACTCATCCAAAGTGTAGTTCTTGAACTCGGTGCCATTGTCACTTCTAATGGTGAGGATGGTGGTATTGAGTTTCCGTTGCACTTCATTGGCAAAGTTGATGATGGTTTGTTGAGTCTCACTCTTGAACTTGAAGAAGTAGACCCAAGTGTATCTTGAAAAGTCGTCAAGAATTACCAATCAATACTTCTTTCCACTAAGGCTATCATGAGAGGGAGGCCCAAAGAGATCCATGTGGAGAAGCTCCAAGCACCGTTCGCTGGTGATTTGATTAAGGATCTTGTGAGGCTTCTCATGCATCTTCCCTTCTATACAAGCCCTGCACACACGATCTTTGGCAAAGGAAATGTATTTTAGTCCAAGGACGTGGCCCCCGGTGTAGAGACTTTGCAAAGCCTTCATGTTTACATGGGCTAGGCAATGCCACAACCAGCCCATGTCGGCTTTCGCATAGAGAAATATAGCATGTGTAGATGGCTTTCCGGAGAAATCCACTACATATAAGTCATGCTCTACGTATCCAACGAAAGCCACCATGAGAGACTTGCTCCACATGAGGACCACTGAGTGCTCAATAAAGAAAGATGAAAGACCCATGATAGCAAGAGCACGAACAGAAAGGAGATTGTAACCAAGGGTTTTGACAAGCATGACATTCACCAAGGATACATCCGGGGTTACTACCACCTTACCAAAACCCAATACCTGAGAACTTGTTTTATCACCATAGGAGACCATAGTATTGGAAAAATTTGGCCTAATCTCCGACATGATAGACTTGCTTCCGGTCATATGGCTTGTAGCTCCACTATCAAGCACCCATTTTGCACCTCCAGAAGCAAAGTCCTACAAGAAAATCAAGCTTTGGTTTTAGGTACACATTTTGTAATGGGTCCCCTTTTGTTAGTCACAAGGGTCTTAGGTACCCAAATGTTCCAATGATAATCATGAGTGTAAGATGTGCCAATGTACTTATCATAAACATGACCATCAAAATATTTGCAAATAATGTAGGAAGGATTGTTCTTCCCGGCAAAGTTATCACTTTGCACAATGGTAGAATCACGAGAGGATACTAGAGCAAGGCTCTTGCTCTTCTTCCTTTTATTGTTCCTTCTCTTGTTCTTCCTTTTGATGGCAGCTTGCCGTTTTTCAAGTTGATCTTTCAACGTCTTGTTCTCCTCAACAAGATTCTCATGCTTGCAACAAGGGTTAGAAGAACAAGACAAATGCACAATAGGCATAGCGGAAGACTTTGAATGTTCATTATTCAATTGTGTTTGAAGTCGCTCATGAGCCTCAAAGAGACTTGAGAATTTACTCTCCAAGGCATGATGTTCCTCCTTGAGTTTCTCAAAATCCTTAAGGCATTCATGACCAACACCAAACTCAACCTTTTCATTTTTAAGGACATTCAATGAAGCAATAGCATGATCTCGTTCTTTAACAAGTTGCGATATGAAGGCATTATGGTCATCAACAAGTTTAGCCACACTTTCCTCAAGAGTTATTCTCATGTTATGTTCATCTTCAAGGGATTGAGATAGAGAGGCAATCTCATCGGTGGCCTCTCTCTCATTTTTACCTAACATGTCAATAACTTCTTCTTTCTCATCTAGCATTTCCCTAGCATGGTCAAGTTGGTTTACAAGTGTTTCAAAGCACATTATAGTACCATCATCTAGACGCTTCATGGATTCACACATGCTTACCAGCTCTTTCTTAACCTCTAAACCTTCTAGATCATGCAAGGGAAGTTCATTTGGAAGACTTGGAAGAGGGAGTTACCTCGGTGGCCTTAGCCATGAGACACTTTTGGTTGCGGTTGGTGATGTTCTCATTTGGAGAGTCGAAGAGAGACACTCGTGGAGTAGATGAAGTAGCAATAGCGGCAACCCCCATGATCTCTCCACCTTGACCTTCACTATCAACATCATCATCATCGCCCGAGAAGACTCTTCATGGACCACCATCGTCCTTTCCTTGTTAGGAAGGTTCTTCTTGTGGAAGTTCTTGTTCAAGGGGTGAGGAGGCCTTGGCTTGCTCTTGCGAATGAGGCGACTGCTGACTCGTAGTTGATGTAGAGCTCGTTGGGAACCCCAAGAGGAAGGTATGATGAACATAGCAGTAAGTTTTCCCTCAGTTATGAAACCAAGGTTTAATCGAACCAGTAGGAGCAAGGAAACACCCCAAAGGTGTTACTAGCTGAGCTTTGGCAGGGCGCACTATCGGTGCTAGTAGCAACGTGGAGACCTGGACAACACAACCACATAACTTTGTCCCCAACTTGCGATGAGGTTGTCAATCTCACCGTGTTTTGCGGAAAACAAAGGATTAAACGTATCGAATGGAAAGAAGTAAAAGTTTGCAGAAAGTAAACACAAAGCAGTAATCAGTTGTAGAATGTATGTAAAGAAAAAGGACCGGGCTCCATAGTTCACTAGAGGTGGCTCTCCTTAGATAGACAACATGCTGGGTGAACAAATTACAGCGGGGCAATTGACAAACACCGAGAAAGCAATACATGCATATACTAATCATCTTGACTCCTCTGAGACTTGATTGGGCATTACAACATAATACATAGACCGCCATCCAACTGCATCTATGACTAATAATCCACCTTCAGGTTATCATCCGAACCCCCTCCAGTATTAAGTTGCAAGCA
Organism: Avena eriantha; assembly: GCA_910589775.1. Taxonomy (NCBI): domain Eukaryota; kingdom Viridiplantae; phylum Streptophyta; class Magnoliopsida; order Poales; family Poaceae; genus Avena; species Avena eriantha. The sequence continues at coordinate 269,686,980 of OU342741.1, read as the reverse complement.
ATAGATTATTGCTTTACGAACTGCGTGTAAAGTAAACAATACGATTGTTCTATGAACAAAGGATTGTTGTTTTCTCCCTAGTAGCAATAGCACATCTAGTACCTTAGAGATTTCTGTCACTTCCCCAGATTACCAGAGGCATGAACCCACTATCAAGCATAAATACTAACTCTTGGAGTTGCTAGGATCTATTTGGCCAAGATAGCTACTAACAACGGAAAGCATGCAAGATCTCAAATAACAAAGACATGATAGAATCAATAATCAATCTGAAATAGCATCTCAATATCCATCGGATCCCCGCAAACACAACATGTATGAATTACAAATAGATGATGTTGATCATGAACGGAGCTCACAAGATCTAAACATGAAAGCACAAAGGAGGAGGAACCAGCCATCTAGCTACTACATGGATCCGTAGTCCAAGGATGAACTACTCACGCATCACACCGGAGGCTTGCATGGTGATGAAGAAGGCCTCCAGGGTGAATTCCCCTCTCCGGCAGGGTGCCGGGAAGAGCTTCAGATCCCTCCCGATCTAGGGATGGAGATGATGGTGGCTACAGACTCTTTCATGGATTTTTGATCGGGTACTTAGGGTTTTCGTCCCGAGAGCAACTTATAGGCGGAAGGAGAGGCCGAGGGGGTACCAGGGCTGGCCTCACCACCCCCCGGCACGGGCCAGGATGGGCCGCGCGGCCAGGTGGTGTGGTGGCCCCCCGGTCCCTCTCCGTCTCGTATTCTGGCACTTGATCCCTTCCGGAAAAATAGGCACTTTGCCTTTTGTCCCGTCCAATTCTGAGAATATTCATTTTCTGACTTTCCTGGAACCAAAAATAGCAGAAAACAGGCAGCTGAAACTGTGGCTCTTGTTAATAGGTTAGTCCAAGAAATCATATGAAAAGTACTCCAAAGTTGGAACAAAACACAAGAAAGTGGATAAAACCAAGCATGGAACATCAAAAATTATATATACATTTGCCATGTATGAACATCCCCAAGCTTAACTCCTGCTCGTCCTCGAGTAGGTAAGTGATAAAAAGAAATAATTTTTGAGGTGACATGCACCATCAAAGACTTGATCAAAGTATTTGCAAAACTCAAAGCTAGGATCACAATACTTCAATCATAACATGAAAGACAAAGTTCTAGCAATAGGCAAAGAAACTATGATGCAACATAAAAAGTTACAAACAAAAGATTCATGAATAACATGCCTTGCAAGACGTTTGTTTGTTTCACATAAAGAAAACATAGCATAATAGTATTCAGCTTGTCCCTCAATAGAGTAGCAAATATAAATGCATAGGACACCTTCAAAGTTCATAAGAGTGACTAGATACAATAGTTTAAAACAAGCAATATCAAGTTATGCATCAATCAACTAGTCTTGGGACAATGCACATAGAACTAAGAAAGGCCACTATACTCTCAAAGTAGGTGCATAAAGATAGAAGGTGGAGACTCAAAATAATGGTGGAAGAAAAGCCTTTTGTAAAAGGAATTAGGGATTCAAGTCTCATAAAGAGCTTCCAAAAATTATGGTACTTGTAGTTTTCAGCTCTCATTACCCCTATCATAAGCATCTTGAAAGTGATTAAGGTTAAAGTGACACAACTAAAAGGATATGCTTGACAAGTTATAAACCGAAATCTCATGCCCCTTACTTACGAAGACCGATCCTTATGCTACTCAACTTTAGTCACGAGTAAGCTCTTGTCATTGTAAGTATATGTGTATCATTAAGAACCGCCAACGGGGTACCCCTTGCACATGATACAGGAGCTTTCCCATAATCAAAATGACAAGGCAAGCATACAATGAGCATCTCAGCGATCTTTTTATTTGCTATTTGCATAGATTTTTATTGAGGATGCTTCATGGAGTGCTCATTATGGTGATGCTGCAAGTTTCCACCATGATTAGGCATGGCTTAGGCTAGCGGCCCAGGCGTTTCTCTAACACACATACAAACTCCATGATCTTACAAGTTCCACTTTTATTTCACACCGCCGGGATCCGTAAGCAAAAGAACATGATATCAACGGAGTACAAAGTGCAAGTGCGATGTTGAAAGCATTCCCCATGAAACATGGTTCTGCTAATTTCAACTTATAAAGCGCAAGCATATACACAACAAAGAAGGACCCAATGGTTCAAGTTTATTAGAGGCAAAAAGTAAAGTGTGCCATCAAGTTCGTGAGAGCTTTAATCACTAGTTTTCTCATAACAAGTGAAAGGTAAACAAAAACATGAATATACTTGGAATAGCATAAGCTAGTAGGTAGGTATGGTGGACTCTTTGGAATAACTTGGTTTAGGGAGTTGGATGCATGAGTGGAACTCATACTTGGTGGTGGAGGCTAGCAAAAGACTGGGAGCGACAAACTAAGAGAGCAATAATGGCCATAATCATGTAGAGCAACAAAACATCATTGATCAAAGCATAAAGTGATACTACAAGTTGAAAACTAAAGGATCATAAAGGCTATGGTGACTTGAGATAGTCATAACATGGTGTGAGCATGCGCCAAGTCGACCCAAATAAAGCATCAAAGGAGAATACCACAATACTATGCTTTAATATGCTAAAACAACGCATGATTCATCCAAGGCACATTAAGCAATCTCAATTGTTTATAACAAGTCATGCTACAGCAAAGAATACTAAGCATAAAGCCAAAACAATATCAAGCATGGCATGACAAAGCATATGCCACAGTCAAAAACGAGCTCTCTTTACCACATAAGCATGAACTTTCCTACTCTTTTCCAAACCAAACCAAACTATTTGCAAACCAAAGTATGAAAGAGGGGGTACAACCAATTTATTCATAACACTAAGCAAACCAAGCAAACTAAAAACCAAAACAAAAACGAAAAAGAAGACGCTCCAAGAAAAACACGACTGTGCATGAAACAATAAAAATGAAGCGTTTGGAAGAAACCTGGGATTTTTAATGATGAAGAAGGGGATGCCTTGGGCATCCCCAAGCTTTGACGCTTGTACTTCTTGGATATTTCTTGGGGTGACACGCATGGCATCCCCAAGCTTGAGCTTTAGTCCATCCTTCATCTCATTACTCATTCCTTCCATACACCTGAAATTTTTCCTTCATACAAAACTTCACACAATCTCATTAGCAACATTAGTGCACTTAAGGTAAATAAGTCTCAAGGTTCAGTTCTAACACCAAATAAACTTCCATTAGAACACTAGCTACTGTAGCACTTCCCTCAAAAAGCACAATTCCCCAAAGGAACTCAAGAAGGAACTAACAAGAAGCAAAAGCAGAAAATGGCAGAAATCTGTCAAAACAGACCAGCAGATAAAGACGAATTTTTTCGAAGACCACGCTCTTACGCACGCAGCCGTGACCACGAACGGTAGTATGCAATCTACTAATTCCCAATGGAACAACAGATCAAACTCAATTATAGTTGGTAGATTCGAACACAGGGTAATTCCAGAGGTTCTACGAAAGAAACAACTCCAAAATATTTTAACGTGGTCTAAACCCTAACTTGTGATGGCACCGGAGGTTTATATGAGGGCTGGGGCGTCCTCCCCTCTAAACGGGCCTAAAAACAGCCATAATTTGGCCCAAACTGACTCGGTTCGACTCAAACTGATACATACCGACCCATGTATGGGTTCGACGTTATTGGCACGTAGGCCAAACGTCGTGGAACACCTCAAACATGTAATTCTTGGTGCGCCATCTCTCACTCTTGCTCATACGTGATTTCCTCATTGCCTCCTAGTGCGCATGCCTCCCGCTCCTCCCTCGTGCACTTGTTGATATTGGAAATCAGCGCTTGTCCTTCTTGCTGCAACTCTCCTCCTCCTCACGCAACGCTTGTGTTATCAATAAACCTGATCATACAAAGATGCATATACTTAGGTAGTATAAAGTTCTCATTAAGTAAAACATCAGGTTCAGTTAAGAGTGAATTCACCTGATAGTCATTATTGATTTGACTCAATATTTCCTTCCAGTTCAGGCAGTCAGAATCATCATAATCCCTGTATATATCCTCATCATCCTCCCTTTCTTCATGAAAAGCTGTCCTTGGATTTAGGTAAGCTGAAAGTGGGAGAAACAAAAAGAACAATGTGTACGCAAAGTATATGTATATATAAAATGTTGTATTATTGTTGTTCACATGAAAAGTATGTCCAATATACATCAAGCAACTTAAATTGCAGGTATAAGTGAAGTACAAAGAATCATGATCATGGTGAAAAACAACTAAATAGATAGTCTTGTTCTTCAATATTAAATTGAGTTTTCGCAAAGAAGATCTATGATCAAATTTGTGCACAAGATCAAACCAATTCAATATGTCTGAAAACCAAATTGAATCATGCCATGCTTCAACTGCTCTACTATGATTATTATGAACATGATCATGTTGTCCAGTATGTAAAATGCAACTCAATTTGCAAATATAAGTGAAGTATAAAGCATGAATACAATGAATATGAAAAGTTGGGTTCTATTTTAGCAAAATTACAACGATCCAACATAGGTAAAATTACTTGTGTTGGCTGCATTATATCAACTAGACCTGACTTTAGTTTCATATTATCACAAATTTTAGCATATATCCCACAACACAAAATCGTCGACACACAACATGTATGGCTGAAAACAGCATATTTTAGTTCAGCAATTCGATCACAAGTAATGCATATGTGATCCACAAGAAATTTTTCATGCATGCTATATTCACCAATCAGATTGAAAGTGAAACAAGGAGAATATGTGCTAGAATTCAGAAATGAAATTTCAGAAATCTTATCCATAGCACAACTCATACTCATAGGTTCATTTAGCATGATGGAATACATAATATCAGCAGGTGGTATTCGAGCAAGTATTTCCTTATGTGTTATCAGTACCACATGATCAAGATTTGAATTTGGTAAACTATCACATGGTGCTGAAACAGTAGTGCAAGGCAAATGACAAGAAGGCTCCAGTAAAGGAATAGACTCACAATATGTCGCACATGTTGGCTGAAGCTCCAAATCAGTACCAATGTCATTAACAATCTTCTCAGCTGTAGTAGGTACTACGACATCCTCCTCAACTGACAATACTAGATCATGTGATGCAGGTTGTAAAATAAGCGGCCCCCTTTCTTCAAAAGCAACCTGCACATCACAAGATACAACACTAGGAGTAGACATGATTACGATAGTAGACAGCTCACATGTCTCATTAGTGTCCACTCTCAAAATTTCTGGAATAGGCCATTTGTAGTTGTTCAAAAACATAGAACGTAGAAATTGCTTGAAATCTTCCCAAAGGATTTTTTTACCCATGACACCATACACAATCCTTGCATCCTTCCACCAACGAACTACCTCTTCATCCACACGTCGGTGAGCAAGAATGTATTCTATATGGCCATTAAACTTGCTATCGAAAGTATGACATCTCGCAAAACCAAATCCCATATCAATTTCCCAAATCTGATATTCTGCGGGTGTGGCGGAACCTTCCAATCGCCACTTGATTGTAGTTGGATCATATGCCATGCCAACCACAATAGCTAAATAGTCATGGTAAACATCATCTGATTTCTGCATCACATCAACACTAGTAGAAGTCATGATTAGTACATTAGTGCAAAAACACAAAACTGTTTTTGTGGCACACTCACAACTCACTCAAAAACTGACAAGAAAGCAGATCTTACCGTTCCAAAGTGAATAGTGATGCTTACCAATTCGAAATCAAGGACTGATGCACTGATGTGATGAAGTGAATACCAAAGGTATAGAGAACGATCGCAGGGCACACAGGTTATTTATGGTGGAGCTGTAGGTATGGTATCCTAACTACACCGCAAACGAGTCCTAGTGCTGATCGTATGACAAAGACCCACGGAAACACACACGGTGGAGATAAATGGGGCAATTGCAACTATGAAAATGAGCTCAATAAAGTAAGGTATGTCGGAGGAATGCTCGTGTTGCAATGCACAAGGAGAGACGTTAGCAATGTCTCAACGAAACGGGCACAAGATTGCTAAACTGAGCAGCCCGTAGAGCACTAAGCACGCTAGTCTCATAGGATAGTTTTAGACACAAAGAAAGGCTTACTAAGGCTCACAAGGATAGGTGCGCTATGTGGACTCAGTAAAAAAAATAAACAAAAAAAGAAAAAAATTTGACCTGAGAATTGGTCTCTGCCACGGCAGAAAAACGGCCTAAAATCCTGCCGCAGCAAGATGTTGGCAGACACAAAAATTTCTCGTATGAGGACAGACCTGTCTGTGGTAAGGCGACGGTCCGATTTTATTTTTTATTTTTTCAGATTTTTTTTTAGCTTTCACGCTGGAGCACAGACCTGTCTGCGGTCAGGCGTGAGGCAGCGAGCCGAATATTTTTTTTTTCTTCAACGTGAAGCAAACTCAGTACAAGTCTAGATCCGATCGGTTTTTTTCCCTTCTTTCAAACGGATCTACAACCTGAGACTAAAAGAAAACAGATCTACTAGATCTAAGATTCAAGAACACGACGAACAGTCTAGAAATAGTCTAGGGACTCCAACAACGGATCAAAAACAGACGAAAACTAGACAAAAACTACGACTCAGATTTAGAAGAAAGGCTACACAAAAGGATTACGATCAGCAACTAGAACTCACGAACAGTGTTATCTAGGCTATGGCAATAAACTATGAACCCTAATATTTTTGTGTGGCTTTTTCTGTATAGGACAAAAACAACTAATCTATGGATGGATTTGTGGATGCTTACCGAGGCAACACTGGAAATCTGATACCAAGATCATACCAAGATGATATTGCTCACCGAGTAAACCCAGCGCTCTGATACCAAGATGATATGGGGTGGCCCGATCTTCTCAGTAAGCGGATAGCGGTGATGATGGTGGATGATAGATAACTAGTGCGTAGCTATGATCTCTCCCGCTCGATCCCTGATGCCAGTGCAACAGATCCCGAACCTTGTAGGATATTCACAACACCACACTCTTGCGCACGCAGCCGTGACCACGATCGGTAGTATGCAATCTACTAATTCCCAATGGAACAACAGATCACACTCAATTATAGTTAGTAGATTTGAACACAGGGTAATTCCAGAGGTTCTATGAAAGAAACAACTCCAAAATATTTTAACGTGGTCTAAACCCTAACCTGTGATGGCTACGGAGGTTTATATGAGGGTTGGGGCGTCCTCCCCTCTAAACGGGCCTAAAAACAGCCATAACTTGGCCCAAACTGACTCGGTTCGACTCAAACTGATACATACCGACCCATATATGGGTTCGGCGTTATTGGCACGCAGTCCAAACATCGTGGAACACCACAAACATGTAATTCTTGGTGCGCCATGCCTCACTCTTGCTCATACGTGATTTCCTCATTGCCTCCTAGTGCACATGCCTCCCGCTCCTCCCTCGCGCACTTGTTGATATTGGAAATCAGCAAGCGTCCTTCTTGCTGCAACTCTCCTCCTCCTCGCGCAACGCTTGTGTTATCAATAAACCTGATCATACAAAGATGCATAGACTTAGGTAGTATAAAGTTCTCATTAAGTAAAACATCAGGTTCAGTTAAGAGTGAATTCACCTGATAGTCATTATTGATTTGACTCAATATTTCCTTCCAGTTCAGGCAGTCAGAATCATCATAATCCCTGTATATATCCTCATCATCAATGATGGCACCAACAGTTCTAAGAAAAGGTCTTCCCAAAGTAATAGGACAAGAAGCATTGTATTCAACATCCAAAACATAGAAATCAACGGGGACATAGGAATCGTTAACCATAATAAGAACATCATTAAGACTCCCCATGAGTTTCTTTTTAGCATTGGCATCAAGTGGGACATTCAAATAACAATCTTTAAGAGGAGGCAAATCAAGCATATCATAAATCCTTCTAGGCATAATAGAAACTCTACTATCAAGATCACACAAAGCTTTGAAATCAAAGTCATTCACTTTCATATTAATGATGGGTTCCCAACCATCTTCTTACTTTAAAGGAATAGAAGCTTTATGTTTCATCTTTTCTTCTTTGATCTTTATGAGAGCATCAGTAATGTGTTTTGTAAAAGCCATGTTCATAGCACTAGCATTAGGACTTTTAGCAAGCTTTTGTAGGAACTTAATAACTTCAGAGATATTGCAACCATCAAGATCAAAATCAACTTTATCATCTAAAGTTGTAGAACTATTACTAGCCTCAACACTCGTGGTGGTAATAGTAGAAACACTAATGTTTCTAGCAATTTCATCTTCTCTTTCCAACTTAGCATGTAATTCAGCTAATAGTCTAACATTTTAATCAGTTCTTACTTGTATAGCATTAGTAGCTGCAAAGGGATTCTCATTAGTTTTGGGTTTAGCAGCCATTTTATTCAAAGTAGATTGAGCTTCAGCCAAAGATGCTATATTTCTTTCAGCATTAGAGAGTTTTTCCTCAATAGTTTTATTGAAAGCAGTTTGTTTACTAATAAACTCTTTAAGCATAACTTCAAGTTCAGAGGGAGCACTCTTATTATTGTTGTAAGAATTTCCATAAGCATTACCATTGTTGGGAGGATATGGCTTATAATTGTTGTTACCAAAATTGTTCCTATAAGCATTATTACCATAAGCATTGTTGCCAAAGTTGTTATTTCTTATGAAGTTCACATCAACTTGCTCTTCTTGAGAAACCAAAGAGGCTGAAGGAACATTATTTGGATCAATATGGGCTTTTCCATTAACAAGCATAGACATAATAATATGAATCTTATCACTCAGGGAGGAGGTTTCTTCAACAGAATTTACCTTCTTACCTTGTGGAGCTCTCTCAGTGTGCCATTCAGAATAATTAACCATCATATTATCCAAAAGTTTTGTTACGGCACCCAAAGTGATGGTCATAAAGGTACCTCCAGCTGCTGAATCCAATAGGTTCCTTGAAGAATAGTTCAATCCTGCATAAAAAGTTTGGATGATCATCTAAGCAGGCAGTCCATGAGTGGGACAATTCTTTACCAAAGATTTCATTCTTTCCCAAGCTTGAGCAACATGCTCATTATCAAGTTGTTTAAACTTCATTATTTCACTTCTCATGGGTATAATCTTAGCAGGAGGATAGTATTTTCCAATAAAAGCATCTTTGCACTTAGTCCAAGAATCAATACTATTCCTAGTTAAGGAATTCAACCATTCTTTAGCTCTTCCTCTCAAAGAGAAAGGAAACAATTTCAGTTTAATAATATCACCATCTATATCCCTATGCTTTTGCATCTCACAAAGTTCAACAAAGTTATTAAGATGGGAAGCAGCATCTTCATTACCAATACCAGAAAATTGTTCTCTCATAACAAGATTGAGCAAAGTAGGTTTTATCTCAAAGAAAATATTCTCAGCCACAGGTGGAGCAATAGGTGTGCTCATAAAATCATTGTTGTTGGTGCTAGTAAAGTCACACAACTTAGTGTTTTCAAGAGTTTGGGTTTTCAAATAAGAAAGCAAACAACTAAAACTAATTTTTTGTGTTTTTAAAGAACCAAAACAAGCAAACAAAGCAAAAACAAACTAAGAAAAAACAAAAACAACAAAGTAAAGAGATTGGTTATGAGGGACTCCCCTTGTGAAGATGTCCTTGACTCCCCGGCAACAGTGGAAGAAAAAATCTTGCTGACTCGTAATTAATGTAGAGCTCGTTGGGAACCCCAAGAGGAAGGTATGATGAGCATAGCAGTAAGTTTTCCCTCAGTTATGAAACCAAGGTTTAATCGAACCAGTAGGAGCAAGGAAACACCCCAAAGGTGTTACTAGCTGATCTTTGGTAGGGTGCACTACCGGTGCTAGTAGCAACGTGGAGACCTGGACAACACAACCACAGAACTTTGTCCCCAACTTGCGATGAGATTGTCAATCTCACCGTGTTTTGCGGAAAACAAAAGATTAAACGTATCGAATGGAAAGAAGTAAAGGTTTGCAGAAAGTAAACACAAAGCAGTAAACAGTTGTAGATTGTATGTAAAGAAAAAAGACCGGGATCCATAGTTCACTAGAGGTGGCTCTCCTTAGATAGACAACATGCTGGGTGAACAAATTACAGCGGGGCAATTGACAAACACCGAGAAAGCAATACATGCATATACTAATCATCTTGACTCCTCTGAGACTTGATTGGGCATTACAACATAATACATAGACCGCCATCCAACTGCATCTATGACTAATAATCCACCTTCAGGTTATGATCCGAAACCCCTCCAGTATTAAGTTGCAAGTAACAGATTATTGCTTTACGAACTGCGTGTAAAGTAAACAATACAATTGTTAACAAAGGATTGTTGTTTTCTCCCTAGTAGCAATAGCACATCTAGTACCTTAGATATTTCTATCACTTCCCTAGGTTACCAGAGGCATGAACCCACTATCAAGCATAAATACTAACTCTTGGAGTTGCTAGCATCTACTTGGCCAAGATAGCTACTAACAACGGAAAGCATGCAAGATCTCAAATAAAAAAGACATGATAGAATCAATAATCAATCTGAAATAGCATCTCAATATCCATCGGATCCCCGCAAACACAACATGTATGAATTACAAATAGATGATCTTGATCATGAACGGAGCTCACAAGATCTAAACATGAAAGCACAAAGGAGGAGAAACCAGCCATCTAGCTACTACATGGATCCGTAGTCCAAGGATGAACTACTCACGCATCACACCGGAGGCTTGCATGGTGATGAAGAAGGCCTCTAGGCTGAATTCCCCTCTCCGGTAGGGTGTCGGGAAGAGCTTCAGATCCCTCCCGGTCTAGGGATGGAGATGATGGCGGCTACAGACTCTTTCGTGGATTTTTGATCGGGTACTTAGGGTTTTCATCCCGAGGGCAACTTATAGGCGGAAGGAGAGGCCGAGGGGGTGCTAGGGCTGGCCTCACCACCCCCTGGCGCGGGCCAGGCTGGGCCGCACGGCCAGGTGATGTGGTGGCCCCCTGGTCCCTCTCTGTCTCGTATTCTGGCACTTGATCCCTTCCGGAAAAATAAACACTTTAGCTTTTGTCCCGTCCAATTCCGAGAATATTCATTTTCTAACTTTCCTGGAACCAAAAACAGCAGAAAACAGGCAGCTGGCACTATGGCTCTTGTTAATAGGTTAGTCCAAGAAATCATATGAAAAGTACTCCAAAGTTGGAACAAAACACAACAAAGTGGATAAAACCAAGCATGGAACATCAAAAATTATAGATACATTTGCAATGTATCAGCGGCCTCCACTGTCTTCTCTATTATCGAAGGGGCATTGAGCTACAAAGTGACTCTTGCCGTTGCAATTGTAGCAAGATCTAGCCTTTGGAACCTTCTTGGTTGAGTTGAATCTTGGGTTGTCCCTTGACCTTGACTCCATGCCTGGTTTGTTCCAAAACGCCCTTGATGCTAGAGCCAAGTGCTCATTGAAAGCATATTTGATGTCCTCTTGAGACCACTCACTAGAGTTGTTATCTTCATCAACTTCCACCACTTGAGCTTTCAAGGCAAGGTTCAAATTTTGAGACCCATAAGCACGAGCACGAGGTGACTCCACATTCTTCTTGGCAATGGTCATGGCAATGACTTCACTCAACACATCTTGAGAGGACATGGTGTGGTAGTTACTTCTCCCCTTGATAGAGTTGAGTTTTTGCTCCTCAAAAGGAAGAAGAGCTTGAACAAAATTCCTCTTCATGAACTTGTCATCAACATAGGTAGCTCCGAGGTCCCTCATGGTACAACAAAGAACCTTGAGACGACGATACATGTCTTTGGGTGTCTCATTATCTTGCATTGCAAAGCCATCAGACTCATTGTTGACTTCATCAAACTTGGAGCTTTGAATGCTTGCATTCCCAATATACAACTCGATGAGATGATCCCAAGCTTCTTTGGCGGTGGAGAATTAGCGAATGTGAGAAAAGTCCTTGGGGGTCAACGCCTTTTGGATCATACCCAAAGCGGTTCCATTGAGTTGCTTGTCCACGACCTCGGCCCGAGTCAACTTCTTAGCATCATATGGAGAGAAACCTTCCTCCACAATCCTCATCAATTCAATAGAAGAGCTGGAGATATGAGATTGCATTAGATATTGCCAATTGGCGAAGTTAGAAGTATCTAGCATGGGAGGTGCTCCTTGAGGTATGATGTGCGGCATGGGAATGGGAGGGTCCGGCATGTACTTGAGCGGTGGTGGTACCGCCGAGTAATCCTTTTCCCCTTCTCCCTCTTTCGAGGAGGAGTCACCTAGCCCCTCGGTGCTCTCGCTTGGGGGCTTGGTGGTTTGAGCCACAAAGCCTAAGCCCAAGTGTTTTGGGGCTGCCGCGGGAATCCCCCCGGGGGCGACCACTTGCACGGGAGCAGAAGGAGCTTCGGTGGCAAGACATGCATCATGAGGGGTTTCTAGCATGGGGGTAGGCTTAAGCGATTGCAAAAGGGTCATCATTTCCTCAAACTTGGTCATCATGGATGTCTCCAATCGATTGAGGTCATCCATGGAGGCCAAGTTATTGGTGGTTGCACCCACACTCCCCTCTTCATCGTCCATAGTCTCTTAGGCGGTTAAGCCCGAAGAAAAAGCCGAGGCTCTGATACCAATTGAAAGGCCCAACTTTGGTCGACTAGAGGGGGTGAATAGGAGACTACTAATTTTAATATTTTCTTGCAATTTTATGGCTTAGCACAAAGTAAAATTCACTAGCAATGCAGCTACGTGAATATCCTAAATGGCAAGCAACACAACAAGTAAACGAGAGAGTAATTCCAAGAATTAAAGGAGTCGAGCGAAAGAACCGGCGAGGACACAGAGATGTAATTCCCGTAGTTCACTTCCAAGGAAGCTACGTCTACGTTCGAGAGGTGTCAGAGCCACACAAGGTCACCCGGGCACAAAAAAGGCCCCACCTTCTTATTCGGTGAGCACCACCACAAAGGTGGCCTCACAATCCACTAACCAGTGACCTTGAAGGCGCCAACCGAAACCTTAACAACAAGGTTGAGGGGAGGCTTCACAACTCAAATGAAGACCCTCAACGAAACCACGGAGCTTCTGATATGGGGTGGCCCGATCTTCTCAGTAAGCACTTGTCGATGGTGAGGGTGGATGATAGATAACTAGCCTGTAGCTATGAACTCTCCCGCTCGATCCCTGATGCCAATGCAACAGCTCTCGAACCTTGTAGGATATTCACAACACCACGCTCTTGCGCACGCAGCCGTGACCATGAACGGTAGTATGCAATGTAGTAATTCCCAATGGAACAACAGATCACACTCAATTATAGTTGGTAGATTCGAACACAGGGTAATTCCAAAGGTTCTATGAAAGAAACAACTCCAAAATATTTTAACGTGGTCTAAAACCTAAACTACGGCGCCCCCCATCTATTTAAGGGCTAAGGGTCGGCGGCTACAACCAGGAATAACAGTTCGACTCAACCTAGACTAAGATACAACCGACCCAAGGTGGATCGGCTCAAGGCGCGCAGCCTACTCTGTCGTGGCAGAGTCGGACCCGGTTTCTCTGTCGCGGCAGGCTGCCGTAGCAGAAAACTGCGTGGTTTCTCTGTCGCGGCAGAGATCCCTCGACCATGTGTTGATCTCCTCGTGGAGTGCTCCTTGCGCTTCCTTCCTCTCCTCCCTCGCGCATTCCTCATTGATCAACACGCCATGTTCCTTCAGCTCCTCACTCTGTGCTATGCCTTCTTCTCCTAAGTACCTGATCATACAATAATTCAAGGACTTAGGTAGTATAAAATTATCATTAACTAAAACACCAGGTTCATTAAGAAACAAGTTCACCTATTTTGTAGTAGCTTAGCACGAGCTCTTGTGATAGGTCCAATCCTTATCTCATTGGATTGATCCTTCTTTGCAATTGGAACATCTTCATTAGTAATTGGGGTAGGTGTAATTGTAGGGATGTCCTCATCATCTCCCCCCTTCAAAAGGCGTCGACCTCGACGCTCCAAGGTCTTCTCCAGCATATGGTGACAAATCAGCAACGTTGAAGCTGTTGCTAACTCCACCAAACTCCTCAATAGGTATATCAACTGAGTAGGCATTATGATTAATCTTGGCTAACACCTTGTAAGGACCAGCACCACGTGGCTTCAATTTGGACTTTCGAAGTAATGGAAACCTATCCTTGCGTAGATGCACCCAAACCATATCTCCAGGCTCGAACAACACTTCTTTTCTTGCTTGATTCCTTGCAGCAGCAATGTTCTTGCCTTTCTTCTCAATAGCCTCTCTAGTCTTCTCATGTATTTTCTTCACATAATCAGCACGTTTTGATGCCTCTATATCAACTCGCTCATGTAATGGCAGAGGCAACATATCAAGTGGCGTCAATGGCTTGAAACCATACACCACCTCAAAAGGACAAAGCTGAGTAGTTGAATGCACAGCCCTGTTGTAAGCAAACTCAACATGTGGCAAACACTCTTCCCACTCCCACAGATTCTTTTTAATCATGGTCCTTGGCAGCTGTGACAATGTTCTATTCACCACTTCCGTTTGACCATCTGTTTGGGGATGACATGTAGTACTGAAGACAGCTTCGTTCCTAACTTCCCCCATAAGGTCTTCCAAAAGTAGCTCATGAACTTCACGTCACGGTCAGAAACAATCGTCTTTGGTACTCCATGTAATCTCATGATGTCCCTGAAAAACAGGTTAGCAACATGCGACGCATCGTTGCTTTTGTGGTAGGCAATAAAATGAGCCTTCTTAGAGAACCTATCCACTACCACAAATATAGAATCATGACCTCTCTGAGTTTTAGGTAGACCTAGCACAAAATCCATACTAATGTCTTCCCATGGAATAGTCGGTGCAGAGAGAGGTGTATACAAACCGTGAGGCTTCAGCTTAGATTTCGACTTGTGGCATGTAATACATCGGCTCACAAATCTGTACACATCAGCAACAGCATGTTCTTCCTAGATAGAGCATCAGCAACAACGTTCTCTTTTCCCTTATAGTTAATGATGTAAGGACAAGACTCAATGAACTCAACCCATTTAGCCAATCTTCTATGCAAGTTTGATTGAGCTTTCAAGTATTTCAATGCTTCATGATTAGAATGTATGATGAATTCCTTTGGCCACAAATAATGTTGCCAAACCTCAAGTACTCGAACAAGTGCATACAATTCTTTATCATAGATAGAATAATTCAAACGAGCACCAGTCAATTTCTCAAAAAAATAAGCTATAGGCCGACCCTCTTGCATCAAAACGCCACCTATACCTATACCACTAGCATCACATTCAACTTCAAATTGCTTTGAAAAATCAGGTAATGCAAGTAATGGTGCAAAAGTAAGCAAACGTTTTAATGTATGAAATGCAATGTCTTGGGCCGCGCCCCACACAAAAGGAACACCTTTCTTTGTCAAATCATTTAATGGTGCAGCAATGGTGCTAAAAGCTTTCACAAAGCGCCTATAAAAACCGGCGAGACCGTGGAAACTACGCACTTGACTAACATTCATTGGAGTAGGCCAATTCTGAATTTATTCAATTTTAGATTGATCTACCTCTACTCCATGCTTAGAAACAACAAATCCTAGAAATATGACCTTATCTTTTGCAAATGTACACTTCTCAAGATTAGCATACAGTTTATTATCACGTAACACTTGCAAAACTTGTCTAATATGAGTGCAATGTTCAGATTCGGTATGGCTGTATATGAGTATATCATCAAAGTAAACAACCACGAAACGACCAATAAACTCTCTCAAAACATGATTCATCAAACGCATGAAAGTACTAGGTGCATTAGTAAGACCAAACGGCATAACTAACCACTCATACAAACCGAATTTAGTTTTGAAAGCAGTTTTCCATTCATCCCCTTCTTTCATCCTAATTTGATGTTAACCACTACGCAAGTCAATTTTAGAGAAAACAGCAGCACCACTCAATTCATCTAGCATATCCTCTAAGCGTGGAATAGGATGACAATATCGAATAGTGATATTATTAATCGCTCTACAATCAACACACATGCGCCAAGTACCATCTTTCTTAGGAACTAAAATAACAGGAACAGCACAAGGGCTAAGAGAAGCACGAATGTACCCTTTATCCAGCAACGCTTGTACTTGCTTCTGAATTTCATTAGTTTCTTCGGGATTAGTCCTGCAGGGTGCACGGTTGGGAAGTGTGGCGCCAGGAATCAGATCCACTTGATGTTCTATACCACGCAATGGAGGCAACCCTGCGGGTATGTCTTCTGGAAACACATCCCCAAAGTCCTGCAAAACAGAAGAGACACCAAGAGAAATAGGGGTCATGTCGTTAGAAACCAATACCTCGCCCTTATACAAGAGCACAAGTGGCATAGATGTAGGATCCTCACGAAACTCTCTCATATCCTCCTTGGTGGCTAATATCAACAAACCAGGCACTCTCTCACTTTTCATTATATCACTCAATTGAGGCTCAATTACATTAGGAACAGCTATCACACAATCTCTCCTAGTGGTAGTATCTTCCTTCAAATTCACCTCTATCTTCTGGTGAGAGTCATTCACAATTTCTTGTGGTGTCATTGGCTGCATAGTAATCTTCTTTCCTTTAAATTCCAAGTGATATGTATTGGCTCGGCCATTGTGTTGCACATGGCGATCATAGAGCCAAGGCCGACCCAATAGTAGGTGACAAACAGTCATAGGAACCACATCAAAATCAATAGAATCTTTGTATGGCCCTATTTGAAAATTCACTCGTACCATATGATTTACCTTCATCTCACCATTGTTGCTCAACCATTGTATGTAGTATGGCTTGGGATGAGGTTAGTATGTCAAATTCAGTTTGGCACATAGTTCCTTACTTGCAAGATTTCTGCAGCTACCTCCATCAATAATGACCTTGCAAGCTTTATTTGGTCCAACTAAAGCTTTTGTTTGTAACAAGTTGCAACGCTAGGATTCCTCAACCGGTTGCACACTAAGTACACGTGAAGATACGACAATAGTTGGTGCACGCTCAGCATATGCATCAGCACCAACCTCGCCATCATCAATATCATCATCAGAAGCTTCATCTCCACTTTCTACTTCACCTTGTTCATTAACAAACATAACCTTGCTGTTTGGACAATCCTTCTTGTAGTGACCTCTACCACCACAAGTGTGGCACACCACATCACGAGTACGTGCAGTAGACATGTTGGAACCCGAGCTAGCAGCGGGTTTCCGGGCATTAGAACCAAACGAAGGTGTACTTGCTGGTTTGGCCGATGGTGTAAACGGAACAACAGCTGTTGGCGTGACTGTAGGAGGAATAGATCTGGCCGAAAATCTGCTGGACGATGGAAAACGAGTACGTGACTTTGCCTCTTTTTCCAACTGGGATTCGGCCTCTCTAGCATGATGCAACAACTCATTCATGGTCTCATACTTGTGATGACGAACAATGCTCTTTATTGGTAACTTCAAATTGTTCAAGAATCGCTGCATGGTCATCTCAATGGACTCACGAATTCTAGCATGCTGCATAAGCATCTCCATCTCCATGTAGTACTCATCTACTGTCATTATGCCTTGCTTCAATTGCGTGAACTTATCAAAAACTGATCGCAAGTAGTTGGTTGGAACAAAACGAGCCTTCATGATTTGTTTCATCTCGCCCCAATCCATTACAGGAAGATCATTGTCTTCCCTCCTATGTTGCACAAGAGCATCCCACCAACATAGAGCATAACCATCAAATTCAAATGCTGCAAGGTTGACCTTCTTGTCTTCTGGATAGTCAAATAAACGCCAGAGTTTCTCAATCTTTAGCTCCCATGTGAGGTAATCTTCAGGATCAATGGAACCATCAAACTTAGGAATTGAGAATTTTGGCTTGGCCGAACCATCATCAGCAGCTTGGTTGGGAACACGTTGAGCACGCCCAAGAGGAGCATACCCACGGCCATGAGCAGGTGCATGGGCAGGTGCATGGGCAGGTGCAGGGGCAGGTGCATGGGCAGGGGGAATAGCACGTCCCCTGCCAACAGGTGGAGCAGCATCCACAGTGCTACCCTCATCAAAATCATCAAAGGCATCATCATGTTGAGGCTCTTCCCTTCTATGTAGAGCGGCTGTCAAACCCTCAATGGACTGCTGCAAAGCTGTGACATTGACATTGAGCGTAGCCACTTGTGTTTGAATAGTATCAACCATTCCAACATGGTGATCCAATCTCATATTCATATCCTGGAGATTCTTGTCAATGGCATCTGTCGTGTGAGTAAACACACGTGTCAAGTGGGACTTCAAAGCCTCATACTCACGCCAATTAACAAGCTCCTCATCCTTCTTTTTCTGCATCACAACATCATCATCACTAGAAGACATGATTAGTAGGTTAGTGCACAAAATTCAAAATCTGTATGGTGGAACTCTCACAGCTCACTCACAACTAATAAGAAAGGAGATCTTACCATTCCAAAGTGAATAGAGATGCTCTACCAAACGAAATCAAAGACTGATGCACTTGATGTGATGAAGTGAATATCAAAGGTATAGAGAACGATCACAGGGCACATAGGTTATTTAAGGTGGAGCTATAGGTATGGAATCCTAACTACACCGCAAACAAGTCCTAGTGCTGATCGTACAAATAACCAAGAAACACACACGTGGAGAAAAACGTGGCAATGCAACTATGAAGGGTGTTGCACTACGCTCGAGAGACACTAGCAAAGCTCAAAGTAAACAGGCACAAGATTGCTCAATCTACCGGTGCACAAAGATATCACTAGGCCTCTTGCTCAAATTCTCTTTTTCAACAACTTTTTTTTCTTTTGTATAGTTTTTTCTTTTGCTATCTTGCTCTTTTTTTATATAGATAACACACGGCCAATTACAAAGTACAGCACCAAAAGTCCTAAGAGCAGCCTGTAGGAGCGGAAACTAGTCTCAATAGGCAAGTTCCTACACCTATGTAGTAGATTGGCTGTGGCTAAGGGTTTTGGAAAAGTGCAAATCGATCACACTTTGTAATTATGTTGTTGTGGCAGAAAAACAGCTCAAAATCCTGCCGTGGCAGAGCGGCGGTAGCAAAACGGCCAGAAATTGTGTCGCGGCAGAGCCGTAACTTGGTAACTCAGAAACTCCTGTCGTGGCAGAGAAAACATAGAAATCCTGCTGTGGCAGACTTTGTAACCTGGAAAGTATTTTTGGTAACCTGGAAAGAAAAAAAATTCACTAATGCAACCCGAATCGGCCTGGAGTCAAAACACAAGGACTCGAAACTAGATCGGATCTACTAGATGGTGGCGGAAACAATGGTGGAAAAACGACCAGACAGAGGAAAAACGATGAAAAACCAAAACAGATCTAGACTAATTGATGAACACGACCAGCAACAATTACTCGTCTACGATGCAATCTAGTCTATGGCAAATCTTTTTGTGGGGCTTTTTCTATATAGGACTAAAAACACTCTCTAATCTATGGATGGATTACGGATTGCTTACCGAGGCCACGAGGAACTCTGATACCAAGATGATATGGGGTGGCCCGATCTTCTCAGTAAGCACTTGTCGATGGTGAGGGTGGATGATAGATAACTAGCCTGTAGCTATGAACTCTCCCGCTCGATCCCTGATGCCAATGCAACAGCTCTCGAACCTTGTAGGATATTCACAACACCACGCTCTTGCGCACGCAGCCGTGACCACGAACGGTAGTATGCAATCTACTAATTCCCAATGGAACAACAGATCACACTCAATTATAGTTGGCAGATTCGAACACAGGGTAATTCCAGAGGTTCTATGAAAGAAACAACTCCAAAATATTTTAACGTGGTCTAAAACCTAAACTACGGCGCCCCCATCTATTTAAGGGCTAAGGGTCACCGGCTACAACCAGGAATAACAGTTCGACTCAACCTAGACTAAGATACAACCGACCCAAGGTGGATCGGCTCAAGGCGCGCAGGCCTACTCTGCCGTGGCAGAGTCAGACCCGGTTTCTCTGTCGCAGCAGGCTGCCGCGGCAGAAAACTGCGTGGTTTCTCTGCCGCGGCAGAGATCCCTAGACCATGTGTTGATCTCCTCGTGGAGTGCTCCTTGCACTTCCTCCCTCTCCTCCCTTGCGCATTCCTCATTGATCAACACGCCATGTTCCTTCAGCTCCTCACTCTGTGCTATGCCTTCTTCTCCTAAGCACCTGATCATACAATTCAAGGACTTAGGTAGTATAAAATTCTCATTAATTAAAACACCAGGTTCATTAAGAAACAAGTTCACTTGTTGTTCTATTAGCTTAGCACGAGCTCTTGTGATAGGTCCAATCCTTATCTCATTGGATTGATCCTTCTTTGCAATTGGAACATCTTCATTAGTAATTGGGGTAGGTGTAATTGTAGGGATGTCCTCATCAGCTTCACAACAAATGCCCCAGCTCCGAGGATGCCCTACACCGTCTAGGATTCCAAGAACCCAAGAGTAACAAAATCCACGAAGGATGAGTAGGGAAAATCAAGATTCCTTTGGTGGAGGTGTAGATCTAGGTCACCTCTCCCAATCCTCAAAAGATCAAGAGATTTGAGTGGGTGGGGAGAGAGATCTAGGCAAGTCAAGCTCTTCTGATAATGGAGGAGAGAGAAAATGAAGAGATAAGATGGGAGGAGGAAGAAGGGGCCTTAAATAAGTGCCAAACGGGCAGATTCTGCCCAGCCCCAACACCATCTGTACTACCGGTGGCGGACTGGTAGTACCAGTGGGCGAGCCACCAACGGCCTAGCTAAGGCCACGCAACGGTCAGATAGATCAGACAGCGGGCCCGTAGGGCTGCCCGAAAGTACCGTTCCTAGTTCCGGCCCTACTACCGACAAATAAGCAGTGCGAGGCAGAAGGTTATCTAACCCGCACAGCCCAACGTCGGAACTAGGTCCGGAACTGGACCCGGAACTACCGGTGACAGAGGGTGGTCGGTACTTCCGGTCAGGCGTGGCGGTACTACCACTTAGGGAGCCAGGCGCTGGTCAGGCCGGTACAACCAAGCCAAATTCCGGTTCTAGTTCCGACAAATATGCAAGGCTAGACAGAAGTCTTACTGAACCAAAATATGGCTCGTCGGAATTAGGACCGGAACTTCAGCCGGAAGTTCCGCCCGAACAGCCCTGAGAAACCCCTTGGGCGGTACTACCGCCGCCTGGCCGGTACTACCGGTCAGGGCAGAAAACCCACCAGAGCTGCAGGGAACACTCTCTCACATGAAAACTGGGATGGCTATGGAAGTGCATATATGGTCTGTGCATGA
The DNA here is from genome assembly GCA_910589775.1 of Avena eriantha. Taxonomy (NCBI): domain Eukaryota; kingdom Viridiplantae; phylum Streptophyta; class Magnoliopsida; order Poales; family Poaceae; genus Avena; species Avena eriantha. The sequence continues at coordinate 269,665,672 of OU342741.1, read as the reverse complement.
AATGGTGATTTCCCACAACCTTCCAAGGTGGACTCCCGCTTGATAGTACGGTAGCCTAAAATATAAAACAAGAGAAAGTGAAAATAAGTGCAACCGTCTTCAAGCTCTTCCTAGAGAAAAGTCCACCCACAGGCACATCCGTAGATAAGCCCTGTAACTTGGACAGATAGTTAAACCACAATAGGAGTTGTCATCAGCACCAGAAACATAAGGAGAAAATAATATCCTTTCACTATTCAAGCTAGAGCGCAGGGCGGCGCTTGCCATCTGCCTCAAACACCAGCGCGAGGTCCACCCCGATGATCGCAATGCCGAAGCTAGGGCGCAATTCTGGGCGGTACCTGAGCGCACAATCAGCACCACCATCAATGATGCGATCCGGGATAATTTCATGAGGGAGGTGAACCACGCTAGAATCATCGAGATTTCCGATAGCGACGAGGACGAGGCAGAGGACGGCGGCGCGGAGGACAGCGAAAGTGAGATAGTCGATTAGGGTTCCCATTTAATCATTCGCTATGTCACTTTTTCGCATTTAATAGTTTTCTATGTCGATTGAAAAACTCAAATCCATGGTGTTTGCTAGTTCATACCCCGATGAATTCAGTGCTTTGCGGTACAAATTACTTTGCGTTACAGGTGACGGGGCGGAACAGATGCTGCAAAAATGAACCGGAAAATGGAATATTCTATTTTGTGGTATGATGTCATAGCAAAGCTGCGATGGATTCCTGACACAAGGTACAAAATATGGGGAGTAGTAAAATGCCATGAGATGGGGGGAGTAATTTCTAGAGCCCTAGTTATTGCAACCCCTAATTTCTAGCATTTACCTTTTCTCTCTGCATGTGGTAGAGCACGAAGGAAAAAAATAAACCAATGGGGAGAGAATTACGGTGCAGTTAAGAGGCTAGCTCTAGTAACATTCCCAAGATTTTCTCACCGATTTTCAAGGCCACGTCTTGGTACCAACAAAACAGTAGTACTAGCTAGTACTCCCTCCGTTCCAAAATATAAGATGTTTTAGCTTTGTGAAAAGAGTGCAACTAGACCTCTTTTGGTGTGTAGGTTCACTTCAAATCTAAATGAACATATACACTAAAAGCGGTCTAGATACACTCTTTTCACAAAACTAAAACATCTTATATTTTAAAATGGAGGGAGTACATGTTTTTTTGAACAGGCAGTACTAGTACTCCATGTTAAGGCTAGTCATAGTGGGAGTAACTTGGGTAGTAACCTAGTCCTACTTGTATTCCGTCTAAGCATTTAGATTATATGGCATGCAATTAAATGATAAGAGAGAGGCTTGTGGTAACTAGATATGTTACCATAACATCACACATTTCAAGACAAAATGAGTCTACATTGCAATAAATGAGACTGTGCATGATACCACACCTATGTTATTTTCCACTGTGGAGGTAGTAACTTAGACTAGTAACATATGCATGTTACTACTACTCTAAGTTACTTCCCACTATGACCAGCCTAAGTGGGGATTTAGCTGTGCGAGAGGCCGCACAATTACCAAGATAAGCATGCAGGCTTGGTTAGGTAGACACTTAATACTTGAAGGTCACCTATACCGGTGGTAGTAGCTTTCTACCATTGATTGCTTGTACGAGTACTACTACTAGTACTTGATATGTCGTAAACATATCTATAATTTTTGATATTCCATGCTTGTTTAGTATCTACTTTCTTATGTTTTGTTCATACTTTGAGGTATTTTATTACATTTTCTGAAACTAACCTATTAACAAGATGCCACAGTGCTAGTTACCTATTTTCTGTTGTTTTTGGTTTCAAAAAATCTAGTAAGGAAATATTCTCGGAATTGGACGGGACAAAAGCCAAAGTCAATATTTTACCCGAAGCAACATGGAGTCCGGAGGGGAGACGAAATGGCGCACCAGGGCAGGCACACCTGGTGGCGGCACGGCCTAGGTGGGTGCGCCACCAGGGGGCGTGGGCCCCCTGGTGCTTCACCGACCTTGCCCTTTCACCTATAAAAGCCTCTCGAGACGAAAACCCTAAGTACCTGATCAAAGACCCAATCAGAAATCCACGGAAGAGTCTGTAGCCTCTGCCATCTCGATCCCTAGATCGAGGGGGATCCGAAGCTCTTCCCGGCACCCTTCCGGAGGGGAGAGATCACTCTAGACGCCTTATTTATCACCATGACTGCCTCCGGTGTGATGCGTGAGTAGTTCATCCTTGGACTATGGGTCCATGTAGTAGCTAGATGGTTGGTTCTCCTCCTTTGTGATATCATGTTTAGATCTTGTGAGCTCCGTTCATGATCAAGATCATCTATTTGTAATCTTACATGCTGTATTTGCGGGGATCCGATGGATATGGACATGCTATTTCAGATTGATTATTGATTCTATCATGTCTATGTTATTTGTGATCTTGCATGCTTTCCGTTGTTAGTAACTATCTTGTCCAAGTAGATGCTAGCAACTCCAAGAGGGAGTATTTATGCTCGATAGTGGGTTCATGCCTCTAGTAATCTGGGGAAGTGATAGGAATCTCTTGTAGATGTGTTGTTGCTACTAGGGAGAAAACAATAATCCTTTGTCCATGGGGCGATCGTATTGTGTACTTCACACACTTTGCGTAATGCAATTATCTGTTGCTTGCAACTTAATACTGGAAGGGGTTCGGATGATAACCTAAAGGTGGATTATTAGTCATAGATGCAGTTGGATTACGGTATATGTATTATGTTGTAATGCCTAATCAAATCTCGTAGGAGTCAAGATGATTAGTATATGCATTGTATGCTTTCTCGAATATGTCAATTGCCCCGCTGTAATTTGTTCATCCAACATACTATTTATCTTAAGGAGAATCACCTCTAGTGAACTATGGACCCCAGTCCATTCTTTTACCATTGATATACCATCTACTATTTATTGTTTACTGTTTACTTTCTGCAAGCAATTACTATCTTCCACACAATACGTTTAATCCTTTGTTTTTAGCAAAACTGGTGAGATTGACAACCTCACTATAAGCTGGGGGAAAGTTCTGTGGTTGTCTTGTGTAGGATTTCAAGTTGGTAGCAACATCTTGGGGTTGTTTCCTTGCTCCTACTAGTTCAATAACCTTGGTTTCATAACTGAGGGAAACTTGCTGTTGTGCTCATCATACCTTCCTCTTGGGGTTCCCAACGAGCTTGAGATATCTTAAGCCATCAATACTCCATAGTATATATATGTACTACACTTCCAAAAGCAAGAGTACAAAAGTACTTTGATTGAGCAGCGGTGGAGTCTGCCGCTGCGATATCTAGAGAGAGAGAGAGAGAGAGAGAGAGAGAAGGAAAGATGGAGGTTGTGTGGGTGAGCGCCATACGTCTGATAGAGAAAGCCAGGGACATCCACCCCCAGGTCGACTCTTTGCAGCGCTTTCGTTTCGTGCTGGCACACGCCGTGGCACACACCCATTCTAACGCCATCTTCGCAGCCTGGCTCAAGAAGACGGTGGACTCGTTCCTCACCAGCTTCGGCGTCATCACAGGAACGGTGGATGACCTTACTGCCCACCTTCAGGCCATGCGCCGTGCCGCATACCCAACAGGTACGTTTGCCACAATGCATCCTACCGGCAGCTATATCATTTTCTTCTATGGACTTCATTCATCTAGCCTATCTATAACTGACTTTTAGCCCCAAATTTTGGTCCAGGTATTCCTCCCCAGGTTGTTGCCATGCTCACCACTTCCCTGGCTGGTCTCTCTAGAGACTATTTGTTCCGCGCATTGATGGCCATACAGCTTTCTGAGGCTTTGCCTGCTGCACCCGTGGACGTCTACATGGAGGTAGGTTATCACGCAGCGTCTTGCCCAGCACGACGAGCTGGGCCTCTTCATCGGCCTCCTTGAGCAGTGTGTATTCCAGGGCACGTCGGGCGTGAACAACGCCAGCATGGCCGCCATCCTTCCTTGTAGGGATATCCTCGACAGCTTTGCAAAAAAAACATGTCAATCTGGCAGGTACCATTGCTCCTCGTGGCACGGGCAACTGAGGTTGAAGACGAAGGGCATCTCAAGGATTTCGATGTAATTTTAGTTTTTGTTGAGGTGCTTTGTACTGTTCGATGTTTCTTTTAATGCCAGGATACTTTTCGCAAAAAAAGGAGAAGGGAAGACATATGATGATTCTCCATGGTTACTGTCACTGTGTCATTTATATGGACAGATCACATGTGTGTTTAACAAACATTATGTTTTTATTAACCAACAGTCTTCATAGAGAAAAAGGCAAACATTAAGTCTATTAGTAATAACTATATACACATATTGAGAATATAGCCTACGGTGCTATGGAAGTTTTTTGGGGAGGGGTGTGACATGATGGTTCTAAGCATGGTGGAATTCACTCTGGCTACTGTTCAACACCAACATATGGAGTAGAACATTGTGAAATCTACGATGTCCTGTTCCTATATACACCAAGGCAACTGACCAACACGCTAGAGACTCTTGTTAAGAAAAAAAGGAAAAACAGGCCACACACAGCATGGCCGTACCAAGGCACACGTGTGCGGCGCCACCCAGTGGGACGAGGGAGAGATCAGCTGGCCGGTGCACGCGAGGTGCTGCACAAGAGGGGAGAGAGAGGATGGATGGTGAGAGACAGCGAATGAGAGAGAAAATATAGTAGTACTACTAGTAGTACTATGCTACTAGTAGTAGGTACCTGTACTGATGAGGACATCCCTACAATTACACCTACTGAAGATGCTCCAATTGTTGCAAGGAAGGATTATTCCAATGAGATTAGAATTGGACCCATTACAAGAGCTCGTGCTAAGCTACTCGAACAACAGGTGAATTTGATCCTAAACGAATCTGGTACTTTAATTGATGAGAACTTTATACTGCCTAAGTCTATGCATTTATCTATGATCAGGTTCGTTGGAGAAATAAGCATGGCGGAAGGAGGAGAAGGGCTACAAGAGGAGCCTAATAGGATGATCGCCCAAGTATGCGCGAGGGCAGAGCAGGAGGAAGGCACAAGAGAAGATCAAGAAGGAGGCCAAAGGAGATGCACCGACCGGAGTGTCCGGCCTATAGCATTCGGAGTGTTCGGCCTTCCCGAGAGAAGTTTTGGCACGGATAATCAGAACATCAAATCGAACACTGCCTGAATACCACCCGGAAACTTTAGAGTTTCCCGCCAGATCGGACTATCCGGCTCACTCCAGCCAGAGTGTCCGGCCGGATCACACCGGAATGTCCGGTCGCCGATCTGAATCTAGTCCAAGTCGGCTTGTATCAGTTTGAGTCGTTTGCGTTTAGTTTCGGTTTCTGGCTGCCCCAGCCGCCCTTATAAGCCTTGGGACGACCCCTAGTTAGGCTTTAGACCAGGTTTAAACTATTTTGGAGTTGTTTCTTTCAAACAACCTCTAGAATTACCTTGTGATCGAATTATACTGCTGCAATTGAGTGTGATCTGTTGTTCCACTGGGAATTAGTAGATTGCAACCTACTGTTCATGATCAACGGCTGCGTGCGCAAGAGCGTGGTGTTGTGAATATCCCATAGGGTTCGAGAGATGTTGCATTGGCATCAGGGTTAGAGCAGGAGAGTTCATTGCTATAGGTTATTTATCTATCCACCATTATCATCATCGACAAGTGCTTCCTGAGAAGATCGGGCCACCCCATATCATCTTGGTATCAGATTTCCTTGTTTACTCGGCGAGCATCCACAAGACCATCCATAGATTAGTTTGTGTTTTCAGTCCTACATAGAAAAATCCTTACAAAAAAAATTTGCCATAGCCTAGATTGCATCGTTTTCGAGTTTTAGTTGCTCATTGTGATATGGGGTGGCCCGATCTTCTCAGTAGGCGGATGGCGATGATGATGGTGGATGGTACATAACTAGTGCGTAGCTATGATCTCTCCCGCTCGATCCCTGATGCCAGTGCAACAGATCTCGAACCTTGTAGGATATTCACAACACCACACTCTTGTGCACGCAGCCGTGACCACGAACGGTAGTATGCAATCTACTAATTCCCAATGGAACAACAGATCACACTCAATTATAGTTGGTAGATTCGAACACAGTGTAATTCCAGAGGTTCTATGAAAGAAACAACTCCAAAATATTTTAACATGGTCTAAACCCTAACTAGGGGTCGTCCCAGGGCTTATAAGGGCGGCTGGGGCGGCCAGAAACCGAAACTAAACGCAAATGACTCAGACTGATACAAACCGACTCGAACCAGATTCGGTCGGCGGGCGGACACTCCAGTGGAAATCGGTCGGACAGTCCGGTCAGGCCGGACACTCCGGGTGGAGTGTGCCGGACAGTCCGGTCTGGCCGGAAACTTTGAAGTTTCCGAGTGATGTCCGGGTAGTATCCGAACTGGCAGACAGAATGTCCACGCCAGTTTTCGTCTCGACCAGGCCGGACAGTCCGGGTGAATCCGGCCAGACACTCCGGTCGTGGAAGATCTTTTTGCCTCCGTCTTGACGATCTTCTCTTGCGCCTTCCTCCCGCTCCTCCCTCGTGCATCCTTGGGCGATCATCATGTTGGGCTTCTCTTGTAGCCCTTCTCCTCCTCGCGCCATGCTTGTTTCTCCAACGAACCTGATCATACATAAATGCATAGACTTAGGCAGTATAAAGTTCTCATTAATCAATGTACGAGATTTTTTTAGGAGTAAATTCACCTGTTGTTCTAGTAGCTTAGCACGAGCTCCGATAATAGGTCCAATTCTAATCTCATTGGACTGATCCTTTCTTGCAACAGTTGTAGCATCTTCAGTAGTTATTGGGGTAGGTGTAATTGTAGGGATGTCCTCATCATCTCCCCCCCCCCCTTCAAAAGGCGTCGACCTCGACGCTCCAAGGTCTTCTCCAACATATGTTGACAAATCAGCAACATTGAAGCTGTTGCTAACTCCACCAAACTCCTCAATAGGTATATCAACCGAGTAGGCGTTATCATTAATCTTGGCTAACACCTTGTAAGGACCAGCACCACGTGGCTTCAATTTGGACTTTCGAAGTAGTGGAAACCTCTCCTTGCGTAGATGCACCCAAACCATATCTCCAGGCTCGAACAACACTTCTTTCCTTGCTTGATTCCTTGCAGCAGCAATGTTCTTGCCTTTCTTCTCAATAGCCTCTCGAGTCTTCTCATGTATTTTCTTCACATAATCAACACGTTTTGATGCCTCCATATCAACTCTCTCATGTAATGGCAGAGGCAACATATCAAGTGGCGTCAAAGGTTTGAAACCATACACCACCTCAAAAGGACAAAGCTGAGTCGTTGAATGCACAGCCCTGTTGTAAGCAAATTCAGCATGTGGCAAACACTCTACCCACTCCCGTAGATTCTTTTTAATCATGGTCCTTAGCAGCTGTGACAATGTTCGATTCACCACCTCCGTTTGACCATCTGTTTGGGGATGACATGTAGTACTGAACAGCAACTTCGTTCCTAGCTTTCCCCATAAGGTCTTCCAAAAGTAGCTCATGAACTTCACATCCCGGTCAGAAACAATCATCTTTGGTACTCCATGTAATCTCACGATGTCCCTGAAAAACAGGTTAGCAACATGCGACGCATCGTCGCTTTTGTGGCCGGCAATAAAATGAGCCATCTTAGAGAACCTATCCACTACCACAAATATAGAATCATGACCTCTCTGAGTTTTAGGGAGACCTAGCACAAAATCCATACTAATGTCTTCCCATGGAGTAGTAGGTGCAGAGAGAGGTGTATACAAACCGTGAGGCTTCAACTTAGATTTCGACTTGTGGCATGTAATACATCGGCTCACAAATCTGTACACATAACGCCTCATCTTGGGCCAATAAAAGTGATCAGAAAGCATGAGCAACATCTTCTCACGCCCAAAGTGACCCATCAAACCACCAGCATGTGACTCCTGCACTAAGAACAAATGCAACGACGATTCTGGAATACATAGTTTGTTAGCTCGAAACAAATATCCATCATGTACATGATACTTATCCCATGCGTATCTAAGAGCACAAATGATATGGTTCAGCAAAATCATGGTCAGTTGCATAAAGTGCACAAATGGCTTCTAATCCAGGAATTTTAACATCAAGATTGGTTAATAGCATGTTCTTCCTAGATAGAGCATCAGCAACAACGTTCTCTTTTCCCTTCTTATAGTTAATGATGTAAGGACAAGACTCAATGAACTCAACCCATTTAGCCAATCTTCTATGCAAGTTTGATTGAGCTTTCAAGTATTTCAATGCTTCATGATTAGAATGTATGATGAATTCCTTTGGCCACAAATAATGTTGCCAAACCTCAAGTACTCGAACAAGTGCATACAATTCTTTATCATAGATAGAATAATTCAAACGAGCACCAGTCAATTTCTCAAAAAAATAAGCTATAGGCTGACCCTCTTGCATCAAAACGCCACCTATACCTATACCACTAGCATCACATTCAACTTCAAATTGCTTTGAAAAATCAGGTAATGCAAGTAATGGTGCAGAAGTAAGCAAACGTTTTAATGTATGAAATGCAATGTCTTGGGCCGCGCCCCACACAAAAGGAACACCTTTCTTTGTCAAATCATTTAATGGTGCAGCAATGGTGCTAAAAGCTTTCACAAAGCGCCTATAAAAACCAGCGAGACCGTGGAAACTACGCACTTGACTAACATTCATTGGAGTAGGCCAATTCTGAATTGATTCAATTTTAGATTGATCTACCTCTACTCCATTCTTAGAAACAACAAATCCTAGGAATATCACCTTATCTTTTGCAAATGTACACTTCTCAAGATTAGCATACAGTTTATTATCACGTAACACTTGTAAAACTTGTCTAATATGAGTGCAATGTTTAGATTCGGTGTGGCTGTATATAAGTATATCATCAAAGTAAACAACCACAAAACGACCAATAAACTCTCTCAAAACATGATTCATCAAACGCATGAAAGTACTAGGTGCATTAGTAAGACCAAACGGCATGAGTAACCACTCATACAAACCGAATTTAGTTTTGAAAGCAGTTTTCCATTCATCCCCTTCTTTCATCCTAATTTGATGATAACCACTACGCAAGTCAATTTTAGAGAAAACAGCAGCACCACTCAATTCATCTAGCATATCCTCTAAGCGTGGAATAGGATGACGATATCGAATAGTGATGTTATTAATCGCTCTACAATCAACACACATGCGCCAAGTACCATCTTTCTTAGGAACTAAAATAACAGGAACAGCACAAGGGCTAAGAGAAGCACAGCGCCAAGTACCAACTAGAGCTTTTGTTTGGAACAAGTTGCAACGCTGGGATTCCTCAACCGGTTGCACACTAAGTACACGTGAAGATACAACAATAGTGGGTGCACGCTCAGCATATGCATCAGCACCAACCTCGCCGTCATCAATATCATCATCACAAGCTTCATCTCCACTTTCTACTTCACCTTGTTCATTAACAAACATAACCTTGTTGTTTGGACAATCTTTCTTGTAGTGACCTCTACCTCCACAAGTATGGCACACCACATCACGAGTACGTGCAGTAGACATGTTGGAACCCGAGCTAGCAGCAGGAGCAGCGGGTTTCCGAGCATTAGAACCAAACGAAGGTGTAATTGCGGGCTTGGCCGATGGTATAAAGGGAGCAGCAGCTGGTGGCGCGGCTGTAGAAGGTGTAGACCTGGCCGAAAATCTGCTGGAGGACGGAAAACGAGAACGTGACTTCGCCTCTTCTGCCAACTAGGATTCGGCCTCTCTAGCATGATGCAACAACTCATTCATGGTCTCATACTTGTGATCGGTAACTTCAAATTGTTCAAGAATCGCTGCATGGTCATCTCAATGGACTCACGAATTCTAGCACGCAGCATAAGCATCTCCATCTCCATGTAGTACTCATCAACTGTCATGGTGCCTTGCTTCAGTTGCGTCAATTTATCAAAAACTGATCGCAAGTAGTTGGTTGGTAGGAAACGAGCTTTCATGATTTGCTTCATCTCGCGCCAATCCATCACAGCAAGTGATGAGGATATCTACAGGGAGTATGATGATTCTGACTGCCTGAACTGGAAGGAAATACTGAGTCAAATCAATAATGACTATCACGTGAATTCATTCTTAATTGAACCTGATGTTTTACTTAATGAGAACTTTATACTACCTAAGTCTATGCATCTTTGTATGATCAGGTTTATTGATAACACAAGTGTTGCGCGAGGAGGAGGAGAGTTGCAGCAAGAAGGACAAGCGCTAATTTCCAATATCAACAAGTGCGCGAGGGAGGAGCGGGAGGCAGGCGCACTAGGATGCAATGAGGAAATCACGTATGAGCAAGAGAGAGAGAGATGGCGCACCAAGAATTACATGTTTGAGGTGTTCCACGACGTTTGGACTGCGTGCCAATAAGGCCGAACCCATATATGGGTCGGTATGTATCAGTTTGAGTCGAACCGAGTCAGTTTGGGCCAAGTTATGGCTGTTTTTGGCCCGTTTAGAGGGGAGGACGCCCCAGCCCTCTTATAAACCTCCGTAGCCGTCACAAGTTAGGTTTTTAGACCACGTTAAAATATTTTGGAGTTGTTTCTTTCATAGAACCTCTGGAATTACCCTGTGTTCGAATCTGCCAACTATAATTGAGTGTGATCTGTTGTTCCATTGGGAATTAGTAGATTGCATACTACCGTTCGTGGTCACGGCTGCGTGCGCAAGAGTGTGATGTTGTGAATATCCTACAAGGTTCGAGAGCTGTTGCATTGGCATCAGGGATCGAGCGGGAGAGATCATAGCTACGCACTATTTATCTATCATCCACCATCACCATCGACAAGAGCTTGCTGAGAAGATCGGTAAGATCTTCTTTCTTATCAGTTGTGAGTGAGTTGTGAGAGTTTCCACCATACTGATTTTGATTTGTGCACTAATGTACTTATCATGTCTTCTAGTAGTGTTGATGTGATGCAGAAAATGGAGGCAGGTGATGTTACAAATAATGTGGAGACGTACAGTTACAAATTCATTGACAATTGGCGTTGTAGTGGAACTTTTTGGAAGGAAGAACGCGGTATTTTTGATGGTGATGGTCTTTTCCACCATAGTGTGATGATTGGTGAGCGATGTGCTTCCATTACCATTGATAGTAACTCTACTATTAATTTGATCAGCGTTGAAGTTGTACAAAAGTTGCAGCTACCCACATGTGCCCATGCGGTGCCATATCTCTTGCATTCATCATGTGGCACATTGCTGATTTCACACACCGCTGATGTTCCTATGACTTTTAAAGAGCATACTGAGATTGTGCGCTGTGATGTATCTCCTATACCACTTGATTCTTGTCACATACTATTGGGAGAACCTTGGAGTAGAAGGTTTGATGCTCAAATATGTCCTGTTGTTGGAAGGATTTCTTTCAAATGGAACATGAAGAGGCGTGTTATGCTCAGGATTTCAGCCGACAAATTTCATGAGTATCATGTTCTTCGCAAGGAGAGGACAAAAGAGTTCAGTTTGTCTGCTAAGTACAAGGTCATGATGAATGGTGACAATTCTATTATTTGTCATCTTGAACACGGTGTGCATTACAACCCATGTGAGAATGAGAGCCACATAGCCAAGCTGAGTGAGAGTGTTATCAAAAGTGCGCTGTGTGATTCCACTAAACGTGAGGTTGAGAGCATCCATTCTAAGAGTATGAGAGAAAAAGAAAACATCAGTGCAGTAGATGCTAATACATGTGAGGATATTTCTACTAATGTAATCATCTCTACTCCTGGTATTGTTTCTTGTGCTATGCAGGTTGCTTTTGAAGAAAGGGAGCCGCCTATTTTACAACCTGCATCACACGATCTGGTATTGTTACTTGAGGAGGATGTCGTAGTACCTACTACAGCTGAGAAGTTTGTTAATGACATTGGTACTGATTTGGAGCTTCAGCCAACATGTAAGACATATTGTGAGTCTATTCCTTTACTGAAGCCTCCTTGTGATTTGCCTTGCACTACTGTTTCAGCACCATGTGATAGTTTACCAAATTCAAATTTTGATCATGTGGTACTGATAACACATAAGGAAATACTTGCTCGAATACCACCTGCTGATATTGTGTATTCCATCATGCTAAATGAACCTATGAGTATGAGTTGTGCTATGGATAAGATTTCTGAAATTTCATTTCTGAATTCTAGCACATATTCTCCTTGTTTCACTTTCAATCTGATTGGTGAATATAGCATGCATGAAAATTTTCTTGTGGATCACATATGCATTCCTTGTGATAGAATCGCTGAATTGAAACATACTGTTTTCAGCCATACATGTTGTGTGTCGACGATTTTTTGTTGTGATAATATGAAACTAAAGTCAGGTCTAGTTGATATAATGCAGCCAACACAAGTAATTTTACCTATGTTGGATCGTTGTAATCTTGCTAGAATAGAACCCCAGTTTTCATATTCATTGTGTTTATCCCAAAATTCGTTGTCTAGTTGTGCTAATGCTTTATACTTCACTTATATTTGCAAATTGAGTTGCATTTTACATACTGGACAACATGATCATGTTCATAATAATCAGACTAGCGCAGTTGAAGCATGGCATGATTCAATTTGGTTTTCAGACATATTGAATTGGTTTGATCTTGTTCACAAATTTGATCATAGATCTTCTTTGAGAAAACTGAAAATATTGAAGAACATGACTATCTATTTAGTTGTTGTTTACCATGATCATGATTCTTTGTACTTCACTTATACCTGCAATTTAAGTTGCTTGATGTATACTGGACATACTTTTCATGTGAACAACAATAATACAACATGTTATATATACATATACTTTGCGTACACGTTGTTCTTTTTGTTTCTCCCACTTTCAGCTTACCTAAAGCCGAGGACGGCTTTTCATGAAGAAAGGGAGGATGATGAGGATATCTACGGGGATTATGATGATTCTGACTGCCTGAACTGGAAGGAAATACTGAGTCAAATCAATAATGACTATCAGGTGAATTCATTCTTAATTGAACCTGATGTTTTACTTAATGAGAACTTTATACTACCTAAGTCTATGCATCTTTGTATGATCAGTTTTATTGATAACACAAGTGTTGCGCGAGGAGGAGGAGAGTTGCAGCAAGAAGGACAAGCGCTGATTTCCAATATCAACAAGTGCGCAAGGGAGGAGCGAGAGGCAGGCGCACTAGGATGCAATGAGGAAATCACGTATGAGCAAGAGAGAGAGATGGAGCACCAAGAATTACATGTTTGAGGTGTTCCACGACATTTGGACTGCGTGCCAATAAGGCCGAACCCATATATGGGTCGGTATGTATCAGTTTGAGTCGAACCGAGTCAGTTTGGGCCAAGTTATGGCTGTTTTTAGGCCCGTTTAGAGGGGAGGACGCCCCAGCCCTCTTATAAACCTCCGTAGCCGTCACAAGTTAGGTTTTTAGACCACGTTAAAATATTTTGGAGTTGTTTCTTTCATAGAACCTCTGGAATTACCCTGTGTTCGAATCTGCCAACTATAATTGAGTGTGATCTGTTGTTCCATTGGGAATTAGTAGATTGAAAACTACCGTTCGTGGTCATGGCTGCGTGCGCAAGAGTGTGGTGTTGTGAATATCCTACAAGGTTCGAGAGCTGTTGCATTGGCATCAGGGATCGAGCGGGAGAGATCATAGTTACGCACTAGTTATCTATCATCCACCATCACCATCGACAAGAGCTTGCTGAGAAGATCGGGCCACCCCCTATCAGGAAGTTCATTGTCCTTCCTCCTATGTTGCACAAGAGCATCCCACCAATGTAAAGCATAACCATCAAATTCAGATGTTGCAAGCTTGACCTTCTTATCTTCTGGATAGTCAAATAAGCACCAGAGTTTCTCAATCTTCAACTCCCATGTGAGGTAGTCTTTAGGATCAATGGAACCATCAAACTTAGGAATTGAAAATTTTGTCTTGCCCAAACCATCTTCAGTAGCTTGGTTGGGCATACGTTGACCACGCCCAAGATGGGCAAACCCACGACCATGAGCAGGTGCATGGACAGGGGGAATAGCACGTCCCCTTCCAACATGTGGAGCAGCATCAACATTGCTACCCTCATTGAAATCATCAAAGGCATCATTATGTTGAGGATCTTCCCTTCTATGTAAGGCGGCTGTCAAACCCTCAATGGACTGCTGCAAAGCGGTGACATTGACATTGAGCGTAGCCACTTGCGTTTGGATAGTATCAACCATCCCAACATGCTGATCCATTCTCATATTCATATCTTGGAGATTCTTGTCAATGGCATCTGTCGTGTTTGTAAACACACGTGTCAAGTGGGATTTCAAAGCCTCATATTCACGCCAATTGACGAGCTCCTCATCCTTCTTTTTCTGCAACACAACATCATCATCACTAGTAGATATGATTAGTAGGTTAGTGCAAAAATCAGAATTTGTATGGTGGAAACTCTCACAACTCACTCACAACTAATAAGAAAGGAGATCTTACCGTTGCAAAGTGAATAGAGATGCTCTACCAAACGAAATCAAAGACTGATGCACTTGATGTGATGAAGTGAATATCAAAGTTATAGAGAACGATCGCAGGGCACACATGTGATGTAAAGGTGGAGCTATAGGTATGGTATCCTATCTACACCGCAAACAAGTCCTAGTGCTGATCGTACAAATACCCAAGAAACACACACAGTGGAGATAAACGTGGCAAAGCAACTTATGAAAAGGAATATTGCAATGCACAAGAGAGACACTAGTAATAGCTCAAATAGAACAGGCACAAGATTGCTCAATCTACTAGTGCTATACACAACAAGGCCTCCAATATTACACACTTCTATATCTCTTTTTTTTGTCAGGCTTGTAGCTCGTTTCTCTTTTTTTTAATACTGATTCTCTTTTCTTTTCTCTTTTTTTGATTTTTCAACTATATTACTCAATGTAAATGAGTACAGCAACGTATAACAGAACTGGGCTGGATAGTCCGGTTGATATGCGCCGGAGACTCCGGTTGGGCCGGATAGTCCGGTGTGATTCGGCCGGATAGTCCGGTTTTGCCTGTCAAAAATTTCTACACTTCAAAAACCTAATGAACAGCCTGTCGGAGCAAAGCAACTAGTCTCGTGGGTACGTTCCTAGGCACAGATGCTGTAGATAGGCTGTGTCTCTGGTATGCCAACAAAAGTATGCTATGTGGACTCGGAAAAAAACGATAAAGACTTGCGGAAAAGGTAACAGTGGGAACAACGGAAAACAAGATCAAACCCTAAACCTAGACACAAACGGAAACTAGACACCTACGAGGAAAACCTGCAGATCGGATCTACGAGAAGATACAATCAACAATTAAAACTCGAAAACGATGCAAACTAGTCTATGGCAAATCTTTTTGTAAGGCTTTTTCTGTATAGGACGGAAAACACTCTCTAATCTATGGATGGATTTGTGGATGCTTACCGAGGCAACACTGGAAATCTAATACCAAGATGATATGGGGTGGCCCGATCTTCTCAGTAAGCGGATGGCGATGATGATGGTGGATGGTAGATAACTAGTGCGTAGCTATGATCTCTCCCGCTCGATCCCTGATGCCAGTGCAACAGATCTCGAACCTTGTAGGATATTCACAACACCACACTCTTGTACACGCAGCCGTGACCACGAACAGTAGTATGCAATCTACTAATTCCCAATGGAACAACAGATCACACTCAATTATAGTTGGTAGATTCGAACACAGTGTAATTCCAGAGGTTCTATGAAAGAAACAACTCCAAAATATTTTAACATGGTCTAAACCCTAACTAGGGGTCGTCCCAGGGCTTATAAGGGCGGCTGGGGTGGCTAGAAACCAAAACTAAATGCAAACGACTTAGACTGATACAAACCGACTCGGACCAGATTCGGTCGGCGGGCGGACACTCCGATCGAAATCGGCCGGACAGTCCGGCCAGGCCGGACACTCCGGGTGGAGTGTGCCGGACAGTTCGGTCTGGCCGGAAACTTTGAAGTTTCTGGGTGTTGTTCGGGTAGTATCCGAACTGGCAGACAGAATGTCCACGCCAGTTTGCCTCTCGACCAGGCCGGACAGTCCGGGTGGATCCGGCCGGACACTCCGGTCGTGGCAGGTCTTTTTGCCTCCGTCTTGATGATCTTCTCTTGCACCTTCCTCCCGCTCCTCCCTCGCGCATCCTTGGGCGATCATCATGTTGGGCTTCTCTTGTAGCCCTTCTACTCCTCGCGCCATGCTTGTTTCTCCAACGAACCTGATCACACATAAATGCATAGACTTAGGCAGTATAAAGTTCTCATTAATCAATGTACCAGATTCGTTTAGGAGTAAATTCACCTATTGTTCCAGTAGCTTAGCACGAGATCTTGTAATAGGTCCAATTCTAATATCATTGGACTGATCCTTTCTTGCAACAGTTGTAGCATCTTTAGTAGTCATTGGGGTAGGTGTAATTGTAGGGATGTCCTCATCACATTGTATCTTGTATACCATAGACACAGCCTATCTACAACATCTGTGCCTAGGAACGTACCTACGAGACTAGTTGCTTTGCTCCGACAGGCTGCTCATTAGGGTTTCAGAGTGTAGAAATTTCCGACAGGAAAAAACCGGACTATCCGGCCGAATCACACCGGACTATCCGGCCCCACCGGAGTCTCCAACGCATATCAACAGGACTATCCGGCCTAGCTCTGTTATAAGTTGCTGTACTCGTTGGCATTGAGGCATATAGTTGAATAAAAAGAAAAGAAAACAAAAGAGAATCAGTATAAAAAAAGAGAAAAGAGCTACAAGCATGACAAAAAAGAGATATCAAAGTGTGCATTATTGGAGGCCTAGTTAATCGTAGCACTTGTAGATTGAGCAATCTTGTGCCTGTTTACTTTGAGCTTTTACTAGCGTCTCTCCTGTGCATTGCAATATTCCTTTTCATAAGTTGCTTTGCCACGTTTATCTCCATCGTGTGTGTTTCTTGGGTTTTTATACGATCAGCACTAGGACTTGTTTGCGGTGTAGTTAGGATACCATACCTACAACTCCACCTTAAATAACTTGTGTGCCATGTGATCGTTCTCTATACCCTCGATATTCACTTCATCACATCAGTGCAACAGTCTTTGATTTCATTTTGGTAAAGCATCTCTATTCACTTTGGAACGGTAAGATTTCCTTTCTTGTTCGTAGTGAGTGAGTTGTGAGAGTTTTCCACCAAACAGATTTTGATTTTGCACTAACCTACTAATCATGTCTTCTAGTGATGATGATGTTGTGTCATAGAAAAAGAAGGATGTGGAACTTGTTAATTGGCACGAATATGAGGCGTTGAAATGTCACTTGACGCGAGTGTTTACTCACTCCATATATGCCATTGACAAGAATATCCAGGACATGCAGATGACATTGGACCAGAATGTTGGCGCAGTCACTACTATTCAAACACAAGTGATAACAATCAATGTCAATGTCGCAACTTTGCAGCATTCCATTGGGGCCTTAACAGTAGCATTACAGCAATGATAGGAACACCAACATGATGATGCTTTTGATGACTATGATGAAGGTAGTGCGGCTGATGCTGGCCCACATCTTGGCAGGGGACGTGCCAATCCCCCTGCACCTCGCCTGCTTCTGCACCTGCTTATGGCCATGGTTTTTCTCCTATTGGGCGTGCTCAATACGTTCAGAATAAAGCTGTTGATGATAGTTTGGGCAAGCTAAAATTCTCAATTCCCAAGTTTGATGGTTCACTTGATCCTGAAGATTACCTCACACAGGAGTTGAAGATTGAGAAGCTCTGGCATCTGTTTGACTATCCAGAAGATAAGAAGGTCAAGCTTGCAGCGTCAGAATTTGATGGATATGCTTTCCGCTGGTGGGATGCTATTGTGCAAAATAGAAGGGAGGACAATAAACTTTCTGTGATGGATTGGCGCGAGATGAAGCAAATTATGAAGGCTCGTTTCGTACCCACCAACTACTTGCGATCAATTTTTGATAAGTTGACACAATTGCGGCAAGGAAAAATGTCAGTTGATGAGTACTACATGGAGATGGAGATGCTTATGCAGCGTGCTAGAGTACGTGAGTCCCTTGAGATGACCATGCAACGATTCCTCAACAATTTGAAGTTACCAATCAAGAGCATTGTTTGTCATCACAAGTATGAGACTATGAATGAGCTACTGCACCATGCTAGGGAGGCCGAATCACAGTTAGCTGAAGAGGCTAAGTCACGTGTGAGGTTTCCGTCTACTGGTCGTTTTGCAGCAAGGTCTACACCGCCACCATCTACGGCGCCACCTGCAGCGGCTGCTAGCCACCCTTCACCATCGGCCAAGCCTGCTCCCACGTGTTCTTATGGTTCCAATGCTAGGAAGCCCGCTGCTCCTGCTACTAGATCGGGTTCCAATATGTCAACTGCACGTACTTCGATGTGGAGCGCCATACTTGTGGAGGTCGAGGACACTACAAGAGAGATTGTCCAAACCGCAAGGTGATGTTTATCAATGAACAAGGAGAGTATGAAAGTGGAGATGATGTTGATACTCATGGCAATGATGGATATGACAGTGAGGAGGGTATGGATGCCTTCCCTGAACATGCGCCTACGATAGTGGCCTCTCCACGTACCCTTAGTGTGCAGCCTATTGTTGACTCTCAGTGCTGCAACTTCTTCTAAACTAAAGCACTTGTTGGCCCTAACAAAGCTTGCAAGGTAATTATTGATGGAGGTAACTGCAGAAATCTTGCAAGTAAGGAGTTATGCACCAAGCTGAATTTGACTTATTTACCTCATCCCAAGCCATACTACATACAATGGTGGAGTGACAATGGTGAGATGAAGGTAAACCATATGGTACATGTGAATTTTGAGATAGGGCCATACAAGGATTCTATTGACTTTGATGTGGTTCCTATGACTATTTGCCATCTATTATTGGGTCGGCCTTGGTTTTATGATTCCCATGTGCAACACAATGGCCGTGCCAATACATATCACTTGAGTTCAAGGGCAAGAGGATTAATTTGCAACCAATGACACCACAGCAGATTGTGAATGAGTCTCGTCAGAAGATAGAAGTGAACTTGAAGGAAGCATCTATAGATGGGCAAGAGAGTGTTGCAGCTGTAGATAATGTAATAGATCCCAAAAAGAGTGATATAACAAAGAGTGAGAGAGTGCCTAATCTAGTAATATTATCCACCAAGGAAGATATGAGAGTTTCGTGAGGATCCTACAGCCATGCCACTTGTGCTTATGTATAAGGGCGAGGTATTGTTTCTAACGATATGACCCCTATTTCTCTTAGTGTATCTACTATTTTGCAAGATTTTGGCGATGTGTTTCCAGAAGATGTACCCGCAGGATTGCCTCCATTGCAGGTATTGAGCATCAAATAGACTTGATCCCTGGTGCCACATTACCAAACCGTCCACCCTACAGGACCAACCCTGAAGAAAGAAAGGAGATACAAAAACAAGTACAGGCATTGCTAGATACAGGGTACATTCGTGTTTCTCTTAGCCCTTGTGCCGTTCCTATTATTTTAGTGCCTAAGAAAGATGGTACATGGCGCATGTGCATAGATTGTAGAGATATTAATAACATCACTATTCAATATCGTCATCCTATTCCACGCTTAGAGGATATGCTAGATGAATTGAGTGGAGCTGCTACGTTCTCTAAAATTGATTTGCGTAGTGGTTATCATCAAATTACGATGAAAGAAGGGGATGAATGGAAAACTGCTTTCAAAACAAAATTTGGTTTGTATGAGTGGTTAGCTATGCCGTTTGGTCTTACTAATGCACCTTGTACTTTCATGAGATTGATGAATCATGTTTTGAGAGAATTTATTGGACATTTTGTGGTTGTTTATTTTGATGATATACTTATCTATAGCCACAACGAAACTGAACATTGTCATCATATCCGACAAGTTTTGCAAGTGTTATGTGATAATAAACTGTATGCTTATCTTGAGAAGTGTACATTTGCAAAAGATAAGGTTATATTTCTGGGATATGTTGTATCTAAGCATGGGGTAGTGGTAGATCAATCTAAAATTGAATCAATTCAGAATTGGCCTATTCCCATGAATGTGACTTAAGTGTGTAGTTTCCATGGATTAGCTGGTTTCTATAGGCGCTTTGTGAAGGATTTTAGCACTATTGCTGCACCATTGAATGATTTTACTAAGAAAGGTGTGCCATTTGTGTGGGGCGTAGCCCAAGATATTCCATTTGATACATTGACACGTTTGGTTACTTCTGCACCATTACTTGCATTACCTAATTTTTCGAAGCAATTTGAAGTTGAATGTGATGCTAGTGGTATAGGTATTGGTGGTTTTTTTATGCAAGAGGGTTGCCCTATAGCATATTTTTCTGAGAAACTTACTGGTGCTAGACTGAACTATCCTATTTATGATAAGGAATTGTATGCACTTGTTCGAGTTCTTGAAGTTTGGCAACATTATTTGTGGCCAAAATAATGTATCATACATACTGATCATGAAGCATTGAAGTATTTGAAAGCTCAATCAAACTTGCATAGAAGATTAGCTAAATGGGTTGAGTTTATTGAATCTTTTCCTTACATCATTAGGTATAAGAAGGGAAAGGAAAATGTAGTTGCTGATTCTTTGTCTAGGAAGAACATGCTATTAACCAATCTTGATGTTAAAATTCCTGGATTAGAAAGTATTTGTGCACTTTATGCAACTAACCATGATTTTGCTGAACCATATCGTTTGTGTGCTCTTAAAAATGCATGGGATAAGTATCATATTCATGATGGATATTTGTTTAGAGCTAACAAACTATGTATTACAGAATCATCGTTGCATTTGTTCTTAGTGCAGGAATCACATGCTGGTAGTTTGATGGGTCACTTTGGGCGTGAGAAAACATTGCTCATGCTCGCTGATCACTTTTATTGGCCCAAGATGAGGCGTGATGTCTACAGATTTGCGAGTCATTTTATTACATGTCATAAGACGAAATCCAAGCTGCAGCCGCATGGTTTGTATACACCTCTCTCTGCACCTACAACACCATGGGAAGACGTTAGTATGGATTTTGTGCTAGGTCTACCTAAAACACAGAGAGGTCATGATTCTATATTTGTGGTAGTGGATAGGTTCTCTAATATGGCTCATTTTATTGTCGGCCACAAAAGCGACGATGCGTCGCATGTTGCTAACATGTTTCCAAGGGACATCGTGAGATTACATGGGTTACCCAAGACGATTGTTTCTGACCGTGATGTGAAGTTCATGAGCTACTTTTGGAAGACCTTATGGGGAAGCTGGGAACAAAGCTGCTATTCAGTACTACATGTCATCCCCAAACAGATGGTCAAACGGAGGTGGTGAATTGAACATTGTCACAGCTACTGCGAACCATGATTAAAAAGAATCTGCGGGAGTGGGAAGAGTGTTTGCCACATGTTGAGTTTGCATACAATAGGGTTGTGCATTCGATTACTCAGCTTTGTCCTTTTGAGGTGGTGTATGGCTTCAAGCCATTGACGCCACTTGATTTGTTGCCTTTGGCATTACATGGGATAGTTGATATGGAGGCATCAAAACGTGTTGAATACCTGAAGAAGATTCATGAGAAGACTCGAGAGGCTATTGAGAAAAAAGGCAAGAACATTGCTGCTGCAAGGAATCTAGGAAGGAAGGAAATTTTGTTCAAGCCTAGTGACATGGTATGGGTGTATCTACGCAAGAATAGGTTCCCACAACTTCGCAAGTCAAAATTGAAGCCACATGGTGCTGGTCCTTACAAGGTGTTAACCAAGATTGATGAAAATGCCTACTCGATTGATATACCTATTGAGGAGTTTGGTGGAGTTAGCAACAACTTCAACATTGCTGATTTATCACCATATGATGGAGAAGACCTTGGAGCATCGAGTTCGACGCCTTTTGAATGGGGGGAGATGATGAGGACATCCCTACAATTACACCTACTTAAGATGCTCCAACTGTTGCAAGGAAGGGTCATTCCAATGAGATTAGAATTGGACCCATTACAAGAGCTCGTGCTAAGCTACTCGGACAACAGGTGAATTTCATCCTAAACAAATCTGGTACTTTAATTGATGAGAACTTTATACTGCCTAAGTTTATGCATTTATGTATGATCAGGTTCGTTGGAGAAACAAGCATGGCGCAAGGTGGAGAAGGGCTACAAGAGGACCCCAGCAGGATGATCGCCCAAGGATGCGCGAGGGAGGAGCGGGAGGAAGGCACAAGAGAAGATCATCAAGAAGGAGGCCAAAGGAGCAGCACCGACTGGAGTATCCAGCCTGCCCGAGAGAAGTTTTGGTGTGGACAATAAGAACATCAAATCGGACACAGCCCGGATACCACCCGAAAACTTTAGAGTTTCCGGCCAGACCGGACTGTCCGGCTCACTCCATTCGGAGTGTTCGGCCTGATCGGACTGTCCGGCCAGATCACAGCGGAATGTCCGGCCGCCGACCGAATCTGGTCCGAGTCGGCTTGTATCAGTTTGAGTCATTTGCGTTTAGTTTTGGTTTCTGGCCACCCCAGTGATATGTTGCTAACGTATCTATAATTTTTGATGTTCCATGCTTGTTTTATATCTACTTTCTTATGTTTTGTCCATACTTTGGAGTACTTTTCATATACTTTCTTGGACTAACCTATTAACAAGATGCCACAGTGCTAGTTGCCTGTTTTCTGCTGTTTTTGGTTCCAGGAAAGTCAGAAAATCAATATTCTCGGAATTGGACCGGACAAAAGCCAAAGTCAATATTTTACCAGAAGACTCACGGAGCCAGAAGACGAGACGGAGAGGGGCAAGGGGCTGGCCACACCACCTGGTGGCGTGGGCCAGGCCAGGCCACGTCAGGGGGTGGTGTGGGCCCCTCCGGCACCCCCTCGGTCTCCCCTCTCGCCTATAAGAGCCTCCCGATGCATAAACCATAAATAATCCAACGTCCAGCCACGAAAAGTTCCGTAGCGCCGCCGCCACCGAAGGGGAGATTCGGGGGACAGAAAGTCTCTGTTCCGGCACCCTGCCGGGACAGGGAATTGCCCCCGGAGCCATCTCCATCGATCTCCACCACCATCTCCATCACCATTGCTGATTCCCATGATGAGGAGGGAGTAGTTCTCTCTCGAGGCTAAGGGTTCTACCGGTAGCTATGTATTCATCTCTTTCTCTATGCATGATCATATTGTGATCATGAGCTTGTAATCTATAGATCTACCTTGCTACTCAAGTGCTTTATTAGATCTCTGCTCTCCCTATGTGTGTGAAGTTGACAGTGTGCACACCGTGGTGGCACTTAGGCTAGAGATTACAAATACTTGTTATGAGTTATATTTGGATTTGGATGTCTCTATGAAATTGTGGTGTTTGTTGGAACCATCTAGTGCTCAAGGTGATAGTGTGGGGTTATCTAGATGCGGAAAGCGAACTTTGAGGTGTGTTGTTATAGCCCTACCATCGATTAGAGTGTCCAACCGGAGAGTAGTTACGAGTAGTATCATAAAGAGAAGATATTTATATGAGAGTGTTCACTAGTGAAAGTATGATCCCTAGGCCTTGTTTCTAAGCATTGAAACACCGTTTGCTACTAGATCTGTTACATGTTTGCTTGCTTTCATCTTTATTTCAGTTTGCCTTTAGTCTCTTCCGCGCCAGCAAGTATTTTCAAGCACCGTTACCACTTATAATTATCCATACCACTTTTATTTTACTATCTCTTCGCCGAACTAGTGCACCTATACACCTAACAAGTGTATTGGGTGTGTTAGGGACATAAGAGACTTCTTGTATCTTGATTACAGGGTTGCTTGAGAGGGAATACCTTTGACCACTTCCTCCCTGAGTTCGATAAACCTTGGGTGATCCACTTAAGGGAAAACTTGCTGCTGTTGTACAAATCACTACACTTGGAGGCCCAACAACTGTCTACAAGATAGAAGTGCGTAGACATCACCCAGCAACCCTTATAATCCCTGGGACGGCCCCTAGTTAGCGTTTAGACCACGTTTAAACTATTTTGGAGTTGTTTCTTTCGAAGAACCTCTGGAATTACCCTGTGATCGAATTATACTACTGCAATTGAGTGTGATCTGTTGTTCCACTAGGAATTAGTAGATTGCAACCTACCATTCATAGTCGACGGCTGCGTGCGCAAGAGCGTGGTGTTGTGAATAACCCATAGGGTTCGAGAGCTATTGCATTGGCATCAGGGTTCGAGCGGGAGAGTTCATAGCTACAGGCTATTTATCCATCCACCATTATCTTCATCGACAAGTGCTTGCTGAGAAGATCAGGCCACCCCATATCATGTACCTCGTGTCAGAAACACGTCAAACTAGCTTTACTCTGACATCGCACCACCTTCAACTCCTTCGCTGCTCTCGTGCTGCCTCCCATTAATAATCTCTTCTTGCTCTTCGTTTTTTCTTCCGTTTTTTTTCTTTGGCAGCTTTGCGGTTAATTTTCTGGTGCCCCTGGTTTAGTAGAAGTACGGACTACTCAAGTTTTCCACAATAGTCCTTTTATTCAGAAAATTGGGTCTGGGCATTTAGATCCAAAATATTCGTGCGCAAAATAATTCCAGTCACTGGGAACTTTTTCTTTTTCTTTCTAACGAGGAATCTGCCTCGAAGTACCAAGAAGGTGCACGTTAAAATCCAATGGTGGGCATAAAAATTACATAGTGGTCCAAAGAGAAAACTAAAATGCATTAGGGACCTATACTTTTACAACACGGACCCTAAAGATACAACTTACAAATTTGAACATGTTTTTCCTAATACAAGTTCAAAACTCCCACCCTAGCATTATTGTATACCATGGCAAGACACACCCATCTACCAAATATGGGAACATTATCATGAACTATGATGTAGATATGGCCATGACCTAATCGATCGTTCGGCTCAAGAAACCCTCGAGTGTTTAGGCCATATCTCATGCGACTATGGCTTTTTCAAATGTTTCAAATCTCATGTTTACCATTTTTCATGGCTGGTACTGGAAACAAGAGGATGTCATGCAGACCCTTTTCATTTATTCATTTTTCTTTATATTCTTTGTTGTTTAATCTGTGTAAGAGTTGCCAGCATGTAAATTCATATATATCAAGATATTGAGTCGTTTAGAAATCTCGGTGATTTTCAAGATATTGACCCACAGTGTACACCTTCAAAATAGTTTCTCATAGTATAACTTCAAGAGCAATCTTTGTGAGTCTCTTTGTGTGTGTATGTGTGTGTGTGTGGTTCTTCTCGAGGTGTGACATGGAGCAACAAGAGTAGTATATCATACCACTATCTCATCTTTCCATTATCTTACCACTTTTTTATATAGTGTACGAATAACTTTGAATGTTGACCGTTGGATCAAGACTCGCGAATCCCAACATTTCCAGCCGTTGGATCTTCTTTTCCATTCTAGGCTATCATGTTTGATTCAAAGGATTTACATGGGAAATTTATAGGATTAAATCCCATTAGAATTTTTTCTAGAATGGTTGTTTGATTTGTATGATTATTGATTCCTATAGGAAATTTTCCTAGGGAATCCTTTGCACTAGATGGCATAGAAAATCTAACATCGATCCACACCCAAACCTCTTTCATATAATCCTTTTTTCCTTTGATGGAATCAAACAAACTCTCTTGCATATATATGGGTTCCTATAAGATTAAAGTGGGCATGACATTGTAATCCTATGTTTTTCCTATTCCTAAGATTTTCCTATCCTACGAATCAAACAAGCCCCTAGCATCTAGAAGATTCTATTTATGGTCTTCAACATAATGAATGCTATACACAAACCTCAAAACACACTTCTCTATCATACTAGAATCTTCTCCCTCGTTTCTCTTGACCATGTTAACAAAAATTTCAAGTGTTAGGTAGATAATAATCTTTGACTTCTACATGATGATACAAAGTACAATAACCAAATATACACCCATACTCTTATCTCATCTTACCACTATATAATGTACGAATAACTTTGAATATTGACCGTTACATCAAGACTCGTGAATCCCAACATTTCCAGCTGTTGGATCTTCTTTTCCATTCTAGCATCTAGAAGATTCTATTGATAGTTTTCAGCACAATGAATGCTATGCACAAAACTTAAAACACACTTCTCCAACATTCTAGAACCTTCTCCCTCGCTTCTCTAGACCATGTTACCAAAATTTTCAAGTTTTAGATAGCTAATAATCGTTGACTTCTACATGATATACTATACAAAGTACAAGAACCAAATATACACCCATACTTTATAGATGTTGATCAAATTTATATTTTTTCTGCTTTACCTGTATTATAATTTTAAATAGTGATGATATGTGTAAGACGTCTATTATCTGAGTCTCACGTGCAGGGCACGTGTAATTTACTAGTTATATATATATATTAATCAAATTTATAAATTTTTGTGCTTTACCTATTATAATTAAGAGCTACGTCCATAAAGTACCAGGTGTGTATTTGGTTCTTTGTACTTTGTATCATGTAGAAATCAACCTACTATTAGTTACCTATTACTCGACATGCTCTAGAGAAATGACGAAGCTGATTCTCGAATTACCGAGTAGTGTGTTCTAAAGATTGTGCATAACATTCAGTGCACTAAAGAACATCAATAGAATATTTTAGATGCTAGAATGGATTGAATATCCAACTTAATTCTATTTAGCAATGTTGGGATTTACCAGTCTTGATCCAACGGTCAAAGTTCAAAGTTATTTGTACACTATATAGTGGTAAGATATGATTATATAATAGGTTAATCTCTAAAAGTTTTAAATTTGATGGACATCTAGAAAGTATGGGTGTATATTTGGTTCTTGTACTTTGTATCATGTTGAAGTCAATGTAGAAGTCAATGTTTGTTAGCTATACCTAATACTTCAAATTTTTGTAACATGGTCTATAAAAATGTCTGAAAGATTCTAGAATGATAGAGAAGTCTTTTAAGATAAGAAGTATGGGTGTATATTTGGTCCTTGTACTTTATATGTCACGTAGAAGTCAAAGTTTATTTGCTACCTAACACATTCAATTTTTGATAACATGGTCGAGAGAAACAAGGGAGAAGATTCTAGTATGATGGAGAAGTATGTTTTGAGGTTTGTGCATAGCATTCATTATGTCGAAGACTATATATCAATAGAATCTAGAATGGAAAAGAAGATCCAACGGCTAGAAATGTTGGATTCATGAATCTTGATCCAACGGTCAACATTGAAAGTTATTCGTACACTATATAGTGGTAAGATAAGATAAGATAAGATCATGCAGAAGTCAATAATTATTAGCTACGAGGGAGAAGATTCTAGTATGATGGAGAAGTGTGGTTTGAGGTTTGTGCATAGCATTCGTTATGTTGAAGACTATCAATCGAATCTTCTAGATGCTAGAATGGAAAAGAGGATCCAACGGCTAGAAATTTTGGGATTCGTGAGCCTTGATCCAACGGTCAATATTCAAAGTTATTCGTACACTATATAGTGGTAAGATGGTAAGATAAGATAAGATAAGATAAGATATAGCAATCATAATTTTGTGTGTGTGTGCTAACGGGTGGGGCGAGTATGTCATACATACAACACAAAAGCACATACTCCCTCTGTTCGGAAATATAAGATATTCTAGCTTTGTGAAACGAATGTATCTAGACACCTTTTAGTGTATAGGTTCACTCCGAGCCTATACACTAAAAAACATCTAGATACATTCGATTCACAAAGCTAAAACATCTTATATTTCTGAACAGAGGGAGTATATATATACTCCATCTGATCCATATTAGTTGACTTATGTTTGTCTAGACTCCTAGACTCCAGATATATACAGATGTATCTAGCACTTAAACTTGACTAGATACATCTGTATCTAGATGAATCTAAACCAACAAATATGGGCCAGAGGGATTATATGTTTGTAGCATAGCTCGCTCTCATACATACTGATATGGGCATGAAGGAGGAGGTGAAGCCTAATTTCAGGACTCCACCAAGCTAGGTGATGCGGGCGCATCCCATTGATGATTGGCACACCAGGACGACCTCTGATATGTAATGATATGTCTAAGGTTGTGTCAAATATTGTTGCTATGTTATTGAGTCTGAGTCCATGTTAGGTTCGAGTCCGTTTGTGAAACTATATTGTGCTCCACCGTGTATCATCCCTCCGGGCACGGCGATACCGTTTATCAGATTATTATTGCTGCGAAGGTTCTTGTGTGCATCAAGGATTATCGAGCTGTGGTTTGAGGCGTGGTGATCTTCATCACGTTACTTGCTGGATTCGTTCCTCGGCAGAAGAAGAGGAACGAATCCAGCAAGTAATGTGATGAAGATCACCACGCCTCAAACCACAGCTCGATAATCCTTGATGCACACAAGAACCTTCGCAGCAATAATAATCTGATAAACGGTATCGCCATCCCCGGAGGGATGATACATGGTGGAGCACAATATAGTTTTTAGACTAAACAACTGAACTCCCCTAAACCCTAGGTGGCTGGCTCCTTTATATAGGAGACCTGCAACTAGTCGGTTGGCTAGACCCAAACCGAACACACAAACGAACTCGAACCTAACATGGACTCGGACTCAATAACATAGCAACAATATTTGACACAACCTTAGACTTATCATTACATATCATAGGTCGTCCTGGCGTGCCAATCATCAATGGGATGCGCCCGCATCACCTAGCTTGGTGGAGTCCTGAAATTAGGCTTCACCTCCTCCTTCATGCCCATATCACATATACTCATACTAAAATATGTCATGTATATTGAAATGTATATGTACACGCATGCAGATACTTGGCCACGCACACGTCACACACACGCGCCAACAGCTACACGTATACATGTGCATGGTCGCACACACATATGCGTACACAGACACATACAAATACATGTACACATGGCAAGACACATGTACAAAACTATAAGCCTTAATTAATTAATAAGCTCTAGGATGGAGGTAGTACAAATTAATTTTATGACATTTAAGCCTTAATATTGTATTGTTTGGAAGAAGAAAAGTTAGGGTCCTACGACTTCTCTAGCTTTTCTTCTATAGTATAAGTTAGAGGATCTATATAACTTGTTTGATATGGGGTGGCCCGATCTTCTCAGTAAGCGGATGGCGATGATGATGGTGGATGATAGATAACTAGTGCGTAGCTATGATCTCTCCCACTCGATCCCTCATGCCAGCGCAACAGATCTCGAACCTTGTAGGATATTCACAACACCACACTCTTGCGCACGCAGCCGTAACCACGAACGGTAGTATGCAATCTACTAATTCCCAATGGAACAACAGATCACACTCAATTATAGTTGGTAGATTCGAACACAGGGTAATCCCAGAGGTTCTATGAAAGAAACAACTCCAAAATATTTTAACGTGGTCTAAACCCTAACTTGTGACGGCTATAGAGTTTTATATGAGGGCTGGGGCGTCCTCCCCTCTAAACGGGCCTCAAAACAGCCATAACTTGGCCCAAACTGACTCGGTTCGACTCAAACTGATACATACCGACCCATATATGGGTTCGGCCTTATTGGCACGTAGTCCAAACATCGTGGAACACCTCAAACATGTAATTCTTGGTGCGCCATCTCTCTCTCTTGCTCATACGTGATTTCCTCATTGCCTCCTAGTGCGCATGCCTACCGCTCCTCCCTCGTGCACTTGTTGATATTGGAAATCAGCGCTTCTCCTTCTTGCTGCAACTCTCCTCCTCCTCGCGCAACGCTTGTGTTATCAATAAACCTGATCATACAAAGATGCATAGACTTAGGTAGTATAAAGTTCTCATTAAGTAAAACATCAGGTTCGATTAAGAGTGAATTCACCTGTTGCTCAATCAGCTTTGCACGAGCTCTTGTAATGGGTCCAATCCTGATTTCATTGGACTTGTGCTTTGCAGCAACATCTTCATTGTGAATAGGAGTAGGAGATAGTGGAATAGTATGGATGTCCTCATCATCTCCCGCCTTCAAAAGGCGTCGACCTCGACGCTCCAAGGTCTTCTCCAGCATATGGTGATAAATCAGCAACGTTGAAGTTGTTGCTAGCACCCCCAAACTCCTCAATAGGTATATCAACTGAGTAGGCATTATCATTAATTTTGGCTAGCACTTTGTAAGGACCAGCACCACGTGGCTTCAACTTGGACTTGCGAAGTAGTGGAAATCTGTCCTTGCGTAAATGCACCCAAACCATATCTCCAGGCTCGAACAACACTTCTTTTCTTGCTTGATTCCTTGCAGCAGCAATGTTCTTGCCTTTCTTCTGAATAGCCTCTCGAGTCTTCTCATGTATTTTCTTCACATAATCAGCACGTTTTGATGCCTCCATATCAACTCTCTCATGTAATGGCAGAGGCAACATATCGAGTGGCGTTAATGGCTTGAAGCCATACACCACCTCAAAAGGACAAAGCTGAGTAGTTGAATGCACAGCCCTGTTGTAAGCGAACTCGACATGTGGCAAACACTCTTCCCACTCCCGTAGATTCTTTTTAATCATGGTCCTTAGTAGCTGTGACAATGTTCTATTCACCACCTCCGTTTGACCATCTGTTTGGGGGTGACATGTAGTACTGAACAGCAACTTCGTTCCTAGCTTCCCCCATAAGGTCTTCCAAAAGTAGCTCATGAACTTCACATCACAGTCAGAAACAATCGTCTTTGGTACTCCATGTAATCTCACGATGTCCCTGAAAAACAGGTTAGCAACATGCGACGCATCGTCGCTTTTTTGGCAGGCAATAAAATGAGCCATCTTAGAGAACCTATCCACTACCACAAATATAGAATCATGACCTCTCTGAGTTTTAGGTAGACCTAGGACAAAATCCATACTAATGTCTTCCCATGGAGTAGTAGGTGCAGAGAGAGGTGTATACCAACCATCAGGCTTCAGCTTGGATTTCGACTTGTGGCAAGTAATGCATCTGCTCATAAATCTGTACACATCACACATCATCTTGGGCAAATAAAAATGATCAGCAAGCATGAGCAACGTCTTCTCACGCCCAAAGTGACCCATCAAACCACCAGCATGTGATTCCTGCACTAAGAACAAACGCAACGACGATTCTGGAATACATAGTTTGTTAGCTCGAAACAAATATCCATCATGTATATGATACTTATCACATGCGCTTCTAAGAGCACATAAACGATATGGTTCAGCAAAATCATGGTCAGTTGCATAAAGTGCACAAATAGCTTCTAATCTAGGAATTTTAACATCAAGATTGGTTAATAGCATGTTCTTCCTAGATAGAGCATCAGCAACAACATTCTCTTTTCCCTTCTTATAATTAATGATGTAAGGAAAAGACTCAATGAACTCAACCCATTTAGCTAATCTTCTATGCAAGTTTGATTGAGCTTTCAAGTATTTCAATTCTTGATGATCAGAATGTATGATGAATTCCTTTGGCCACAAATAATATTGCCAAACTTCAAGTACTCTCACAAGTGCATATAATTCTTTATCATAGATTGAATAATTCAAACGAGCACCAGTCAATTTCTCAGAAAAATAAGCGATAGGCCGACCCTCTTGCATCAAAACGCCACCTAGAAATATGACCTTATCTTTTGCAAATGTACACTTCTCAAGATTAGCATACAGTTTATTATCACGTAACACTTGCAAAACTTGTCTAATATGAGTGCAATGTTCAGATTCGGTGTGGCTGTATATGAGTATATCATCAAAGTAAACAACCACAAAACGACCAATAAACTCTCTCAAAACATGATTCATCAAACGCATGAAAGTACTAGGTGCATTAGTAAGACCAAACGGCATGACTAACCACTCATACAAGCCGAATTTAGTTTTGAAAGCAGTTTTCCATTCATCCCCTTCTTTCATCCTAATTTGATGATAACCACTACACAAGTCAATTTTAGAGAAAATAGCAGCACCACTCAATTCATCTAGCATATCCTCTAAGCATGGAATAGGATGACGATATCGAATAG
Source organism: Avena eriantha (assembly GCA_910589775.1). NCBI lineage: Eukaryota > Viridiplantae > Streptophyta > Magnoliopsida > Poales > Poaceae > Avena > Avena eriantha. The sequence goes on along the minus strand of OU342741.1, from coordinate 269,633,584 downwards.
TGATGTTATTAATCGCTCTACAGTCAACACACATGCGCCATGTACCATCTTTCTTAGGAACTAAAATAACAGGAACAACACAAGGGCTAAGAGAAACACGAATGTACCCTTTATCCAGCAACGCTTGTACTTGCTTCTGAATTTCCTTAGTTTCTTCGAGATTAGTCCTGTAGGGTGCACAGTTGGGCACCAGGAATCAAGTCCACTTGATGTTCTATACCACGCAATGGAGGTAAGCCAGCGGGTACATCTTCTGGAAACACATCCCCAAAGTCCGGCAAAACAGACGAGACACCAAGAGAAATAGGGGTCATGTCGTTAGAAACCAATACCTCGCCCTTATACATGAGCACAAGTGGCATGTCTGTAGGATCCTCACGAAATTCTCTCATATCTTCCTTAGTGGCTAATATCAATAAACCAGGCACTCTCTCACTTTTCGTTATATCACTCAATTTAGGCTCAATTACATCAGGAACAGTTGTCACGCAATCTCGCCAAGTGGTAGTATCTTCCTTCAAGTTCACCTCTATCTTCTGGCAAGAATCATTCACAATTTCTTGTGGTGTCATTGGCTACATAGTAATCTTCTTTCCTTTCAATTCCAAGTGATATGTATTGGCTCAGCCATTGTGTTGCACATGGCGATCATAGAGCCAAGGCCGACCCAATAGGAGGTGACAAACAGTCACAGGGACCACATCAAAATCAATAGAATCTTTGTATGGTCCTATTTGAAAGTTCACTCGTACCATATGATTTACCTTCATCTCACCATTGTTGCTCAACCATTGTATGTAGTATGGCTTGGGATGAGGTAAGTATGTCAAATTCAGTTTGGCATATAGTTTCTTACTTGCAAGATTTCTGCGGCTACCTCCATCAATAATGACCTTGCAAGCTTTGTTTGGTCCAACTAGAGCTTTTGTTTGGAACAGGTTGCAACGCTGGGATTCCTCAACAGGTTGCACACTAAGTACACGTGAAGATACGACAATAGTGTGTGCACGCTCAGCATATGCATCAGCATCAACCTCGCCGTCATTAATATCATCATCAGAAGCTTCATCTCCACTTTCTACTTCACCTTGTTCATTAACAAACATAACCTTGATGTTTGGACAATCCTTCTTGTAGTGACCTCTACCTCCACAAGTATGGCACACCACATCATGAGTACGTGCAGTAGACATGTTGGAACCTGAGCTAGAACCAAACGAAGGTGTACTTGCTGGTTTGGCCGATGGTGTAAACGGAACAGCAGCTGGTGGCGTGACTGTAGGAGGAATAGATCTGGCCGAAAATCTACTGGAGGATGGAAAACGAGCGCGTGACTTCGCCTCTTCCGCCAACTGGGATTCGGACTCTCTAGCATGGTGCAATAGCTCATTCATGGTCTCATACGTGTGATGACGCACTATGCTCTTGATTGGCAACTTCAGATTATTTAGAAATCGTTGCATGGTCATCTCAATGGACTCGCGAACTCGAGCACGCTGCATAAGTAGCTCCATCTCCATGTAGTACTCATCTACTATCATTGTGCCTTGCTTCAATTGTGTCAATTTATCAAAAACTGAGCGCAAGTAGTTGGTTGGAACGAAACGAGCCTTCATGATTTGCTTCATCTCGCGCCAATCCATCACAGGAAGTTCATTATCCTCCCTCCTATGTTGCACAAGAGCATCCCACCAACGCAAAGCATAACCATCAAATTCAGATGCTGCAAGCTTGACCTTCTTGTCTTCTGGATAGTCAAATAAGCGCTAGAGTTTCTCAATCTTCAACTCCTATGTGAGGTAATCTTCAGGATCAATGGAACCATCAAGCTTGGGGATCAAAAACTTTGGCTTGCCCAAACCATCATCAGCATCTTGGTTGTGAAGACGTTGAGCACGCCCAAGAGGGGCAAACCCACGGCCATGAGCAGGTGCATGGGCAGGGGGAATAGCACGTCCCCTGCCAACATGTGGAGCAGCATCCACAGTGCTACCCTCATCGAAATCATCAAAGGCATCATCATGTTGAGGATCTTCCCTTCTATGTAAAGCGGCTGTTAAGCCCTCAATGGAATGCTGCAAAGTGGTGACATTAACATTGAGTGTAGCCACTTGCGTTTGAATAGTATCAACGGTTCCAACATGCTGATCCAATCTCATATTCATATCCTAGAGATTCTTGTCAATGGTATATGTCGTGTTAGTAAACAAACGTGTCAAGTGGGACTTCAAAGCCTCATATTCATGCCAATTAACAAGCTCCTCATCCTTCTTTTTCTGCATCACAACATCATCATCACTAGAAGACATGATTAGTAGGTTAGTGCAAAAATCAAAATCTGTATGGTGAAACTCTCATAGCTCACTCACAACTAATAAGAAAGGAGATCTTACCGTTCCAAAATGAATAGAGATGCTCTACCAAACTAAATCAAAAACTGATGCACTGATGTGATGAAGTGAATATCAAAGGTATAGAGAACGATCACAGGGCACACAGGGTATTTATGGTGGAGCTGTAGGTATGGTATCCTAACTACACCGCAAACAAGTCCTAGTGCTGATCGTGTGACAAGGACCCACGGAAACACACACGGTGGAGATAAATGGGGCAATTGCAACTATGAAAATGAGCTCAATAAAGTGAGGTATGTCAGAGGAACGCTCGTGTTGGAATGCACAAGGAGAGACGCTAGCAATGTCTCAACGAAACGGGCACAAGATTGCTAACTGAGCAGCCCGCAGAGCACTAAGCACGCTAGTCTCGTAGGATAGTTTTAGACACAAAGAAAGGCTTACTAAGGCTCACAAGGATATGTACGCTATGTGGACTCAGTAAAAAAATAAACAAAAAAGAAAAAAATTGACCGGAGAATTGGTCTCTGCCACGGTAGAAAAACGGCCTAAAATCCTGCCGCCGCAGGATGTCGGCAAACCCAAAAATTTCTCGTATGAGGACAGACCTGTTTGTGGTAAGGCGACGGTCCGGAATTGTTTTTTAGGATTTTTTTTAGCTTTCACGCTAGAGCACATACCTGTCTGCGGTCAGGCGTGAGGCAGCGAGCCGAATTTTTTATTTTTTTTACTTCAACGTGACGCAAACTCAGTACAAGTCTAGATCCGATCGGTTTTTTTTCTCCTTCATTCAAATGGATCTACAACCTGAGACTAAAAGAAAACAGATCTACTAGATCTAAGACTTAAGAACACGACGAACAGTCTAGAAATAGTCTAGGGACTCCGACAACGGATCAAAAACAGACGAAAACTAGACAAAAACTACGACTTAGATTTAGAAGAAAGGCTACACAAAAGGATTACGATCAGCAACTAGAACTCACGAACAGTGTTATCTAGGCTATGGCAATAAACTATGAACCCTAATATTTTTGTGTGGCTTTTTCTGTATAGGACAAAAACAACTAATCTATGGATGGATTTGTGGATGCTTACCGAGGCAACATTGGGAATCTGATACCAAGATGATATGGGGTGGCCCGATCTTCTCAGTAAGCGGATGGCGATGATGATGGTGGATGATAGATAACTAGTGCGTAGCTATGATCTCTCCCACTCGATCCCTGATGCCAACGCAACAGATCTCGAACCTTGTAGGATATTCACAACAACACACTCTTGCGCACGCAGCCGTGACCACGAACGGTAGTATGCAATCTACTAATTCCCAATGGAACAACAGATCACACTCAATTATAGTTGGTAGATTCGAACACAGGGTAATTCCAGAGGTTCTATGAAAGAAACAACTTCAAAATATTTTAACGTGGTCTAAACCCTAACTTGTGACGGCTACGGAGGTTTATATGAGGGCTGGGGCGTCCTCCCCTCTAAACGGGCCTAAAAACAACCATAACTTGGCCCAAACTGACTCGGTTCGATTCAAACTGATACATACCGACCCATATATGGGTTCGGCCTTATTGGCACGCAGTACAAACGTCGTGGAACACCTCAAACATGTAATTCTTGGTGCGCCATCTCTCTCTCTCTTGCTCATACGTGATTTCCTCATTGCCTCCTAGTGCGCATGCCTCCCGCTCCTCCCTCGCGCACTTGTTGATATTGGAAATCAGCGCTTGTCCTTCTTGCTGCAACTCTCCTCCTCCTCGCGCAACGCTTGTGTTATCAATAAACCTGATCATACAAAGATGCATAGACTTAGGTAGTATAAAGTTCTCATTAAGGAAAACATCAGGTTCAATTAAGAGTGAATTCACCTGTTGCTCAATCAGCTTTGCATGAGCTCTTGTAATGGGTCCAATCCTGATTTCATTGGACTTGTTCTTTGCAGCAACATCTTCATTGTGAATAGGAGTAGGAGATAGTGGAATAGTATGGATGTCCTCATCATTGTTTCTTGCCAATGATCGTGGTAAATATAGTTTTAGTCCCACTTCTCGCACCCGGGGTACAAATTAGTCACATATCATGCAGAGTGGACAAAATCAATCCCAAAGCATACATCCCTGGTGCAAATCAGTCCATTTCAAACAAATTTGAGCGTATTTTACCAAATTCGTACACATTTAGCTATCCTGAACATGCCTTTTTGCGATTGAGACAGTAAAATAGTACCGGCCTACAAGTGGTGTCCTTCCATGACTTACATTGCTTTTGAAAGTTCATGTAGAATTTTTGTGTAGATTGATGTCGTTTTAGCTTGGCTGGACACTGTCCTTTGCAAATGCTCAAGTTAACAAAAACTGCACATGTGTGCATTTCACTCAATATTTCATCGTTAGTTTCAAGTTAGCTGAAATCTAACCAAATTTGATTCTTTTCTTATACACTTCATAATCTATATGCATCAATTGTTTTATATGTGACGATTCAACTTGAGCATTGCGAAGTATGTTGGATGAGCACATGGACATATGTTGTTTGCATATCATGTCAAATTCCCAAGATTTTAGCTTTAGCATATGGGGCTTTCTGTAAACAAAGATACCCTGTGTCGTTCCATAAATTACCCTCGCTTCGCCTCACTTTTCTTATCTTATCTTACATCTAACAACTATATGGTGTATGAAGAACTTTGAATACTGGTCGTTGAATTAAGATTGTCAAATCCCAACATTGCTAGCGGTTGTATCTTCTTTTGCATTATGGGATCTAGAAGATTCTATTGATAGTGTTTAGCACAATGAAATTTATGCACAAACCTCAAATACATGTTAAAAAGTAGCTAATAAAGGTTGAAATCTACATTATATAAAGCACAAGAACCAGATATACACCCAATACTTTATGGATCTGGCTTAGAAGTATAATTATTTTTCGAGCTTTACCTATTATAATTTTATAGTGATGATACGTCATACTTCTATTATCTGAGTCTGACGTGCAAGGCATGTGCAACTTACTAGTATGGACTAACCAGCAAAACTGCCCGGTAAGGACAACTCAACGCGGTCAAATTCGCTCAATTCATTCAAATTCCATTCAATCCATTTGAAATAGACTAAATTGTGCCCGTGGTGCAAGGTGTGGGGCTAGTTTTTCCCATTTACAAGATATGAGACTAATTTGCACCCTGGATGTAAGAAGTGGTACTAAAAGTGTAGCTCCTTGCCAAACTAGCTTTCCACGGGCATAGAATTGACAAAGCAAATACATAGCTCGTTCTTATAGGGACTGGACCGCATTTCGACGAATCCTTGCATGGTTCTTGTTGTAATTTTGTGGGACCTGGTTGTGTCTCCTTGTTTTCTTCTAGTCCATTCTGTAAAATGTACGCACAACTTCATTAACACTATGTATGAAAAAACCACACCATAAGCCAAAATGTACACCTTAAGAGCTATCCATATGCATAGTGGAGCTTGTCCACAAGCCAGAAAGCTTAAGGGTAAGCCATAAGCTTAGGACATCACCTCACCTATGTATAAGGTGAACTTTTACCATAAGGTGGATCCCACACAGCTTGTGTAAGCAGCTATAATGTATAAAGTCAACTTAGCAATAAGAGCTAGGACCCATATGTCTACAAAAAGTACACACATGCAAGACAGACAAAGAGGAGAGAGTAAATAATTTTATATTGCTTACACCCACAATGTGTAGCCAAAAGTGGATCCATATTTGCTTTTTGGCTTTTGGAACTAGTTCCCTACATTGTGGAGGTGGTTCCAAATTAGAGAAAACTAGGAGCCGGAGCAAGTATAGTTGCTCCGATGCCAAATTTGCTTTTTGGCTTTTGGAACTAGTTCCCTACACTATGAGGGTAGTTCCATATTTGCTTCATGTGTTGTTTTAGCTAGATGGTGGGACCTACATTATAAATATTTGGAACTAGTACATTGTGGAGCTCTTGCTATATTTTATACCAAAGCCAAATTTACCTTTATGTCAGATTTGGCAATGGCAACATTGTGGGTGCCCTTGGACAAGCCACAAGCTTATGGGTCACCCTTAAGAAAATTTCCTTAAGGTGAAGCTCTACTATATATGTGGTCATCCATAAGGACTACTTTTTTGCTTGTGGACACCCTTATGGACAACATAGTGGATGCCCTAAGGTGAACTTTTGCCATAAGGTGGGTCCCACACAGCTTGTGGAAGTATCTATAATAAAGTTAACTTATCTATAAGCTGGGACCCATATGTCTGCAAAAAGTATACACATGCAAGAGAGAGATGAGAGTAAATAATTTTATATTGCTTATGGACAAGCCACAAGCTTAGGTGAAGCTCTACTATGTATGTGGTCATCCATAAGGACTACTTTTTGCTTATGGACAGCATAGTGGATGCCCTAATACAGATCTCGTTCCGTGAAAAAAGAAAAACAAAGCTCATCCATGCAAGTAAAATAAAAATACAGAGCTCGGATTTCCGAATTAGTACTCCAGTACAACCCGTACCCTAGGCATCTAGTACTAGGGAGTCAGGCCGGTCACAGTCTCCTCCAAATTAACTACTCTGACCATCTAGACGTCTACTGGTACTAGGGAGTAGGGAGTCGGTGGGTCACTGTCTCCTAGAAATGCAGCTGAGGAGCGCATGCTCGTGTTGATTAATCTAGCTTTCCCCCTTGCCTATTCCCCCGCCCCTCCAAGGCGTCTTCCCCTTCTCTTCCCAGTGTCTTCCCCTTCCGCACCACGCCGCCGCTGCCGCCATATGCCGCTTTCAGATTCTCTTCCTCGTCTGGCTCAGGCAGTTGCCACCGTCGATTCCCCCTCTCTTCTGAAACCCCAATCAATGAAATACAGACGCTGCCTTGCGATGGCGTCAGCGAGAAAAACAGTGAGCATGATTCTGAGCTTTTTCACGAAGTGTTTGCCGAAGGCCCCTTTGAAGAACTCATAATCCGATGCGACGTCATCACTGCTGCTAGCCTAATCTTTTCGTCCAAATGTTTTCTTAAATCTGCGAAAGCTAGTGCAACTCTGGATGCTTCAATGCCATTTGGCCTCCCATGTGTTCTTCATTCCCCCTGACGAAGGGACCGCTAGATTTCTTTCATTACTTCAAAATTGATAGCCTCCCGTGCAAGAAGTCGCCGCTGGACAGGCTCTCCTCCGATGCTATGGTACCAGGCTATACTTCTGGGCAGTGCGTAGGCGCCAATGGAGATTGGATTGCCATGGCTGGCTTTAGAGGCAAGTTGGAGCTTTGCAACGTGTACACTTGTCGCAAGATTCCTCTCCCAACATTGTCGTTCCAAGCAACCGACCAGCCAACCACGTTCTTGTTGGATAATGATCTTTCAGCTATAATGAAGAAGATTGCTATTTTCCAAGTTCCCACAACTGCTGGGAGATATAAAGATTTCTCGCTTGTTGTAGTCTTCAACGTCAGAATTGCCATCCTTCAGGGCGGTGATGATGGATGGACAGTTCTTCCACTTCCTCTTAACCACACCCTGAGCCCTTACAGTTACAATGATGGAATTACCCACGACGGACTGGTGTTCGCCACAGCTCTATATGGCAACGTTCATGTTTGGGATCCTCTGCATCTTGGTAATTATTCCTTCATATGTAGTGTACTAGCTCAATTACTCATGTGCCCAAGATATTGTACAGAATTGACAAAGGGAGTGTTTCGTTTAAATGAAAATACGAGTAGTTATTTTAGACTATGAACTGTACGAATCATAGTTTTTCCGTAGGATTTTTTTCTTATAGCAATCGTTTGATTCATCGGTTTGAATTATGCACAGTAGATTTTTCTAGATGTCTTTTAGTTCATTCGATAGGAATTTAAGATATACTTGAAGCTCCTGAATTGAATCCATTCAATGGTTTTTCCGTGCAATTTAATCCAACACACCACAATCCTGCAGGAGTATAAATGGACATGCAAATGTAAAATACAGTGTCTTTCCTCTCCTATGTTTTCTACATTTGCACAGGTTTTCGGCAAGTTCCCCTGCCAATGGACCGGTCAATTCTCTTTGCCTTTTTAGACAAACGAGCCAAAAAAATCTGTCTTGTTCAAAAAAAAGATGAGTCCATTCTCTAGGAAATTTTCCTATTATATAATGCTTTGTTTCCTTTGTACGATTCTAGGCCATAGTTGTTTTTCCTATGGTCGAGCTACTTTGCATGCAGTTCAATTGGAAGGAAATTTTTCAGTAGGATTTACTATATCATGCTACCATAATCATAAGTTAACGCATTTTGCTACCTTTTTCAAGGTACTGCGCTGGTCTTGGCGCGACCAGCTGCCGCGGATGAGTTGGTGGATTCATTTATTAATGCTACTAGAGATGAGCACGACTATGTTTTTGGTTTTTGGTGGTTAGCAAGATCTGCAGATGGTTCTAGACTTCTTCATATGTATACGCTCGATGCTTCTTATGATCCCAGCGGTCTTACTTGTCATTGCGGCCATCGTACTGGTGCTACTCATCCTCGTGTTTTACACTACGGTCGCACTATCTCCACTTATACTTCTGGGTGTTGCTGCTTGATGTTCTCAATGAACACTGGTCAGGTTGATCAAGCTAATCCATGGGAAAGGATTGCTGAACTTGGATCATATTCTGTTTTCCTTGGAGTGAACTATCCGATTATCATGCGCGTAGGCAGTGCAGATCTTATCTCAGGTTATCTGACGAGAAGCAACTATGTCTACATCTTACCAAATGCAGCATGGCTTTCCAAAGAGGCGCAACCTAAATTATGCTGCTTCAGTCTTAGTGGTAAAGACTACGATGTTACTTCTGAAATCAATTTCCTTGAGGGAATTAGTAACCCTCCCTTCTAGACAGGAATGGTGAAGCATCCGCTTTGGTTCGTACCAACCTTCGTGAATGCCGTCGATTGGAACTGGCCTCGTGCTTAACTAAGAAATAAGACATGTTGCCACAGTACGTACTGATGCAATCCATATGTAATAGTTATCACTACAATTAGAGAAATAGTTCTGGACCATGTTGAAATGTTTATTTTGTTTGGTTGTCTGAAGTCATCGGCTTTCAACTTGTTGGTCTCCTCTCTTTTGAAACATGTCCTTGTATCGGTACTATGTTTATTTACTCGTATGAACTTGACTATATATTTTTGGACCTTTAGCATAATGCACTTCAGTCCACTGATTCTAGAGTTCTTTTAAAAATTATGGAAATTTTAGCATCAACAGGATGTTACGGACCACATGCCATACACTTGAACAATCACCTCAATGCTTGTGTAAGGGTCGTACTACATGAAAACAATCTTGGCTTCAATGATTATAGCCTCACGCACTAGTCTTTGGTTAAGATGATATGACGAGACCATATTTTTTAGATATTTATCTTATCTTATCTTATCTTGCCACTATATAGTGTACGGTTAACTTTTAACATTAACCGTTGTATCAAGACTAGCAAATTCCAGCATTGCTAACCCTCGAATCTTCTTTCCATTCTAGCATCTACTCACTCCGTTCCATAATGTAAGATGTTTTAACTTCTGCGAAACGAATGTATGTAGACGACTTTTAGTGTGTGGTTCACTCCGAACCTACACACTACTTTTAGTGTATAGTAAAAGATGTCTAGATACATTTGTTTCACAAAAGCTAAACCAAATTATATTTGAAACGGAGGAAGTAGGAGATTTTATTGATACTAGACTTTAGCACAATGAACTCTATGCACAAGTACAAGAACCAAATATACACCCGATACTTTATGGAAGCGGCTCGAAAATATAAATATTTTCACAGCTTTACCTATTACTACTTTATGGAGTAGTACAATTTTGTATTGTGATGATATGGCATTCTACTAGACAGCATTGGCGTGCTAGACTAGCTAGCTAATTACTACTAGTAAAGTTTTTTCGATGCTACTAAAGTAGTACTAGACAACATTGGTGTGCTACACTAGCTAGCTAATAATTAAAGTCTCCTCAATGCAGCCGCACCCTGCAGCAGAAGACCGACGAAGGAAAACACAAAAAACTCCTTGTTCAAAGACCCATACCGTCTTCCCCATCTCCGACAGTGTTTGGTATCGTATCCAACGCGCACTTCACTCATTTTCCTCGCCATCTCGCCCGCAGCATCGGTCCTTCCAAGCCGCCACCCCTCTCCTCCAAACTAACCCAATAGTCATAGATTGATCCGCCTCGCCCCCAAACCATCGGGACGCGATGGCGGATTCAGGACCCACCCGGTGGTACGGCAGATGGAGCAACGTCGGCGCCGACGTGTTCGACGAGATCGCTATGCGTATGGACAATACCAGCGTCGTTCGGTTGGACGCATGCTCCAAGGAGTTGAACCTCCGAGTCACCAGCGGAAAAGGTAGCAGATGCCCCAATGACGGTTGTGAGACATTGGTCGCCTACCGTCAGGTCCACAACCATAAGATTATGTGCGCGCATGACCCTTGCGATAGCATGAAAGATGGCTGCATTTTCGCCGCCTCGCTGGCGGTGCTCCTCACGCACCTCTATGAAGCTCACTCGATGAGGGTGCACAGTTTCCGCTACGACAAAACACGCAGGTACTCCTCTAAGCCTCTACCGGCAATAGGCGTGCGGACAGTAGATATCATCGGATCCAGGGACAATGGTATCGTGTTCATGGTGCAATTTGACATGCGCCAAACACGACACGTCATATCCATCGTATGCGTCAGGTCAGCGGCATGCTTGTCGCCGCGGTACATGGTGAAGTTTTGGTCATCGACTGTGATTGAGGGGAGACGGATAAAAAATTCTGGGTTATGCGTGCCGGAGAGCACCACGTGGCCCGACGGCATGCCGTTCGATGAGCTGCAGTGGCTCCTGTCGGTGCCGATGTCGCACCTGGTCGCTCGTCAACCGTCGGTGTTCACCCTGGAATACTGTCTTCGGATTAACAGGATTCATGAGTGAGACAAACACATATTAATGTTTGTTGGAGTATTTGAACTGCTAGAATGACTTACTACCTACTCTCACTAGTTGTTCTTAGGAGTATTTTTATGGAGTTCAAGTACTGCTAATGTATTTTGTAGTAATACCTACTATATGTACTGTTACTCATCATTTTGGGAGACGTGGTTCCTAGCTTAAGGTAATTCTGAGTATTTTCTATGGAGTTCTTCCTCTGCTAATCTATTTTGCAATAATAACTATGTACTGGTTCTTGTTCAGATCGACCGATGAAGTGCAGAATATGGTCTCACTTTACTTTTGAATCAGGCCTAGCTACATCTATTGAATTTCAATGTGTGCATTACTAAATCTATCAATTATTGTCTATGTACTGCTAATTCGGTCAGTTTAAAATGATGTTGAATCTGTCAAGTGCTGCTGAATATGACCTAGGAATTTGTCGATATTTTTTCGGTCTTATTCTGTAATGCTGAATCTTTTAAATGCTACCAAATTTTCCAAATGTTTTGTTGTTACTATTAGTACGTACAATACAATATTTTGTAGAACTAACTGTGATGTACTTGTACTTATTTAGATCAAGTGCAGCAGATTGTCTTGCTTTTCTTTTAGAACTTGGCATTTTATAGAACTAATACTGATGTACTGCTACTTGTTTAGACCAAGTGCAGTAGATGGTCTTACTTTTGTTTTGGAACTTGGCATTTTATAGAACTAATACTAATGTACTACTACTTGTTTAGATCAAGTGCAGTAGATGGTCTTGCTTTTCTTTTGTAACTTGGCCTTGTTATAAACTCATAATCTTGACGAGGCTTTGCATTGATGTGAGAAGGAGGCATGCACAGAAAAGCAGACTTGATCGCCAATTTTGCTAGCTCCAATGATCGAGTGTACGAAGAAAAGGACAAACGGAATCAGTCACTTTGAAATGCTGCTGAATATGTCTAAGTGACGCTGAATGAGAACCCTGAATCTGTCGATATTTTTCTTTCTTATTATGTACTGCTGCATCTTTAAAATGCTACTGAACCTATCAAAAGTTTTGTTCGGTACTTGTTCAGATCGACCGGTCGAGTGCAGAATATGGTCTCGCTTTCCTTTTGAATCATTCCTTACTATATCTATTAAATTTCAATGTCTGCATTGCTGAATCTGTCAATTCTTTTGGTCACTGTCTGTGTACTGCCACAACCGGTCACTTTGAAATATTGTGCTGACTCTGCAAGTGCTGCTGAATATGAACCGAGAATCTATCTGATATTTTTACGGTCTATTCTATACTGCTAAATCTTCCAAATGCTACTGAATATGTCAAATGTTCTATCGTTACTATTAGTACAATATTTTGTAGAGCAAATTGTGATGTACTGGTACTTGGAGTGCATCAGATTGTCTTGCTTTTATTTTGAAACTTAGCATTGTTACAATTATCTGGATGAGTCTTGGGCATTTTGGGTTGCTATGGGTGGTCACACAGGCATTGACGTAAGGAGGAGATACTCACACGAAAGCAGACTTGATTGTCAGTTTTGATTGAGTCTATTCGGAGAACAAGCCAAATTGATCATGGGCCAAGGTTTTTTTAGCTGGAACAAGAACTTATTCTCTATGTACTGCTATTGAATTTCAAGCAGGAAAGCTACTGAATCTCTCAAATGTTTTGTCGTTGCTATTACTAAAGCATTTGTGCAACTAATACTGATGTAATGGTATTGTATTTTATTGTCTGTATTGCTGCATTGGTCAATTTTGAAATGCTGCTTAATTGGTCAAGTGCTCCCGAATATTAACTTTGAATCTGTTGATAGTTTTTTTACCTTATTCTGTACTACTGAATTTTGACATGAATATCTACCAAAAAGAATTATTGTTTTTCCCCCGCCCTCGCTAAGGTCTTTGTTTCGAATCCGGCAGAGCACATCACAATGCAATTTTTATTAACGAGGAGAAAAAATATAGTACTCCCTTTGATCCAAATTAATATTCTCACATTTGGCTAGATTCTAACATATCTAGTCATGTTTTAGTGCTAGATATGTCCGAAACTAGCACAATCTGAGAACATTAATTTGGATCGGAGGGAGTAGCTCGTTCAGCTCCTGTTTAGTCCAGAACATTTTAGTTCAGTCTTTTCAGGGTCAGCTACTGCTGACCATAGCCCAACGAAATTTTAGAAAGAAGCCCATGGAGCACAGCCAAGAACATATTAGTTCGGCCTTTTAGGGGTCAGCGGACTGCTGAGCACAGCCCAGTGAAAATTTGAGAATGAAGCCCATGGAGCATAGCCTATGAAATATAACCCACGTAGAGCAATAACCAAACTCTTTTTAATTCAGCCTTTTGGGTATTGCCCCCACCTCTCATAATAAAAAAACTCTGCCTACCCATGTATTTAAAAAAATTCCCCATTATGTGGCATTTTATAAATTGAGATGCCAAGAGCGCTGCCCTTTTATATTTTATAAGAGATAAACATAGACACATAAAATATTTTAGAAATACTAATACAGAAGTTGTAGTACTAATAAAAGTTTAATGATATTTTTTCTATAAATATCTTTGTTGTAGTGGAAACGCACTCAGTTTACGTTTATTTGAAGGTCTTTTGTTCGAATCGCCTTTGTGTGTGTGTGTATCTTGGGTTTACATTTTTTCTAGCAATATCGCATTATGGAGAGGCTTACATCACGGACCCCTAGCATGTAGAATCCCTGGAGTTTGTTTTGAGGGTGGGTTCGAAAAAAATGTTTAAATACTTATACAGAGAGGCTCGCATCAGGGACCCACCAGACAGAACATACAAGACTGCATCGGGGACCCACAAGGCAGAATATGCCAGAGAGGCTGACATAAAGGCCCCATTAGTAAGACCATACATGGTTGCCATGGTGAAAACAGCGGACGCGGCCAGAAAAAAGTCCATCATACACACGTTGCACTTACAGAGAAGCTGACAAGTCGGACCCAGCAGGCCCAAGCATAACCCATGAAATTAGCCTATCATCCCCAAGCATAGCCCAATACCTTCTAATTCGGCCTTTTTATGGTCTTGTGGCCACCGACCATAGCCCATTCAATTTAGGAATGAGCTCATGGAATATAGGCCATGACGAATAGGGCATCCGCCCCAAGTTAGCCTAGAATCTTTTTTGTACTCTGAGGATGACATATGGGACATGAAAAAATAGTCCAACATACACACGTTTTTTTCAAATGGAGGCTGCCAGCTAAGACCCAGCATAGACACGTTTCCTACACAGAGGTGGTTGACATCTGGGACCTAGTAAGTTGCCATGGTCAAAACAGCGGACATGGCCCAAACAAAATCCATCATACGCACGTTTCATTTACAGAGAGGCTGATATGTGGGACCTAGCAGGGCGGCCTTATACAGATGCTGCATCGAGCAACGTTGCTAGTTCGAATTAGGGAGACGTGAGCGAGAAAAAAGTTCAGCATGCACACGTTTCTTATAATGAGAGGCTGAAATGGGGGACCCAACAGCGTGAGCAAACGGCAGATTCGTCGAGCAACACTATCTAGTTCGGAACATGGTAGCGCTAGAGAAGAAAAAATTCCATCATACCCACAATTCTTCTAATGTGAGGCTGACCTAAAGGACCCACCAGCCTGAATAAACGGTAGATGCAGCAAGCAACGTATCTTCTAATGAGAGGATGACATGTGCGGCCTAGCATCGTGATTAAACGGTAGATGTATCGAACAACGCTATCAAGTTCGGAATAGGGTAGCGCGAGCGAAGGAAAAAAATTCATCATACACACGTTTCTTCTAATGAGAGGATGACATGTGGGGCTCAGGAGGTTGGTTAAACGATGGATGCGTCAAGCAGCGCTATCAACTTAGGAACGGGGTAGCGCCAGCGAAGGAAAAAATTCTATCATACAAACGTTTCTTCTAATGAGAGGATGGCATGTGGGTCCCAGGAGGTTGATTAGACGGTAGATGCATCGAGCAGCGCTATCAACTTCGGAACAACATAGCGCGAGCGAAGGAAAAAATTCCATCATACACACGATCCTTCTAATGAGAGGCTAACATGTGGGACCTAGCAGCCTGACTAAATGGCAGACGCCTCGAGCAACGTTATCGAGTTCAAATTAGGGAGGCGCGACCGAAAAGCGAGGAAACAAAAATCTTGCTTTTGCCACGCGCTGGCCAAGCTTCCTCCATTTTTTTAGCAGATCCATCGTAGTAGAGGGCCGCGAAACAGAAAAAAAAGTTTTCCATCGGCCACGGCAGAGCTAAGAATTTCATCGCAGAAGACGCGTGCTCTACGACGATCGTCAGGCCAAGTCGTTGCGGAAGGGAATTTTTCTTGTACTGCTAGTTCGACGGGGAACAGAACGCAGATGTTAAGCCCTACTGATACCATCAGGAAATATTATATTAGGAAGGAGGATGTACACAAGAAGAGCAAGAGGGTTCTGTATAATCAAGATGAAATAGATTTTGATTGCTGTTTGTCTACTAAAGAACCTGGGATACGTGTAAATGTAAGACTACCCCCTCTGGTTGCAGCAGAACCAACAGAGTGTTTAGGAGAAAACAGAGTTCCCGGTGAGGTAGATTGGGCCAATGTTCTGGTCCATCCGGGTGGAGTTGGTGATGCAGCCCCACCCTTGGGAGTCAATATGATGTGTGCAGTATTAGGCATTAGAGAGGATGGCCAACATTCTGAATCAGATGTAGAAGAGGGCACTGTAGAAGATCAAGAATCTGGTGATGATGAAATAGACGAGAAACTTAACGATGAGGCTGGCATTCTAGTCGTTGATTTGGGTGTCGATGTAGAAGAAATGAAACATGACCTCGAGTATCCTATAATTTCAGTCCGCACCGAGTTCAGGAGTATGAATGAGTTCAGGATGTCATTCAGATATTTTTGTATCAAGGGGGAGTGTGATGTTCATCAACGGAAGAACACTTCCCAGAGGTATGAGGTCGTTTGCAGGTTAATATGGAGGAATGGACGGGTCACGATACATTGTCCATGGAGGATCGCAGCTAGAGCCTTATCCGCGTCAAAGGAAATTAGGGTATTAGGGCAATCAATGCAGCAAACCGTTCGAACATTCTCTTTTTTCACTCTATAACTTGATGTAGCCTGTCCTGTGGACGCTACTACATCTACAACGCCGAGTCCCCAAGATCGTCGACCCACGAGCCCTGAAGCTGCACCTGCCCTGAAGCTGCTTGAGCCGGAGTGTCCGCCTGAATCCAGCCGGAGTGTCCGGCGCCACCGGAGTGTCCGGCGCGACTCAGCCGAAGTGTCCGGCCTGCCCGAGCCCGGACCTTGCATGGACATTCAGAAGGTCATATCGGACACTCCCCGGACACCACCCGGAGTGTCCAGTCAGCCCGGACTGTCCGGCCGTGCCGACCCAGACTGTCCGGCCCAAGTGATGGGCCTGCGAGCCAACAGCTGGGCCCTTGGCCCATGTACCCCTCTATTTTGCACCAAACCCTAGTTTTATGCCCAAACTACCCCTGAACTTGTGGCTGGCCTATAAATAGAGCCCCCACCCCCTCATGTATCCCTTAGGCATAGATGATAGACTAAAGACAACCCCCTTTGTGGTATCTCTAGTTTTGCCTCATCCCCTTCTACCAAAGGGGATCGACTATCGTCACCACCTCGTTGGAGTTTGCATCGCGCCTTCCTCATTGTACAAGGCCTTGGCATCGGTGTCCCTTTGCCAAGACGTCAAGACCCTCTCCAAGGTGTTCTTCCCTCTCGGCGTGGGATCGAGGGAGTATGTTGACCAATCTTTCCTTGCGAGGATTCTATCGGACCGGTGGCCACCGGTGTGAGCAATCGGCCTTGTATCGTGTGTGTTTTGCGTGTGTTCATCGTGTTCTTCGCGAGGTGTGCGTCCGCTTCCGCTACCTTCTCCCTTTCCTCTCGCTTTCCCATCAATTTGGCCACGAGATCCGTGAAGATCGGGCCACCCTAGAGGTTTGCCCTCATCATCTAGTATCAGCAGCTTTTGGTTGCCACGGATTCCTCATCGATTTGGTCTTTTCCCCATAAATTCGAAAATTCAACCAAAAATAGCCCCAATTCGTGTTTTGGACCGATATGTGATTTGAGTGCGTTTTGGTAGGTTTTGATCCGTGGATTACTTGCTAAACTTGTTGATCTACCTTCCCCTGCGTTTCCATGGCCTAATTCCTTGATTTCCCCCATCAATTTGAGGTTTTGGTTCAAGTTTTTCCGCCAAAACTTGTCCTGTTCGTGTTCTGGAAGTTCTGGTTCGACCGGACCGGACTGTCCGGCCAAAACGGACCGGAATATTCGCCCCACCGGAGTTTCCGGCCTAAACTGACCGGAATATCCGGCCCGGCCGGACTGTCCGGCCTGCGCGCACCGGACTGTCCGCCCCCCTGCTGACAGAAAAATCTGCTTCACGGTTTTGAGCATAACTTTTTTCATACGACTCGGATTTTGGTGTTGTTTAGCTTGTTTTGAAGAGGAGAAAGAGCTCTATATCATCATCTCCGTGGTTCATGCTATCTCTCCATCCAAATTCCGTGGGCAAGGCGGAATCCACCAATAAAGGGTGAAGATCGGTGAAGAAAGGTATAAACATTCCGCGACTTCTCCCCACTTGCTTCCCTTTGTGAGCTACACTATCTTTGCGTTCAACAAACACCTATTGAGACTAGTTCCTCCTATGATTGCTTGGGCTATGCACATTTGATACCTTGTAGAATTCCGAGCAAAAGTTGTGAGCGCGCTATCTCATATAGTTATCTTGTATAGTTGTTGGCACAAGGAAGGGGCAAGTGAAAAATAAAAGAAAAGGAGAAAAAAATAGAAAAAGAAAAAAAGAAAAAAAAAGAAAGAAAGAAACAAGTGCCTCATAGAATAGGAAGCGCAAGCTCGATGAACATCAAATAGGTGGTACTTATTGTGCATATCTTGTAGCCCACCAATTTATTGCAATCGAACTAGCGTCTCTCCTTGCACTTGTGCGACACGAGCTTATAGTCTTCGCTAGGTAATCATTTGGTTCTTAGCTCACTTTCTCCGTCGCGCAAGTCCCATTTATCCCATCGTGTGTGTTTCCTTGCTCCCTCATCGTGGTTTTTA
Source organism: Avena eriantha (assembly GCA_910589775.1). Classification (NCBI taxonomy): domain Eukaryota; kingdom Viridiplantae; phylum Streptophyta; class Magnoliopsida; order Poales; family Poaceae; genus Avena; species Avena eriantha. Next base: position 269,615,126 of record OU342741.1, on the reverse strand, counting down.
CTTGCCATTACAACATCTTGATTTTGGATTGGTTCTTCACATGCCACCTTCCATACCCGTCCACCATAAGCTTTGTGTGTGTGTGTTTTTTAGTGGTTAGTTGATTTTGGTGTTCCGCGTGAACTTCACTTTGCTTGGTTTTGATTGCTCTCAAGTGTTGCCACTTGCACGATACTATCTTCCAAGGTAAAGTAAGGTTTGACGTTGCATTCCTAACCCCCCTACCACTTCCATATACACCACTTGGTCTTGTGAATCATGTCTAGAGACTCCGGAACCGAGGATGATTTCTATGAAGAATCCACGATGAGCCACCATGCATATGCCTCCACAAGCATGGATGACATGATGGAGCACTACACCGACAATGGCTCAACATGCTTGGGTGATATGGAGTTCTACAACAAAAATAACTCCCCAAGCATGGACGACTTCAAGAACGACAACGACAAGCTCTTCAAGTCGCATCGACCAAGAGGGAGCCTCCACCACAAGAGCGCCAAGGTCCACCATCACATGGACAAGTTCGAAAGCTCCCTCAACAATTTCAAGAGCGACATGGACAAGAACTTCGCCAAAACCATGAACATGATGGCCAAGACTAATGAAGCTTTGCGCTCATTACAATGCCTCACCAAGAAGAGTGCCAAGGACAAGAAGCATCGTCACGAGTGTCATGTGGATGACCAAGTGCGCCATCTACATCAACCTTTGGCAAGGCACGCCAATGACCTCCGTCGACACCATCATAAGGCGCCTTCAACTACTCGTGCCACCACCAAAAGGGCACCAAGACCAAGCTCTCCTCCACGCCATCAAGCTTCACGCCAAGCGTCTACAATTCAAGATGGAGGAAGCCAAGGCCACATATGTGATGAAGTCAATCCGAGCACCGCACTCGACAACAACATGAGCCTACTTCCACCACTACCACAAGATGGCGACGACAAGGTCGAGAATGGTGAGCATGGGACTTTCCCTTCACCAAAGGAGGCGCATGGAGTTGAGAGAACCGAGCCTATACCCATATGCTTGAGTGATGATGTGGTACCAATCCCATGTGAGTATGAGAGCCACTTAGCCCACTTGAGTGAGAACAAGAGTGAGATGAGTGACCCCACCACACGTGAGATTGAGTGCTTCCACTTTGAGGGCATGAGTGATACACCTAGTGAGTTGAGAGTGGTAGTTGATAGGTCATGTGAGACCACTTTGATTTCTAACGACTTACCCTCTACCTCTAGTGTGTTTTCTCATGATTTTCTAGGTTCCATAGATCAAGAAGCGCCAAGCTTGGAGATGATGATGCCTCCAACCAAGAAGATGTACATGGTGGATGAAGATGATGCCATCCCCATACATGATGAAGAAGTCGTCCACATGGAGGCCAACACTACCACAACACCCACTTCATATGAGAGGTATAAACAAGGTAAGAATAAGGGTGTTGATGATGCCATGATCCCACTAGTGGACATGATGATTTGTGATGACTTGCATGCTATGGATGATGTTTGTGATATCTCATATGCTTCATTGATATTTCCATGTGATACTTTGCCTTTGCATAATGTTGAGCATGTGAAATTATTTGATTGTGATGATGTTGCCATAGACATGCCATGCTTTAAACATTACGTTGATGATATCATTGCTTGCACTTTGTTGAACAATTGCTCTTTCCAATGTTTTGCTTGCAATGATGTTACCAATGGTACCCCTCGAACCATGCTTTGTCATGAATGTTTTACAATCTCTCCCGTTGCTTGCAATAAGTTGAATAATTGCTCTTTCACTTGTTTTGCTTGCAACAATAATTCTCATATGGTTTATATTGAGATGGCCCCCATAGCTTTCTCAAATTTTCGAGATTTTGATGATTGCCATGATAAGCATGTTCACCACTTGCATATTCACCATGCATCTACTTCATACTTGATTGACACTCATGGTGATGTGCACAAGAAGAGATATGTCATGATGGATGATGTATTTCTCTACCATGCACACACGTTCTTCCTTTTGTGCTTGATGTGTGTAGATACCCGCAAGAGAATGTCAACCTCGGTTGAGCACGAGATGACAAAAAGAGCTATAGAGATCATCCCCCAAGTGAGTTCACGATAGAACCCATCTTTGATACCTTTTGCATGCTTTGCATCTTTCATGTTGAACAATTGCTCTTTCCTATGGTTTGCTTGCAAGCATGTTAATGGTATTCTTTCACCTTGTGACAATCATGTTTCTTTGCTATTGGATATTGATGCTTTGTGTGTTGCCACAAAAATGTTGAATAATTTCTCTTTCTGATGTTTTGTGTGCAACCATAATGCCATTTTGAGCATGTATTGTCATGAGAACTTCCAAGTCTCTCGTACTGTTGTTGCAACAAACATAAGGACCACTTGCTCTTTCATATGGTTTGTTTGCAAACATGTTGTTTTTGCTACCGCTTGCGATACTCATACCCCCATGATTTTGGCTTTTGATGATATGTGTATGGCATCCAACATATTGAACAATTGTTCTTTCCAATGGTTGGTTTGCACACATAATGTTGTGGCGTTGGATATTCTTCCTCATGTGTTTTTGCCGAATTCTCCTAGCTTTGCATCAAATATGTTGATCAAGATTTTAGTCACTTGCTTTGAGTGCCACACTAAGATGTTATATGGAGTTTTTGAGTTCCCACATTTGGATGATGTTCAATTAACTTCCATGCACTTTGACCTTGCATACGCATTTCGTTTGCGATACTTGAGTTGTGCTAATAGTGTTGTGAACAAGAATGGACATGCCACAAATGACATGCTCCTCTATCACACACAAACATATGTTGCTTGGTCTTTGTTGTGTGAAGGTACAATTGCATACGTGTCAACCTCTATGGACAAAGAGTTGACAAGACGAATCAAAGAGAGTTACCTAGGGCTATCCTTCAATGAGTTATCTCTATATCATAAGGTGACTTCCTTCTACTTGAGGACTCATGCTATAATCTTCATGAATTGGCTACTCTTTGAGTGTTGCTTCGCTTTTGTTGTGAGCTTTGTAGGCTTCATGGAAGGTGAAGGAACATTGAAGAGTTGCCACATCAAGCTTCTCAAGGAAGACTATATGGTGAACCCCAGGATCAAGAAGGTCTCTCGACATCATCTTCTTAGGATGAGCATGAAGAGTCGAGGACGACTCTTTTGAAGGGGGGGAGCTGATGCAGCCCGTCCTGCGGACGCTACTACATCTACAACACCGAGTCCCCAAGATCGTCGACCCACGAGCCCTGAAGCTGCACCTGCCCTGAAGCTGCCTGAGCCGGAATGTCCGCCCGCATCCAGCCGGAGTGTCCGGCGCAACCAGAGTGTCCGGCGCGACTCAGCCGGAGTGTCCGGCCTGCCCAAGCCCGGACCTTGCGTGGACATTCAGAAGGTCATATCGGACACTCCCCGAACACCACCCGGAGTGTTCGGTCAGCCTGGACTGTCTGACCGTGCCGACCCGGACTGTCCGGCCCAAGTGATGGACCTGCGAGCCAACAGCTGGGCCCTTGGCCCATGTACCCCTCTATTTCGCACCAAACCCTAGTTTTATGCCCAAACTACCCCTAAACTTGTGGCTGGCCTATAAATAGAGCCCCCACCCCCTCATGTATCCCTTAGGCATAGATGATAGACTAAAGACAACCCCCTTTGTAGAATCACTAGTTTTGCCTCATCCCCTTCTACCAAAGGGGATCGACTATCGTCACCACCTCGTTGGAGTTTGCATCGCGCCTCCCTCGTTGTACAAGTCCTTGGCATCGGTGTCCCTTTGCCAAGACGTCAAGACCCTCTCCAAGGTGTTCTTCCCTCTCCGCGTGGGATCGAGGGAGCACGTTGACCGATCTTTCCTTGCGAGGATTCTATCGGACTGGTGGCCACCGGTGTGAGCAATCGGCCTTGTATCGTGTGTGTTTTGCGTGTGTTCATCGTGTTCTTTGCGAGGTGTGCATCCGCTTCCGCTACTTTCTCCCTTTCCCCTCGCTTTCCCATCGATTTGACCACGAGATCCGTGAAGATCGGGCCACCCTAGATGTTTGCCCTCATCATCACTACAATTGGTGTGCAAGATATTTCTAGCAACGAGTCGACTACTCTTATCTTGTAAATGAATCTATGTTGCAGGTGAACAAAATGGGCCCTCCCACATGTGTCTGACAGGAAGCAAGCTGAAATTCTCAATGGCTGATACGGAGTGGGTGGCTATACAAGTTATGTCCATACTAAAGCATAACCCTAAGAATATTCAGACTAGCCTCAGTTCTAGATACAATATTATCCTACCGAATTACATGGTTTGGAAAGGTAAAGAAAAACCTCTGAGGGTCTTGCATGAGGATTGGACTAATAGCTTTAGGATGCTGTACAATTTCAAGGCTGAGGTACTGATGTGGGCATCTCATGCAATTTGATACACTAGGACAACCAACGACATGTAATAATTTAGTCTAAGATCATGTCAAACGATTGTGCTATGTTTATGAGTCAGAACCCAATTAGGGGTTTTATTTGTGTGTTTGGTTTCGGCCTGTCCAAACCGACTAGGTCGATTCTAACCGCCCCAGCCCTCATATAAGGAGCTGGCCGGTCTAAGGTTTAGGTTAGCTTTGAGTTTATTCAGAATAATGTAGAACTTAAAGTTCATATTATCACCGTCCCTCTGGGATCGGCGTGTGTGACGGCGTCTCGCACGTTTGTCTAGTTATCCAATAATAAAGGCAAGAGAGTTCTTGAATCTGTCAAGAATTACCGTGCGTGCGCGAAGGTCCTTCAACTGTCAAGGGTTGTCGAGCTTGGTGTGTCTATTCAGCATGAGGTTCGTGGTTCATCGTCGAGTTGCTCGCAGGATCGACGTTCCCCAATCTCTAGGTTACGTGTTCCGCTCACGTGACTGGGAGATCTATCAGATCTATTGGATCAGCAGGTGCACCGTGAAAGATCAGGCCAAACAGTCTTCCATCATCTTGGTATCAGAGCGCTAGGTTGATCACGGTGCAGTTGTTGTCGACGGGCTGATCTTTTGATCCATTAGTCGACGAGTTTTGTTGGTTGTTGCAAGATCGACAAGATGGACGAGGTGCTAAGGATTTCCAATTGGGGCTGATCTGAGTTGTTTGTTTTCATCGGCTTGTTGTTCCTGGAAATTGATTTTCATCGAGATCGGTTTCCGTGGGAAAGCTAGTGAGAAGTACAGTGAGTTCTGCGCGGATCCGATCGAATCACGTTTTCGTACATGGAGTCAGAAAAAAGAAATCGTGGCCCGATCGGTTTCTGTTAGCTTCCATCGGGGGAGTCAAGGAAAAAACCATCGATCTCAAGATCTTGTACGTACGTGAAAAAAGGCAACCAATCGCTTGCTCTCGTACGTGGAGCCAAGGAAGTTTGAACGGAGGTCAAGAAAAAAAAAACTAGGAAAGGAAAAAGGAGTCCGGTTGAAAGCAAATTAATTGGGCCATTCTATTCCGGTCTTTTTGCCGTATTGGAGGATGCACATGCAAAAGAGCTGTCCACGACGCATATTTTCCGCTGGATTCTGTTTTAGTTCCTTTGATCGCGTAGAGTCTAGGAAAGAAAGGAAAAGCACAAGAAAACAGGAATTTGCATCGGTCTAACAAAGGAAAGTACACGTGAAGACTTGCTTCAGCGTGGAGCACAGGAGAAAAAGAAAGATTGGCATCCAGTTGTGTTTGAGAAAAAAGAAACATTTGGTACGTATAGATTGGAAGGAAAAGGATTGGCTCACACGTTTTCAACTTGGTATCCGTTCAGTTGTGGGCTTGTGGCTATTTGTGTGTGTTTACGTACAAAAAAAATGAGGATTGAGTGCATACCAGATTGACACTGCTTTTAAAATTTTATTACACCGTGAAACAGTCTACGGATATTATCAAACAGTCTATAAACACTTGTTTTAGTTAAGTGCATACGCTGGTGTATTCAGATTATTTGGATCCATGGCGTACATGAATTTGTTCTGCCTGTTGTGGATGATATGCATGGTACACCGTCAGTTACGGTTGGAGGATGCTTGTGTATCGATCAGGTTAATGGTGTCGAAGACCAAAGAGCGACAAGGAAAGTATCAAGCCAAGCAAACCGAGAGGAAGCATGAGGCGTGGAATGCGAGCAAGACTTGAAGACAGCTGGTCGAGCGGGAGGATGAGGTGTGGCAGGCTGGCAAGACTTGATGACAGATAGTGGCGATTTTGCTTATATCACGCCACATGTCGGAGAAGACCTTCCGGCGTTGAGGACAACTCCTTTCCAGAGGGAGAGAATGATGTGGGCATCTCATGCAATTTGATACACTAGGTCAACCAATGACGTGTAATAATTTCGTCTAAGGTCATGTCAAACGATTGTGCTATGTTTATGAGTCAGAGTCCAATTAGGGTTTTTATTTGTGTGTTTGGTTTCGGCCTTTCCAAACCGACAAGGTTGAGCCCTCATATAAGGAGCTGGCCAGTCTAGGGTTTAGGTTAGCTTTGAGTTTATTCAGAATAATGTAGAACTTAAAGTTCATATTATCACCGTTCCTCTAGGATCGGCGTGTGTGACGGCATCTCAGGCGTTCGTCTAGTTATCCAATAATAAAGGCAAGAGAGTTCTTGAATCTGTCAAGAGTTATCATACGTGCGCGAAGGTCCTTGAACTGTCAAGGGTTGTCGAGCTTGGCGTGTCTATTCAACATGAGGTTCGTCGTTTGTCGTCGAGTTGCTTGCAGGATTGACATTCCCTAATCTCCAGGTTACGTGTTCTGCTCACGTGATTAGGAGTGTTGTGGAGATTGACACCGAATCAGAATGTGGGAAACTTTATTTCAACAGGTTTTTCATGGCGCTTAAACCTTGCATCCAGGGATTTAAGGACAGCTATAGGCCATATCTGAGTGTAGACAACACTGTCCTAACTGGCAAATGGAAAGGCTGTCTGGCATCTGCGACAACACTTGATGGTCACAATTGAATGTTCCTAGTGGCATTCAGGCTATTCAAAATAGAAACAGAGGAAAACTGGGTCTAGTTTATGAGGCAGCTTAGGAGATCAATAGGCCACATGAATCCATTGGCTATATCCACGGATGCATGCAAAAGGCTGCCGAATGCAATGAAGGAGGTGTTCCCACGAGCTGAAGGTAGAGAATGCCATACACATCTGATGCTCAACTTGTACTCACACTACGCATGCAGCGCATTTCTTTACATGTTTCCTGCTGCTAGAGCTTACAAAGCTCGGAGCAGCGAATATTTCATGAGCAAGATTTTTGTGGAAGCCCCTGAACTTCCGTAGTACTTAGCCGTCCATCATTCATAGCTATGGAAGAGGAGTCAATTCAACACTGACATCAAAGTTGATTACATAAAAAACAACCTTACAGAATGCCTGAATAATTGGGTGAAGGACATAAAAGTACATCATGTTTATATCTTGATGAACAACATACGTGGTATGATCATCAAGCTATTAAATATAAAGAGAGAGATCAGTAGGAGACTTAGAGGACATATGCTACCGCATGTTGTATAGCAACTACACAAGAGAAGACAAGGACTTGCTTATCTTAGGGTTCTCCCATCAAACAACAGTAGCTATGAGATGCTCGATATGTCTAATAGTGGCCACAGGGATGTTATGAACATCGAGCGGCGAGAATGCACCTACTTAGAGTGGCAGCATACCAGGAAACCTTGTGACCACGCCTTGGCCTTCTTGGTCAAGAAAAGAACTCTACCACATTTGGATCAATATTTGTCCGACTACTACTCTCTGGAAAAGTTTAGAGTTGCATACTCTAGATCCGTCGAGCCCTGTACAGACCCATCTCAGTGGCCTTAAGTCCAACTGAGTTTCGAGCTTTTCCAGCCAGTTACAAAAAGGGGCAGAGGAAGACCTCGGGTGAATAGGTTTAAGAATTTTCTCGAGAAGAAGGGTTCGCCTTTTTGTGATAGCAAGAAGGGAAAAAACAGATGCAAGACCTGCCATCTTATTGGCCATAGAGCAGCAGGTTGTCCCCTTAATGCTCCCAAACCTAGGTATGAGATGGTACATTCAACTTTTTTGTTTATAATTTATAGATATTAGGTAGTAAGCCCTATACTATTTTTTTACAGGAAGCGCAAGGTAAGAAACAAGACTACCGACTTAGTGATTTTGCTGCGGGAAGAAAACCAAAACAAGTGGAGTGATGATGTTGGACACGTTTCTAGTGCTAATTGGCCTAACTTCCCTCGACCCAGAGATGCAGAGTATGTGAAGGTAACAAAATTGGCACCCAGAAAGAGAAAGAAGGTAGGAAATGAAGAAGCTAGAGGACATGAAGGCAAAAGGAAAAAAGTTTGCACCTAGGCAGAGGAAGAAGGCTAGCAATGTAGAAGCCTAATAATATGTTGAACTTGAACCTATATATGTAGTTCGGTTAAATTCTGAAGACATGTGCGTGGAACTTGTCGGGCGAAACAATCTGCCTCTCGTTCTCGGAATAAAATATATCACGACTTGAGGTTTGGACACGACCGAGGCCACTAGTTAAATCCGAAGTTGTGACTGTGCCACTACTATCTAAACAATCTCACCACTGGGACCACAATAGCTGAGCGGTGAGGGGGTATCCAAATTCGATGGATATTAGTGGCACCGACATAAATTATTTATAGGCGCTTAATAAATCTCTGCTTTTGGCATTACACTTATGATAAGGTTCTGAGATGAAAAATAAGTTCTAAGCTAGCTACTACACTCTATGAAGCAGCAAATTATTTCAGCTGTTGGACAACGACATGGCAATAGAAACTGCAAAGGCAACAGATAATGCCCAGATAATGAGGAAATTGTTTCCACTATCTAGCATAATCTTGAGCCCGTCTATCTCACCACCTCCCTATTCCTGCCTCCCCTACATCTGGCGAAGCTCCCGGATCTCTCGCTCCAACGCACGAATCTCCTCTTTCTTGTCCCACACAGCATCACGCAGATCCTGAATAAGCTCTTTGTGAAAACCTACCAGGGCTTTTCGATCCACACAAACTAGTCACAGCCAGTTCCGCCCTTCCTGCGAAGTAGATCAAAGGAAACAAAAAAAGAATTAAATTACGCTTCATGGGTCCGATTTACCATTTTACCTAGCATAGGAAATTACCGCTCTGGTGTTGCAGTTGCTGAATTTTCCTGTAGTATTTTCGTTGGTCCACGAAATCTATCTCGACATCTTCTCACCGCACAAACATAGCATCTCGGGGCAGTAATTATAGGGCGTCTTCCGGTACCTAATGGAGCACCCGCTGATGGCGTTGAGCCGACCCTGATTCCGCCCGAGATGAACTGCATGAGCTGCGAGCCATGAGTGAGGGGTGCAAGGGCAGAGGAAAGAGGAGCATTTGGATGTCAGAGTAGGGGCACAGTGAAGCGTGATTTATCTACACTTAACTCGGGCAGAATCCTACCGTCCACATTCAGCTGGTAGGTGGGGGACCTAGCGTGCGGACTTGTCAACCAAACATCGCGCCTTCGTGGTTCACTTCAAAGGCCCTCTCGCGCATTGGCCGAATCTTTTTGGAACCTTGCCCACATACATATCATTGGGAGGTCTTGCTTAGGCACTATACATGCTTGGGCCACTCTTACACCCTCGGAACTTGTCATGGCTCACGCCGGCAGATCCATTCACTCCACTGCTCGCAGTCGGGCTCGCCGTGGCGGATCCACCCCAAGATCCTATCATCGCAGTATCAAATGGACATGGTTTCTTGAGCCGAACGACTGCTCTATGTCTCGAACTTGGCCCCTCCTATCTGCAGAAGGACTACTGCGGCGTCGAGCTTGAGAAGGAGCGTCCAGGCGCGACGGGGCTCGGTACATGCCACCCCCATCCCCTTCATCATTGTCAATTCCAATGTGGAGGACGACGGGGACGAAGCAATGCAAAACGCCATTGTTGCCTCCTTGGCAAAGGGCAAGCCACGAGCAGGAGTGGATGTCATTGGGAAGGGCATGACGGGGTCACCAATCAAGGTGGACTCCGATGATAGTGTTGTGATACGGGTTTAGATGTTGTTTAGGCTGGTTGCAATTTCGGTTAGTTTAGTGCAAGTACAATTATTATAACTAGCATAGTGGCCCTCACAAATGCGAGGGCGTGCTCTTTGGATATTTTAACTTTTTATAACAAAGAGCTTCCGCTTTAGGTAGTTGTTATTATTTTGGTAATAAATTTACGATTCCATGCATATCCATGTTATTCTACTAATACAATATAATATGATTCTATATCATATGTTAAATAAAGCATCATGTATGAAGCATCTATAAGAACATCATACTATGGAACATAAGAACCAGTATGTGGTTGAATGGATATTGTACCGGCACAACAATGTTAGCACCATCTTTACTTTTTTCTTAAGTAATGTTCTACTTCTGCAAGTGGAAGAAAGGTATGGTGTAAATCAGTAATAGTAGTATCATAAGATGGTATTTGAATCGTTTAAAAGTGCATAGAGTAATAAAAAGAGAGGTTTCTTAAGGTATATTATTATGCAAGTCTTTCGGAGAATAAGGTTATATGGACAAAGGGGATACATAGACGATAACCTTATGGACCGATTTTCAAATTATTTTGATCAGTAGTCAATTGATAACAATGATAAGTTAAAAGGCTTTAGTTGTAAGAAGCATCGTAGAGCATGTATAATAAAAATAGTTGCTATTGAAAAAATTAGAAAAATAATATTTAATATTTGTACTAGAATAATATGGGATTTCATAATTCATATCAGGGTCATCACTTAAACAATTGCAGAAATAAGTATGAAGCAACAACACCATGGGACATATAAGAACGTTCTTTTTTCTAGCGCAAATATATTTGTATTATTTTAGCATGCTCCAAGCATAGAGGGAAAATCAATACATATATTTCCTTAATTTATACATAAGAAAGTACATGCAAACTTCAAGGGAAAGATTGTGCGAAAATAACTTAGTAATAAAATAGCCAATGAAGAAAGGAGAATGATATGTTTTTGTAGCTACACTAAAAATAGCCAATGAAGTGCTTATTCTTTCAAAATATGAATTAAAACGACTCCTTGTTCATTATCTCTTCATGAAAGGTTATCGCCAACGCATATATATTCATCACTTTAAGATCTTAAACTACACTTCATTTTCACCAAAGCTAAGTAATCATAATTGATTAGTAATGTGAAAAATATTCTCTCTAAACAATTGTTCTTAATAACTACTAAAAACACAAATGAACATCTATCATAGTATTGTAATGCGAAAAACTCCATATATGTGTTTCTCTTACCATCATATGTGGTCACTATTGAATCAAATGATTGTTCCGTTCCTACACTCACCATCTAGATCTAGGGTAATGACCGAAAACGATATTTTAATTGGTTCTTTAGCAATAGAAAGGATAACATATTTCCAACAAAGAGTACAATGGATAACCGGTGATGTCTAATGGCATCAAGCAATAATCCTTCGATGTTCCTAACAACCAAATTACATCGCTTGACCGGATAGTGTTGTTTCACCGGTGTAATATGATTTCCACAAATCATATATATTAGAAGACTCTATTAATTATTTTATTTGAACCGTGTGATTCACATATGTTTGTCATTTTGCTACCTATGGTTCACAAGTGCATGATATTCATATGGGAAATAATATTGAGAAAAAACTACGCCTAATCCGATACGGGGAAATATCATCCTATGTAAATTTAAATTGTCACCATGCTAATAAATAGTTTGCTCGCGGTATACTTTAGATGCAAAAAAAAGTTTTGACAATGAAAATTACCTAACTAATAACGTAGGTTTCATGAAAGAAATGATACTTTTAGATAGCAAAATAAATCATATTGTCGGAACTCACAATCGGTCACTATTATTTATAAAATTAAAATCAAATATATTGTATATTATTTGTATGGAAAGTATAATCCAGTAAAAACTACATCAAAGATGTTACTGGGAAAATCATTATTTTAAATTGTAAAACAAATCATTTTTCAGAACTCCGATTATGTAATGAATATTTATGAACTAAACATAAAAAACAATGTGTACACATGGAAATCATTCTTTAGATAAATTACAAGTAATATGATATTTGCATATAAGATCATACTTTATTAGTGAATTTAATACCTAAATTTTGTAATCACGCCAATAAATCACTTTTTGCGATAAGTATGTTTTATGGTTAAAAAATTATCATGACAGTGAAGATAACCCAACTAATCACGTAGGCATGACCGAAATTAGACTTGTACTTTCAGATAACAATAGAAATCATATTGTCATCACTCGGAATAGTCAGTTAATATTTAGGAAGTAAAACTAAGTTTGTGGTGTCATAACTTCAACAATATGAAAAAACTTTCTATGTTCCATATATGAACTGTGAATTCTATTACTCCCTCCGACCCAAATTAATTGACTTGAATTTGCCTACATTCGGATGTATCTAGCACTAAAACATGTCTAGATACATCCGAATCTAGACAATTCAAGTCAATTAATTTGGGTCGGAGGGAGTACCATTGTTAGAAGATAGAAAAAGCGGGCACCATTTTGTGTGTGGGTAAGACACCCATATTTATTTGTCATTAGCGTTTGCTTGCAACAGATGATACAGAGGCAACAATAGGTGTTCCACACTTTTCCATCAATCCACAGTAAGCTTGATTGAAAGAGATTTTACCAATTCTGACATTTTCTATAGATGCAAAAAAACTATACACTATATATCTCGCTTCTCACATAGACTTATCTATTATAGAAATACAGTTATGCTGTGTAGCTATTTTGATTTTAGTAGCCATGAGTATTCAAGTACCACTATCATGTACTCCCTCTATTTTAGAATATAAGCCTTTTTAGAATGCTAAAGCAGTTTGCTAAAACGGGTTAAGGTAGTAAGTTTTTGTAGCGTGGATCACCACGAAAACCTACTGGACTCTCAATCTAGCTCGTGCCGAGAATCTGTAACATGAAGAGTTATTCAGAATTCTTACCTCGATGTAAATGAAGCCAACAGCATAGTACACAATGATGCATCTATGGATCCAAATATTGTTGGAAACTTGGAACTGAGCTTAATCTGAATATTCTTAATCGGCTGAGCTACTGGCCTCCCGTGCATGGGCGTAATCGGCTTCTATGTCCATGATAGTCTATGTAGAGTTATGTAGGGCATTGTAGTCCAGAAGAAGGATTGTGCGGTAGATGTATAAGAGAATCCAGATCAACCGTTTGTTGCAGGTCCGAGGCACATCACACATAATTAAAATCTCGCATCCTGGCCCTGACTCAAAAACAAAATAAAATTGATCTATTTGTATCGGATCAGAATAAATCATGGCACCTTGGTAGCTACAACCGGTGGAGTAAGAGAATGAGAAGAGATTGCAACCTACTTGTACCTTGTTATGACTCAATCGGTAACTGAAAACAGCCAGCTCCCGGCAATAGTTGGGCAAATCGTCGGTGCCGGTTACCAAATACACTAAAGAAGATTTTATTGCTAAGAAACATGGTAGTGAAAGAGCACCTTGGGTCCAAAAACCTATGCCTTTCCCTAATAAGAAACACAAGTCAAAGGAGGATGAACATTATAATAAGTTTTGCGAGTGGATGAAACCTTTATTCCTACAAATTCCTTTGACTGATGCTATTGAATTGCCTCCTTACTCAAAGTATATGAAGGATATTGTCTCGAATAAAAGGAAGATCCCTAATGAAGAAATTTCTACATTGCTTGCTAATTATTCCTTTAATGGTAAGGTTCTTAAGAAACTTGGAGACCCAGGGATTCCAACTATCTCTTGCTCTATTAAGAATAGTTATGTTAGAACTGCTTTGTGTGATTTGAGAGCGGGAGTTAGCGTTATGCCTTTTTATCTCTATAAGAGGCTTCAACTAGGTGCAGATGCACCGACACGATCGTGCCGGTGCGCCGCCCTATGCGCGGGCGTGTCGGACGATCGTGGTCGGCGGTTGTGCGCGGCGTGTCTCTAGAGGTGGACCCTTATGTGATGGGGGTTGTATGGAAAAAAAGAGGCTTCAACTAGAAAAGTTAATACCAACTGATATATCTTTGCAAATGGCTAAATCTACCACTATTCATCTAGGTATATGTGAGGATGTACCTATTCAAGTGGCTCATAATTGCTTGATATTAACTGATTTTGTTGTGCTTGAAATGCCTGAAGATGATAATATGTCCATTATTCTTGGGAGACCTTTTCTTAATACTACAGGAGCTGTTATCAATTGTAATCAAGGAAAGGTGACCTTCAATGTTAATGACAAGGAACATACTGTCTATTTCCCCAAGAAGATTGAAAGGACTTATGGTTTGAATTCCATTGAACATGTTGAGGGCATTCAAGTTGGAGAAATATATTGTCCCATACCAAGAGAAAAATTTGAAACCATTATGATTGAGACCATTGTTATCAAGGTTGAGGTAACATAATCATTAGTGGAATACAAAGTTTTGTCTCATATGTAATTGTTTTGGTAACAAGACCTGATCAACCTTGTTAACAAAAGGATTTCATTGAACAAAACAATATTTTCACTATGATTATCTTCATTTACTTCTATCCTATGCATTTTAGTTTTTTGCTTTTGTTTAGATTTCTTTTTGTTGTTAGTTGCTTAAATGTTAGAGTGTCTTAGAACTTCTGTGGTTCTAGTTTTGTTTTGTCCTTGCATCATGTTTCAAAAAAAATCTGTCTGTCAGAAAATCATTCTTCTATGCCTGAAAATGCCCAAAAATAAAGTGTCTCGAAAAATTCTAGAAAATTCATATTAAATTTTTACGTGAAAAAAGGGGCAGAGGAGTACCTGGGAGGTACTAGGGGGACCCACCAGGCAGGCACACCACCTGGTGGTGCGGCCTGCCCTGGGTGGCGCCATGCCCTGGTGTGGGCCACCCCTGGGCCCCACTAACTCTCTCACCTGCCACTTTCTTCTCTCTCCCAAGTAAGCTCCAGTTCATTGCTCAAAATCACGTTCTTGCTATGCTTGCTCTCGATTTTTTTTGATCTCCTTGCTTAGCCCATCTTTCTTGCTGAAATTTGGAGCATTTGTTCCCTGGTATGTGACTCCTCTCGTTGTCCAAGTAGATTTGAGTTTAGTGGATTATATATTGAGTATTTTGCTTCTGTAGGTGACCGGTTATGAGAGCTTGTAAGGTTGTTTGATGCTCAGAGATATAGTTTTGATGCATGTTTAGGCCTCTTACAAGTCCCTATGAGTAGAATCCTTCATTATATTTACTTTGCAATCACTTGTTTAATAGGTGTTTAAATTTCAGAATACCAAGCATGAACAACCATACCTTTGGAGAGATATTTGAGAGTGATGTACCTAGGAGGTCGAGGCCCTCAAGATCAGCCTCTCAGTTTAGGCCATCATACAACGAAGACCTCATTGCAACTCGTATTGGTAGTGAAAGGGATGATGGGGATGCTCACCCATCCACTTTTCCTTGTTTTACTTTCTTACAAGCTGCAGGTATTCTTGATGATTTCTTGCTACTGATTGAGAGGGTTGGTTTGACCTCATATATGCAAGATGAGAGTGAGCAATACGCTATGCTCACCAAAACTTTTGTTGAGAGCTTCACGTTTACTAACACATCCTATCAGTCGACTGTCTCTTTCAAAATTTATAATCTGCCCTTCACCATGTCTTTGGAGAGATTTTGCAGTATTGTAGGTGTGCGCATGACAGGGACCGTGAAAAAAAATTTAAGGGCGACCCGCTGATTTGTTGGAGCTTTACCGAGGGGTGACCAATGATGATGACCGCGTGGCGCAGCGCGAAAAGATAAGAAATATCCAACTCCCAGCTCTTAGATACTTTGCATATTATCTTGCTACTAGTGTACTTGGTAGGGAGAACAAAAGTAATATCTCCAACTATCATTTAGCTTTCCTTGCTGCTGCGCTTAACAACGATACTCGGTACAATCTTGGCTCGCTTATCGCCCGCCGCCTAGCTGCTAGGGGACCTATCTATGGGGGCATCGTTGCCTCGCGTATAGTCAATGCATTAGGTCTTTTAGTGGATCCCAACGATGCTATACTGGCACCACAGAGGCTTGACCTTGTTGCTATGAAAACTCATCACTTTGTCACTGCTACTTCTGATTTGAACAGTCTAGTATATAGGATGCTTTTCACTGACGAGGATGAAAGGGAGATACTTTTTCCACAACGTTCTTTGTTTAGTGTTCACATGAGACCGTGGTCGCGCTCCAAGGAGGAGGTGGACGAGCAGTTTCGCTTGTTGGGTTTCCACGAGCAGCACCAGGAGGATGTGCCCTCCTATGATTACTCCGTGCATTACGGAGGGACGTACTCGAGCTCGCACCAGGACGAGGGGACCTCTTCGTCGTACCAGGGTGACACTTCATCCTGGCCAGCTTGGGATTGATACCCACTTAGGCCAAAAGCCTAAGCTTGGGGGAGGTACGCCGACACCGCACTAATCTCCATATCATGTTGTGTCGGTACTTTGTATATTCATGTTTCGTTATCTTTTTAGTTTTCGTTTTTCTTTGTTTTTGCTTTCTAAAACACAAAAAGACCAAAAATATTTCTGTTGTTTCTCTTTGGTTTGCTTCTTTTTCTCTTTGCTTTGGTTTGTTTTTCCCTTTTGCTTGGTTTGAACTATTTGAAAAACCCAAAAAGATTTTTCTTTGCTTGTTTTTCCTGTTTGGCTTTTGTTCTAAAAATCAAAAACACCAAAAATATTTGTCGTTCTTCTTTGGTTTTGTGAGTTTGTTGAAGGGTTCAACAGTCCTCAATGGGATTCGGTTTCACATTATTATTATTCAAGCCACACAAGTGAAGAGCAATAATGAGGACGAATGACAACTTGAGGCGTGGTAAGAGGCTGGTAACGAACTCTATTTGTTTTCATTTTTGTACATATACTCATCACTGTGGGCATGCTTAGTCTATTCGTGTAGGGTGTATGTTATCTTTGGATGCTTAGTAGTTCCTGCTTTCTTATGATTTGCTCCAGCTCGCTAATAGTTTGCAGCATGTCTTATGAATGTTTGCTTGTATTACTCTATTCATAACTTGGTATGACATCGTGGTATCCTCCTCTGAATGTTTCATTTGAATTGACTTGGCACATGCTCACGCATGCACATGACTGTAATAATCAGTTAGGCCTTGATGAATTATTTTCCCTTGAGGATCTTGAATCACTTTCATGCCATGATTAGTCCTGTTTTGTTGCAAGTATGATTATGACAGCTATTGCTCTCTCGTTTGTCGCTCCCTTACTATTGCTAGCCTTCACTTACACTAAGTATGTTTTACTCATGTTTCCAACTCCCTAAAACCAAATATTGCCAAAGTGTCCACCATACCTACCTATTAGCATCATTTGCTACTCCCGTGCATATTCAATATGCTTTGTTTTCTTCCGAATAAAATGTTTGCTTGTTATGAGAAAGTTAGTTAGTAAATCTCTCATGAACTTGATGGCACACTTTATTTTCTTGCACTTAATAAACCTGAACCATTGCGTCCTTCTTTGTTGCGTATATGCTTGCGCTTTATAAGTTGAAGTTAGCAGAACCATGTTTCATGGGGAACGTTTTCAACATTTCGATGGTACTTAGTGCCTCGTTGATATCATGTTCTTTTACTTATGGATCCCGGCGGTGTGAAATAAAAGTGGAACTTGTAAGATCATGGAGTTTGTATGTATGTTAGAGAAACGCCTAGGCCGCTAGCCTAAGCCATGCCTAATCATGGTGGAAACTTGCAGCATAACCATAATGAGCATTCTATGAAGCATCCTCAATAAAAATCTATGCACATAGTAAATAAAAAAGATCGCTGAGATGCTCATTGTCTGCTTGCTTTGTTATTTTGATTATGGGACAGCTCCCGTGTCATGTGCAAGGGGTAACCCGTTGGCGGTTCTCTATGATACATATATACTTACAATGACAAGAGCTTACTTGTGACTGAAGTTGAGTAGCATGAGGATCGGTCTTCGTAAGTAAGGGGCATGAGGCTTCGATTTATAACTTGTCAAGCATATCCTCTTAGTTGTGTCACTTTAACCTTAACCATTTAAAGATGCTTATGATAGGGGCAATGAGAGCTCAAAGCTAATGAGTACCATACTTTCAGCATTTGGAAGCCTTTCAAATTATCCAAAACCTTTTCTTTTATTTGTCGAGTTTCTACACATTCTCCGGCACTTTCTTGAGAGCATAGTTGTCATTCTTTGTGCTTGTCTCATTACTTGATTATTTGTGTTATGACTTTGATGCTTGTAGCTTTGATATCTTTACTTCTAGCCATCACTTGAACTTTCGAGGTGCCTTGGAATTCATAATCGAAGGCAAGCAAGATACCACTCTATCATACCTTGTTATGAGCATTGTAATGTTGCTTATGTTTATGCTTCATGCTACTTATTATTTTTGACTTGGAATCTATTCATAGCTTGCATTGACTATTAAGTAGACTCAGTAGCATACTCTTTATTATGAATTGCCTAAGTAGTTGATCACATGTTGAGAATATATACATCATATGAAGCAAATGTGTTTGTGAAAGTTCTTTTATCGCACTCAGTTTTCAACTGAATTGCTTGAGGACAAGCAAAAAGCTAAGCTTGGGGGGAGTTGATACGTCCAAAACGTATCTACTTTCCCGAACACTTTTGCTATTGTTTCTCCTCTAAACATGTGTGATTTGGATACAACTAACGCGGACTGACGCTGTTTTCAGCAAAATTTCCTTGGTATCTACTTTTTGTGCAGAAAACCAACTATTAGGAAAAATCCCAGAAAATATGCAGAAAATCCTATTTCACCCGAAGACTCCAAGAGCCAGAATACGAGACAGAGAAGAGCTAGGGGTGGCCACACCACCTAGTGGCACGGGCCAGGCCACGCCGCGCTAGGGGGTGGTGTGGGCCCCCTAGGCACCCCCTCGGTCTCCCTCTTCGCCTATAAGAAGCCTTCTGACCTAAAAACTCCGGGGGGTTCAACGTTTTTCAGAAGAAGTTCCGCTCCACCGCCACCACCAGATTCCACGAAACTGCACCAGAAACTCCGTTCATGCACCCTGCCGAGACAGGGAATTGGAGGAGATCATCACCATCATCATCACCACCACTTCTCCATCGACCATCCATTTTCCCCCATCTATGAGTGAGTAATAACCCACTGTAGGCTATGGGGATGGTAGGGATTGGATGAGATCGTTCATGTAATGGCATCAGATTGTTAGGGCATGGCTAGTATCTTTTATTAGTGCTTTATTACTTTGTTGCGACTTCTTGTGCTTAATGCTTGTCACTAGGGCCCGAGTGCCATGATTTCAGATCTGAACATGTTATTGATTCATTATGATAGTATTATTTATGGTCTTACCTGCAAGTTGTATAGACACGTTGTTGTCCGGAACCAAAGGCCCCGAAGTGATAGAAATCGGGATAACCGGAGGGAATGGCTTTGATGTGAGGATCACATGTGTTCACGGAGTGTTAATGCTTTGCTCCGGTCCTCTATTAAAAGGAGCACCTTAATTGCCAGTAGTTCCCTTGAGGCCCTGCTGCAAACGGGCTGGCAGGACAAAAGATGTTGTGCAAGTTCTCATTGCGAGCACGTATGACTATATATGGAACACATGCCTAGGATTATCTAGTACTTGGATGCTTTATCTTATTTATCTGCAATTGCCCTATGTTCTGATTGCTATGTGAATTGTCTTGTCCATGCAACGCCCGTCCATCCATCCCTCGGCCTACCGCACTCGAATCCCACTGTTACTGCTTTTGTTACTACTGTCTTTACTTTACTACTACTGCTACTTTGCTATTCCTACTACAAAACCATTGCTACTGATAAACTGTTGTGAGCAAGATTGTTTCCAGGTGTAGCTGAATTGACAACTCAGTTGTTAAGGCTTATAAATATTCTTTGGCTCCCCTTGTGTCGAATCAATAAATTGGGTTGCACTTCCCTCGAAAATACTGCGATACACCCCCTATACTTGTGGGTCATCAGTGGTCACGGCAAACAAGCAGTAGGCTGAGGCAGAACTCAGCCTAGGCAGCAATAGAAGACGCAACCGGCTCGCCGGATGGCGGATTCGGCTGCAGGTGCCAGCAAGGCCTCCTCCCTGAACGGTGCAAGGCCAATCAACCGTCCACACGGTGGATCAGCAGGCCGTGGGCACAACGCCCGTGACGCCGTGGCTGTCACCAGCCAAAACCACGACCCGGCTGACGAAGCTGGAAGAGGCCAAGCGCTACCCAAGTCCCGCCTATCCAGACGGCTGGGACCACTCAAGCCGGAAGAACCGCAAGATGCGCATGCACGCATCGACCTGCTGGTCCAGTCACGTGCGTTGGAAGAAGAAAGCCCGGCCGGTCCAAGATGCTTCGGACCGTGCATCCGGAATGAACCGTTTCCAAAGGGATTTTCGCTCCCAAGGGACACACTGAAGTACAATGGCTCGGTCAAGCCAGAGGACTGGTTGGTGGACTACACCACCGTGGTAGGCATCGCAAACGGCAACCGCCGAGTAGCTCTGCGCTACGCCCCCCTCATGCTCCTCGACTCGGTTAGGACATGGCTCAACAGCCTCCCCGACAACAGCATCAATGCTTGGATCGATTTCGAGCAGGCATTCATCCGCAACTTCACCGGCACCTACAAATGCCTAGGCCAACCCGGCGAGCTCGCCCTTTGCGTGCAAGGCCCTGACAAATCCGATTGCTCCTACATCACCTAGTGGACGAGCATGCACAACTCCTGTGAAGGGGTGCGCGAGCACCAGGCGGTCGACTTCTTCGTCAACGGCTGCAGAGACGGCACTATGCTCAAGCACAAGCTTCACCGGGTGGAGCCGACCACCATGGCGTAGACCATGGCCATCGCGGACAAGTACGCCACTATGGACGCGGTAATGAGAAGATCCGTCCGGGTAGACGACCAGGGGAAAATCATTGTTGATGCCGCTGTGCATCGACACTAGCCAGAGGGGAACAACCACAGCCCCAGGTGGCATGACAACCGCCACGACAAGAGAAAGGACGACCAACCGGATAACCAATATGGTTCCAGGCAGGTGGCGGCGGTGCAGGAGGATCCGGCTGCAGGCAGTAGCCGGAGACAGAAGCCTGATGACCGGCCTCCAAGGCCCAAGTACACCATAGAATCAATGCTTGATGGGCCATGCAAGTTCAACAGCGGAGGCAACAAATCGGCTACACATACAATGCGCCAGTGCACCTGGACAAAGAAGATGGAGGAGACCACTAGTGTACTGGCTGCGCAGGCACCACCACCCCTAGCCGGTGTGATGCAACCCGTCCTATGGACGCTCCTACATCTACACCACCAAGTCCCCCAAGTGGACCAATGACCCGTGCCCGAGCCAAGCTCCTTCAAACTAAGGTGAATTTGCTCCTTGTCTCATGTGACTTCGATACATCCTTGGATGGCTTGCTACTTCATGCCAATACCTTATGCATCATCAGGTACGAATCCCATGAAGAAGTGCCAAAGGAAGCAGCCAAGCCATCACAAGACAGAGTCGCAGACCAAACCGGCGCTAGGGTCGGCGGACCGGAATTTCCAGCGCATGCTCCGGCGGACTAGACCAGCGACCGGAAATACCGGTACACACCGAAACCTTCCAGCAACGACCAAAAGGGGCTTCTCTGAGCCATACCGGTTTCGACCAGAATTTTAGGTGCCGATTCCGGCACTGCCAAACTTATTGCCGGAATCGCCTCCCGAACGCCTACCTGGGTTGGATGCCCGAGAATATTCCTATTTCGTCCACTTTTTACCTTTTTATGCCCAAACTACCGCTGAACTTGTGGCTGGCCTATATATAGCCCCCACCTCTATTGTAAACCCTAGGCATGATATTTGGAATTAGTGGAAACCCCTTGTGGATCTATCTAGTTCTTGCCTCATGCTGCTTTGACAAAGGAGCACCAAATATCCCAAACCTCGTTGGAGTTTGCATCGTGCCTCCGCGTTGTACAAGGCCTAGGCATCGGAGTTCCTTTGCCTAGACATCAAGATCTCACCTAGTCTCCCATCTCACCGTGCCGGTTCGAGAGAGAGAGAGAGATCCTCGCCCGACGCCGATCCTAGGGATTGCGCCGGACCGGTAGCCGCCAGCGTGAGCAATTGGCTTGTATCGTGTCTTCGTGGTGTGTGTGTGTTCATCGTGTTCTTCGTGTGTGAGTTCGCGGATTCGCTCTCTCCCTCATCCCCACACCTCCTCCGCGTTGATTTCAAGGGATTCATGAAAGATCGGGCCATCCCCGAAGTTGCCTCGCAACATATTGGTATCGAGACCTTTGTTGCTCACGAATGGCCCCACAAAATTTTCTTCTATCCACCAAAAATTTGAAAATCCCCAAAAAAAAGAGCCCCAAATTTCCTTCGGATTGATCTCTGGATTTGGTGCATTTTCATGGTTTTGTTCCACATATTTGTTGCTTTGGGTACCGACGTACCTTCCTAGAACCTTTTCCCAGCCCAATTTGGACAAATTTCCAAAAAAATTGACCGATTTGACTTTTGGAGTTCATCATGAACTCAAACGGCCACCAGACTCGGCGGACCGGCCCAGCCGACGGAAATTTCGGCGACAGTTCCGGCGAACCGGAATCGTGATCGAAATTTCCGGCGCCACGTTCGGCGGCGCCGGTTTGGCCACCGAAATTACCATTTCACCCATTTTTGTCCGTTTTTCCTCTCGCGTTGTTCATGTTTCGTGTGCGTTTCGCCCAACTAACTTCAAGCTTCCGCAACAATATTCACATCATGCGCTCATCGGCACCGCGACACCGAACATCATCCCCAACATCGGTAGTAAGTCATCAATACCAAAAGTATAACTTGCTCCACCTCGTTAACCCTTCTTCCTTGTGTGTATCTATCCTATGAGAGAAACTCATTTTGTGTTTGCCTAAGCATTGTGCACTTGTCCTTGGAAAGTGAGAGTGTGAGAGCAAATACAAGAGTTAACATATTAGTATAGAAAGGGAGAAAAATAATCAAAACAAGAGAAAAAGAAAAAGCAAAAGAAAAATAGAAAGATACATAGTCTCCCAATACAAAGAGAGTCTCAAGCTTGTAAGCAAAGAGAAAAAGAGCGCAAGCACCCCTACCACATGCAATGGCTAACTGACCAAGGGTCCGTGAAGATCAAGCATACCGTATTGGTCTCCTTGGCCATTGGTCCTTACAAAGAAACGGTGGAGTGCGATGTGGTTCCTATGACAGTTTGCCACATGCTTCTTGGTCGACCATGGCAATTTGACAAAGGCCGCTCTACATGATGGTTGCACCAATATATACACCTTCAAATGGCTCAACAAAACATGTGTTTTGCAACAAATGACTCCTAGCCAAATAATTGCGGACAATGCAAAGGCTTTAGCGAGGGCGCAAAGCACAACACCTACTTGTGAGAAGAGCGGTGAGAGAGAGAACCACCTCATAGTGAGTGAGAGCCACAAGCCAAACTCAAGTGAAAAAACTAAGAGTGTTCTCCTTGCCACCAAAAGTGAGATGAGAGAAGTGTAGAAGAACCATCCATCTTGCACTACGTCCTCATTTGCAAGGGCCTAGCGCAAGGAACTAACTAATTAACCAATGTTCCTCCATATTTGATGATTGTCTTGCAGGAATTCAAGGATGTGTTCCCCGAAGAGCTCCCACATGGACTACCTCCTCTTCGCGGCATTGAACATCGCATTGACCTCATCCCCGGCGCACCCCTTCCAAATCGCGCCGCCTACCACACGAACCCGGAGGAGACGAAGGAGATCAAACATCAAATCAACCAACTCGTCTCCAAAGGTTTGATCCAAGTTAGCACTAGTCCAAGTGTCGTTCTCGTCATTCTTGTCCCAAAAATGGATGATACGTTACGGTTATGCATGGACTGCCGTCCAATCAATGCTATTACCATGCGTTATAGACATCCCATACCACATCTCGATGACATGCTTGATAAGTTGTGTGGAGCCACTATTTTTTTGAAAATTGATTTTCGTAGTGGTTACCATCTAATACGCATGGCTGAAGGTGATGAGTGGAAAACCGCCTTCAAGACCAAACTTGGTCTCTATGAATGGTTGGTTATGCCCTTATTTCGACAATATTCTTGTTTATAGCAAATCACTTGAGGACCATATAACACATGTCAAGGAAGTTTTGCAAATCCTTCGACATGAAAAGCTTTATGCTAATCTTCCCAAGTGCACTTTTGCTAAAGACAAGTTGATTTTTCTTGGATTTGTCGTTTCTTCGAAGGGAATTGAAGTTGATGTCTCTAAGGTCAAGGACATACGAGATTGGCCCATCCCAACAAATGTGAGTGAACTCCGAAGTTTTCATGGGTTGGCCGGTTTCTATCGTCGCTTTGTGAAAGACTTTTCAACCATTGCTTGTCCTCTCAACGAGTTGACAAAAAAGAATGTCACCTTTGTATGGGGCAAAGCTCAACAAAAAGCTTTTGATGAACTTAAAAAGAGGCTCACTGAAGCACCTCTTCTTGCGTTATCGGATTTCACAACAACTTTTGAGATAGAGTGTGATGCTAGTGGTATTGGCATTGGTGGAGTCCTTATGCAAAACGAACATCCTATAGCCTACCATAGCGAGAAACTTGATGGTGCTCGCTTTAACTATCCGATTTATGACAAAGAGATTTTTGCCTTAGTTCATGTCCTTCAAGTGTGGAAACACTACCTATGTACCAAAGAATTTATCATACATTCCGACCATGAGTCGCTGAAATATCTCAAAGGCTAAGCCAACTTGAGTAAAAGACACGTTAACTGGGTTGTGTTTATGGAGTCTTTTCCATACATTGTCAAGTATAAGAAGGGCAAAGATAACGTAGTTCCGAACGCTTTGTCTCGCAAACACACAAGATTTCTTACGAGACTCGAAATCAATGTGTTGGGTCTTGAGGAAATAAAATCGTTGTATGCTTTCGACCCGTTCTTTGAACCAATTTTCACAAAGTGCTCCATTGACAAAGGAGTTGATGATTTCTATTTGCATAAGGGCTTTCTCTTTAAACAAAACAAGCTTTGCATTCCAAAATCGTCGCTCCAACTTTTGCTTCTGCAAGAATCTCATGGTGGAGGCCTCAGGGGTCACTTTGGCCGTGACAAGACATTGGACATGCTATCCACTCACTACTTCTGGCCCAAGATGAAGCGTGATGTGGAGCGCTGCGTTCAACGATGCATGACATGTGTTCAAGCTAAGTCACAAGCTAACCCTTATGGTCTTTATATGCCATTGCCTATTCCTCATACACCTTGGTTCGATATTAGCATGGATTTTGTGTTAGATTACCTAGATCTAAGCATGGTCATGATTCGATATTTTTTGTCGTGGATTGCTTTTCCAAAATGGCACACTTCATACCATGCCATAAAACCGATGATGCTTCACATGTTGCAAATCTTTTTTTCAGGGAAATCGTCCGACTTCACGGTGTGCCACGAACAATCGTCTCCGACCGTGACATCAAATTCATGAGCTACTTATGGAAGACCCTCATGGCCAAGCTCAGCGTCAAGCTCCTCTTTTCATCCGCGTCGCATCCTCAAACCGATGGACAAATCTAGGTTGTCAACTGAAGCCTCGGAACTCTTCTACGTGTCTTGATCATGAAGAACTTGTAGGATTGGGAGGAATGCATTCCCCACGCCGAGTTTGCCTACAACCGTGCCAAGCACTCAACAACCAAGATGAGTCCATTCATGACCATCTATGGTTTCAAGCCCCTCACCGCGCTCGACATCCTACCACTACCTCTACATGAGCGCACCACATGGACGTTGAGAAGTGAGCACAAGCTATGAAGAAGCTTCATGAAGAAACAAGAGCTACTATCGAGCAACAAGTCCTTCGCCAAGCTTCAAGGTTAAACAAGGACAAGAAGGAAATGATATTTGAAGAAGGTGATCTTGTGTGGATACACCTAAGCAAAGACCGCTTCCCCAAGGAACGCAACTCCAAGCTCATGCCAAGAGGAGATGGTCCCTTCAAGATCCTCTAGAGAATCAACAATAACGCCTGCATCATCAACATACCAGCGTCCATGTACCTTGCAAGCAATACATTCAACGTCAAAGATCTCTCACCCTACCATGGAGATGTTAAGATGACAACCATGAAGAGTCGAGGATGACTCTTTCCCAGGGGGGGGAGCTGATGCAACCCGTCCTACGAATGCTCCTACATCTACACCACCAAGTCCCCCAAGGGGACCGATGACCCATGCCCGAGCCTAGCTCCTTCAAGCTAAGGTGAATTCGCTCCTTGTCTCATGTGACTTTGGTACATCCTTGGATGGCTTGCTACTTCATGCCAATACCTTATGCATCATCAGGTACGAAGCCCATGAAGAAGTAACAAAGGAAGCAGCCAAGCCATCGCAAGACGGAGTTGCGGACTAAACCAGTGCCAGGGTCGGCGGACCGGAATTCCTGCCGGAATTTCCTGCGCACACTCCGGTGGACCGTACCAGCAATAGGAAATACCGGTGCACGCCGAAACCTTCCGCCGACGACCGAAAGGGGCTTCTGTGAGCCATTCCGGTTTCGACCGGAATTTCCGGCATCGACCGGAAATTCCGGCGCCGATTCCGGCACTGCCGGACTTATTGCCGAAATCGCCTCCCGAACGCCTACCTCTGTTTAATGCCCGAGAATATTCCTATTTCATCTAGTTTTTACCTTTTTATGTCCAAACTAGCCCTAAACTTGTGGCTGGCCTGTATATAGCCCCCACCTCTATTGTAAACCATAGGCATGATATTTGGAATTAGTGGAAACCCCTTGTGGATCTATCTAGTTCTTGCCTCATGCTCCTTTGGCAAAGGAGCACCAAATATCACAAACCTCGTTGGAGTTTGCATCGTGCCTCCGCGTTGTACAAGGCCGAGGCATTAGAGTTCCTTTCCATAGACATCAAGATCTCATCGAGTCTCCCATCTCACCGTGCTGGTTCGAGAGAGAGATCCCCGCCCGACGTCGATCCTAGGGATTGTGCCAGACCGGTAGCCGCCGGCGTGAGCAATTGGCTTGTATCGTGTCTTCGTGGTGTGTCTGTGTTGATCGTGTTCTTCGTGTGTGAGTTCGCGGATCCGCTCTCTCCCTCATCCCCACACCTCCTCTACCTCGATTTCAAGGGATTCGTGAAAGATCAGGCCATCCCCGAAGTTGCCCTGCAACACGGTGGACCACTAGGTGACCGCAATAACCAACGCCAGTGGGAAGATGTCGATGACAACTACCCTCGCCAGGTGGGAAACTACCACATCTTCACCACGGAGACGGAAATCAAGCACAACAAGAGACGCCGCGAGGAGGAGGTGAACGCAATCGTCCCCCCATCCCCAGTACTTCAACTAGTCGGAGCAAGAAATTGAGTGGAGCCGGAAGGACCAGTCGTCTATGCTACCTCACCCAGGCACTTAGCCGATTGTCCTGGATCCCATCATCGTCTCCAAGAAGCATTCCTGGAGATTCTCCCGCGTCCTTGTAGATGGTGGGAGTAGCATCTACCTCCTGTACCGCAGCTCGGTAGACCGGCTCGGCATCAGCGAGTCGCAGCTGACACCATCTAGCACCTCCTTCCACGGAGCCGTTCCGGGCCCGTTGCACTCACCCATCGGCAAGATCCGACTGGATGTCATCTTTGGCACGGAGGATAACTTTCGCCGCGAGCCTATCCAATTCGAGGTGGTCAACCTCTCCAGCGCATATCACACAATTCTGGGGCGCCCGACGCTCACCAAGTTCATGGCGGTACCACACTACATGTACCTCAAGATGAAGCTACCGGGGCCAAAGGGTGTCATCATCATGGCCGGCTGCTACAGTCGGTCTGTGGAACGCGCCATAGACGGCTCCAAGATAGCGGAGGCCATGATCATCGCGGAAGAAAAGCGCGCCATCATGAAAAACGTGGCAGCCCTGCAGAAGGATATGTCGGCTGGCGAGCCGAAGCCGGCCGGAGAAGCGCAGTTCAAGCCATCTAAGGGAACCAAAAATATCCTGCTGAACGAAGCCAAGCCGGATACGTTCGTCCTAGTCGGAGATGGCCTCGATAGCAAATAGGAAAGGGCGCTCGTTCACTTCCTCCGTGAGAATCAGGATATCTTTGCATGGTCCCCCAAAGACATGCTAGGTGTTCCGAGGGAGCTCGCCGAGCACTCTTTACATGTCACGCCAGATGCAAAGCCTGTCAAATAGTCCCTACGAATTTTTGCCAAAGATAAGAGAAGGACCATCGGTGAAGAAATCACCCGGCTCCTCGCAGCCGGATTCATCATGGAGGTTTTCCACCAGGAATGGCTGGCAAACCCAGTGTTGGTGTTGAAGAAGAACAAGACGTAGCGCATGTGTGTTGACTACACCAGCCTCAACAAAGCATGCCCCAAAGATCCATTCACCCTGCCAAGGATAGACCAAGTGATCGATTCCACGGCCGGCTGTGAGCTGTTGTCTTTTCTGGATGCATATTCCGGCTACCACCAGATCTAGCTGAACCCCGCTGATTAAATAAAAACAACATTCATTACTCCTTACGGAGCCTCCTGCTACAACACCATGCCGTTTGGGCTGAAGAACATTGGGGCAACATACCATGGCTGCATGCAGAAGTGCATGCAGACATAGATCGGCAGAAACATACATGCTTACATCGATGATGTAGTAGTCAATACCAAGGGGCACCAAAGAATTCTTGAAGATCTGAAGGAAACATTCACCAACCTCCACCGGTTCTAGATGAAGCTTAACCCGGAGAAGTGCGTGTTCGGTGTCCTAGCCGGCCAGCTCCTTGGTTTTTTCATATCAGAGCAAGGAATTGAGGAGAACCTAGAGAAGATTGGTGCGATCGAGTGCATGCAGCCGCCTAAGAACCCGTGGGACATCTAGAAGTTCACCGGATGCCTGGCCTCCCTCAGCCGGTTCATCAGCCGGCTGGGCAAGAAAGCACTTCCACTTTACTAGCTCATGAAGAAGACAGACAAGTTCGTTTGGACATCGCAGGCGGATGAAGCTTTCTGCGACCTCAAGCGTATGCTCACCTCACCGCCTATATTGGCAGCACCAGCGGCAAAGGATCTGATGCTGATGTACATCGCAGCCACCAACTGGGTCGCTTGCGTGGTGCTGGTGGTGGAGAGGCCGGAAGAAGGAAAGGCGCAGCCGGTGCAACGACCGGTGTACTATTTGAGTGAGGTACTACTGCTTTCGAAGCAGAACTACCCCATTACGAGAAGCGAGAGTATGGCGTATACATGGCCGCCAAGAAGTTGAAGCACTACTTCCAAGAGCACTCCATCCGGGTGATGGCGCTGGCGCCACTTTCAGAGATCATCGAAAATAGGGACGCCACGGGCCGGGTGGCAAAATGGGCAATAGAGCTCGCCGCCCACATCATACAAGACGAGCCAAGAATGGCAATCAAGTCTCAAGCCCTAGCAGATTTCCTGGTTGACTGGGCAGAAACACAATACCTGCCGCCTTGCCCTGACTCCACGCATTGGAAGCTGCACTTCGACGGCTCCAAGATGTACGGGGGGCTCGTTGCCAGAGTGGTCATTACCTCTCCCAAGGGAGACCAGCTCGAGTACGTGCTACAGATCCACTTCCGCGCCTCCAACAACATCGCTGAGTACGAGGCGCTCGTCCATGGCCTCAAAATGGCAAAAGAGATCGGCATCCGGCGCATCTTGTGCTTTGATGACTCAGATCTGGTGGTGCAGCAAATGTCAGGCAATTGGGACGCCAGGGACACAAATATGACTCTATATCTCTTCTCCGTACAACAGTTGTGTGCCAGTTTTGAAGGATGCGAGTTTCACCATGTCCCTAGAATAAACAACGAGGCTGCGGACATACTCGCCCGCATCGGGTCAACAAGACAGGCAATCCCGTCTGGAGTCTCCCTTGAGCACCTGCGCAAGCCGTCAATCATGCTGTCTCTAGAATCCGACTCCATCATACTAGACGTGGACCCAAGGACTGCCGGCTCCAAGACCTGACAAGTTGGCATGAAGGACCCGGGGACTATGCCGCAACCCGTGGGGACTGCCGGCTCCAAGACCTCCGCAACTGCCTCGCCACACCCTAGGACCGCTTCACCGCACTCGGGGACTGCCTCGCCACACCCGGGGACTAACGCGTCCAGCCAGGGAGCTGTCGGCTCTGCTGCTCCACCAGGTCGGCGGCCTGATGAGCCCGACCCGGCCATTCGGGCAGAGGTCAACCTGCTCATGCAGGTGGTATGCGGCATCCGGGAAACTCCAACATGGGCCAAGATGTTCATGAATTTCTTGGCCAAGGGGGATGTTGAGGGCAAACCTCTAGGGTGGCCCGATCTTTCACGATTCCCTTTCAAATCGAGGATGGAGTGCGGGGAGAGGAGGGAAGGATGAACACGGCGAATGCACGCACGAAGAACGCGATGAACACACACACCAAACCACGATACACACCAATAGCTCACGCCAGCGGTGACCAGTCTGGCGCAATCCCTAGGATTGGCGTCGGGCGGAGGACTCTCTCTCAAACTGACACGGCGAGATGGGAGACTCAGTGAGGTCTTGATGTCTAGGCAAAGGGACTCCGATGCCTAGGCCTTGTATAACGCGGAGGCACGATGCAAACTCCAACGAGGTTTGGGAGATATTGGTGCTCCTTGGTCAAGGAGCTTGAGGCAAGAATTCGATAGATCCACAAAGGGGTTTCCACTAATTCCAATATCATGCCTAGGGTTCACAATGGAGGTGGGGGACTATATATAGGCCAGCCACTTAAACAGGGGTACTTTAGGAATAAAAGACAAGTTCTGGACGGACTAAGGGGTACATGGGCCGCAGGCCCAAAATCCTTTTCATGCCTGAAGTCGGTCGGACCGGAGACTCCAGTGTGGTGGACCGGAGATTCCGGTCTAGGCCGGAGATTCCCGTCGGTCTCCGGACCAGCCTCCAGAGGGGCCTTCAGATTGTCCTAGGGCCCAGTGCAGGGGCCAGACCGGAGGTGGGGCCAGAGACTCCGGTGTCTTCAGGCTGGAGACTTTGGTGGACCAGAGACTCCGATGTGCGCAGACCGGAGACTCCAGTCTAAGCAGCTCCAGCGTCTTCTGCTTCACCATCCGCTCCTTGGTCACCGTCCTAGGGTGCTTGGTGATGTGTTGGTGCTTCGTACCTGATGATGCATAGAGTAGTTGCATGAAGTAGCACACCATCCAAGGATGTATCAAATTGGCACGAGGCGAGGAGCGAGTTCACCTTAGCTTGTAGGAGTTTGGCTCGAGCACGAGTCATGGGTCCACTTGGGGGACTCAGTGGTGTAGATGTAGGAGCGTCCGTAGGACGGGCCACACCAGCTCCCCCTTGAGAAAGAGTCGTCCTTGACTCTTCATGGTTATCATCTTGAACATCTCCATGGTAGGGTGAGAGATCCTTGACATTGAATGTATTTCTTGCAAGGTACTTGGAGGTTGGTATGTCGATGATGTAGGCGGTGTTGTTTATTCTTTTGATGACCTTGAAGGGACCATCTCCTCTTGGCTTGAGCTTGGAGTCACGTTCCTTGGCGAAGCGGTCTTTGCTTAGGTGTATCCACACAAGCTGACCTTCTTCAAAGATCATGTCCTTCTTGTCCTTGTTTAACCTTGAAGCTTGGCGAAGGACTTGTTGTTTCGATAGTAGCTCTTGTTTCTTCATGAAGCGTCTTCATAGCTTGTGCACGCTTCTCGACGTCCATGTTCGTGCGCTCATGGAGAGGTAGTGGTAGGATGTCGAGCGCGGTGAGGGGCTCAAAACCATAGACGATCATGAATGGACTCATCTTGGTTGTTGAGTGCTTTTGATGCAGCCCGTCCTACGGATGCTTCCACATCTACAACAACAAGTCCCCCAAGTGGACCCATGACTCGTGCCTGAGCTAAACTCCTCCAAGCTAAGGTGAACTCGCTCCTCTCTTCGTGCCAATTTGATACCTCCATGGATGGCGTGCTACTTCATACCACTACTTTGTGCATCATCAGGTATGAGCCCCCGCCGCGTCGACCCACGAGCCCTGAAGCCGCACCTGAGCTGAAGCTGCCAAAGCCGGAGTGTCCGACGCGACTCAGCCGGAGTGTTCGGCCTGCCCGAGCCCGAACCTGGCGTGGACATTCTGTGTGCCAGTTAGGACACTGCCCGGAGTGTTCGGCCACCCCGGACTGTGTGGCCCACTCGACCCGGAGTGTCCGGCCCAAGTGATGGGCCTGCGAGCCTAGCTGGGCCCTATGGCCCATGTACCCCTCTACTTCGCCCAGAACTCTACGTTAAAGCCTGAATTACCCCTGAACTTGTGGCTGGCCTATATATAGCCCCCCACCTCCATTGTAAACCCTAGGCTTGATATTGGAATTAGTGGAAACCCCTTTGTGGATCTATCTAATTCTTGCCTCATGCTCCTTGACTAAGGAGCACCAATATCCCCAAACCTCGTTGGAGTTTGCATTGTGCCTCCGTGTTGTACAAGGCCTAGGCATCGGTGTTCCTTTGCCTAGACGTCAAGATCTCACCGAGTCTCCCATCTCGCCGTGCCAGTTCGAGAGAGAGTCCTCCGCTCGACGCCGATCCTAGGGATTGCGCCGGACCGGTCACCACCGGCGTGAGCTATTGGTGTTTATCGTGGTTTTGCGTGTGTGTGTTCATCGCCTTCTTCGCGCGTGTGTTCGTTGTGTTTATCCTTTCCTCCTTTCCCCGCACTCCACCCTCGATTTGAAAGGGAATCTTGAAAGATCGGGCCACCCTAGAGGTTTTCCCTCAACATATTGGTATCAATACCTTCGTTGCTCACGATTTCCCCCACAAATTTTTCTTCTATCCACCAAAAATTCGAAAATCCCCACCAAAAAAGCCCATATTTGCCTTTACAGTGTTATTTGTGGTTTTGATCCGACCAAACCTTGTCTAAGGAGTTGGTCTAGCTTTATCCTGCATTTCCCCAGCCCGATTTGGCCAGTTTTTTCGCGGATTTGAGGCCCGAAGGCGAGGATTTCCGCTAAAGAACACGAGCAGGAAACCCGCGCCAGAGTGTCCGGCACGTACCGACCGGAGTGTCCGGCTGAACCAGACCGGAGTATCCGGCCCAGACAGACCGGAGTGTCCGGCTGTAACGCCTGTTTTGACTATTTTGCCTCATTTTTCGCATTGGCTAATATCCTTTGTTTGCTCATGTCCTGTGCGCGTGTCAGCAACTACCAGCAAGCTTCCGCATCATCAACTTCTGCGTTCATCGACACCACGGACGACGAACATCATCCCGCACCACCGACGCCAAGTTCATCATCAAAGAAGGTATAACTTGCGTCACCTTGTTAACCCCCATCTTCCTTTGTCTGTACCTATCCCATGAGAGTGGCTCATCTTGTGTTTGCTTGAGCATTGTGCATTTGTCCTTGGATAGTGAGAGTGCAAGAGCAATATCAAGTGTGACTAGGTAGCATCAAGGGAGAGCAAAAAAAAACAGAAAAAGATACAAAGAAAAAGCAAAAGAAAAAATAGTCTCCCATTACCAAAGAGAGTCTCAAAGCTTGTAAGCAAGAGAGAAAGAAGAGCGCCCAAGGCAAGTGCACAAATCTGTTGCTCACTTTTCCTCTTTGCAAACGAGCCACGGGCTCTCCTTGCATTGGCACGACAACGAGCTTAGTCTTTGTTAGGACATTTTGTTTCCTCATTTTCATAGTCATGTCAATCCCAACTTTCTCCACGCGTGTGTACATAGTCGTAGGTTCCCGTCACCCTTTTGAGTTGTTGACCTTCGCCTTTGACTTGAGTTTTGTTGGATTTTATACACGTTTGACTATCCCTTTTCTTTTGGTTGGTTCTTTGG
The DNA here is from genome assembly GCA_910589775.1 of Avena eriantha. Classification (NCBI taxonomy): domain Eukaryota; kingdom Viridiplantae; phylum Streptophyta; class Magnoliopsida; order Poales; family Poaceae; genus Avena; species Avena eriantha. The sequence goes on along the minus strand of OU342741.1, from coordinate 269,581,120 downwards.
CTTTCCACAATCCTAACCTACCACCAACAAGCTTTTGAGAGTTAGTTCTTTCTTTAGTGTGAGTTTTCTTTGCAATTCCACTTTGCACGCTTATATCTCTCACTTGTGGTTTCTAGTTTGGTGCAATCCCCAAGGTGAGGTACAAGGCTAACACAACCATATTCCACTTCCATATACAATACTCGTGTGTTTTGCATGATGGATAGGCACGGTGAGACGAGCCAACCACCTCCCCAAGAAGAAGATCAAGGTCCATACATGACGCGTGCAAGTCACTTCATCGTCCGCTAAAAGTTCCGTGAACGTTGCCAAGCACTTGAGACGCGACAAGATGAACAATTTGGCGAGCCGCAAGCCGAGTTCAAGAACATCGACAACCGCTTCGACGGCCTCGAACGACAAATGCATGCAATGCATTACAACTTCGGCCACCAAAATGAAGCGCTCCAACGCTCCGTCGCCGAAACAAATGACAATCTTCGACGCCTCATCGATGACATGGCAAGACCACGTTCACGCGCATCAAGCTCGGCAAGTTCTTCGCATCTTCATGCACCTCTTCCACAAGATCTACATCAAAGTGCTCAAAGATGCAATGATGCCCCTGTGGTTGAAGATGGAATCTCTTAGAACTATGTACCTTCCCCACGGCACGCCGCAACGTCAAGCTATGATGGTGACCTCTCTTCAAGGCCACGAGCAAGGCAAGAAGCACACCGTCATCACGCAAGGGCACTAGTGATCCAACAAGAGCAACAACAAGAGGAACCGCAAGAGGAACCACAAGTACAACCGCAAGTCTACCACCATCGACCGCGACACATACTTGACACAACAAGTGATGACTCCAACTTGGAGAATCAAGCTCGTCATCGACGTGAATCTCTCCAAGATCATCCTCCCCGTCATCAACGTCATGAACGTCAACAACGACACCATGGTCATCACATGGCGCCTCCTCCACATCAACAAAACTTGGAGCGTCAAGTGATAAAAGTTGAGCGACGCCCACCACGTCAAGAGGCTCATGACCATGTTCTTTGCCGTGAGGCCCATGTGCCTAACCAACATCACCAACCGAGGAACGAGCCTCCTCTTCGTCATCAACCGCGTCAAGAGGCTCCACACCCTCGCCACCATGAGGCTCAAGTGCCTCAAGCACGTCAACAACCGCGCCAAGAGCAAGAGCAAGCTCCTCCTCAACAACAATATCAAGAGCAAGCTCCGCAACAAGGATGCGAGAACCAAGTTCCACCTCCCCAAGTACAAGATCAGCAACAAGGTTACCTAGCTCGTCCCAATGACCGCAACGATGAAGAAACTTTTGGCAAGCTCAAGTTCACGATGCCCAAGTTCACCGGATCCAATGACCCCGAAGAATACCTCTCGTGGGCACTCAAAGTCGACAAGATCTTCCACATGCACAACTATAGCAACGAGAAGATGGTCGCCATGGCTTATCTTGAGTTTGATGATTACGCCAACCTTTGGTGGGAACAAGTTCAAGTTGCTCGTGGTGCAAGACAAGAGCTGCCAATCACAACTTGGCATGACATGAAGGCTCACATGAGATCCCGGTTTGTCCCCGCGCACTACACACGTGACCTCTTCAACAACCTTCAAGCTCTTCATCAAGGGACAAAGACCGTGGAAGAATACTTCAAGGAAATGGAACTCAACTTGATTCGCGCCAACATTGATGAGCGCATGGAGCAAACAATGGAACGTTTCCTTATTGGCTTGAATCACCCAATCAGGCGCATCGTTGAGTTCCAAACCTACAACAACATGGTTGAGCTTGTGCACATCGCAACAAAGGCTGAACGTCAAGTGCAAGAGGACATCAAGTACAACAAGCCCAAGACGTACTTTACCTACAAGCAAGCTTCAACCCCTACACCAACAACTTTCAATGGTAGCTCCTCAAGTACCTCCAAGCCTTCCTTCAAGCCCACACTTCCTCAAGGAAAACTGCCCCCAAGTGGCAAGCAAGCATAGAGTGATACACCTTTCAACGGTGAATGCTACAAGTGTGGAGGTAAAGGACACAAGTCGGCCGAATGTGGAAACAAGAAAGTCTTGTTCATCCATGACAATGGTGATGAAGAGTACTTGAGTGAAGACGAGTTTGACGCCCGTGTCAAGGAAGCAATGGCAAGGCAACGAGTGGAAGATGATCAAGAACTCCTCATGTGTGAGCATGACACAAGTCCATCGCTTGTCGTCACAAGGATCTTGACCACTCAAGCACAAGAGCATGAAGACCAACGCTCCAATTTCTTCCAAACACGAGCCGGCATCAACGGCAAATCTATCAAGGTGATCATTGACAGAGGGAGTTGTCACAACCTTGCTAGCACCGAGTTGTGTGAGAAGCTCAACCTCACCCTCCATCCACACAAGCACCCCTACCACGTGCAATGGCTAAGTGACCAAGGGTCCGTGAAGATCAAGCATACCGTATCGGTCTCCTTCGCCATTGGTCCTTACAAAGATACGGTGGAGTGTGATGTGGTTCCTATGACAGTTTGCCACATGCTTCTTGGTCGACCATGGAAATTTGACAAGGCTGCTCAACATGATGGTCGCACCAATATATACACCTTCAAATGGCTCAACAAAACATGTGTTTTGCAACCGATGACTCCTAGCGAATTGCGGACAATGCAAAGGCTTTAGCGAGGGCGCAAAGCACAACACCTACTTGTGAGAAGAGCGGTGAGAGAGAGAACCACCTCATAGTGAGTGAGAGCCACAAGCCAAATTCGAGTGGAAAAACTAAGAGTGTTCTCCTTGCCACCAAAAGTGAGATGAGAGATGTTCGGAACAACCCATCCATCTTGCACTATGTCCTCCTTTGCAAGGGACCAGCGCAAGGAACTAATGAATTAACCAATGTTCCTCCATCTTTGATAAATGTTTTGAAGGAATTCAAGGATGTGTTCCCCGAAGAGCTTCCACATGGACTACCTCCTCTTCGCGGCATCGAACATCAAATTGACCTCATCCCCGGTGCACCACTCCCCAACCGTGCCGCTTACCGCACGAACCCGGAGGAGATGAAGGAGATCGAACGTCAAATCAACCAACTCATCTCCAAAGGTTTGATCCAAGTTAGCACTAGTCCAAGTGTCGTACCCGTGATTCTTGTTCCAAAGAGGGATGATACGTTACGGTTATGCATGGACTGCCGTCCAATCAATGCTATCACCGTGCATTATCGACATCCCATACCACATCTCGATGACATTCTTGATGAGTTGTGTGGTGCCACTATTTTTTCGAAAATTGATCTTCGTAGTGGTTACCATCAAATACGCATGGCTGAAGGTGATGAGTGGAAAACCGCCTTCAAGACCAAACTTGGTATCTATGAATGGTTGGTTATGCCCTTTGGTTTATCAAATTCCCCATCCACTTTTATGCGCCTTATGAATCACATCTTGCGTTCTCTCATTGGAAAAAGTGTTGTTGTCTATTTTGATGATATTCTTGTTTATAGCAAATCACTTGAGGACCATGTAACACATGTCAAGGAAGTTTTGCAAATCCTTCGACATGAAAAGCTTTATGCTAATCTTCCCAAGTGCACTTTTGCTAAAGACAAGTTGATTTTTCTTGGATTTGTCGTTTCTTCGAAGGGAATTGAAGTTGAGGTTTCCAAGGTAAAGGACATACGAGATTGGCCCATACCAACAAATGTGAGTGAACTCCCAAGTTTTCATGGGTGGCCGGTTTCTATCGTCGCTTTGTGAAAGACTTTTCAACCATTGCTTGTCCCCTTAATGAATTGACCAAAAAGAATGTCACCTTCGTGTGGGGCAAAGCACAACAAAAGCTTTTGATGAACTTAAAAAGAGGCTCACCGAAGCACCTCTTCTTGCTCTACCGGATTTCACAAAAACTTTTGAGATAGAGTGTGATGCTAGTGGTATTGGCATTGGAGGAGTCCTTATGCAAAACGGACGTCCTATAGCCTACCATAGCGAGAAACTTGATGGTGCTCGCCTTAACTATCCGATTTATGATAAAGAGATTTTTGCCTTAGTTCGTGTCCTTCAAGTTTGGCAACACTACCTTTGGCCCAAGGAATTTATCATACATTTCGACCACGAGTCGTTGAAATATCTCAAAGGCCAAGCTAACTTGAGTAAGAGACACGCTAAGTGGGTTGAGTTCATGGAGTCTTTTCCGTACATTGTCAAGTATAGAAGGGCAAAGATAATGTAGTTGCGGACGCATTGTCTCGCAAACATACAAGCCTTCTTACGAGACTTGAAATCAACATGTTGGGTCTTGAGAAATAAAATCTTTGTATGCTTCCGATCCGTTCTTTGAACCAATTTTCGCAAAGTGCTCCAATGCCAAAGGAATTGATGATTTCTATTTGCATAAGGGCTTTCTATTTAAACAAAACAAGCGATGCATCCCAAAGTCGTCGCTTCAACTTTTGCTTCTCCAAGAATCTCATGGTGGAGGCCTTATGGGTCACTTTGGTCGCGACAAGACATTGGACATGCTCTCCAATCACTACTTTTGGCCCAAGATGAAGCGTGACGTGGAGCGCTACGTTCAACGATGCACGACATGTGTTCAAGCTAAGTCGCAAGCTAATCCCTATGGTCTTTATATGCCATTACCTATTCCCCATACACCTTGGTCCGACATTAACATGGATTTCATGTTAGGATTGCCTAGATATAAGCATGGTCATGATTCTATATTTGTTGTTGTGGATCGTTTTTCCAAAATGGCACACTTCATACCGTGCCATAAGACCGACGAAGCTTCACATGTTGCAAATCTGTTTTTCAGGGAAATCGTCCGTCTTCACGGTGTGCCAAAGACAACCGTCTCCGACCGCGACGTCAAATTCATGAGCTACTTGTGGAAGACCCTCATGGCCAAGCTCGGCATCAAGCTCCTCTTCTCATCCGCTTCACATCCTCAAACTAATGGCCAAACCGAAGTTGTCAACCGAAGCCTCGGAACTCTCCTTCGTGTGCTGATCAAGAAAAACCTGAAGGATTGGGAGGAATGCATTCCACACGCCGAGTTTGCCTACAATCGAGCCAAGCACTCAACAACCAAGATGAGTCCATTCATGATCGTCGATGGTTTCGAGCCCCTCACCGCGCTCGACATCCTACCACTACCTCTCCATGAGCGCACGAACATGGATGTCGAGAAGCGCGCACAAGCTATGAAGACGCTTCATGAAGAAACAAGAGCTACTATCGAACAACAAGTCCTTCACCAAGCTTTAATGGTATGGGGTGGCCCGATCTTCTCAGGAAGCTCTTGTCGATGGTGATGGTGGATGATAGATAACTAGTGTGTAGCTATGATCTCTCCCGCTCGATCCCTGATGCCAGCGCAACCGATCTCGAACCTTGTAGGATATTCACAACACCACACTCTTGCGCACGCAGCCATGACCACGAACGGTAGTATGCAATCTACTAATTCCCAATGGAACAACAGATCACACTCAATTATAGTTGGCAGATTCGAACACAGGGTAATTCCAGAGGTTCTATGAAAGAAACAACTCCAAAATATTTTAACGTGGTCTCAACCCTATCTTGTGACGGCTACGGAGGTTTATATGAGGGCTGGGGCGTCCCCCCCCCTCTAAACGGGCCTAAAAACAGCCATAACTTGGCCTAAACTGACTCGATTCGACTCAAACTGATACATACCGAACCATATATGGGTTCGGCCTTATTGGCACGCAGTCCAAACATCGTGGAACACCTCAAACATGTAATTCTTGGTGCGCCATCTCTCTCTCTTGCTCATACGTGATTTCCTCATTGCGTCCTAGTGCGCCTGCCTCCCGCTCCTCCCTCGCGCACTTGTTGATATTGGAAATCAACGCTTGTCCTTCTTGTTGCAACTCTCCTCCTCCTCGCACAATGCTTGTGTTATGAATAAACCTGATCATACAAAGATGCATAGACTTAGGTAGTATAAAGTTCTCATTAAGTAAAACATCAGGTTCAATTAGGACTAAATTCACCTGATAGTCATTATTGATTTGACTCAATATTTCCTTCTAGTTCAGGTAGTCAAAATCATCATAATCCATGTATATATCCTCATCATGGTTGGCTTGACTCACCGTGCCTATCCATCACGCAAGACACACAAGTATTGTATATGAGGCATCGAAGATTGTCATTTGTTTCGGCGACGGAGCGTTGGAGCGCTTCATTTTGGTGGCCGAAGTTGTGATGCATTGCATGCATTTGTTGTTCGAGGCCGTCTCGCCAAATTGTTCATCTTGTCGCGTCTCAAGGGCTTGGCAACGTTCACGGAACTCTTGTCGAACGATGAAGTGACTTGCGCGCGTCATGTACGGACCTTGATCTTCTTCTTGGGGAGGTGGTTGGCTCGTCTCACCGTGCCTATCCATCATGCAAAACACACAAGTATTGTATATGGAAGTGGAATATGGTGGTGTTAGCCTTGTACCTCACCTTGGGGATTGCACCAAACTAGAAACCACAAGTGAGAGAAAACTCACACTAAAGAAAGAACTAACTCTCAAAAGCTTGTTGGTGGTAGGTTATGATTGTGGAATGCCAAAGAACCAACCAAAAGAAAAGGGATAGTCAAAAGTGGGTAAAATCCAACAAAACTCAAGTCAAAGGCGAAGGTCAACAACTCAAAAGGGTGACGGGAACCTACAACTATGTACACACACATGGAGATTGTTGGGATTGACACAACTATGAAAATGAGCAAACAAAATGCCCTAAGGAAGACTAAGCTCGTTGTCGTGCCAATGCAAGGAGAGACCGTGGCTCGTTTGCAAAGAGGAAAAATGACCAATGGATTTGTGCACTTGTCTTGGGCGCTCTTCTTTCTCTCTTGCTTACAAGCTTTGAGACTCTCTTTGGCAATGGGAGACTATTTTCCTTTTGCTTTTTCTTTGTATCTTTTTTTGGCTCTCCCTTGATGCTACCTAGTCACACTTGATATTGCTTTTGCACACTCACTATCCAAGGACAAATGCACAATGCTCAAGAAAACACAAGATAAGCCACTCTCATGGGATAGGTACACACAAAGGAAGATATGGGTTAACAAGGTGACGCAAGTTATACCTTATTTGATGATGAACTTGGCATCAGTGGTGCGGCATGATGTTCGTGGGCCGTGGTGTCGATAGCACAGGTGGTTGTCGATGCGGAAGCTTGTTGTTAGTTGATGACACGCACACTGGCACAAACAAACAAGAGGAAATTAGCCAATGCAAGATTAGAGGTAAAACTGTCAAAATCAGGCGTCAGGCCGGAGACTCCAGGGTTTCAGGCCGGAGACTCTGGTGTAGGCCGGAGACTCCGGTGTGCAGGCCGGAGACTACGGTCTGGAGTCAGATCGCGAACTGCTCGTGTTTTTGAGCGGAAATCCACGCCTAGGGTCCTCAAATCCGCGAAAAATTGGCCAAATTGGGCTGGGAAAACGCAGGACAAAGCTGGACCAAACCTAAGACAATGTTTGGTCGGATCAAAACCACAAATAACACTCCAAATCAAGACAAAGGCAAATATGGGCTGTTTTTTGGGGATTTTCGAATTTTTGGTGGATATAAGAAAAATTTGTGGGGGAAATCGTGAGCAACGAAGCTCTTGATACCAGTATGTTGAGGGTAAACCTCTAGGGTGGCTCGATCTTTCACGATTCCCTTTCAAATCGTGGATGGAGTGCGGGGAGAGGAGGGGAGGATGAACACGACGAACGCACGCACGGACAACGTGATGAACACATACACAAAAAACCACGATACACACCAATAGCTCACGCCGGCGGTGACCGGTCCGGTGCAATCCCTAGGATCGGCGTCGGGCAGAGGACTCTCTCTCGAACTGGAACGGTGAGATGGGAGACTCGGTGAGGTCTTGACGTCTAGGCAATGGGACTCCGATGCCTAGGCCTTGTACAATGCGGAGGCACGATGCAAATCCAACAAGGTTTGGGGGATATTAGTGCTCCTTGGTCAAGGAGCATGAGGCAAGAATTAGATAGATCCACAAAGGGGTTTCCACTAATTCCAATATCATGCCTAGGGTTTAGAATGGAGGTGGGGGACTATATATAGGCCAGCCACTTAAACAGGGGTACTTTAGGAATAAAAGACAAGTTCTGGACGGACTAAGGGGTACATGGGTCGTAGGCCCAAAACCCTTTTCATGCCTGGCGTCGGTCGGACCGGAGACTCCGGTGTGGTGGACCAGAGAGTCTGGTCTAGGCCAGAGATTCCGGTCGGTCTCCAGACCAGCCTCCAGAGGGGCCTTCAGATTGTCCTAGGGTCCGGTGTAGGGGCCAGACCGGAGGTGGGGCTGGAGACTCCGGTATCTTCCGGCCGAAGACTTTGTGGACCGGAGACTCCGGTGTGCGTAGACCGGAGACTCCGGTGTGCGTAGACCGGAGACTCTGGTCTGAGCAGCTCCAGCATCTTCTGCTTCATGATCTGCTCCTTGTTCTCCATCCTGGGGTGCTTGGTGATGTGTTGGTGCTTCGTACCTGATGATGCATAAAGTAGTTGCATGAAGTAGCACACCATCCAAGGATGTATCAAATTGGCACGAGGCGAGGAGCGAGTTCACCTTAGCTTGTAGGAGTTTGGCTCGAGCACGAGTCATGGGTCCACTTGGGGGACTCAGTGGTGTAGATGTAGGAGCGTCCGTAGGACGGGCCGCATCAGGGGAGCTACCCGATGAAGAGGTAGAGGCAAGACAAGTGAAGCGCAGGGCGAGCGCGTACACCATCATCAGCAACGAGCTCTACAAGCACAGTGTTGGGGGCATTTACCAATGGTGCGTAAGCAAGTAAGAAGGAATCCGGTTGCTGATCGACATTCACCAGGATGAGTGCGGCCACCACGCATTGTCACGGGCCATAGTGGAAAAAGCATTTTGCCATGGGTTCTATTGGCCCACGACGCTGGAGGATGCCGAATAGATGGTCAAGGCATGCAACGGTTGCCAACGGTTCAGCCAGCAAAAGCACACTCCGTTTGTGGCACTCAAGACGATACCCATCACTTGGCCCTTCGTCGTCTGGGGGCTGGATATGGTCGACCCTTTCAAAATAGCCCGATCTGGCATGATGCACCTGCTGGTGGCGGTGGACAAGTTCACCAAGTGGACCGAGGCCAAACTAATAAAGAAGCTGGATGGGCCGACGGTGGTCAAGTTCTTCATAGACATAATCACGTGCTTCGGCAATGACACGAACTTCGCCAAAGGTGCTTTCGCACGCTTCTATGGAGATAAGGGCATCCATCTGGATCTCGCCTCCGTGGCACACCCCCAATCCAATAGGCAATGCAAGAAAGCAAATGGTTTGGTCCTAGCTGGAATCAAGCCCCGACACCAAACCACTGAAGGAATCTCCCGGATGCTGGATAGAGGAGTTGCTGGCTGTGGTATGGAGCCTACGCACCACGCCCAACCAGTCCACCGGCTACACCCCATTTTTCCTCGTCTATGGGGCGGAGGCGGTCCTGCCAACGAATATCGAGTTTGACGCACCCCGCAAGCTGTTATATTCAGAGCAGCAGGCCAAGGAAGCACGTGAGGAGAGCGTCGACCTTCTCTAAGAAGCAGACAAGCTGGCCTTATCGAGGTATGCCATCTACCAGCAGAGCCTGTGCCTTTACAACGCTAGCTGGATCCGCAACGTCTCGTTCCGCGAGGGCGACCTGGTGTTGCGGCTGGTGCAGGACACCAAAGGGATGCACAAGTTATGTCCACATTGGGAGGGCCCATTCATCATTAGCTGGGCGCTGCAGAACAACTCATACTACCTCATCATCGCCCGCCAGTCGGAAAAGAACAAGATGGACCGTTCAGGCGAAGAGTTTGAGCGCCCATAGAATGTGAACTTGCTTCACCCATTTTACACTTGAACGAGAAGTGTATGTATCTTACCTTTATGTAATGGACAAGCATGGAAGCCTCGACACAGTCTCGGGGACTCAGCAATAATTTAGCAAATGATGCTGCACAATTTGGCTTTTTCGGCTGGATTATTTTAACCTCGGAACCGGCAATCTCCACTAAGGACTCGCTTGTTGGCCCAGACGGCCGCGCGCTCCAAGCGGCAAAGTACTGTACGTGGCTCTAAGGGCTTCCTCTTTGGTTCCGGCTATAGACGGCAAGCCGACTGACAGATCTGGCAAGAGCAGAATGCTCGAAGACCCCTACATGAAAAATCCTCGAGGAAAACAAAAACGTCTGGACATTCCGGTTGCGCTCGCTCGCTCGAAGCTAATGACCAAAACCTGAAGTACTGTGCAGTACGCCTACTAGTTACCCCTTCGACTCTGGCTCATAGTTGGCAAGGGCACAGCATCAAACTGGCCAATGCTCACAGAGAAAAGGACAAAGTCATCAGCCTAGCACGAAACAACACGATTTCAAGCCTAGCAAACTTCAGATTACGATTCCTCTTATGTTTGCCTAACCAGGCAAACAAAATACTTGTTTTTTATCTTTGCATGAGCCAAAGTTTTAAGACGAGCGCCAGGGCCGGAGCCAAGCGCCTCCTAGACGGCAAAAGAGTAGGCTAAGGAGCTTCGACCCGGCTGTATCCTCCAGCCGGCCCGAACCTCGGGGACTACACCCTATGGGTGCGCTCGTGCGCCCCCACACAAAAACTTGCAAGAGACAACAACCCAAAGGACCTTCGAACCGACTGTATCCTCTAGCCGGACTAAACCTTGGGTACTACACCCTGTGGGTGTGCTAACGCGCCCCCACATAGAAGCAAGCAAACAACAAGTGCAGATCAAGCAAAATAGAAATTGCAGGCACAGGGCATGAGAAAATATCATAAGGGAGGAAATGCTCCCACCAGAATTTAGTACAAGACAAAGATAATTGTTCACCAACGAAAGAGGACAAGTTCTTCAACAACAAATACGGGGCCAAGGAGGTCTCTGGCGCAGCCGGGGCACCCGGGTCCGTCGCAGCCAGAGCCTCAGCATCTACCGTAGTGGGGCTGAAGTGGTACGGCTCCGTGCCAGCCGAGTCACTGAAGTCCCTGTCTAGCTGGACGAACCTCCCAATCTTCACGCCACAAGAGCGAATATCAGGAACCTCGGCACGGAGCTATTCATAGCTAGTCTGTTGACAGAATCCTTGAGAGAGGCTCCGCAGATCCACATCCGGGTACCAAGACTTCAGTAGGGCAAGCACCATCTCCGCGCCATCGCGTGCCGCCCACTCCCGTGCCACATCCATAAGGTCAGGGGTGCCAAAGAGCATCTCAGACAGAGCATCCATAGTGGTCGGCTGGTCTATGTCAGGCCAAACGTAGCCATAGACCTAGAGGGCACCGGTGCATAGCCTCTTGGCCTCCTCACTGACAACCACCACCAGCTCCTCCGGGTGGAGGTAACGCCCAACTTCCTCCTCGGGGATGCGCACCAATGCCTGGTTAGTCGCCTCAGGGTAATGAGCTGCACCCGGGAGAAGAAACAACAGTCAATGTCGGCTGCAGAAGATAAGGGGCAAAGCAGGTCTGGTTTGAAGTTACTTAATGACAACCATCTTGGCAATCTGACAGCTCCCATAGCGCCGCCCTCTCCTTGGCCTGAGAAGCCTCAAGAGTCTCCGCCTGAGTGGCGTGGAGCTTCTCAAGGTTAGTCAGCGCCTCGGTCCAAATGTCGGCCACCTTCTTGGCCTGGCCGGCCTTGACCTCCATCTGCTGCTGATGCGCAGCTAGCTGGCCGATCTGGTCCTAGTGAGCTTTGTTGGACTCCTCCAGCCGGGTAACCTCCCCCTTTATCCTGGCCACCTCCCGGTCATGGTCCTCCAAAAGAGCTGGAAGAGGGTACCCAATGGTCAACAAGAAGCGCGAGAAGTCACACAACCAGGAGGACACGGCAGAGGAAGCAATCTTACGACCCAAATCTTGCAAAGCCTTGGTAGCATCGGCGAGAGCCCTCTACAGAAAAGAAGGAAGTAAGAACCAACGAACCAGCTAAAGAGAAAGGCAACGAAAGATAGCAAAAATGGCAAGGGGATACATACCTCGAACGAGGCCCCTAGCGCCTTGGCCTGGCCAAGCCCTTGCTCCAACACCTCGACCAGGTGGCCAAGAGCTAGGGGCACCGCCTCAGAAAGCTGCGCCAAAGCAGGGTCTAGTGGCGGCGTGGCCCGGGCTGGCGTCCAGCCGGTGACCTAGAGTTCGTCGTTACTACCGGCGCCCGCACTGGATGCCCCCGGGGCTCTGCTGCCCGCACCATCCGCCGGCTGCGCGGAGGCCACCGGCTGCGGCACCTCTGCTGGCTCCTCCACCCGGTAGGCGGCGGAACCAGGTCCCGCCATCACGCCAAGGGGAGGGGTGATGTCTACGCACTTCTATTCTTGTAGACAGTTGTTGGGCCTCCAAGTGCAGAGGTTTGTAGAACAGCAGCAAGTTTTCCCTTAAGTGGATCACCCAAGGTTTATCGAACTCAGAGAGGAAGTGGTCAAAGGTATCCCCTCTCAAGCAACCCTGCAATCAAGATACAAGAAGTCTCTTGTGTCCCCAACACACCCAATACACTTGTGAGGTGTATAGGTGCACTAGTTCGGCGAAGAGATAGTGAAATACAAGTGGTATGGATAATTATAAGTGGTAACGGTGATAGAAAATAACTTGATGGCGTGGAAGAGACTAAAAGCAAACTAAAATAAAGATGGAAGCAAGCAAACATGTAATAGATCTAGTAGCAAACGGTGTTTCAATGCTTAGAAACAAGGCCTAGGGATCATACTTTCACTAGTGAACACTCTCATATAAATATCTTCTCTTTATGATACTACTCTAAACTACTCTTCGGTTGGACACTCTAATACATGGTAGGGCTATATGATGAGGACATCCATACTATTCCACTATCTCCTACTCCTATTCACAATGAAGATGTTGCTGCAAAGAACAAGTCCAATGAAATCAGGATTGGACCCATTACAAGAGCTCGTGCAAAGCTGATTGAGTAACAGGTGAATTCACTCTTAATTGAACCTGATGTTTTACTTAATGAGAACTTTATACTACCTAAGTCTATGCATCTTTGTATGATCAGGTTTATTGATAACACAAGAGTTGCGCGAGGAGGAGGAGGAGGAGAGTTGCAGCAAGAAGGACAAGCGCTGATTTCCAATATCAATAAGTGCGCGAGGGAGGAGCGGGAGGCAGGCGCACTAGGACGCAATGAGGAAATCACGTATGAGCAAGAGAGAGATGGCGCACCAAGAATTACATGTTTGAGGTGTTCCACGATGTTTGGACTGCGTGCCAATAAGGCCGAACCCATATATGGGTCGGTATGTATCAGTTTGAGTCGAACCGAGTCAGTTTGGGCCAAGTTATGGCTGTTTTTAGGCCCGTTTAGAGGGGAGGACGCCCCAGCCCTCATATAAACCTTCGTAGCCGTCACAAGTTAGGTTTTAGACCATGTTAAAATATTTTGGAGTTGTTTCTTTCATAGAACCTCTAGAATTACCCTGTGTTCGAATCTACCAACTATAATGGAGTGTGATCTGTTGTTCCAGTGGGAATTAGTAGATTGCAGACTACCGTTCGTGGTCACGGCTGCGTGCGCAAGAGTGTGGTGTTGTGAATATCCTACAAGGTTCAAGAGCTGTTGCATTGGCATCAAGGATCGAGCGGGAGAGATCATAGCTACGCACTAGTTATCTATCATCCACCATCACCATCGACAAGAGCTTGCTGAGAAGATCGGGCCACCCCATATCATCTTGGTATCAGATTTCCTCGTTGCCTCGGTAAGCAATCCACAATCCATCCATAGATTAGAGAGTGTTTTTCATCCTATACAGAAAAAGCCTCACAAAAAGAGTTGCCATAGCCTAGATTACATCATATTCGAGTAATAGTTGCTGGTCGCGTTCCTCTAATAGATTAGATCTAGATCTGTTCTTCGTAGATTTGTTTTCTAGTTGTTCTAGTTGTTTTCCACCATCTTTTTCCGCTACCATCAAGTCAGATCCGATCCAAGTAAAGAGTCCTAGTTGTGTACTACTTGGCGAGTTGGAATAAAAAAAATACAATCGGCTCGCTGCGTCACGCCTGACCGCAGACAAGTCTATGCTCCAGCGTCACACAAAAAATCCGAAAAAAAATCGAACCGTCGCCATACCACAGACCAGCCTGTGCTAGTACGAGAAAAAAAAATTCTGCCGCCATCCTGCCACGGCAGGATTTTAGGCCGCTTTGCTGCCGTGGCAGAGACCAATTCTCAGGTCAAAAAAAAATTTTGTTTATTTTTTTTACTGAGTCAACATAGCGTACCTATCCTTGTGAGCCTTAGTAAGCCTTTCTTTGTGTCTATAACTATCCTACGAGACTAGCGTGCTTAGTGCTCTGCAGGCTGCTCAGTTAGCAATCTTGTGCCCGTTTCGTTGAGACATTGCTAGAGTCTCTCCTTGTGCATTGCAACATGAGCATTCCTCTGACATACCTTACTTTTTTGAGCTCATTTTCATAGTTGCAATAGCCCCATTTATCTCCACCGTGTGTGTTTCCGTGGGTCTATGTCATACGATCAGCACTAGGACTTGTTTGTGGTGTAGATAGGATACCATACCTATAGCTCCACGATAAATAACCTGTGTGCCCTGTGATCGTTCTCTATACCTTTGATATTCACTTCATCACTTCACTGCATCAGTCTTTGATTATGTTTGGTAGAACATCTCTATTCACTTTGGAACGGTAAGATCTTCTTTCCTATCAGTTGTGAGTGAGTTGTGAGAGTTTCCACCATACTGATTTTGATTTTTGCACTAACTTACTAATCATGTATTTGAGTGATGATGAAATTGTGTCACAGAAAAGCAGGTGGGGGAGCTTGTTACTTGGAGAGAGTTAGTTGATAGAAATATCACCGACATACAAGATGCTGTGGAGAATAATACTGGAGCCATCAATAATATTCAGACGCAACTGACTGCTATGAATGTCAACTTTGCCACTTTGCAGCGTTCCATTGAGGCAATTCAGGCAACACTCTAACCCGGACTGGCACAACATGATGATGGGTATGAGGACTTTGATGAGGGGAGTGCGGCTGATGTGGCTCCACATCGTGGCAGGGGACGTGCAAATCCCCTGCACCTGCGGCTGCTCCTCCATATGGCTGTGGGTATGCTCCTCTTGGACGTGCCCAGCGTGCTTACAATCCAGCTGATGATAGTTTGGGCAAGCCCAAGTTCTCAATTCCTTCGTTCAATGGCTCGCTTGATCCTGAGGATTATATTACTTGGGAGTTGAAGATTGAAAAGCTCTGGCGTTTATTTGATTACCCAGAAGACAAGAAGGTCAAACTTGCTGCATCAGAATTTGATGGTTACGTTTGCGTTGGTGGGAAGCTATTGTGCAGAATAGACGGAACGACAATGAACTTCCTGTGAGGGATTGGCGTGAGATGAAGGCCATCATGGTGGATCATTTTGTTCCCTCCAATTATTTGCGTTCTGTGTTTGACAAGCTCACACAGTTGAGGCAAGGCACAATGACAGTTGATGAGTACTACATGGAGATGGAGATGCTTATGCAACGTGCTAATATTCGTGAATCATGAGAGATGACGATGCAACGTTTCCTCAACAATTTGAAGCTTCAAATCAAGAGTATTGTGCGTTATCACAAGTATGAGACAATGAACGAGCTGCTGCACCATGCTAGAGAGGCCGAGTCCCAGCTGGCTGAAAAAGGCAACATCACGTGCTCGATTTCCATCTTCTAGCAGATTTTCGGCCAGATCTACACCTCCCCCTGTCATGCCACTAGCTGCTGTTCCGTTTACACCATCGGCCAAACCAGCAAGTACACCTTCGTTTGGTTCTAATACTCAGAAACCCGCTGCTCTTGCTGCTAGCTCGGGTTCCAACATGTCTACTGCACGTACTCGTGATGTGGTGTGCCATACTTGTGGAGGCAGAGGTCACTACAAGAAGGATTGTCCAAACAGCAAGGTTATGTTTGTTAATGAACAAGGTGAAGTAGAAAGTTGAGATGAAGCTTCTGATGATGATATTGATGACGGCGAGGGTGGTGCTGATGCATATGCTGAGCGTGCACCAACTATCGTCGTGTCTTCACGTGTACTTAGTGTGCAACCGGTTGAGGAATCCCAGCGTTGCAACTTGTTCCAAACAAAAGCTCTAGTTGGACCAAATAAAGCTTGCAAGGTCATTATTGATGGAGGTAGCTGCAGAAATCTTGCAAGTAAGGAATTATGTGCCAAACTGAATTTGACATACTTACCTCATCCCAAGCCATACTAAATACAATGGTTGAGCAACAATGGTGAGATGAAGGTAAATCATATGGTACGAGTGAACTTTCAAATAGGGCCCTACAAAGATTCTATTGATTTTGAAGTGGTTCCTATGACTGTTTGTCACCTACTATTGGGTCGGACATGGCTCTATGATCGCCATGTGCAACACAATGGCCGAGCCAATACGTATCACTTGGAATTCAAAGGAAAGAAGATTACTATGCAGCCAATGACACCACAAGAAATTGTGAATGATTCTCACCAGAAGATAGAGGTGAACCTGAAGGAAGATACTACCACTCGGCGAGATTGCGTGACAGCTGTTCCTGATGTAATTGAGCCTAAATTGAGTGATATAACAAAAAGTGAGAGAGTGCCTGGTTTATTAATATTAGCCACTAAGGAAGATATGAGAGAATTTCGTGAGGATCCTACAGCCATGCCACTTGTGCTCATGTATAAGGGCGAGGTATTGGTTTCTAACGACATGACCCCTATTTCTCTTGGTGTCTCTTCTGTTCTGCAGGACTTTGGGGATGTGTTTCCAGAAGATGTACCCGCAGGCTTACCTCCATTGCGTGGTATAGAACATCAAGTGGACTTGATTCCTGGCGCCACACTTCCCAACCGTGCACCCTACAGGACTAATCCCGAAGAAACTAAGGAAATTCAGAAGCAAGTACAAGCGTTGCTGGATAAAGGGTACATTCGTGTTTCTCTTAGCCCTTGTGATGTTCCTGTTATTTTAGTTCCTACGAAAGATGGTACATGGCGCATGTGTGTTGACTGTAGAGCGATTAATAACATCACTATTCGATATCGTCATCCTATTCCACGCTTAGAGGATATGCATGAATTGAGTGGTGCTGCTGTTTTCTCTAAAATTGACTTGCGTAGTGGTTATCATCAAATTAGGATGAAAGAAGGGGATGAATGGAAAACTGCTTTCAAAACTAAATTCGGCTTGTATGAGTGGTTAGTCATGCCGTTTGGCCTTACTAATGCACCTAGTACTTTCATGCGTTTGATGAATCATGTTTTGAGAGAGTTTATTGGTCGTTTTGTGGTTGTTTACTTTGATGATATACTCATCTACAGCCACACCGAATCAGAACATTGCACTCATATTAGACAAGTTTTTCAAGTGTTACGTGATAATAAACTGTATGCTAATCTTGAGAAGTGTACATTTGCAAAAGATAAGGTCATATTCCTAGGATTTGTTGTTTCTAAGCATGGAGTAGAGGTAGATCAATCTAAAATTGAATCAATTCAGAATTGGCCTACTCCAATGAATGTAAGTCAAGTGCGTAGATTCCACGATCTCGCTGGTTTCTATAGGCGCTTTGTGAAAGATTTTAGCACCATTGCTGCACCATTAAATGATTTGACAAAGAAAGGTGTTCCTTTTGTACGGGGCGCGGCCCAAGACATTGCATTTGATACATTGAAACGTTTGCTTACTTCTGCACCATTGCTTGCATTACCTGATTTTTCGAAGCAATTTGAAGTTGAATGTGATGCTAGTGGTATAGGCATAGGTGGCGTTTTGATGCAAGAGGGACGGCCTATAGCTTATTTTTCTGAGAAACTGACTGGTGCTCGTTTGAATTATTCAATCTATGATAAAGAATTGTATGCACTTGTGAGAGTACTTGAAGTTTGGCAACATTATTTGTGGCCAAAGGAATTCATCATACATTCTGATCATGAAGCATTGAAATACTTGAAAGCTCAATCAAACTGGCATAGAAGATTAGCTAAATGGGTTGAGTTCATTGAGTCTTTTCCGTACATCATTAATTATAAGAAGGGAAAAGAGAATGTTGTTGCTGATGCTCTATCTAGGAAGAACATGCTATTAACCAATCTTGATGTTAAAATTCCTGGATTAGAAGCTATTTGTGCACTTTATGCAACTGACCATGATTTTTCTGAACCATATCGTTTATGTGCTCTTAGAAACGCATGGGATAAGTATCATATACATGATGGATATTTGTTTCAAGCTAACAAACTATGTATTCCAGAATCGTCATTGCGTTTGTTCTTAGTGCAGGAATCACATGCTGGTGGTTTGATGGGTCACTTTGGGCGTGAGAAGACGTTGCTCATGCTTGCTGATCATTTTTATTGGCCCAAGATGAGGTGTGATGTGTACAGATTTGTGAGCAGATGCATTACTTGCCACAAGTCGAAATCCAAGCTGAAGCCTGATGGTTTGTATACACCCCTCTCTGCACCTACTACTCCATGGGAAGACATTAGTATGGATTTTGTGCTAGGTCTACCTAAAACTCAGAGAGGTCATGATTCTATATTTGTGGTAGTGGATAGGTTCTCTAAGATGGCTCATTTTATTGCCTGCCAAAAAAGCGACGATGCATCGCATGTTGCTAACCTGTTTTTCAGGGACATCGTGAGATTACATGGAGTACCAATGACGATTGTTTCTGACTGTGATGTGAAGTTCATGAGCTACTTTTGGAAGACCTTATGGGGGAAGCTAGGAACGAAGTTGCTGTTCAGTACTACATGTCACCCCCAAATAGATGGTCAAACGGAGGTGGTGAATAGAACATTGTCACAGCTACTAAGGACCATGATTAAAAAGAATCTGCGGGAGTGGGAAGAGTGTTTGC
This sequence comes from Avena eriantha, assembly GCA_910589775.1. NCBI lineage: Eukaryota > Viridiplantae > Streptophyta > Magnoliopsida > Poales > Poaceae > Avena > Avena eriantha. The sequence goes on along the minus strand of OU342741.1, from coordinate 269,562,169 downwards.
CACATGTTGAGTTCGCTTACAACAGGGCTGTGCATTCAACTACTCAGCTTTGTCCTTTTGAGGTGGTGTATGGCTTCAAGCCATTAACGCCACTCGATATGTTGCCTCTGCCATTACATGAGAGAGTTGATATGGAGGCATCAAAACGTGCTGATTATGTGAAGAAAATACATGAGAAGACTCGAGAGGCTATTGAGAAGAAAGGCAAGAACATTGCTGCTGCAAGGAATCAAGCAAGAAAAGAAGTGTTGTTCGATCCTAGAGATATGGTTTGGGTGCATCTACGCAAGGACAGATTTCCACTACTTTGCAAGTCCAAGTTGAAGCCACGTGGTGCTGGTCCTTACAAAGTGCTAGCCAAAATTAATGATAATGCCTATTCAGTTGATATACCTATTGAGGAGTTTGGTGGTGCTAGCAACAGCTTCAACGTTCCTGATTTATCACATATGCTGGAGAAGACCTTGGAGCGTCGAGGTCGACGCCTTTTGAAGGGGGGGAGATGATGAGGACATCCATACTATTCCACTATCTCCTACTCCTATTCACAGTGAAGATGTTGCTGCAAAGAACAAGTCCAATGAAATCAGGATTGGACCATTTACAAGAGCTCGTGCAAAGCTGATTGAGCAACAAGTGAATTCACTCTTAATTGAACCTGATGTTTTACTTAATGAGAACTTTATACTATGTAAGTCTATGCATCTTTGTATGATCAGGTTTATTGATAACACAAGCGTTGCGCGAGGAGGAGGAGAGTTGCAGCAAGAAGGACAAGCGCTGATTTCCAATATCAACAAGTGCGCGAGGGAGGAGCGAGAGGCAGGCGCACTAGGACGCAATGAGGAAATCACGTATGAGCAAGAGAGAGAGATGGCGCACCAAGAATTACATGTTTGAGGTGTTCCACGATGTTTGGACTGCGTGCCAATAAGGCCGAACCCATATATGGGTCGGTATGTATCAGTTTGAGTCGAACTGAGTCAGTTTGGGCCAAGTTATGGCTGTTTTTAGGCCCGTTTAGAGGGGAGGACGCCCAAGCCGTCATATAAACCTCCGTAGCCGTCACAAGTTAGGTTTTAGACCACGTTAAAATATTTTGGAGTTGTTTCTTTCATAGAACCTCTGGAATTACCCTGTGTTCGAATCTACCAACTATAATTGATTGTGATCTGTTGTTCCATTGGGAATTAGTAGATTGCAGACTAGGGCTATAACAGCACACCTCAAAGTAAGCCTTTCACATCTAGAAAACCCCACACTATCACCTTGAGTACTAGATGAGTCCAACAAACACCACAATTTCATAGAAACATCCAACTCCAAATATAACTCATAACAAGTATCTGAAATCTCTAGCCTAAGTGCCACCATGGTGAGCACGCTGTCACTTTCACACACATGGGGAGAGTAGAGATCTATTAAGCACTTGAGTAGCAAGGTAGATCTACTAGATTACAAAGCTCATGATCACAATATGATCATGCATAGAGAGAGAGATGAAGACATAGCTATCGGTAGAACCCTTAGCCTCGAGAGAGAACTACTCCCTCCTCATCATGGGAATCAACAATGGTGATGGAGATGGCGGTGGAGATCGATGGAGATGGCTCCGGGGGCAATTCCCCGTCCCGGCAGGGTGCCGGAACAGAGACTTTCTGTCCCCCGAATCACCCCTTCGGTGGCGGCGGCGCTGCGGAACTTTTCGTGGCCGGAGGCTTGATTATTTAGGGTTTATGCCTCGGGAGGCTTCTTATAGGCCAGAGGGCAAGGTCGGTGGGTGGCCAGGGGGCCCACACCATGCCCTGGCACGGCCTAGGTGGACCCGTGCCTAGGGGTGGTGTGGCCACCCTATGGCCCCTCTCCGACTCTCCTTATGGCTCTGTGGGTCTTCCGGGAAAATAGTAACTTTCGCTTTTGTCCCGTCCAATTCCGAGAATATTCATTTTCTGACTTCCTGGAACCAAAAACAGCAGAAAACAGGCAACTGGCACTATGACTCTTGTTAATAGGTTAGTCCAAGAAATCATATGAAAAGTACTCCAAAGTGTTGACAAAACACAAGAAAGTAGATAAAACCAAGCATGGAACATAAAAAATTATAGATACATTTACAATGTATCAAGGGGTGGCCGCACCACCGCGCCCAGGCAAGAGCGCCTCGGCGAGCCAGGAGATGGCGCTGGCCCGGTGCAGCGTCATGGGTGCAGCCAATGGCACCGCCTCCGCCGCGTCCGCATCAGCCTTAGCGGGCGGAGCCTCGGGAGCCGTAGCCGGTGCGGCGGAGCCCTCAGCCCCGGCAGGCGGAGAGGCGGACGCGGTGGCGATGGCCATGGAGCCAGGCAAGGCCATCACCTCACTACACAAAGGACAAGGGCGCGATGAGCAAGTGCAAGCCTACCACTACAAGCAAAGGATACCAGAGCACATACCCGGCGATGCTCAGCGTGGTGGCCGTAGCTCTTGGGCAGCGACTCTTCTTCGCGACACCGCCAGCCGAGGCAGCGCTGGTCGAGGCGGCCCGCTTCCCCCTTGCCCTTGGCACGACAGCTTCAACACACACACAAAAATATCAAGTTTACGGCTAACACAAGAGGAGCGAGGCAGCAAGGATAGGGAAAGGTTTCTCACCGTGTGGGAACTCGCATCCCTCGTTAGCTCGGGTGGGGAACCGCTCCAGCTCTGTCTGCGGGTACTACAAAGGCTTGAAGTCCGCAGAAAAGAGAGGGAGCTCACCATCCCCATGCCGTGCTCTGCTAGCGATGCCGTAAACAGTTACTCAACAAGGGAAGATAAGAGGCACGGAACAAAAATTTCTCGAGAAAAATTCACTCGGAGAAGAAGAGGAGAGGCTTACCTTCGGTGGCAGCCAGCCATGGTGGTACGGCCGGCAGGAGAACTCTCAGTCCTCTGCCAGCATCTCCTTCGAGATGGCAGTGAGCCACTCGCGAAGGGCCACGAATGGGACGTCCAGCCGGGAGACCCGGGTGCGATCCAGATTGTCGGAGAGGTGGCACATCTTGTGCGACCGCTGTTGCAGCGGGAGCACATGGCTCACCATCCAGGATAGCATAATGTCCCGGGCGGTGAGCCGCTCCTTCTGTACTAGCACCGCCACACGGGCGGCCATCCGGTCGATGTCCGCCTAGGCGTCCAAGTTCTAGACAGATGAGGCCTTCCAGGTGGAAGGGACATTCACGAAGATCAGGATCTTGATCCAATCAACCTCAGTGGTGTTGTGCACATAGAAGTACGAGCGCTGCCACAACTTAACGGTGTCTAGGAGGTCCAGCCACAGCATCACCGTTGATGGCTGTGAGTAGATGGTGCAGCAGACCATCTTCGTCAGTGGCCCGGCTTTCCCCACCAACTGGACCTTGAAGTGGAAAAACTTTAAGAAGTTCGCCGCATTGAGGCAAACACCAAGGTAGGCCTTGCAGCAAGCCGCGTGGTGCGACAGCATCACGACAGTGTTGGCCCTAGAGTGATGGAGCGGGAGGTCGAAGGAGACGAGCAGCTCCAGGACAAACCTGCTCAGTAGCAGCCCGAGGCCGTGAGCGAAGTGGGCGAGGAACACGACAGCCTCGCCGGGCCAGGGGTTGGGCACCCGCTCGCTCTCCGACACGAGGCGGTGCTTCACCAGGTGTTCTGGTTTGAGTAATTTCCCCCGCCAGTACTTTTGCACGAGCTCCTCGGTCACATAGGAGCCGCACCACCCGTCAGCATGCTCTGGCAGCATCTTGTCAATGCTGGTGGTCATGTTGGAAAAGCGCGAGCCCGTCGTCGTGGTGGAAGAGGGCTGACACCGACGACCAAGAAACAACGGCGCAAGCAAGTAGAGAGAAGACAGAACACGAAGGAGGGAAGAAGCGTGAGCGCAGGAAGATGAAGTGAGGGAGACCACTCCCCTGTGCCCCATTTTATCGAGGCAGAGGAGGTGCGACAACTGCCCTCCCACCCCACCACGTGGCAAGCAACTACCCCACTTCCTCACGATGCTTCGATGCGGATCACATGCGCCGGCATTGCGTCCATAGAAGATCCTGCAGGAGTTACTACGGGAGGCAAACCACGCCCACGATCTCCGAGCAACCGCAATGATGAAGGCGTGCGCGCAAAAAACTGCCGCGACAGGCCAAGAGGTCAAACTGATGCGACGCGCACCAGAAATGGCAGGGGTGGCTAATGCAGGCACTGACGACAACAAACAGGCGATCAATCTCCCTGCCGGATGCGGCAGCCGGTCCATGAAGTCACCACTCACACCCTGTGGGTGGACCATCGGCTCTGTAGCCGGTAAACCCCAATTGGGAAACAACGAAGAATCTCTAGACGGTAGAAGACAAGGACTACAAGACAAAACCAACAAGTTTTTGTGTCGACCAATCACTTCAAACTAGACCAATGAGCACGCAAGAACTTCTCCACGAGGCGAATTCCCAACGCGCTCGGGGACTAGTGTCGGGGGATGACACCTGGGTAGGCCAAGACAGGCTCAGCTGGCCGGCTCCAAGGAGCTCTGGCCGTCTGGGTCCAAGACAAGGAATCACAGCTAGGTGGAATTCCCCACCCAGTCTGCATTCAAGTTTCCCCGGCTGGCCCGTCTAGCTGGGTAGCCAGAAGAACCGGCTGGGAGGTCGCTCCTAGCCGGCCGCCTCGGATCCGCTGGCCAAGGTACCAGGGAGGTGACGCTCCTTGCTGAGCGCATCTCTGACCGGACAGGCTGGCTCGCCCGATCAGCGCTACCAGACAACTACGCCAAAGCTGGATGCTGACGAGTAAAGCTCCAGCTGATGAGTAAAGCTTCAGCTGACGGACAAAGTGTCGGCTACGAAGAAAGCGCTAGCTGACGAATAAAGCAAAGGCGTAGGACACTGTGGCGATGTCCTCCCTGTATTGGAGGCTTGACTGGGCCCGAGCCTACCGTTCGGGCCCATCCAGCCGGCCCACTTTGTAAACCCAAATCCAAACAGTAAACCCTAGAGCCCACTTTGTAAGCTACCTCTCCCAACCAGTATATAAGGGGAGGTAGCGCTAGGGTTCTAGTAGACAATTACAAGTTAGACGTTCTCGAGATTGGACAAGTTGTGTAGTTCCTCTTCTTCCTCTAGCCAGGAGCAGCTAAGGAAACAGCTCAAGGAGCACCTGTATTGGGCATTCACCCCTGATAGTACATCCTTGCAGGAGTAGGAGCGTTACCTCGACAAGAGAACTCCGAACCCGGATACATTGCTGTGTTTGTAGTATCTGCGCCCAACCCATTGCGAGTAGCCACCGATAGCATCCTGATTGTCCCCTCTCATGCCATCCCCGATGGCACTGCCGTGTTCCACACCATGACAATCTCCGAATTTCTAGTGTAGGGTACTGCAAGTTAACGACCAACTATAGGACAGGACCTTTTTGGTCCAGCTGTATAGTTGTAGCCATATAGATATCGACGACATCTACCCTTTGATGTTCAAGGTACTGTAAGTTTAATGACCAACTATACAGCGGGACCTTTTTGGTCCGGTCGTATAGTTACACCCATATAGTTGGGAAAACCCCTCAAATGCCAACTGGAAGATAACCATTGCTCAAAATTTCATAATTTCTTCTTTATTCTTCTTCTAAAAACCTCGAAACACCACCTGGGAGCTTCTCCCATGTTTTAGAGAAGCCGAGCGTATGTAAACAATAAAGAACTATCTCAGAAATTCCTTAAGTTGTAATTCTCTTTATTAGTTCATGTTTTCTTTTCGTTTTGTTTCATTAGTTGGGTCAACAAACTTCGTTCGTACACCAACCGTTGTCTTTTATTTTGTGTGTTATTTTCGCAGGGACTTGAACCTTGTGTGACGACGTGTACGGTAGTGCCAACCGTGCAAACACTCGCATGAGCCACTTGGTTGCTTCAATTCAACGTTTCAACAATTAGTGTCTGGTAAAACCTTCCAACTCGAACCTCTTTTAAATAAGCACATAGGGGCTACACACTCGTGTCTCGTATCCTGTTTCACTTGCACCTCATCACAATCTAGGAAAGGCCACTTCTAGAACTAGTTTATTGACTTAAGCGTGGTGCTTAGGTTGATGAATCAACTCAGTGGGAATTGTATTTTTATCACTTGTGAGCCAAACCCGTGTCTTCAAAAACACAAAAATATTTTTTCTTCTTTCTAGTCTTGTTCCTACCAGGTTCTTAAGGAAGGCATACACCAGATCGTGAAGCATTCATTGAAGCAAAGGTTATTTGTCCATCAAAGTAGAGGTTAAAAGCACCTCAACGATAAAGTGTGTTACCCTTGCTTTAACTTAAGCTTGGGGAGGTAACCACTTCTTATACTCTCTTTTGATAACTGCATTTTCTCTTTTGTTTTCATGATCTTCTCAAGTTGGTATTCTTAGCTTGGGGAGGTTATTTTGCATGCGTAGAGTCTTGTTTATGAATGCTATTGTGTATCCCTCTGTTTATGAATGCTTGCTTAGGTGAGTTTTTGTTCATATTTATATAAGGGATATACTTGCTCATGTTAGGCCCCATAGGAGACAAGCCATAGCTTTGATGCACCTTGTTCAACTTTTATCTAGCTTGTGAAAAATATTGTGATCCTCTAAATATACATTGCCATGTTCTCTACATTTTGAAAAGAAAAAAATATAATAAAGAAGTTCTTTGAAACTTGCTAGTTGTCACTGTTCAAAATTGTCTTAAGTGAATGGTTATGGAGTAACACAACCCCGTAGTATTGGAAATGATGGTCTTAATAGATGCTTACCGAGTGAGTTGTGAAATAAGAAATGATGTTTCAAAGTTTCGAGATTACATATGCCAAAAAATTTCCTTGGATTTGCTTTATGCGTGTCTTGCGCCACTGTCGCACAACATGGGATGCTAACAACTCCACTGGCCTTTGTACAATCCAAAAAGAGGAAACTCTTGGAGTCTGGCTATGAGTTGCTCAACATATGTAGCAAAAATGCTATATTTGGGTATGCATTGGTATTCTCATGGGCCTACGTTAAAACCAAAAGTTGGAATACTCCTCTAACCGTCATGAGAAATCATTATACCGAAAAGGGGAACCTTGGTAATGGTCATGAGTGTCCTTCCTAGCCTATACAGTCTCGATTGAACATATACACTCTTTTGGCATGGTCTCGTTACTAAGAAATATATTTTCTATGAGCTCAACAATCGAAGTTTGCACTTGAGAGACTTTAATAGATGGTATGAGTGGGCAACATTGGAAAACTCTATTTCTATTTATGCTTGACAACCAACCGTGTTCAGCTTTTCCTTATACAAATAAAAATAGAAAATACAATAAAGTGCGTACAGAAGGATCACAAGTTTACTTGCAAGCTAGATTTAACTTTGACATGGGGCATAGAAGCTTTTGACTAATCTCTAGTGGTTTGGAATAATATAACTGAGCTTATATTGCCTTATATGATTATGTGCTCTCTTGCTTTGAGATTGCACGAAAAAACAATGACACGGTGCATTGATTTCAAATGATAAGCAAGATCACATCCATTAAGTTATCAATCCCTTTTGCTCGAGGCTGAGCAAGATCTAGCTTGGGGAAGTTGATGGTTGTGATAATACAACACTTTTTAGAAATATAAACTGTGTCATTTGCCTATCATATCATGCTCCATCTAACTATTGCTATGCATGATATGCATCATTACTTGTTTTTATTAAATTCAATATGAGCTTTACACATTTAGTAATTTAGGTAGAATTTTATCCCTCTTACATGTCTTTGACATGTGTGCAGGTGTTTATGATGATTATAGTTAAAACAAAGGCAAAAGGAACAAAGAGAGCATAGTATGGAGGAGCTGCAGGGACCAGACTTAGCCATTTGAGGTGTTGGAAAAGTGAATTTTTACAACTTCTCAAAATAAATATTCAAGAACACAGGGTTGTAGCACTCGACGAGGCGAATTCAACGATCCCAAGAACACCCAAAACGGAGTTTGTATGAAGAAATGGCGACCAAAATACTAAAGAATACCGAAGGTTTAACGACCAGCTATACGGCGGGAGCAAAAATTCCGGCCGTATAGCTCCCACGGTATAGTTGAAAAAAAGGTCGCAAACGACGGGATTTCGCCCTCCGGAAGCTTCAGAACCTTCCCTAAGTCATATGATGGTATTGGGGGACCCTAGGGCACCCCCAAGGCCTATATAAAGGAGGGTGGAGTCAAAGAAGAGAGGATGCCACCATACACCATATACAAGATCTAGATCCCATCTAGTGCCTCCACGGCAGCACCCTGCCGCCATGCCGCCTCCATAGCCTCTACAGCTCCACCAAGATCTAGATCTCCATCAACACCATCAAGCCATCCAAGCAAGAAGAGGAGGAGAAGGAGGACACCGCCATCACCATGCTGATGCCACCATCACCATGCCATCATCACCATCTCCATCGCTGCTACTCCTTCATCCTTCCCCATCATGATCTCCGTGATGGGTTGTAACATGGCTTGAACCCCATTTTATTAATGTTATGATGATTTGAGTAATCGAAGTGTGCTATGTTCTTGTTAATTAATATGTTTGTGCTTTATCTTTACATTGTTCTATTCATGATATTATTCTAGTGATTGGAGGCGTCCAATCCATTGTTGAGGAATTTACTAGGGATTCACGGAGTGTCACAAAACTTATCATTAGTCTCTGCTCTTCCATGGGTAGAACTAATAGGCTATTTGCTATAAGTGATTTATGGAGGCAATAGCAGCTTAGGGTGCACCGCCCAGAATTCCCTCAAGATCACTCATGATATAGATAAGTATAGTGTTGTGAATTGCTTGACCCCAAAGTGACAGACGGGATATCTTGTGACTATCACACTTTCTTAGGAGTATGGTTGTCCATAGAACTTAATGATGAGGATAGAATCATGGATCATGCTGATTTCGAGTGTTTGAACTGGAAAGAAATATTGAGCCTCGTTGAAAAATATCACAAGGTGAATTCGTTCCTAGTTGGAGATGATACTTTGATTTATAAGAGCTTTATACTACCTAAATCATGGTGTTATTGTTTGACTAGGTTGGGCATCTATCGGACTAGCGCCAGCGGGATGAGAGGGAGGAAGGCGACCGAGAGATGGAAGATGCATTAGGAGGCAATAAGGAGAGCAAGCATGATCAAGAGAGATATGTGGCGCGCCAGGACACGTTTGAGGTGCACCACGACATATGGCATGCGCGCCAAGTAAGCCGAACTCATCTATGGGTCGGTATGTATTAGTTTGAGTCAAACCGGGTCAGTTTGGGCCAAGGTATGGCTATTTTTAGGCCCGTTTAGAGGGGAGGACGCCCCAACCCTCATATAAACCTCCGTAGCCGCTGTAGTTAGGGTTTTAGACCACATTATAATATTTTGGAGTTGATTCTTTCATATAACCTCTGAAATTACCCTGTGTTCAAATTCTACAACTATAATTGAGTGTGATCTGTTGTTCTATTGGGAATTAGTAGATTGCATACTATCGTTCGTGGTCACGGCTGCGTGCACAAGAGTGTGCTGTTGTGAATATCCTACAAGGTTCAAGATCTGTTGCACTAGCATCAGGGATCAAGCGGGAGAGATCATAGCTACGCACTAGTTATCTACCATCCACCATACCATCGACAAGAGCTTGCTGAGAAGATCGGGCCACCCCATATCATCTTGGTATCAGATTTCCTCATTGCCTCGGTAAGCAATCCGCAATCCATCCATAGATTAGATCTTGTTTTTCGTCCTATATAGAAAAAGCCCCACAAAAAGAGTTGCCATAGCCTAGATTACATCGTATTCGAGTAATAGTTGCTAGTCGTGTTCCTCTATTAGTTTAGATCTAGATATGTTCTTCATAGATTTGTTTTTTGCTTTCTAGTTGTTCTAGTCGAGTTCCCCATCAATTGTTTCCGCCACCATCAAGTCATATTCAATCCAAGCAAAGAGTCCTAGTTGTGTACTACTTGGCAAGTCGGAATTGCAAAAAAAAATTCATGCCGACTGTCGCGGCACAGAAAACGCCCGTTTTTCTGCCGCGAGTCCGTGTCTGCCACATATCTGATTTCCTGCCGCGGCACGTTTTCGTGCTGTTTTTGTGCCGCGGCACGCGTTCTGCCGCGAGGTATAGATTTTTCTGCCACGACACAGTTTTGCCCCTTTTTTCTGCCGCGGCAGCCATATAAAAAATTGTGAAATTTTGCAATTTTCCCAACCTTAGCTACAGCCATTCTATTTCATAAGTGTAGGAACTTTCCCATTGAGACTAGTTTCCGCTCCTACAGGCTGATCCTAGGATTTTGGTGTTGTGCTTTCTAATTTGGCCGTGTGTGACATATATTCAAAAAAATAGAGAAAAAAGCAACATAGCAAAAGAAAAAGCAAAAAGAAAAAGAAGGTATGTAAAAGAAATAGCAAAAGAAAAGGATAATTGAGCAAGAGGCCTAGTGATATATTTGTGCACCGGTAGATTGAGCAATCTTGTGCCTATTTACTTTGAGCTTTGCTAGTGTCTCTCTAGCGTAGTTGCATTGCCACGTTTATCTCCACGTGTGTGTTTCTTGGGTTTTTGTACGATCGGCACTAGGACTTGTTTACGGTGTAGATAGGATACCATACCTATAGCTCCACCATAAATAATCTATGTGCCCTGCGATCGTTCTCTGTACCTTTGATATTCACTTCATCACAATAGTGCATACGTCTTTGATTCCGATTGGTAAAGCATCTCTATTCACTTTGGAACGGTAAGATCTCCTTTCTTGTTAGTTGTGAGTGAGTTGTGAGAGCTCCACCACCAGATTTTGGTTTTGTGCACTAATGTACTAATCATGTCTTCTAGTAGTGTTGATGTGATGCAGAAAAAGGATGCAGATGATTATCCATTTCCATTACAATCCTACTGCAGCAACATATTTTGGTAAGAGGAGTCAGGAGTGGTACCTACATCAGGTTTGTTCCACTTCATCACAGAAATTAGTGGTAGACAAGCTGCTACTACCATTGATACTTGTTCTTACATAAGTTTTGTTAGTGCTGAGGTTGTTGAAAAGCTACAATTGTACACAAGTGCATTAAAAAACATTTATGTTAGCAACTTATGGTCATGCACTCCCAGTTACTCAGATCGCATCTGTTCCACTCACCATTTATGGTCCTAGGAGGGAGATTTCTTGTTTTGTCATTCCTAGAACATTTAACTCCTGTCATATCATGTTGGGAACAAAGTGGTGTAATCAATTTCAGGTTGTGTTTGGTAGTGAGTGTTCTGATCCTTCGATCGTTTGGAATGATAAGCACACTTGGTTATCACGTACATGTATTAAGCAATTTCATCAGATTAGGCATCAAAACATATGTGCACCTGTAACCACCAACATAAAACCACATGTTGATCCTGTCGTAGAAGAACCGAGAGTGAGATTTGATGAGACAAATGAGGCTTTTCTAATGTAATCATCTCTACTCCTAGTGTTGTTTCTAGTGATCTCCAGGTTGCTTTTGAAGAAAGGGAGTCGTCTATTTTACAACCTGTATCAATAGACTATGCATTGTCACTTCTGGAGAATGTGTTAGTACCTACTACAACTGAGGAGATTGTTGATGACATTGGTACTGATTTGGAGTTTCAGCCAATATGTGCGACATATTGTGAGTCTTTTCCTTTACTGAAGCCTCCTTGTGATTTGCATTGCACTAATGTTTCAACATCATGTGATAGTTTACCCAATTCAAATTTTGATCATGTGGTACTGATTACACATAAAGAAATAATTGCTCGAATACCACCTACTGATATTGTGTATGAGTATGAGGTGTGCTATAGATAAGATTTCTGAAATTTCATTTCTGAATTCTAGCACATATTCTCCTTGTTTCACTTTCAATCTGATTGGTGAATATAGCATGCATGAAAATTTTCTTGTGGATCACATATGCATTACTTGTGATAGAATCGCTGAACTGAAACATGCTATTTTCAGCCATACATGTTGTGTGTCGACGACTTTGTGTTGTGGGATATATGCTAAATTTTGTGATAATATATGAAACTAAAGTCAGATGTAGTTGATATAATGCAGCCAACACAAGTAATTTTACCTATGTTGGATCGTTGTAATCTTGCTAGAATAGAACCCAAGATTTCATATTCGTTGTGTTTGTCCAAAAATTTGTTGTCTAGTTGTGCTAATGCTTTATACTTCACTTATATTTGCAAATTGAGTTGCATTTTACATACTGGACAACATGATCATGTTCATAATAATCAGAGTAGCACAGTTGAAGCATGACATGAATCAATTTGGTTTTCACACATATTGATTTGGTTTGGTCTTGTTCATAAATTTGATAATAGATCTTCTTTGAGAAAACTGATTTTAATATTGAACAACAAGACTATATATCTATTTGTTTTTCACCATAATCATGATTCTTCGTACTTCACTTATACCTGCAATTTAAGTTGCTTGATGTATACTGGACATATTTTTATGTGAACAACAATAATACAACATGTTATATATATATACTTTGAGTACACGTTGTTCTTTTTGTTTCTTCCACTTTCAGCTTACCCAACACCGAGGATGACTTTTTTGAAGAAAGGGAGGATGATGAGGATACAATCATGGATCATGATGATTTCGAGTGTTTGAACTACAAAGAAATATTGATCCTCATTGAAAAATATCACAAGGTGAACTCGTTCCTAGTTGGACATGATACTTTGATTTATAAGAGCTTTATACTACCTAAATCATGGTGTTATTGTTTGACTAGATTTGGCATCTATCGGACTAGCGCCAGCGGGAGGAGAGGGAGGAAGGCGACCGAGAGATGGAAGATGCATTAGGAGGCAATATGATGAGGGCAAACCTCTAGGGTGGCCCGATCTTCACGGATCTCGTGGTCAAATCGATGGGAAAGCGAGGGGAAAGGGAGAAGGTAGCGGAAGCGGATGCACACCTCGCAAAGAACACAATGAACACACGCAAAACACACACGATACAAGGCCGATTGCTCTCACCGGTGGCTACCGGTCCGATAGAATCCTCGCAAGGAAAGATCGATCAACGTGCTCCCGTCAATCCCAAGCGGAGAGGGAAGAACACCTTGGAGAGGGTCTTGACGTCTTGGCAAAGGGACACCGATGCCAAGGCCTTGTACAACGAGGGAGGCGCCATGCAAACTCCAACGAGGTGGTGACGATAGTCGATCCCCTTTGGTAGAAGGGGATGAGGCAAAACTAGAGATTCCACAAAGGGGGTTTTCTTTAGTCTATCATCTATGCCTAAGGGATACAATGAGGGGTGGGGGCTCTATTAATAGGCCAGCCACAAGTTCAGGGGTAGTTTGGGCATAAAACTAGGGTTTGGTGCGAAATAGAGGGGTACATGGGCCAAGGGCCCAGCTGTTGGCTCGTAGGCCCATCACTTGGGCCGGACACTCCGGGTCGAGTGAGACGGACAGTCCGGGGTGGCCGGACACTCTGGGTATTGTCCGAGTAGAGTCCGACGTAGCACACATAATGTCCGTGCCAAGACGGGGCTGGGGTAGGCCGGACACTCTGGCTGAGTTGGGCCGGACAGTCCGGCTGCGCCGGACACTCTGGCTGGTTCCGGGCGGACTCTCCAGGGCGATGACAGCGGAGACTCCAGTTCTGGAGCTTGCTGCTCCTTGTCCATCTTCTCTTCCAAGCCTTCGTCTTGTCGTGCTTTGTGCTCCAGGCTTCCTCCCATGCCTCCGTACTTGTTGGTGTGAACCTATCATTGATATGGGACGGAGTATGAAGTAGTATACCATTCAAGAGGGTAGGAAGTGGGTTTGCATAGAGGAACGGATTCAGCTTTGGAGTCCATGGCGACGTGGCATAAGTTGGAGACCATGATGTGGTAACGACCGAAGGTCAGGCTACATCATCTCCCCTCCCTTCAAAAAGAGTCGTCCTCGACTCTACACGCTCATACAAAGTAGAAGATGTCGAGAGACCTTCTTGATCCTGCGGTTCAACATATAGTTGTCCTCGGGAAGATTGAATTGACAACACCTCAATGTTCCTTCACCTTCAATGAAGCCTACAAAGCTCACCACAAAAGTGAAGCAACACTCAAAGCATAGCCAATTCATGAAGAGTATATTATGGGTCTTCAAGTAGAGTGAAGTCACCTTAGGATGTAGAGATGGCTCGTTGAAGGGCAACCATAGGTGACTCTCTATGGTTCGTCTTGTCAACTCCTGGTCCATAGAGGTTGACGCGTAAGCAATTGCACCTTCACACAACAAAGACCAAGCAACATATGTTTGTGTGTGATAGAGGAGCATGTCATTTGTGGCATGTCCGTTCTTGTTCACAACACTATTAGCACAACTCAAGTATCGCAAATGAAATGCGTATGCAAGGTCAAAGTGCATGGAAGTTAATTGAACATCATCCAAATGTGGGAACTCAAAAACTCCATGTAACATCTTAGTGTGGCACTCAAAGCAATTGACTAAAATATTGATCAACATCTTTGATGCAAAGCTAGGAGAATTCGGCAAAAACACATGAGGAAGAATATCCAAAGCAACATCATTATGTGTGCAAACCAACCATTGGAAACAACAATTGTTCAATATGTTGGATGCCATACACATATCATCAAAAGCCAAAATCATGGGGGTATGAGTATCGCAAGCGGAAACACAAGCAACATGTTTGCAAACAAACCAAATGAAAGAGCAAGTGGTCTTTATGTTTGTTGCAACAACAATACGAGAGTCTTGGAAGCTTTCATGACAATTCATGCTCAAAATGGCATTATGGTTGCACACAAAACATCAGAAAGAGAAATTGTTCAACATTTTTGTGGCAACACACAAAGCATCAATATCCAATAGCAACGAGACATGATTGTCACAAGGTGAAAGAATACCATCAACATGCTTGCAATCAAACCATAAGAAAGAGCGATTTGTCAACATGAAAGATGCAAAGCATGCAAAAGGTATCAGAGTTGGGTTCGATCTTGAACTCACTTGGGGGATGCTCTCTAGAGCTGTTTTTGTCAACTCGTGCTCAACCGAGGTTGACATGATCATGCGGGTACCTACACACATCAAACACAAAAGGAAGAACGTGTGTGCATGGTAGAGAAATACATCATCCATCATGACATATCTCTTCTTGTGCACATCACCATGAGTGTCAATCAAGTATGAAATAGAAGCATGGTGAGTATGCAAGTGGGGAACATGCTTATCATGGCAATCATCAAAATCTCCAAAATTTGAGAAAGCTATGGGTGCCATCTCAATATAAACCATATGAGAATTATTGTTGCAAGCAAAACAAGTGAAAGAGCAAATATTCAACTTATTGCAAGCAATAGGAGAAATTGTAAAACATTCATGACAAAGCATGGTTCGAGGGGTACCATTGGTAACATCATTGCAGGAAAAACATTGGAAAGAGAAATTGTTCAACAAAGTGCAAGCAATGATATCATCAACGTAACGTTTAGAGCATGGCATGTCTATGGCAACATCATCACAGTCAAATAATTTCACATGCTCAACATTATTCAAAGGCAACGTATCACATGGAAATACCAATGAGTCATGTGTGATATCACAAACATCATCCATAGCATGCCAATTATCACAAGTCATCATGTCCACTAGTGGGATCATGGCATCATCAACACCCGTATTCTTACCTTGTTCATACCTCTCATATGAAGTGGGTGTTGTGGTAGCATTGGCCTCCATGTGGACGACTTCATCATGTATGGGGATGGCATCATCTTCATCCACCATGTACATATTCTTGGTCGGAGGCATCATCATCTCCAACCTTGGCTCTTCTTTATCCATGGAACCTA
Source organism: Avena eriantha (assembly GCA_910589775.1). Classification (NCBI taxonomy): domain Eukaryota; kingdom Viridiplantae; phylum Streptophyta; class Magnoliopsida; order Poales; family Poaceae; genus Avena; species Avena eriantha. Next base: position 269,546,299 of record OU342741.1, on the reverse strand, counting down.
GCAAATCATGAGGAAACACACTAGAGGTAGAGGTTAAGTCGTTAGCAATCAAAGTGGTCTCACATGACCTATCAACTACCACTCTCAACTCACTCGGTGTATCACTCATGCCCTCCAAGTGGAAGCACTCAATCTCACGTATGGTGGAGTCACTCATCTCACTCTTGTTTTCACTCAAGTGGGCTAAGTGGCTCTCATACTCACATGGGATTGGTACCACATCATCACTCAAGCATGTAGGGGTAGGTTCGGTTCTCTCAACTCCTTGCGCCTCCTTTGGTGAAGGGAAAGTCCCATGCTCACCATTCTTGACCTTGTCGTCACCATCTTACACCTTGGCTTGTGTAGTCCTCTTGACGTACTCGTCCAACTTGGCGAAGTAGAGGTCTTCGTCCTCCTCATCCATGAGGTTGCATGCGTCATCTAGGACGTCAAGTCTTGGCGTTGAAGCTTGATGGCGTGGAGGAGAGCTTGCTCTTGGTGCCATTTTGGTGGTGTCACGAGTAGTTGAAGGTGCCTTATGATGGTGTCGACGGAGGTCATTGGTGTGCCTTGCCAAAGGTTGATGTAGATGGCGCACTTGATCATCCACATGACGCTCGTGACGATGCTCCTTGTCCTTGGCACTCTTCTTGTGATGGTGGTGAATTCTTGAGCTTGGTTGAGCATTATGGATGGTGCTCAACATGTATTCTTCGTCTTCATGGCGAAGATGCCTTGAACGACGTCTTGTATCCTCTTGATGTTGGTGATGATCACGAGAGGATGTATGTTGATGAAGATTCTTGCTTCTTGGCGCCTCTTTTGGAAGGTGATGTTGGGGCGCCGCTCTTTTTGTAGTTGGTGGCACTTGATGCCTAGGAGGTTGTTGCACATGCTGCCTTCGAGGTGGCCTTGCTTGGCGTCTTGGAGATGGTGGTTCTTGGCGCCTTGGAGACGGTGGTGCTTGACGGCTTGGAGGTGATGGCGCTCGCTGCCTTGGAGATGGTGACCCATGACGCCATGTAGGTGGTAGCGCTTGACACCTTGGAGGTGGATCATCGAAATAGGTGGTGCCGTTTGGTATGGCACGCTTGGACTTGAAGGTCATGGTTTCTTGATGATGCGTCTCCGCTAGCTTGGCGTAGTAGTCCTCCATCTCCAAGCGGTGGAGGTATTCTTCATGGCTCATGGATGAGCCCTCGAAGTGGGTGAAGCTCGCCATGTCCTCCATGCTTGGTGAGGCGTCGTCGTTGTAGCACTCGAAGTCATCCATGCTTGGGGAGTCGTTGTTGATGTAGTACTCCATATCACCCAAGCATGTGGAGCCATTGTCGGTGTAGTGCTCCATGCATGAGCAGCCATTGTCGATGTAGAGCTCAAATTCCTCCATGCTTGAGGAGCCATAGTTGATGACGTGCTCCATGTCTTCCATGCATGTGGAGCCGTCATATGTGCAATGCTCCGGGTCCTCAAAGCATGTGGAGCCATTGTCGGTGTAGTGCTCCATCATGTCCTCTATACTTGTGGAGTCGTAGTCGTGGTGGCTCATCATGGATTCTTCATATAAATCATCCTCGGTTCCGGAGTCCCTAGACATGATGCACAAGACCAAGTGGTGTATATGGAAGTGGTAGGGCTTAGGGATGCAACGTCAAACCTTACTTTACCTTGGAAGATAGTATCGTGCAAGTGGCAACACTTGAGAGCAATCAAAACCAAGCAAAGTGAAGTTCACGCGGAACACCAAAACCAACTAACCACTAAAAAACACACACACACAATGCTTATGGTGGATGGGTATGGAAGGTGGCATGTCAAGAACCAATCCAAACTCAAGATGTTGTAATGGCAAGTAAAGAACCACGATGATCACAAAGCAAAACAAGTCAATCCACAAGAGGAAATATGTACAAGGAAACACACACGGTGGGATAAATGGGACTTGTGCGATGGAGAAAGTGAGCTAAGAACCAAATGATTACCTAGCAAATACTATAAGCTCGTGTCGCACAAGTGCAAGGAGAGACGCTAGTTCGATTGCAATAAATTGGTGGGCTACAAGATATGCACAATAAGTACCACCTATTTGATGTTCATCAAGCTTGCGCTTCCAATTCTATGAGGCACTTGTTTCTTTCTCTCTTTTTCTTCTCTTTCTTTTTTTTCTTCTATTTTTTTCTCTTTTTCTTTTCTTTTTCACTTACCCCTTCCTTGTGCCAACAACTATACAAGATAACTATATGAGATAGCGCGCTCACAACTTTTGCTCAGAATTCTACAAGGTATCAAATGTGCATAGCCCAAGCAATCATAGGAGAAACTAGTCTTAATAGGTGTTTGTTCAACGCAAAGATAGTGTGGCTCACAAAGGGAAACAAGTGGGGAGAAGTCGCGGAATTTTTATACCTTTTGTCGCCAATCTTCACCCTTTATTGGTGGATTCCCCCTTGCTCACGGAATTTGGATGGAGTAGACAGCATGAACCACGAATATGATGATCTAGAGCTCCTTCTCCTCTTCAAAACGAGCTAAAGAACATCAAAATCTGAGTTCGTATGCAAAAGTTATGCTCACAACCGTGAAGCAGATTTTTCTGTCAGCAGGGGGGCGGACAGTCCGGGACGCGCAGGCCGGACAGTCCGGCCGGGGCGGAGATTCCGGTCAGTTTAGGCCGGACACTCCGGTGGGGCGGATATTCCGGTCCGTTTTGGCCAGACAGTCCGGTCCGGTCGTACCAGAACTTCCAGAACACGAACTGGACGAGTTTTGGCGGAAAAACTCGAACCAAAACCTCAAATTGATGGGGAAAATAAGGAATTAAGCCATGGGAATACAGGGGAAGGTAGATCAACAAGTTTAGCAAGTAATCCACTGATCAAAACCTACCAAAACACACTCAAATCATAGATCGATCCAAAACACGAAATTGGGGCTATTTTTTGGGGATTTTTGAATTTATGGGGGAAAAGACCAAATCGATGAGGAATCCGTGGCAACCAAAAGCTGCTGATACCAGATGATGTGGGTTGACACAAGATCCACTCGAATTTGTGGCTATTTTTGTGGTTTTTCAAGAAAAAAATTGGTGGGGAAGAACGAGGGTGAAATCCGTGGAACTTGGGCTCTAATGCCAGATGATGAGGGCAAACCTCTAGGGTGGCCCGATCTTCACGGATCTCATGGTCAAATCGATGGGAAAGCGAGGGGAAAGGGAGAAGGTAGCGTAAGCGGACGCACACCTCGCAAAGAACACGTTGAACACACCCAAAACACACACGATACAAGGCCGATTGCTCTCACCGGTGGCCACCGGTCCGATAGAATCCTCGCAAGGAAAGATCGGTCAACGTGCTCCCGTCAATCCCAAGCGGAGAGGGAAGAACACCTTGGAGAGGGTCTTGACGTCTTGGCAAAGGGACACCAATGCCAAGGCCTTGTACAACGAGGGAGGCGCGATGCAAACTCGAACGAGGTGGTGACGATAGTCGATCCCCTTTGGTAGAAGGGGATGAGGCAAAATTAGAGATTCCACAAAGGGGGTTTTCTTTAGTCTATCATCTATGCCTAAGGGATACAATGAGGGGTGGGGGCTCTATTTATAGGCCAGCCACAAGTTCAGGGGTAGTTTGGGCAAAAATCTAGGGTTTGGTGCGAAATAGAGGGGTACATGGGCCAAGGGCCCAACTATTGGCTCGCAGGCCCATCACTTGGGTCGGACACTCCGGGTCGAGTGGGCCGGACAGTCCGGGGTGGCCGGACACTCCGGGTAGAGTCCGACGTAGCACACAGAATGTCCGTGCCAGGACGGGGCTGGGTAGGGCGGACACTCCGGCTGAGTCGGGCCGGACACTCCGGCTGGTTCTAGGCGGACTCTCCGGGGCGATGACGGCGGAAACTCCAGTTCTGGAGCTTGCTGCTCCTTGTCCATTTCTCTTCCAAGCCTTCGTCTTGTCGTGCTTTGTGCTCCAGGCTTCCTCCCATGCCTCCATACTAGTTGGTGTGAAACTATCATTGATATGGGACGGAGTATGAAGTAGTATACCATTCAAGAGGGTAGGAAGTGGGTTCGCATAGAGGAACAGATTCACCTTTGGAGTCCATGGCGACTTGGCATAAGTTGGAGACCTTGATGTGGTAACGACCGAAGGTCGGGCTACATCACAATAAGAAGATCAAGCATGATCAAGAGAGATATTGGCGCGTCAGGACACATTTGAGGTGCACCACGACATATGGCATGCGCGCCAAGTAAGCTGAACTCATCTATGGGTCGGTATGTATCAGTTTGAGTCAAATCGGGTCAGTTTGGGCCAAGATATGACTGTTTTTAGGCCCGTTTAGAGGGGAGGACGCCCCAGCCCTCATATAAACCTCCATAGCCATCGTAGTTAGGGTTTTAGACCATGTTAAAATATTTTGGAGTTGATTCTTTCATAGAATCTCTGAAATTACCCTGTGTTCGAATTCTACATCTATAATTGAGTGTGATCTATTGTTCCATTGGGAATTAGTAGATTGCATACTACCGTTCATGGTTACGGCTACGTGTGCAAGAGTGTGCTGTTGTGAATATCCTACAAGTTTCGAGATCTGTTGCACTGGCATCAGGGATCGAGCGGGAGAGATCATAGCTACGAACTAGTTATCTACCATCCACCATACCATCGATAAGAGCTTGCTGAGAAGATCGGGCCACCCCATATCACTTAATGCCTTTGCTCTGGTTTACTGATGGCTCAAGATACGCCGAGCTCCTTGGGAACCCCAAGAGGAAGGTATGATGAGCACATCAGCTAGTTTCCCTCAGTTATGAAACCAAGGTTATCAAACCAATAGGACCAAGGAAACAACTCCAAGGTGTTGCTAACAACTTGGAATCCTGCACAACACAACCACAGAACTTTGCCCCAACTTACAGTGAGGTTGTCAATCTCACCGGTTTTGCCGAAAACAATGAATTAAGCGTATAGTGTGGAAGATAGTAATTGCTTGTAGAAAGTAAACAGTAAACTATAAATAGTAGATGGTATATCAATGATAAAAGAATGGCTGGGGTCCATAATTCACTAGAGGTATTTCTCCTTAAGATAAATAGCATGTTGGGTGAACAAATTACAGCGGGCCAATTGACTGATTTGAGAAAGCATAACAATGCATATACTAGACATCTTGACTCCTATGAGATTTGATTGGGCATTACAACATAATACATAGACCGTAATCCAACTGCATCTATGACTAATAATCCACCTTTAGGTTATCATCCAAACCCCTTCCAGTATTAAGTTGCAAGCAATAGATAATTGCATTAAGCAAAGTGTGTAAAGTAAACAATACGATTGCCCCATGGACAAATGATTGTTGTTTTCTCCCTAGTAGCAATAGCACATCTACAACCTTAGAGATTTCTGTCACTTCCCCAGATTACTAGAGGCATGAACCCACTATCGAGCATAAATACTCCCTCTTGGAGCTGCAAGCATCTATTTGGCCAAGATAGTTACTAACAACGAATAGCATGCAAGATCGCAAATAACATAGACATGATAGAATCAATAATCAATCTAGAATAGCATCTCAATATCCATCAGATCCCCGCAAACACAACATGTAAGATTACAAATAGATGATCTTGATGATGAATGGAGCTCACAAGATCTAAACATGATAGAAAAAAGGAGGAGAACCAACCATCTAGCTACTACATGGACCCATAGTCCAAGGGTGAACTACTCACGCATCACACCAGAGGCAGGCATGGTGATGAAGAAGGCCTCCAGGGTGATCTCTCCCCTCTGGCAGGGTGCCGGGAAGAGCTTCGGATCCCCCCGATCTAGGGATGGAGATGGTGGTGGCTATAAAGTCTTTCGTGGATTTCTGATCGGGTACTTAGGGTTTTCGTCTCGGGAGGCTTTTATAGGCGAAGGGGCAAGGTCAATGGAGTACCAGGGGGCCCACACCCCCTGGTGGCGCCCCCTGGCCGCGCCACCACTAGGTGTGGCCGCCCTGGTGTGCCACTTCGTCCCCCCTCGGGACTCCGTGTTGCTTTGGGTAAATATTGACTTTGGCTTTTGTCCCGTCCAATTCTGAGAATATTTCCTTACTAGCTTTGCTGGAACCAAAAACAGCAGAAGCAGGCAACTAGCACTATGTCATCTTGTTAATAGGTTAGTTCCAGAAAATGTATAAAAATACCTCAAAGTGTGAACAAAGCATAAGAAAGTAGATATAATACAAGCATGGAAGATCAAAAATTATAGATACGTTTACGACGTATCAGGCATCCCCAAGATTAACTCCTACTCGTCCTCGAGTAGGTAAGTGACAAAAATAATAATTTTTGAGGTGACATGCACCATCATATTCTTGATCAAGGTATTTGTAAAACATTGATAGCTGGGATCATAGTACTCTAACATAGTACTCTAACATAGACATGAAAGATATAGTTCTAACAATAAGACATAGTGTTGGGGATATGCTATATGGGTATCCTCATAGCATGTCACCAATCCGCCTAACCCGGGTGGCCCATAGTTGGTAGCAAGGCCTATGGCCTGCTGGGCGGCCTAGTTAGACGAATCCTAAAGGGAGGCCCATGTCGGATAAAGGAAGGCTACGCAGGAGTCACCGACATACGCAAAGCCTTGGAGTACAAGACACGGAATACTAGTTCGTATTAGTGTAGGACTATTTACCTTGTCTGGCAAGGACCTTTCCCTGTAAACCCTAGGTCTTGGTGCCTTTATAAGACGGCCTGCGGGAGCCTTTAGGGCAACGATTCATAACACCCTCGCACATCGAATCAATCTCTGTAACTCGGCGTATTGCCATTTATAGCAGGAGTAGAGTCCCGCCATCGTTGTGGGACTTGAACCTGGGTAAGCTGCGTTACCTCGTACCCGCTAACTCTCCACCTTACCCCACGTCTCTAAACACGCACTATGAGGACCCCTCCATATCGTACTCGTTGGAAATGCCACGACAGTTGGCGCCCACCATGGGGCAAGAGGCGCTTCGAGCTCTACACTGGGCGAGGTCCAATATCTTCGCGGGAATCAGTGATACCATAGCCATTGGTCACGTTCTCTTCTCCAGCAACATACCGTCGTCCCTCCAGATGAGTTATGGGTGCCGGCGAAGACGAACCCCACGCGCTGCTCCGTCATCCCCTTCGAAGACATCCACATCTTCATCGGCAAAACTGACTCGGGTCCTAGCTCCCAAGAAGTCGGAAACTCGTCAAGCCCCGCACGGACCGCCTATGAGCATGACACATTCGTGGAAGGATCTGGGCCATACCTCTCCTTGGAGTATGGTGGCTCGGATCAGGAAATTTCAAAGCCCACCCAAACCGTCCCTGTGCAGGAGATAAAGGTGGAAGGACCCTGCAAAGCCACTTGGCTTCCCTGAGCGTTACAGATGAGCAGGTCACACTTTGTCGATGCCGTCACCATCTTCGATCTAGCCAGATGCATTCAAAGGGATGGAGAACGTCCCCGTGAATACCTCGCTAGATGGATGAGGATGAGGGAAACCCTAGAGGGCGATGGAGCCGATGAGCTCGTATACCACTTCATGGAAGGGCTCACGCCTAGAACACTCCACCGGTATACCCTCTGAAGACGGCAGGCCGGAGGCCCTCTCACCCTTGGTGAGATGGTTGCCATCATCAACGAGTACGCGGATGCCAACGAAGAGGCCAAGGCGGCAACCGCCATCGTAGCCGGGGGAGGAAACAACAACAACGGCCCGCCTCCATCACCCTACACATCTGCTATCACCATCTACGACTCCGTCCTTAACGCGCTTTATGCCAACATCAGTATGGATGTCAGTGGCTCAGGCGCTAACTCGGAGGAATACGACGCAGTTATGAGGGAAATCGAGCAAGAGATCGAGAAGGAGGAGCGCGCCAACAAGACCAACACTTCCCACCAGGTGCTAGTCGCCATTGGGAGGATGATGCAACAAGACGGACCGGAACCGGAACATGAGAGAGCTTCGCCCACGCCAGCGGTCACAAGAGCGGCAACAGCTAAGAAAGCCGCCGAGCCTCTGGCTCTGGCCAAAGCAATGCCTCCTCCGGTTATCCGCCCGCTACCGGCGCAGGAACTCACCACGGCCCCTAGTATGGCCCGGCAATCAAATCAGCCGCCAATGCCACCATTAACGTCTGCTGCTGGCAATCCACTAGCCACTCCTGCTGACAAAGCAATCTATGACGCACTTCTTGTTGAACTAATCACCGTCGCCACCCGAGCGTTACGGAGCTCGATGAGAAGCATGCGGAAATCTTGGCGGAGGCCAAGTGCATCATAGAGCAGGGCGCTAAGCTGGATGAAGATATGGCTAAGGCGCAACAATCCATCAAGGCGGCAAGAGCTATGGAGGCCGAATACAAGCAATTGCTATTAAAGCAAAAGACAAAGAAGGTACCAACTCATGGCGTCGAAGATCCTGACGTTCGGCGAAGGTTGGGATATAACGGGTCTAAGACAACAAAAGCCATCCCTTACATAGATTCAAAGGGGAGGCAAGTCATGCCAATTCCTACCCTCAACATTGTCGTCGCCAAGACCCTCCTGGAGCAGGACAGGTCGCCAGAAGCAGTTGCTCAGGTGTACGACCTTGTCGCTAAGGCATGCAAGCAACATGAAAAGGCTACCGCGCAGAGGCTTGAGTCTAACTCGGAGCTTTGCCAGTCAACCCTGGATAGCCGCAGAAGGCCAAAATCTCCCTGTGACGAGGGATCCCGCAAATGCTCCACAGAGTGAAGACGGAGAGAGGGACGCAACAGGACCGACACCATCCCCATATCCTCCGATCATGGAGAAAAGGCTCGCTCCCACCGGTTGCCACCTCCACCACCATCTCGATGTCACGAGGAACTAGAGCCGCGCCACCGCACAAGCATGCCACCTCCAAGGCAGCCCCAGCCTGGCATCGTTATACGCGATCAACGCGAGCAGCCTCGGTAGGCCGAAGAGCGTAGCAGCAATGAAGGACACAGAAGCAGGTCCCACAAGGAGCCGCCATGTCCGACAAATAACCGCGACAGGCGTGAAGAATCGCAGGAGGGGCACAACAGGAGAGCTAACCCACCGCCTCCACCGCCGCCATCTCCGCCTAGCAGTCATCATGGCGGAGGACACGGCAGATCCCCTAGATCACGCCACAATTCCCCTCCCCATGATGGAAAAGGGAAGCAGCCAGAGCCATACAATGCACGTACACGGCTGGACAAGATCCAATAAGCTCGGGAGGTCCCATACCTTGGGCCCCGTTGTTTTGGACCAGTGATACGGGCCACAACTTACCCCAAGGGCCTCCGGATAGACAAGACCATCAGCCATACAACGACACTACCAGGCCAGCAATGTGGTTGCAGGACTACAGCGAAGCGATCCACATCGCAGGAGGAAACCCCCAATGTCGCCGTTAAATACCTCCCACTCATGTTGACCGGAACCGCCCGGCAATGGATCGATGACTTACCGGAGAAATCAATATGCAATTGGTTGGACATGCATGAAGCGTTCACCAAGAATTTCGAGGGTACGCACAAATGTCTCTGCACTGTCGGAGACCTACAACGGTGTGTGCAAGAAAAGGATGAAACCTCTCGTGCCTACCTCCCTCGTTGGCTGGATATGAAAAATTCCCGCGCAGGGGTACACGAATAGACCGCTATGGCCGCCTTCATTGATGGTCTAAAAAAGGGAACTTTGCTCCGGCATACGTTGAAGAGCAAGCAAGACAACAATGAGCTCAGCCTCAACACAATGATCGCCATGACTCGTGAATTCGTCGCTGTAGACGATGACGCGCGTGTATCGTTGCCTGCAATAGCAATCCCTACACAGGCCAAGAAGAACAACAATAACATGCGGAAGAGCCCGCGTAAAGAAAAGCAAGTAGCCGACATGGTCGCCGCAATGTTCATTGGCAAAGGCAACGGTGGACAGCGTGGACGTTGTCGGGGGGCTAGCAGTGGCTAGCAGAGGAGTGACACTACACCCTCAGCGCCCCGCGTTCCCCAAATGTACAAAGAGTACCGCGATATGCCGTGTTTCGTCCATATCAATGCCAACGGCAAATCCACCCACACCAACCGCCAATGCAAGTTTGTCAACGATATCAAGGAGGACCCTGAGTCCGGCTACAAGCGAAGTCGAAAGAACAGACCCCATGAAAAGGGTAAAGGGAAGAAGAAGGAGGAAGAGCCCAAGGAATCAAGTGACATGGATGAAGACGTGGACCCAAAATCTCCCAACAAGGGAGAGGATAAAGGGAAAAATCCCTTCGAAAAGAAGGCTCCATGTTACCGTACCTTCCTTGGCACCCCCACTGTCCGAGCCCAAAAAACCTCTTTGAGGATACTAATGGCTACCCACCCTCCAGTACCCCAGTACGTCAGGTGGTCAGAAGTTCCAATTACTTGGGATAGGAAGGAACACCCAGAACTTATCCCAATAGAGAACAGTATGCCATGGTCATCAATCCTTTTATTGACGACACAGAGTTCACCAAGTGCCTCGTGGACAGTGGAAGAAGCATCAACGTCATGTACCTGGATACAGTACACAAGATGAACTTGACAGAGACCCAGCTAAGGAAGAGCAACACCGTGTTTCATGGGGTTGTCCCTGGCCGACAAGCAAATTCCGTGGGCTGCATCACCCTTCTGGTCGCTTTTGGTGATGTTAATAATTACTGCCAAGAGTGCATGACCTTTCAAGTGGTGCCCTTCAAGAGCGTATACCACGTCATCTTCAGACACGACATCTTCCACTCCTTCCTCGCAAGGCCATGCTTTGTCTATAACAAACTCAATATTCCTGGACCAAATAGCGTCATCACCGTTGATGGAAGCTTCACCCAGGCACGGGAGTGTGAGCTCAGTGAAGCCGCCTTCACCGAAGCAATCCTCTACGGTGAACAGTTCAAGGAGATCTAGAACTAGGTCGATGCCTTGGAGATGCCGGCTTCGAAGAAGTAGATTATTGCTGCTGAACCCGCCTTCAAGGCCTCCATCAAGACCAAGTAGGTGGAGCTTGTCGAAGGTGATTCCTCCAAGACCACCGCCATTGGCATGGACCTGGATCCCAAATAGGAAAGCATGCTCATCGAGTTCCTCCGTGAGAATAGGGACATCTTTGCCTGGAAACCTGCCGACATGAAAGGTGTACCTAGGGAACTTGCCGAGCATAGCTTGAATATTGATCCTAATGCCAAACCGGTGAAGCAACCTCTACGATGCTTTGGTGATGAGAGACGAAGGGCTATAGGCAAAGAAATAACTAGGTTACTTAAGGTTGGCTTTATCTGAGAAGTTATTCACACCCGATGGGTGGCAAATTGATGAGGACATCCCTACAATTACACCTACCCCAATGACTACTAAAGATGCTACAACTGTTGCAAGAAAGGATCAGTCCAATGAGATTAGAATTAGACCTATTACAAGAGATCGTGCTAAGCTACTAGATCAACAGGTGAATTTACTCCTAAACGAATCTAGTACTTTGATTGATGAGAACTTTATACTGCCTAAGTCTATGCATTTGTGTATGATCAGTTTCGTTGGAGAAACAAGCATGGCGCGAGGAGGAGAAGGGCTACAAGAGAAGCCCAACATGATGATCGCCCAAGGATGCTCGAGGGAGGAGCGGGAGGAAGGCGCAAGAGAAGATCATCAAGACGGAGGCAAGAAGATCTACCACGACCGGAGTGTCCAGCCGGACCAACCGAACTGTCTGGCCTGGTCGAGAGGCGAACTGGCGTGAACAATCAGTATATCATATCGGACACTGCCCGGACACCATCCAGAAACTTTGAAGTTTCCGGCCAGCCGGACTGTCTGGCACGCTCCACCCGGAGTGTCCGGCCTGACCGGACTGTCCGGCCGATTTCAACCAGAGTGTCCGCCCGCCGACCGAATCTGGTCCGAGTCGGTTTGTATCAGTTTGAGTCATTTGCGTTTCGTTTCGGTTTCTGGCCGCCCCAGCTGCCCTTATAAGCCCTGGGACGACCCCTAGTTAGTTTTTAGACCACCTTAAAATATTTTGGAGTTGTTTCTTTCATAGAACCTCTGGAATTACCCTGTGTTCAAATCTACCAACTATAATTGAGTGTGACCTGTTGTTCCATTGGGAATTAGTAGATTGCATACTACCGTTCGTGGTCACGGCTGCGTGCACAAGAGCGTGGTGTTGTGAATATCCTACAAGGTTCGAGAGCTGTTGCATTGGCATCAGGGATCGAGCGGAAGAGTTCATAGCTACGGGCTAGTTATCTATCATCCACCATCATCACCGCCATCCGCTTACTGAGAAGATCGGGCCACCCCATATCATCTTGGTATCAGATTTCCAGTGTTGCCTCGGTAAGCATCCACAAATCCATCCATAGATTAGAGAGTGTTTTTCGTCCTATACAGAAAAAGCCTTACAAAAATATTTGCCATAGACTAGATTGCATCGTTTTCGAGTTTTAGTTGCTGATTGTATCTTCTCAGTAAGCGGAACTCTAGGTAGTTGCAGAAATCTTGCAAGCAAGGAACTATGTGCCAAACTGAATTTGACATACTTATCTCATCCCAAGCCATACTACATACAATGGTTGAGCAACAATGGTGAGATGAAGGTAAATCATATGGTACATGTGAATTTTCAAATAGGGCCATACAAAGATTCTATTGATTTTGATGTGGTTCCTATTACTGTTTGTCACCTACTATTGGGTCAGCCTTGGCTCTATGATCACCATGTGCAACACAATGGCCGAGCCAATACATATCACTTGGAATTCAAAGGAAAGAAGATTACTATGCAGCCAATGACACCACAAGAAATTGTGAATGATTCTTTGCCAGAAGATAGAGGTGAACTTGAAGGAAGATACTACCACTCGGCGAGATTGCGTTACAGCTGTTCCTGATGTAATTGAGCCTAAATTGAGTGATATAACGAAAAGTGAGAGAGTGCATGGGTTATTGATACTAGCCACCAAGGAGGATATGAGAGAGTTTCGTGAGGATCCTACAGCCATGCCACTTGTGCTCATGTATAAGGGCGAGGTATTGGTTTCTAACGACATGACCCCTATTTCTCTTGGTGTCTCTTCTGTTTTGCAGGACTTTGGGGATGTGTTTCCAGAAGACATACCCGCAGGTTTGCCTCCATTGCGTGGTATAGAACATCAAGTGGACCTGATTCCTGGCGCCACACTACCCAACCGTGCACCTTACAGGACTAATCCCGAAGAAACTAAGGAAATTCAGAAGCAAGTACAAGCGTTGCTGGATAAAGGGTACATTCGTGTCTCTCTTAGCCCTTGTGCTGTTCTTGTTATTTTAGTTCCTAAGAAAGATGGTACTTTGCGCATGTGTGTTGATTGTAGAGCGATTAATAACATCACTATTCGATATCGTCATCCTATTCCACGCTTAGAGGATATGCTAGATGAATTGAGTGGTGCTGCTGTTTTCTCTAAAATTGACTTGCGTAGTGGTTATCATCAAATTAGGATGAAAGAAGGGGATGAATGGAAAACTTCTTTCAAAGCTAAATTCGGTTTGTATGAGTGGTTAGTTATGTCGTTTGGTCTTACTAATGCACCTAGTACTTTCATGCGTTTGATGAATCATGTTTGGAGAGAGTTTATTGGTCGTTTCGTGGTTGTTTATTTTGATGATATACTCATATACAGCCATACTGAATCTGAACATTGCACTCATATTAGACAAGTTTTGCAAGTGTTACGTGATAATAAACTGTATGCTAATCTTGAGAAGTGTACATTTGCAAAAGATAAGGTCATATTCCTAGGATTTGTTGTTTCTAAGCATGGAGTAGAGGTAGATCAATCTAAAATTGAATCAATTCAGAATTGGCCTACTCCAATGAATGTTAGTCAAGTGCGTAGTTTCCACGGTCTCTCTGGTTTCTATAGGCGCTTTGTGAAAGATTTTAGCACCATTGCCGCACCATTAAATGATTTGACAAAGAAAGGTGTTCCTTTTGTATGGGGTGGGGCCCAAGACATTGCATTTGATACATTGAAACATTTGCTTACTTCTGCACCATTGCTTGCATTACCTGATTTTTCGAAGTAATTTGAAGTTGAATGTGATGCTAGTGGTATAGGCATAGGTGGCGTTTTGATGCAAGAGGGTCGGCCTATAGCTTATTTTTCTAAGAAATTGACTGGTGCTCGTTTGAATTATTCTATCTATGATAAAGAATTGTATGCACTTGTTAGAGTACTTGAGGTTTGGCAACATTATTTGTGGCCAAAGGAATTCATCATACATTCTGATCATGAAGCATTGAAATACTTGAAAGCTCAATCAAACTTGCATAGAAGATTAGCTAAATGGGTTGAGTTCATTGAGTCTTTTCCTTACATTATTAACTATAAGAAGGGAAAAGAGAACGTTGTTGCTGATGCTCTATCTAGGAAGAACATGCTATTAACCAATCTTGATGTTAAAATTCCTGGATTGGATGCTATTTGTGCACTTTATGCAACTGACCATGATTTTGCTGAACCATATCGTTTGTGTGCTCTTAGAAACGCATGGGATAAGTATCAGATACATGATGGATATTTGTTTCGAGCTAACAAACTATGTATTCCAGAATCGTTGTTGCGTTTGTTCTTAGTGCAGGAATCACATGCTGGTGGTTTGATGGGTCACTTTGGGCGTGAGAAGACGTTGCCCATGCTTGCTGATCACTTTTATTGGCCCAAGATGAGGCGTGATGTGTACAGATTTGTGAGCCGATGTATTACATGCCACAAGTCGAAATCTAAGCTGAAGCCTCCCGGTTTGTATACACCTCTCTCTGCACCGACTACTCCATGGGAAGACATTAGTATGGATTTTGGGCTAGGTCTACCTAAAACACGGAGAGGTCATGATTCTATATTTGTGGTAGTGGATAGGTTCTCTAAGATGGCTCATTTTATTGCCTGCCACAAAAGCGACGATGCGTCGCATGTTGCTAACCTGTTTTTCAGGGACATCGTGAGATTACATGGAGTACCAAAGACGATTGTTTCTGACCATGACGTGAAGTTCATGAGCTACTTTTGGAAGACCTTATGGGGGAAGCTAGGAACAAAGATGCTGTTCAGTACTACATCTCATCCCCAAACAGATGGTCAAACGGAGGTGGTGAACCGAACATTGTCACAGCTGCTAAGAACCATGATTAAAAAGAATCTGCGGGAGTGGGAAGAGTGTTTTCCACATGTTGAGTTTGCTTACAACAGGGTTGTGCATTCAACTACTCCGCTTTGTCCTTTTGAGGTGGTGTATGGTTTGAAGCCATTGACGCCACTTGATATGTTGCCTCTGCCATTACATGAGAGAGTTGATATGGAGGCATCAAAACATGCTGATTATGTGAAGAAAATACATGAGAAGACTTGAGAGGCTATTGAGAAGAAAGGCAAGAACATTGCTGCTGCAAGGGATCAAGCAAGGAAAGAAGTGTTGTTCGAGCCTGGAGATATGGTTTGGGTGCATCTACGCAAGGATAGGTTTCCACTACTTCGAAAGTCCAAATTGAAGCCACGTGGTGCTTGTCCTTACAAGGTGTTAGCCAAGATTAATGATAACCCCTACTCGGTTGATATACCTATTGAGGAGTTTGGTGGAGTTAGCAATAGCTTCAACGTTGCTGATTTGTCACCATACGTTGGAGAAGACCTTGGAGCATCGAAGTCGACGCCTTTTGAAGGGGGGGAGATGATGAGGACATCCCTACAATTACACCTACCCCAATGACTACTGAAGATGCTACAACTGTTGCAAGAAAGGATCAGTCCAATGAGATTAGAATTGGACCTATTACAAGAGCTCGTGCTAAGCTACTAGATCAACAGGTGAATTTACTCCTAAACGAATCTGGTACTTTGATTGATGAGAACTTTATACTGCCTAATTCTATGCATTTGTGTATGATCAGGTTCGTTGGAGAAACAAGCATGGCACGAGGAGGATAAGGGCTACAAGAGAAGCCCAACATGATGATCGCCCAAGGATGCGCGAGGGAGGAGCGGGAGGAAGGCACAAGAGAAGATCATCAAGACGGAGGCAAGAAGATCTGCCACGCCCGGAGTGTCTGGCCGGATCCACCCAGACTGTCCGGCCTGGTCGAGAGGCGAACTGGCATGGACAATCAGTATATCAAATCGGACACAGCCCAGACACCATCCGGAAACTTTGAAATTTCCGGCCAGACCGGACTGTTCGGCACGCTCCACCCGGATGTCCGGCCTGACCGGACTGTCCGGCCGATTTCAACCGGAGTGTCCGCCCGCCGACCGAATCTGGTCCGAGTTGGTTTGTATCAGTTTGAGTCGTTTGCGTTTCGTTTCAGTTTCTGGCCGCCCCAGCTGCCCTTATAAGCCCTGGGACGACCCCTAGTTTGGTTTTAGACCACGTTAAAATATTTTGGAGTTGTTTCTTTCATAGAACCTCTGGAATTACCCTGTGTTCGAATCTACCAACTATAACTGAGTGTGATCTGTTGTTCCATTGGGAATTAGTAGATTGCATACTACCGTTCGTGGTCATGGCTGCGTGCGCAAGAGCGTGGTGTTGTCAATATCCTACAAGGTTCGAGAGCTGTTGCATTGGCATCAGGCATCGAGCGGGAGAGTTCATAGCTACAGGCTAGTTATCTATCATCCACCATCATCACCGCCATCCGCTTACTGAGAAGATCGGGCCACCCCATATCACAAATCATGTACTTGTCCCCAAAAAGGGAACTAATGAATTAGCAATGTGCGTTGATTACACCGGATTGAACAAAGCGTGTCCCGAAGGATCCGTTTGCTTTCACTCGCATTAACCAAGTCATTGATTCGACGGCTGGCTCGAAACTTCTATGTTTTCTCGATGCCTATTCAGGATACCACCAGATCCGCATGCGAAAGTCGGACCAATTGGCCACTTCATTCACCACACCCTACGTCACATATGGCTACGTCACGATGCCCTTTGGGTTGAAAAACGCTGGTGCTACGTACCAGCAGACGATGCAGCATTGCCTACACGACCAAATAGGTCGCAACGTACACTCTTACGTGTATGACATCGCGGTAATGTCAAAGAAATCAAATGATCTTATCGCTGACTTGCAGGAAACCTTTGATAGTCTCCGAAAATACAACATGATGATGAACCCAAAGAAGTGCGTCTTCGGGGTACCATCCGGCAAACTGTTGGGCTTCATTGTTTCGCATCGCAGAATTGAGGTGAACCCGAGGAAAATCAAGGCCATCCTCGACATCAAACACCCAACATGCCTAAAGGACATACAAAGGCTCACAGGCTCCTTTGCAATAGTAAGCCGGTTCATCAGCCGACTTGGTGAGAAGGCTATGCCGCTCTACAAGTTGCTCAAGAAGGCGGACAAATTCACATGAATGGACGAGGCTAACACAACACTTCAGGAGTTGAAGAGAATACTCTCCTCCCCACCTATACTTGCAGCACTGGTGCCAAGGGAACCTATGTTAGTTTACATGGCGGCAACCAACCGAGTAATCAGCATCATCATCATGGTGGAGTGCAAGGAACCAACACATGAATATGGATTTCAGCGACCCATTTACTATGTAAGCGAGGTCTTGGAGGAATCCAAGCAGTGTTACCCGTACTACCAGAAGATAGCTTATGGAGTTTTCCTTGCTTCATGTAAGTTAAGGCATTACTTCCAGGAGCACCCTATCACAGTAGTGAGCAAAGCTCCGCTCTCCGACATCATCAACAACAGCGATGCTACAGGAAGAGTGGAAAAGTGGGGCATTGAACTTGCCTCCTTAGACATCACGTACAAGAGACGTGACGTTATCAAATCACAAGCATTGACGGATTTTCTTGCAGATTTGACAGAACTACCAGAAGATACTCCTGTATCAGAGCCAAAGTATTGGGTCATGCACTTTGATGGATCAAAGTTACTCAATAGCTCGGGGGCTGGTGTATTATTACAATCACCAACAGGATAGAAGTTGCAATACGTCCTACAGATCCACTTCAACGCTACCAATAACATGACGGAATATGAGGCCCTCATTCACGGACTTCGGGTAGCCAAAGATATTGGCATCAAGCGCATAGTTTGCTATGGAGATTCTGACTTGGTTGCCCGACAAGTAGCTAGCACCTAGAATGCGCGGAACCCTACGATGGCGGCATATCGAGACGAAGTAGACGAAATAGCCAAGTGCTTCGATGGCTACGAAGTCAAGTACATCAAAAGGGAGGAGAATGAGGCGGCAGATCTGCTTTCAAAGTTTGAACTAGCTCGTCGACCAATCCCACCAGGCGTTTTCCTGGAGCACTTATGGACTCCATCCGTGAAGGGAGCGGACCCCGACAACCCGGATAGAGTGGATTCTTTTGTTAACACAGTAATAGTGACCTCTCCGGCTTGGACGAAGCCGTTCATGGATTATCTACAAGATGGAACTTTGCCCGCCAACAAAGTAGAAAGTCGGCAAATAGTACACAGAGCAAAAGGCTATGTCATCATTGACGACCACCTATATAAGATAAGTACCATAAGATTTTTCCTTTGGTATGTCTCCCAGTAACAAGATAATGAAATCCTTAAAGAAATACATCTCGGAGATTGTGGGCATCATGCTGATCCCCGATCGTTGGTGGCTAAGGCCTTCCGACAAGGATTCTACTGGATAAATGCCAAGGCGGACGCCGACAAGTTGGTACAAACATGCCTTGGGTGTCAGTTCTATGCAAGACAACCAAGTGTTCCAGCTGAAGAATTGCGAACAATGCCAATAACTTGGTCGTTTGTAGTCTGGGGGCTGGACATGGTGGGGCCTTTGTAGACAGCACCCTATGGATTCACACACTTGCTAGTAGCAATGGATAAGTTCACAAAATGGATTGAAGCTAAACCCATTAGAAAGCATGATGGGGCAATAGCCCTAAAATTTGTCCAGGATCTAGTGGTGAGATTTTGTCTCCCGCATAGCATCATCACCGACAATGGTAGAAACCTATCTCTTAGAGAAGTTGAGGAATACTTTCATGAGAAAGGCATCTGCCTTGACCTAGCATCTGTGGCACATCCACAGTCAAATGGGAAAGTTGAAAGGGCCAATGGACTAATTCTGCATGGAATGAAGCCACACTTAGAGGCACCGCTACGTAGAGCAGCTGGAGCCTAGGCGGATGAACTACCATTTGTCTTGTGGAGTTTACGAACAACACCCAACAGATCCACTGGCTTAACTCATTTCTTCATGGTTTATGGAGTAGAAGCAGTCCTCCCATCTGACATCCTCCATGATGCACCAAGAGTTTCCGCCTACAAGGAGGCTGACGTTGAAGAATCCAGACGACTATCTGTGGACCTACTTGAAGAAGAGCACATGCTGGCATGCCAGAGATTCACCATCTACCAGCCAAAGCTGCATGGCTACCATAGTCGCCACGTAAAGCATCGCTCGTTTAAAGAGGGAGATCTAGTGCTTCAACTCAAGCAAGAGAAATTACACAAACTATCCCTGCCTTGGGAAGGATGGTTCCTCATAAGAAAAGCATTGCTCAATGGTTCCTATTACCTCGTCGATATTCGCGAGTTGAAAGAAAATCGCAAGCGTAAGGAACGTGACTCCGATGTTGATTACCCGAAGACAGATCGGCCATGGAACATAGCACAGCTACATCCCTTTTACACTTAGCATATTTATATTATGTAATAAGTTTCTTATATGATCAATGAAATAAAGCATTTGGTTCACTCATATTCTCTAAGTCTTTTACCTCCTTTAGTTGTTCATTTTTTGATCATATAAACCCTTTATGCGCAAGGTTGCATTTGCCCTTTTGAAAATTCCATCTACGAGCGTTATCTTAAGTTTTCTAGTCTACGCGTTTTCTGAAGTTTTTATGTGGATTCAGGAGTAGTGACTTTTCGGCACTGAAAGCCGGCGCTTTTGTTCTTGGGTTCTTGACGGTGCTATTAAGCATCATCACATGGGAGCATAGTTCTGTGCTACGAGTCTTCCGTCTCACGAAAGGACAAGCATACGAACCAGAATAATGGATAAGCCAGCACTTGCTTAAAAAATATATACACATGCTAGAAGCAAATAAGTAGTAGGAAAACTTGAACACAAGATTTTCCTCCTTAGCAAAACATAAGTGTTTTCCGCATACACATTCCAGAGATACCTTTAATACATAAATTGTTTTTCATGGCTCTGCTACAAGGGGCTTCGTGCTAGCATCATTAGGAGAGCCAGGCCGGGAGAGCTCGTCAAACTCGAAGGGAGATGGGCGAGACTCAGATGACGCCATGTCTTTGTCAAGGATCTCGGCAGGCACGAAGACATTTGTGTTGACCATCCTAGCGACCCTGGTGTCCAAGCCAGCAAGGGAATTCCAAATACCATCACTATCGATTTCCCTCCCTTCCTCATCCAGCTTAGGGAAGCTGGAGGTCACCAAGTAGATGTCGGCGTTTTCGTAATGCACCTTGACCAGAGATAGTGACATCCTAGTGCCAGCCCAGATGCAAGAGGCCTTCTAGTCCTTGACCTTCTCAGGGGCTCGGCGCAGGATTTCCGTGAACTTGGCTGATGAGTGTGCCGCCTTGATGTTGATGCCTATAGGTTGAGCTATCTCCTTGGCTTGGGCAATAGCGGTGCTGACCAAGTTGCTGGCAAGAATCATGCGTTCCTTGAGGTCTGGAGCACCTTCTCCCAAATTGGCTAAACCAATAGGGGCACAAACCAATCAAAGAATCGTCTACAATACAGAAATGACCAAGACGGAGAAAGGTTACCAAAGATGCTCGTCTCTGCTTGAGAACATGACTCCACCAATGCATCCCGCTCCTTCTGGACGGTCTTGTACACCTTAAGGTTCCTAGCGTTCTGCTCTTTGGCAGCTTGGTTCTGTTCCTTGAGCTGGGCGATCTCGCCTTTCAGGCGTTGCATCTCAGAGTCGGCAGATTCTTGCAGCACCTTCATCGCTGCCTCATGGCCCTTGATGGCCTCGGCCAGGTCCTTCTTCAAAATTTTGTTTTCATCATCGATCTCCTAGATATGCTTGGATTGCTCGACAATGCTCTTAGCCTTGGCAATAGCTTCTGTAAGACAAAAATCAGAAAGTGCTATGAGAAGATGGAAGAAATAATTCAATGAGAAAAGCAAGGAGCTATTGTAGGAAACATACTCTGGCTATTTTTGATCTATTCCTTCAGGAATTTGGTTTTACCCTATTCAAGGTCCAGCTCCTTCCGAAGAGCAGCAAACTTCTCATTGGCGGCTATCTTCCGTTTATTCTCATTTTGCACAAGATGCTAACATGCTTAATTTCTCTAGAGCATCTAGTTGGAGCTATCCAAGTTTCAACTAAACGCTCGGGGGCTATAGTACATGATTTTAAAGTAAACTAGTTTCTCTAGAGCATCTAGTTAGAACTATCCAGTTTCAACTAAACGCTCGGGGGCTACACGGACAAGTTCTACACTTAGTTCTTTGGAGCACTCATGCCAATAACTATTGGATTATCCGCCTAAGAGCTCGGGGGCTATAGTGGGATATACTACACAAAGTAAAATAAGTGAAGTTCAAAAGACTTACGATGGAAATGATCCTAAGATTGTTGGCTAGATGAGCATAGGAATCATGGAAGGTCCGGGCATTCCTATAGATTGGTCATACAGGCTCAACGTCGGAGGAGTCGCAGCCAATGGAGAGGTTGAAGTCGGAGGCATGGATGAAGCCCTAGCCGTCTCTTGCACCTTCAAGGCAAATGATGGCTCAGAGGCTCCCGCCTCAACCGTTGCTTCCATGTCCACCTCTTCCACTACTTCCTTCCCTTTCTCGGTGGCATCCTTAGCCGGAGCTTCAGCCACTTTAGAGGAAGTGTTCTCCTGCGTTGCCTGGCCGCTGGGAGCAACATCTGTCTCAACGGAGCCTGAGACATCAAGAATCGGATTGGCATCTATCTCCATGGCGGAGGTCTCAGTAATGACGGGGGATGATGGCCCAGCGAGGCCAGCAGAAGGCTTGGCAGCAGGAGTAGGGGGAGCAGTAGCAGGAGAGGGCTTGGCAGCCACGTCGCTGGTCAGCATGTCGTGAATGTTTTTTGACCCTCGAGCATCTCTGGAGGATCACTTCAAACTAACACCAGCTTTCCTCGTAAAACATACAAAGTATAAATACAAGAGTTGAAAAAAGGTGTAAACTGAAAAATACAAGCCGGAGAATGAAAGTACTTACTCCATGGCAGGAGACTTGGTGAGGGGAATGCCGGTGGACTTCTTCTTCTTCTCCGCCTCTAAGGCGACAGTGGAACGTTTGGAGACTCCACCCTCCAATTTCTTCTTCTTGTCCTCGACAGCAGCGTTAGAGGTGGAGCTCTTCTGCTTTCGCGCTGCTAGAGCTGGTTGATCCTTGGGGGCGTCGTCATCAGACACCACTTGGATATCCTTCAGCTTTGGATCATAGACCTAGGAAGCCATTTGATCCACCGCCAAGGTCGCCAGCTGGGATACAGAGGAGTGTTAGATGGACAACTTCAAGTCGGAAAAACCTTAGAGCATGTAACGAGCAACAAAGGAAACAAAAGCTACCTCTGGGCATGTACCACAATTGAACATGTCGTAGGTGACCTTGAAGCCCCGCTTCTTGTCCTTCACCCTGACGATGTCCTTAAGCCAGAGCTTGATGGAGTCAGTAGAGAAGTTATCCCGCAAAATTCGCATGGGATCCCTCATGTCTTGAGTGTACTTTCACATCGACTTGGTACGGTGCTGCAGAGGCTGGATCTGCCTAATGTACCAACACATGGAAGGGTCCATGCATGTCAGAACTTCATCTACGAGCCACTCAATCCACCTTACGACGCGATTGGCTTCGTTGTCAAAGGAAAGGGAGGCTAGAGTTCACCATGCGGGCACTTCGGTGGCATCTCCATCGACAAAGTCGGGGTAGGTCTCAAGGCGGTCAGGCAGAGGGATATCTGGCCCGTAGAAATACGTGGACTACCAATTCTTGCATGACTCATGCCCAACAATGTCGGGGAAGCGCCGACTAGGCCGGATCTTAAAGCTAATGGTTCCACAGTTCGTCCTTGGACTCTACGGACTCTCTCTTGATGGTGAAAAAATATACAAACAGTTCTAATCTAGGCTTGATCCCTAGATATCCTTCGCACAGAGCTACAAAGTTGCTAAGGACTAGAATGCTGTTGGGAGAGAGATTGTGGGGAAGTACCCAGAAGTGCCAAAGGACATCCAAGAAGAAGTCGGAGACTGGCAGGCTTACGACACGTACCAGCTGAGATTTGAGGTACACCTTCTCTCTGGGTTGGGGAGAAGGGACCACCTCGCCGGTCGGCGCCGCCCACCAGACTAACTTCTCTGCCACGGGGAGATACCCCTCGGTGACCAGCTCCTATAGATCTTCAGCGGAGAGATCAGAGCCTCTCCACATCCCCTTGTGGGACTTGTTTACTTCTTCAGCGGCTTCGGGTGCCGCTCGTTCTTAGTCATCGCCGGTGGAATCCGTCACGGCGGAGACAGGAACGACCACCCCTCCAGCGGGACGGTCACTCACTAGGATGGCTCCAGTGTAGCCCCGGGAATCGCCACCGTGGAAGGAGTAGAGCTGCTGGAGGCCATTACGACAGGGAGAAGGTGGAAAACATAAGGACTCTGGTTAGGGTTTTTCATAGAAGAGCTCGAAAGGTTGGACATCTAAAGGAAGACAAATACTGAAAGTGAATGTGGGTAAGAGAGAAGTAAATTGACTGCGTGGAGATATATAAGCCTCGCGTCAAGATTCATGCAAATAGATCTGACGGATGGAATGTTATCGTCGTGGAAGTGAACGTGCGCGGTAATTTCACCACGTCCTCCATCTTTTGCCGCTCTGCTGTTTTGGATATCGTGCGCGTGAAAATAGCTGATGATTAATTCTCTGTTTCTGTGAGTGTCAAGGTAACGTACGTTATACCCTACGTCATCCTCCGGACAGTGATAGTGAAGGGTCACGTCCCAAGATTCCATTGAAGACAGGGACTATCCGACTCTAGAAACAAAGACTCAAGGAATCTCCGGCTACATTGCGAAGCCGGAGAGAATTGCAGGGTTCTTTGGGAGACCTTTGAGATATTGCTTGATGAATTGCCAGCATCACTTAGACGGGATATTCAGAGATCAACGAGCAAAACAACGCAAGATTTCAAAGTCCTTCAGGGGCTACTATTGGGGATATGCTATATGGGTATCCGCATAGCATGTCACCAATCCGCTTAACCCGGGTGGCCATAGTTGGTAGCAAGGCCTATGGCCTGCTGGGCGGCCCAGTTAGACGGATCCTGAAGGGAGGCCCATGCCGGATAAAGGAAGGCTACGCAGGAGTCACCGACATACGTGGAGTCTTGGAGTACAAGACACGGAAGACTAGTTCATATTAGTGTAGGAATCTTTACCTTGTCTGGCAAGGACCTTTCCCTGTAAACCCTAGGTCTTGGCGCCTTTATAAGCCGGCCTGTGGGAGCCTTTAGGGCAACGATTCATAACACCCTCGCACAACGAACCAATCCCTGTAACTCGGTGTATTGCCATTATAGTGATTTATAACAGGAGTAGAGTTTCGCCATCGTTGTGGGACTTGAACCTGGGTAAGTTGTGTTACCTCGTACCCGCTAACTCTCCGCCTTACCCCACGTCTCTAAACAAGCACTGTGAGGATCCCTCCATGGCGTACTCATCGGCAATACCACGACACATAGAAACTATGTTGTAACATGAAAAAAGTTACAAACAAAAGATCATGAATAACAATGCATTGAAAGATGTTTGTTTGTTTCACATATAGAAAACATAATAAGAGTGGTATTCAGCTTGTCCCTCATGGTATAGCAAAACATAAATGCATAGGACACCTTCAAAGTTCATAAGGGTGAATAGATACAAATAATTTAAGAACAAGCAATATCAAAGTTATCAACCAATCAACAAGTTTTGGGACAATGCACATTAAACTAAGAATGACCACTATTCTCTCTCAATTGGTGCATAAAGATAAAAGATGGAGACTCAACATAGAAGTAAAAAAGAAAGGCCCTTTAAAGAGGGAATCAGGGATTCAAGTCTCATAAAGAGCTTCCAAAAATTATGCTACTTATTAGCTTTCAGCTCTCATTGCCCCTATCATAAGCATCTTTAGGTGATTAAGGTTAAAGTGACACAAATATGAGGATATTATTGACAAGTTATAAGTTGAAAATCTCATGCCCATTTCTTACTAGTACCAAATCTCATGCTACTCAACTTTAGTCACAAGTAAGTTCTTGTCATTGTCAGTACATGTGTATCATAGATGATGAGGACATCCCTGCAGTTACACCTACCCCAATTGCTATTGATGATGTTCCAACTAATGCAAAGAAAGATCAATCCAATGAGATAAGGATTGGACCAATTACAAGAGCTCGTTCTAAGGTACTAGAACAACAGGTGAACTTGTTTCTTAATGAACCTGGAGTTTTAATTAATGAGAATTTTATACTACCTAAGTCTTTGAATTATTGCATGATTAGGTACTTAGGAGAAGAAGGCGTAGCACGGAGCGAGGAGGTAATGGAACAAGGCGTGTTGATCAATGAAGAATGCGCGAGGGAGGAGAGGGAGGAAGCGCAAGGAGCTATCCAAGACGAAGATCAACAAGAGCTGGAAGTTCTCTGCCGCGGCAGAGAAACACCCCTTTTCTCTGCCATGGCAGGCTGCCGCGGCACAGAAACAGAGTCTTTTTCTGCCACGGCAGGCTGCCGCGGCAGAGAAACAGACCCAGTCTCTGCCACGACAGAACCCTGAGCCAAACCCAATTTTGGGTCGGTTTGTATCTTAGTTAGGTGGGACCAAGTCGTCCCAAGATGAGGATGCCCCAGCCCTCATATAAACCTCCGTAGCCGTCACAAGTTAGGGTTGAGACCACGTTAAAATATTTTGGAGTTGTTTCTTTCATCGAACCTCTGGAATTACCCTGTGTTCGAATCTGCCAACTATAATTGAGTGTGATCTGTTGTTCCATTGGGAATTAGTAGATTGCATACTACCGTTCGTGGTCACGGCTGCGTGCGCAAGAGTGTGGTGTTGTGAATATCCTACAAGGTTCGGGATCTGTTGCGCTGGCATCAAGGATCGAGCGGGAGAGATCATAGCTACGCACTAGTTATCTATCATCCACCATCATCATCGCCATCCGCTTACTGAGAAGATCGGGCCACCCCATATCATCTTGGTATCAGATTTCCAGTGTTGCCTCGGTAAGAATCCACAAATCCATCCATAGATTAGTTGTTTTTGTCCTAGCCCCACAAAAAGAGTTGCCATAGCCTAGAATACATCGTATTCGAGTAATAGTTGCTGGTCGAGTTCCTCTATTAGATTAGATCTAGATCTGTTCTTCGTAGATTTGTTTTCTAGTTGTTCTAGTTGTTTTCCACCATCTTTTTCCGCTACCATCAAGTCAGATCCGATCCAAGTAAAGAGTCCTAGTTGTATACTACTTGGCGAGTCAGAATAAAAAAATTCGGCTCGCTGCCTCACGCCTGACTGCAGACAGGTCTGTGCTCCAGCGTGACAAAAAAAAATTGGACGGTCGCCTTACCACAGACAGGTCTGCCCTCATACGAGAATTTTTTGTGTCTGCCGACCTCCTGCCGCGGCAGGATTTTGGGCCGTTTTTCTGCCATGGCAGAGACCAATTTTCAGGTCAAATTTTTTTCTTTTTTGTTTATTTTTTTTACTGAGTCCACATAGCGTACCTATCCTTGTGAGCCTTAGTAAGCCTTCCTTTGTGTCTAAAACAATCCTACGAGACTAGCGTGCTTAGTGCTCTACGGGCTGCTCAGTTAGCAATCTTGTGCCCGTTTCATTGAGACATTGCTAGCGTCTCTCCTTGTGCATTGCAACACGAGCTTTCCTCCGACATACCTTACTTTTTTAGCTCATTTTCATAGTTGCAATTGCCCCATTTATCTCCACCGTGTGTGTTTCCGTGGGTCTATGTCATACGATCAGCACTAGGACTTGTTTGCGGTGTAGATATGACACCATACCTATAGATCCACCATAAATAACTTGTGTGCCTTGTGATCGTTCTCTATACCTTTGATATTCACTTCATCACTTCAGTGCATCAGTCTTTGATTATGTTTGGTAGAGCATCTCTATTCACTTTGGAACGGTAAGATCTTCTTTCTTATCAGTTGTGAGTGAGTTGTGAGAGTTTCCACCATACTGATTTTGATTTTTGCACTAACTTACTAATCATGTCTTAGAGTGATGATGAAATTGTGTCACAGAAAAAGCAGGTGGAGGAGCTTGTTACTTGGAGAGAGTCTGTTGATAGAAATATCACCGACATACAAGATGCTGTGGAGAATAATACTGGAGCCATCAATAATATTCAGACGTAGCTGACTGCTATGAATGTCAACTTTGCCACCTTGTAGTGTTCCATTGAGGCAATTCAGGCAACACTCTAGCTCGGATTGGCACAACATGATGATGGGTTTGAGGACTTTGATGAGGGGAGTGCGGCTGATGCTGCTCCACATCGTGGCAGGGGACATGCAAATCCCCCTGCACCTGCGGCTGCTCCTCTGTATGGCCGTGGGTATGCTCCTCTTGGACGTGCCCAGTGTGCTTACAATCCAGCTGATGATAGTTTGGGCAAGCCCAAGTTCTCAATTCCTTCGTTCAATGGCTCGCTTGATCCTGACGATTATATTACTTGGGAGTTGAAGATTGAAAAGCTCTGGCGTTTATTTGATTACCCAGAAGACAAGAAGGTCAAACTTGCTGCATCAGAATTTGATGGTTACGCTTTGCGTTGGTGGGAAGCTATTGTGCAGAATAGACGGAACGACAATGAACTTCCTGTGAGGGATTGGCATGAGATGAAGGCCATCATGGCGGATCGTTTTGTTCCCTCCAATTATTTGCGTTCAGTGTTTGACAAGCTCACACAGTTGAGGCAAGGCACAATGACAGTTGATGAGTACTACATGGAGATGGAGATGCTTATGCAGCGTGCTAATGTTCGTGAATCACGAGAGATGACGATGCAACGTTTCCTCAACAATTTGAAGCTTCAAATCAAGAGTATTGTGCGTTATCACAAGTATGAGACAATGAACGAGCTGCTGCACCATACTAGAGAGGCCGAGTCCCAGCTGGCTGAAGAGGCAAAGTCACGTGCTCGATTTCCATCTTCTAGCAGATTTTCGGACAGATCTACACCTCCCACTGTGATGCCACCAACTGCTGTTCCGTTTACACCATCGGCCAAACCAGCCAGTACACCTTCGTTTGGTTCTAATACTCGGAAACCCGCTGCTCATGCTGCTAGCTCAGGTTCCAACATGTCTACTACACGCACTCGTGATGTGGTGTGCCATACTTGTGGAGGCAGAGGTCACTACAAGAAGGATTGTCCAAACAGCAAGGTTATGTTTGTTAATGAACAAGGTGAAGTAGAAAGTGGAGATGAAGCTTCTGATGATGATATTGATGACGGCGAGGTTGGTGCTGATGCATATGCTGAGCGTGCAGCAACTATCGTCGTGTCTTCACGTGTACTTAGTGTGCAACCGGTTGAGGAATCCCAGCGTTGCAACTTGTTCCAAACAAAAGCTCTAGTTGGACCAAATAAAGCTTGCAAGGTCATTATTGATGGAGGTAGCTGTAGAAATCTTGCAAGTAAGGAATTATGTGCCAAACTGAATTTGACATACTTACCTCATCCCAAGCCATACTACATACAATGGTTGAGCAACAATGGTGAGATGAAGGTAAATCATATGGACGAGTGAACTTTCAAATAGGGCCCTACAAAGATTCTATTGATTTTGATGTGGTTCCTATGACTGTTTGTCACCTACTATTGGGTCGGCCATGGCTCTATGATCGCCATGTGCAACACAATGGCCGAGCCAATACATATCACTTAGAATTCAAAGGAAAGAAGATTAATATGCAGCCAATGACACCACAAGAAATTGTGAATGATTCTCGCACGAAGATACAAGTGAACCTGAAGGAAGATACTACCACTCGGCGAGATTGCGTGACAGCTGTTCCTGATGTAATTGAACCTAAATTGAGTGATATAATGAAAAGTGAGAGAGTGCCCGGTTTATTAATATTAGCCACTAAGGAAGATATGAGAGAATTTCTTGAGGATCCTACATCCATGCCACTTGTGCTCATGTATAAGGGCGAGGTATTGGTTTGTAACGACATGACCCCTATTTCTCTTGGTGTCTCTTCTGTTCTGCAGGACTTTGGGGATGTGTTTCCAGATGATGTACCCGCAGGTTTACCTCCATTGCGTGGTATAGAACATCAAGTGGACTTGATTCCTGGCACCACACTTCCCAACCGTGCACCCTACAGGACTAATCCCGAAGAAACTAAGGAAATTCAGAAGCAAGTACAAGCGTTGCTGGATAAAGGGTACATTCGTGTTTCTCTTAGCCCTTGTGTTGTTCATGTTATTTTAGTTCCTAAGAAAGATGGTACATGGTGCATGTGTGTTGACTGTAGAGCGATTAATAACATCACTATTCGATATCGTCATCCTATTCCACGCTTAGAGGATATGCTAGATGAATTGAGTGGTGCTGCTCTTTTCTCTAAAATTGACTTGCGTAGTGGTTATCATCAAATTAGGATGAAAGAAGGGGATGAATGGAAAACTGCTTTCAAAACTAAATTCGGTTTGTATGAGTGGTTAGTCATGCCGTTTGGTCTTACTAATGCACCTAGTACTTTCATGCGTTTGATGAATCAGGTTTTGAGAGAGTTTATTGGTCGTTTTGTGGTTGTTTACTTTGATGATATACTCATCTATAGCCACACCGAATCTGAACATTGCACTCGTATTAGACAAGTTTTGCAAGTGTTACGTGATAATAAACTGTATGCTAATCTTGAGAAGTGTACATTTGCAAAAGATAAGGTCATATTCCTAGGATTTGTTGTTTCTAAGCATGGAGTAGAGGTAGATCAATCTAAAATTGAATCAATTCAGAATTGGCCTACTCCAATGAATGTAAGTCAAGTGCGTAGTTTCCACGGTCTCGCTGGTTTCTATAGGCGCTTTGTGAAAGATTTTAGCACCATTGCCGCACCATTAAATGATTTGACAAAGAAAGGTGTTCCTTTTGTATGGGGTGGGGCCCAAGACATTGCATTTGATACATTGAAACATTTGCTTACTTCTGCACCATTGCTTGCATTACCTGATTTTTCGAAGTAATTTGAAGTTGAATGTGATGCTAGTGGTATAGGCATAGGTGGCGTTTTAATGCAAGAGGGTCGGCCTATAGCTTATTTTTCTGAGAAATTGACTGGTGCTCGTTTGAATTATTCAATCTATGATAAAGAATTGTATCCCCTTGTGAGAGTACTTGAAGTTTGGCAACATTATTTTTGGCCAAAGTAATTCATCATACATTCTGATCATGAAGCATTGAAATACTTGAAATCTCAATCAAACTTGCATAGAAGATTAGCTAAATGGGTTGAGTTCATTGTGTCTTTTCCTTACATCATTAATTATAAGAAGGGAAAAGAGAATGTTGTTGCTGATGCTCTATCTAGGAAGAACATGCTATTAACCAATCTTGATGTTAAAATTCCTGGATTAGAAGCTATTTGTGCACTTTATGCAACTGACCATGATTTTGCTGAACCATATCGTTTATGTGCTCTTAGAAACGCATGGGATAAGTATCATATACATGATGGATATTTGTTTCGAGCTAACAAACTAGGTATTCCAGAATCGTCGTTGCGTTTATTCATAGTGCAGGAATCACATGCTGGTGGTTTGATGGGTCACTTTGGGCGTGAGAATACATTGCTCATGCTTGCTGATCATTTTTATTGGCCCAAGATGAGGCGTGATGTGTACAGATTTGTGAGCAGATGCATTACTTGCCACAAGTCGAAATCCAAGCTGAAGCCTCACGGTTTGTATACACCTCTCTCTGCACCTACTACTCCATGGGAAGACATTAGTATGGATTTTGTGCTAGGTTTACCTAAAACTCAGAGAGGTCATGATTCTGTATTTGTGGTAGTGGATAGGTTCTCTAAGATGGCTCATTTTATTGCCTGCCACAAAAGCGACGATGCGTCGCATGTTGCTAACCTGTTTTTCAGGGACATCGTGAGATTACATGGAGTACCAAAGACGATTGTTTCTGACCATGACGTGAAGTTCATGAGCTACTTTTGGAAGACCTTATGGGGGAAGCTAGGAACAAAGCTGTTGTTCAGTACTACATGTCATCCCCAAACAGATGGTCAAACGGAGGTGGTGAACCGAACATTGTCACAGCTGCTAAGAACCATGATTAAAAAGAATCTGCGGGAGTGGGAAGAGTGTTTGCCACATGTTGAGTTTGCTTACAACAGGGCTGTGCATTCAACTACTCAGCTTTGTCCTTTTGAGGTGGTGTATGGTTTGAAGCCATTGACGCCACTTGATATGTTGCCTCTGCCATTACATGAGAGAGTTGATATGGAGGCATCAAAACGTGCTGATTATGTGAAGAAAACACATGAGAAGACTCGAGAGGCTATTGAGAAGAAAGGCAAGAACATTGCTGCTGCAAGGGATCAAGCAAGAAAAGAAGTGTTGTTCGAGCCTAGAGATATGGTTTGGGTGTATCTTCGCAAGTCCAAGTTGAAGCCACGTGGTGCTGGTCCTTACAAAGTGCTAGCCAAAATTAATGATAACGCCTACTCAGTTGATATACATATTGAGGAATTTGGTGGTGCTAGTAACAGCTTCAATGTTGCTGATTTATCACCATATGCTAGAGAAGACCTTGGAGCGTCGAGGTCGACGCCTTTTGAAGGGGGGGAGATGATAAGGACATCCCTGCAGTTACACCTACCCCAATTGCTATTGATGATGTTCCAACTAATGCAAAGAAAGATCAATCCAATGAGATAAGGATTGGACCAATTACAAGAGCTCGTTCTAAGGTACTAGAACAACAGGTGAACTTGTTTCTTAATGAACCTGGAGTTTTAATTAATGAGAATTTTATACTACCTAAGTCTTTGAATTATTGCATGATTAGGTACTTAGGAGAAGGCGTAGCACGGAGCGAGGAGGTAATGGAACAAGGCGTGTTGATCAATGAAGAATGCGCGAGGGAAGAGAGGGAGGAAGCGCAAGGAGCTATCCAAGACGAAGATCAACAAGAGCTGGAAGTTCTCTGCCGCGGCAGAGAAACACCCCTTTTCTCTGCCATGGCAGGCTGCCGCGGCACAGAAACAGAGTCTTTTTTGCCACGGCAGGCTGCCGCGGCAGAGAAACAGACCCAATCTCTGCCACGGTAGAACCCTGAGCCGAACCCAATTTTGGGTCGGTTTGTATCTTAGTTTGGTGGGACCAAGTCGTCCCAAGCTGAGGATGCCCCAGCCCTCATATAAACCTGCGTAGCCGTCACAAGTTAGGTTGAGACCATGTTAAAGTATTTTGGAGTTGTTTCTTTCATAGAACCTCTGGAATTACCCTGTGTTCGAAGCTGCCAACTATAATTGAGTGTGATCTGTTGTTCCATTGGGAATTAGTAGATTGCATACTACCGTTCGTGGTCACGGCTGTGTGCGCAAGAGTGTGGTGTTGTGAATATCCTACAAGGTTCGAGATCTGTTGCGCTGGCATCAGGGATCGAGCGGGAGAGATCATAGCTACGCACTAGTTATCTATCATCCACCATCATCATCGCCATCCGCTTACTGAGAAGATCGGGCCACCCCATATCAATAGAGAACCGCCAATGGGGTACCCCTTGCCCCATGATACAGGAGCTATCCCATATCAAAATGACAAGGCAACATACAATGAGCATCTCAGCGATCTTTTTATTTGCTATTTGCATAGGTTTTTATTGAGGATGCTTCATAGAATGCTCACTATGGTTATGCTGCAAGTTTCCACCATGATTAGGCATGGCTTAGGCTAGCCGCCCAGGCGTTTCTGTAACACAATTACAAACTCCGTGAGCTTACAAGCTCCCCTTTTATTTCACACCGTCGGGATCCATAAACAAAAGAACATGATATCAACTGAATAATAAGTGCAATGTTGAAAGTGTTCCCATGGTAGATGGTTCTGCTAATTCACAACTTAGAAAGTGCAAGCATATACGCAACATAGATAGACACAATGGTTCAAGTTTATTAAGTGCAAGAAAGTAAAGTGTGCCATCAAGTTTGTGAGAGCTTTAATCACTAATTTTCACATAACTAGTTTAATTCGTAATGTAGATAAAACATGAATATACTTGGAATAGCAATAATGCGAATAGGTACGTATGGAGGACTCTTTGGAATAACTTGGTTTTCTTGGGGGTTGGATCCATGAGTGGAACTCACACTTGGTACATGTGGAGGCTAGCAAAAGACTGGGAGTGACCAACTAAGAGAGCAATAATGGCCATAATCATGCAAAGAGACAAAGCATTATTAATTAAAGCATAAAGTGATATTACAAGTCAAAAACTAAATGATCATAGAGGCTAAGGTGACTAGTATAGTCTCAACATGGTGTAAGCATGTGCCAAGTCAACCCAAATAAAGCATCAAAGGAGAATACCACAATATTATGTTTTTGTATGCTAAAACAACGCATGATTCTTTCAAGGCACATTAAACAATCTCAATTGTTTGGAACAAGTCATGCTACAACAATAATTACTAAGCATAAAGTCAAAGCAATATCAAACATGACATGATAAAGTTTAGGCCACAATCTAAACAAGCTCCTTTTGTACCACTTATAAGCATGAAGCTTCCTACTCTTTTCCAACACCAATCAACTTATTTGAAACTATGTATGAATGCGGGGGTCCAACTAATTTATTTAGGCAAACCAAACAAAATAAAACCTGATATTTCCTTCATTCAAAACATGTCTTTTTATTGATGAAGAAGGGGATGCCTTGAGCATCCCCAAGCTTTAACGCTTGTACTTCTGGAATATGTCTTGGGGTGACACGGGTGGCATCCCCAAGCTTGAGCTTTTGTCCATACTTCATCTCATCACATTATTCTTCCCTGCACTTTAAACATTCAAAACATCACACAATCTTCATTAGCAACATTAGTGTATTCAAGATAATAAGTCTTTGGGTTTAGTTTTACCACAAGTAAAAATTCCATTAAAACACAAGCTACTATAGCAATTCCTTCTAAAAGATCAAGTGATCAAAGAGAACTCAAAGAGAAAGAGATTAAGAGGCAAATGCAAATAATGGCAGAAATATGTCAAAACAGACCAGCAGGTAAAAACCAATTTTTTTAGAAAACCTTCTGTTGCTCAAATCGAAAAGTGATAAACTAACAAAGTTATATAATAACCTGGGGGATAAGCACAAAACATTACAGCTCAATCCAACATACAGGGATTTTTCATGATTTTTCATAGTGAAGCACAAAAATCTGTTTCGGGACAACAACTTTCCCTAGTCTTACTTCTCTCTCATTAGAGGTTATTATTGGCACAAAAACCAAACAAAAAGGATAAGGAGAGGTTATTACTGAAGCAATAACTTTCAAGACTCGTTAAAAGAAAAACTTACTGAATAAAAATTTGGGTTATCTCCCAAAAGTGCTTTTCTTTAACGCCTTTGAGCTAGGCATAGGAAGAAAGATTCAAGTATTCTCAAATGAAGAAGCATTAAGAGCAAACTTTGTTTTAATAGGAGAGGCAAAAGGTATCTTCTCTCTCCTCTTAGGGAAGTGTTCTATACCTTTCTTGAGTGGGAATTGATATTTAATGGTGCCTTCTTTCACATCAATAATGGCACCAACAGTTCTAAGAAAAGGTCTTCCCAAAATAATAGGACAAGAAGCATTGTATTCAACATGCAAAACATAGAAATCAACGGGGACATAGGTATTGTTAACCATAATAAGAACATCATTAATACTCCCCATGAGTTTAATTTTTAGCATTATCATCAAGTTGGACATCTAGATAACAATCTTCCAATGGTGGCAAATCAAGCATTTCATAAATCTTTCTAGGCATAACAGAGACACTAGTACCAAGATCACATAAAGCTTTGAGATCAAAACCATTTACTTTCATATTAATGATGGGTTCCCAACCATCTTCTAATTTATTAGGAATAGAAGCTTTATGTTTCAACTTTTCTTCTTTAATTTTGATGAGAGCATCTATAATGTGTTTTGTAAAGGCCATATTCATAGCACTAGCATTAGGACTTTTAGGAAGCTTTTGTAGGAACATAATTACTTCAGAAATATTGCAACCATCAAGATCAAAATCATAATTACCATCGAAGGTAGTAGAGCTATTGTTTCCCATATTTCAAAGAATTTCAGCATTTTTATTGGAAAAGGTTTCATTGGTTTTAGGCATTGTTGCAAAAGGAATGGGGACTTCATGTGGTTTCCTAGCATCAACATTGGTGGTGGTAATAGTAGAAATGCTATTATTTCTAGCAATTTCATCTTATATTTCCCACTTAGCATGTAAGTCAGCTAACAATCTAACATTTTCATTGATTCTCACTTGTATGCCATTAGTAGCAGCAAAGGGGTTATCCTATGCGCTTTTGGTCTCTATGACCATTGTTTGACACATGGATCCACTATAGACATTGCATGTGTTCTTTTCCTAAACCACATTGATCCACCAGTGTCATTGATCCACATGACCACATTGCATGTATTCTTTTCCTAGAACACATTGATCCACATGACCACACACACTCCAGTGCATTATGTGATGTAACTTCTGCCTCACTGGTGCAACATGCAATCTGGAAGCGGCTCTTACTATGTGCTTTTTGTCTCTATGAACATTGTTTGATACATGGATCCACTATCGATATTGCATGTGTTCTTTTCCTAAACTACATTGATCCACTAGTGTCATTGCATGTGTTCTTTTCCTAAACCACATTGATCGATATGACCACACACAATCTAGTGCATTCTATGATGTAACTTCTGCCTCACTAGTGCACTGTGGAAGTTGCTCTTCCTATGTGCTTTTGGTCTTTGTGACCATGGTTTTACACATGGAAGCTGCTCTTCCATAGACATTGTTTGTGTTCATTTCCTAAGCCACATGATCCACTAGTGTCATTGCATGTGTTCTTTTCCTAAACCACATTGATCCACTGGTATCATTGATCCACAAGACCACATTGCATGTGTTCTTTTCCTAGACAACATTGATCCACATGACCTCACACACTCTAGTGCATTCTCTGGTCCATCTTCTGCCTCACTTGTGCAACATGCAATGTGGAAGATGCTCTTCCTATGTGCTTTTGGTCTCTGTGACCATGGTTTGACACATGGATCCACTATAGACATTGCATGTGTTCTTTTCCTATACCGCATTGATCCACTGGTGTCATTGCATGTGTTATTTTCCTAGACCACATTTATCCACATGACCACACACCCTCCAATGCATTATGTGATGCAACTTCTACATCACTGGTGCAACATGCATTGTGGAAGCTGCTCTTCCTATGTGCTTTTGGTCTCTATGACCATGGTTTGACACATGGATCAGCTATGGACATTGCATGTGTTCTTTTCCTATACCACATTGATCCACTAGTGTCATTGCATGTGTTCTTTTCCTAGACCACATTGATCCAAATGACCACACACACTCCAATCCATTATGTGATGCAACTTCTGCCTCACTGGTCCAACATGCAATGTGGAAGCTACTCTTCCTATGTGATTTTGGTCTCTGTGACTATGGTTTGACACATTGATCCACTATGGACATTACATGTGTTCTTTTCCTAAACCACATTGATCCACTAGTGTCATTGCATGTGTTGTTTTCCTATACCACATGGATCCAAATGACCACACACACTCAAGTGCTTTCTATGATGCAACTTCTTCATCACTCTTGCAACATGTAATGTGGAAGCTGCTCTTCCTATGTGCTCTTGGTCTCTATGACCATGGTTCGACACATGGATCACCTATGGATATTGCGTGTGTTCTTTTTCTAGACCACATTGATCCACTAGTGTCATTGCATGTGTTCTTTTCCTAGACCACATTGATCCACATGACCACACACACTCCAGTTCATTCTGTGATGCAACTTCCGCCTCACTGGTGCAATATGCAATGTGGAAGTTGTTCTTCCTATGTGGTTTTCATCTCTATGACCATGGTTTGACACATGGATCACCTATGGACATTGCATGTGTTATTTTCCTAGACCACACTGATCCACTAGTGTCATTGCATGTGTTATTTTCCTAGACCACATTGATCCACATGACCACACACACTCAAGTGCACTATGTGATGTAACTTCTGCCTCACTAGTGCAACATGCAATGTGGAAGTTGCACTTCCTATGTGATTTTGGTCTCTATGACCATTATTTGACACGTGGATCCTCTATGGACATTGCATGTGTTCTTTTCCTAAACCACATTGATCCACTAGTGTCATTGCATGTGTTCTTTTCCTAGAGCACATTGGTCCACATGGTCACACACACCAGTGCATTATGTGATGCAACTTCTGCCTCACTAGTGCAACATGCAATGTGGAACTGCTCTTCCTATGTGCTTTTGGTATCTATGTCCATTATTTGACACATGGATCCATAATGGACATTGCATATGTTCTTTTCCTAAACCACATTGATCCACTAGTGTCATTGCATGTGTTCTTTTCCTAGACCACATGACCACACACACACTCCAGTGCATTATGTGATGCAACTTCTGCCTCACTAGTTCAACATGCAATGTGCACGCTGCACTTCCTATGTGCTTTTAGTCCCTGTGACCATTGTTTGTCACATGGATCGACTATAGACATTACGTGTGTTCTTTTCCAAAATCACATTGATCCACTAGTGTCATTGATCCACATGACCACATTGCATGTGTTCTTTCCCTAAACCACATTGATCCACATGACCACACTCACTCCAGTGCATTATGTGATGCAACTTCTGCCCTACTGGTGCAACATGCAACGTGGAAGTTGCTCTTCCTATGTGCTTTTGGTCTCTGTGACCATGGTTTGATACATGGATCACCTATAGACATTGCATGTGTTCTTTTTGTAAACCATGTTGATCCACATGACCACATTGCAGATGTTCTTTTCCTAGACAACATTGATCCACATGACCACACACACTCTAATGCATTATGTGATGCAACTTCTGCCTCACTAGTGCAACATGTAATATGAAAGCTGCTCTTCCTATCTGCTTTTGGTCTTTGTGACCATGGTTTGACACATGGATCCACTATGGACATTGCATGTGTTCCTTTCCTAAAACACATTGATCCACTAGTGTCATTGCATGTGTTCTTTTCCTAAACCACATTGATCCACTAGTGTCATTGATCCACATGACCACATTGCATATGTTATTTTCCGAGACAACATTGATCCACATGACCTCACACACTCCAGTGCATTCTATGATGCAACTTCTGCCTCACTGGTGCAACATGCAATGTGGAAGCTGCTCTTCCTATGTGCTTTTGGTCTCTATGTCATTGGTTTGACACATGGATCACCTATGGACATTACATGTGTTCTTTTCCTATGTCCATTGATCCACTAGTGTCATTGCATGTGTTCTTTTTCCTAGACCACATTGATCCACAAGTCAACACACACTCCAGTGCATTATGTGATGCAACTTCTGCCTCACTAGTGCAACATGCAATGTGGAAGCTACAATTCCTATGTGTTTTTGGTCTCTATGACCATTGTTTGACACTTGGATCCATTATGGACATTGAATGTGTTCTTTTCCTAAACCACATTGATCCACTAGTGTCATTGCATGTGTTCTTTTCATAGACCACATTGATCCACATGACCACACACACTCTAGTGCATTATGTGATGCAAATTCTGCCTCACTGGTGCAACATACAATGTGGAAGCTTCTCTTCCTATGTGCTTTTGGTAGCCGTGACCATTGTTTGACACATGGATCCACTATGGACATTGCATGTGTTATTTTTCAAAACCACATTGATAAACTAGTGTCATTGCATGTGTTCTTTTCCTAGACCACATTGATCCACATGACCACCCACACTCTAGTGCATTATGTGATGCAACTTCTGCCTCACTAGTGCAACTTGCAATGTGGAAGCTGCTCTTCCTGTGTGCTTTTGGTCTCTATGACTGTTGTTTGTCACATGGATCCACTATAGACATTGCATGTGTTCTTTTCCTAAACCACATTGATCCAGTATTGTCATTGATCCACCTGACCACATTGTATGTGTTCTTTTCCTAAACAAAATTGATCCATATGACCACATTGCATGTGTTCTTTTCCTTGGCCAAAATTGTCCAGATGACCACACGCACTCAAGTGCATTTTGTCATGCACCCTATATGCAAACCTAACTACTAGCGAGTAAAGGCGAGTAAGAGTGAGGAACGAGGAAACCGTAGTGGAGCATGCGGAGACACAGGATTTGTTTTACCGTAGTTCCTTCCTTGTTAAGGGAAGTACATATGCGTTGGAGGGGTGGGCGGTACTAAGACCACCACGGCAGAATAGGCCTCACCCTGTTCTCTGATGGATCTCGCCACCAAAGGCCTAGTCCACCTTTCCACTATTGGAACCCTTCGAGGCGGGAACCAGTGCCTTTACACAACTAGTGGGGCACAACTCCACAACAGAATTGGAGGCTCCCGTACTGACAACAAGTTGCCACAAAAACATTGTTATCAATAACGAAACACAAGATCTAGATATTAACAAGAATACTAGATCGGGGATTCTCCAAGTGAATGGAGAAGGAGTTGAAGTGCTTGATTCGTGATAACGATGAATGATGTCTCCTCCTTCAATTCCCCCAAAGATTGAAGCCTTCGGGTGGTTGAAGTGGGAGAACTCTGGAGAGAGCTTTTGCAATAGGTCTGATCTTTTTCGAATGAATTAAGAGTTCTGACAGGAGGGATGGATGGGGTTTTTATATGCCCTAACCAAATGGAGCCATTGGAGCAATTTGGGGCCGAATTATCCGGCCCAAGTGAGGGCGGGATTATTCGGCCTGGGGAATACTCTGCCTCAAACTCGGATTATCCGGGGGGAAATCCGCCCCCGAACAGAAGCTCTTGCCGGATGGTCCTTGGTATCTTCTCTTGGGGGCCAAATTATCTGGCCCTAGAGGAAGGCCGGATTATCCGGATGGGGGAAAAATCCGCCCCAGCAACGGATTTTTAGGGGAGAAATCCGCCCCCAGACAGAAGCTCGCACCGATGCTCCTTTGGCCATTTTCCCTGGGGGCCAGATTATCTGGCCCCAGAGGAAGGCCAGATTATCTCGCTGGGGGAAATCCGCCCCAGCTACGGATTGTCCGGGAGGAAATCCACCCCCGGTTAGAAGCTCACACGCGACCTGCCCTGGCCAAGATGGTCAGACCGGATTATCTGGCCCTTAATGGGGGCGGATAATCCGGCCCACAAACACCAAATACACTTCCCCGCAACACTTCGCACACATGAGAAACTCCACGGTATTGTTATCTAACACACAAAACACAGGGAACACTAAAAGGAATCTGGGTATATATGACCCTCTATTTTCATCACAGAATTGTCATAGTAGTCCGTTTATGACGATTTTGAGATCGCCAAAAGCTGAGCGTCGCAAATGAACTATAACGACATTTTTGGTACGATATTGGATCGTCATAAGTTTTATGACGATCCAGTATCGTCACGGGCAATTTGGCCGGGCTAGGTCAGCTCCGATGTGGCCGATCCGATGTGGCACGAAATCAGCCCAGTCCACGTGTATTGTTTACATGGGCCAAGCCCAATAGTTCAGCCCATTTATGTTTTTTCCTTACTCTTTCTCGACTACTACATGGGCCAAACCAAACATTTGTGCCATTTTATTCTATGGGCCTTAACCTATTTATAGTCCATTTAAATTTAAATTCAGCCCTTTTAATAACCTGGTTCTAAGATAGGTCCCACTTGTCATGTATAATACATGCCCCACTTGTCATGTACAATACAGGCCCCACTTGTCTTGTTCAACTCACAAATTGACTACACACGTCAGAAGGGTCCAAAATGACATATTTGTTCCAGTCACGTGTTCCACAAGTAAATGTTTCTATTCACATGTTTGATGTCATATACACAATCAATATTTGAGATAGATCAAAGAGAACAAATAAAATTAATTAAAACAACTGCCAAAAATCAGGCTAGTACAATATCTACAGTCTATTACAACCCAGATATTCCTAACTATTACAAGAAATGGCTCTCCTTACTGGCTACTCTTCACTAGTTCGGTGGCTTCAGATTCCTTAGGCCTGGAGCCCTTGTAAACGAGGAACAGACACATTTTTAGTCTCAAAGAAAGACATACCTATAATCCAGCAAATGAACCTGACAACCAATTGTAAATAAGTACTTTCACTATTCTATACAATAACACAGCAGCTAGAAACAGAATAGTGAACATATCCTAAACCATGAGCATGGAGAAAAAACTACTAAAATGAATACCAACAACCTCTAAGAAGAAACAAACACTTGCTTTCTCATTATACAATCATATTCAGCGAACTCAAAGTCTATTCTAGACAGTACCAATCCAGTGCAAGATAAATGAGAAAATATGTCATGATGCAAAAATCCAAGATAAAACATAGATCATGGATACCAACTCAGCAATCAGGACTGACTAATGAATGTCACGTGTAGACAGTACTGCGCTTACTACTAGAAATTAGTTGTTATACTACTACAACACCATTATAACTAGTGGTAAGGATCAGCAAGGATCAGAAGGGAGCGGGCGGAGAAC
This sequence comes from Avena eriantha, assembly GCA_910589775.1. Lineage (NCBI taxonomy): Eukaryota > Viridiplantae > Streptophyta > Magnoliopsida > Poales > Poaceae > Avena > Avena eriantha. The sequence goes on along the minus strand of OU342741.1, from coordinate 269,504,371 downwards.
TCACTAAAACATTCATCAAGGAGGTAGTTGAAGGTGTAGGCCAGCTGCTTGTTGAGCTTTCTCTTGTCCTGGTTCTTCTTGATCTTGTCCTGGAAGTTCTCTAGCTCCAGGTTGTTCCTCCTGCAGCCATCTTGCTGGAGAAAAGATAGCTGCAAACCCGATCAGACAAGGCTCCGAAGTTCTCCATCTCCAGGTAATCACTGCACCTTGTCCTACCACCCATAAACAAACAACCGAGATTAGACAAGCAATAGCAAAATAGTTAATCAAACATTAAATTTGCTTCAAAAGTACAACTAATAGCTCTACATAATTGCACAACACATATACTAGTTGAAGGTGTTTTGGTATATCTTTTAGCTGATATTTTTTATGTACAGAATCAAAATGTTCATAGAAACTAATGTATAGAGCTAATCATAGACTAGTTCAAACATGATGGATACTAGGGATTTTTTTTCATTAAAGAGCACAAGCTGTAGTACAGTGCTGCATACATAATGAACCAGACATTCAGTTTGGAAGAAATGGTGACGGAAAGCTGAAACACAGTTGGTATTTGTTCTTCCACACAAGAAATACTAATATAAGTCTAATGCACCCATTTTCAGAACACAAGAATTTCACCAATAATATTAAATCCCCACTGATACAACAAGGATACACACACAGGTATCAATTGTGCTTGTATCAAAAACCTTGTCACATCTCTTCCATGCAAGCATATACACACAGGTATCACTTGCTTGTATCAAATAAAGCAACAACATTATAACAACAGTAATGCTACCAAAAAGGTCATGCTCAAAAATATCAGCTGATATCACACCAACGAAAATAGTACACCTATCAGATGCATGCCTAGAGATAAGGCTTGATGGCATGAACTAAGAAACCTAAGAATCCTAATCTGACCAGGCTTCAATCAACTTGTTATGGTTGATGAAATCCCACTAAAATCCAAACCCTACCCTCACGGAATATGTGCATCGATGGAGCAGACTCACATGGAGATGGATCCATGTCATGGGCACCAGCAACTTACCTTGTTGTGCGAGTGGATGGAGCACCCAGGCTCCAACAGACAATGGGGTAGCTCTCGTTGATGATCTCCTCAAGGCATCCGATGCTCACGGGGGCCCCATAGAGTTTTTTGACCTTGGATCAGTCCTCCTAGGTCTTCTCCTTGGTGGGCAGAGCTGCGCCTTGATGGACTCGACCAGAGCCCCCATCGTCGGGGCCGCCACCGCCAGAGCCCCCATCGTCGGGGCCGCCAGCGCCCCCATCGTCGGGGACGCCACCGCCAGAGCCCCCATCGTTGGGGCCGCCACCGCCAGAGCCCGCATCGTCGGGGCCGCCACCGCTAGAGCCCCCATCGCTGGGGCCGCCACCTCCAGAGCCCCCATCATCGGGGCCACCACCGCCAGAGCCCCCATCGTCGGGGCCGCCACCACGAGAGCCCCCATCGTCGGGGCCGCCACCACCAGAGCCCCCATCGTCGGGGCCACCACCACTAGAGCCCCCATCGTCAGGGCCACCATCGCCAGAACCCCCATCGTCGGGGCCACCATCGCCAGAGCCCCCATCGTGGGGGCCGCCATCGCTAGATCCCCCCTGCATAGGGCCGTCATCGACGGCGTAGACAAGAAGCGGGACCCGGACCGCCTTGATGTCGTCAGATTCCTCCACCGAGGTTGTGCCGGGGGTAGGCGGAGCTGGGCTTAGCCGGGGAGAGAGGAGGGAGAGGGTGGATCGGCTGGAGGGGAGAGGGTGGTGGCCCTGTTGTGAATCAGAGAGAGGAGAGAATCGGCAGCGCAGAGATAGGGAAAGGAAATGGGCGGCGTGATGGGGGCGATCTAGGTTTTCTTGACAGATGGCGAGGTTAGGGTTGGTGAAGCCGTGGGCGTGGTGGGTGATGTGCTTCTTCGGGTGAGCTACCAGCCATTGGATCCACTCTGAACGGTCCAGATAAGGCACATAAGGCTGATCCATGGGAGGTGTTTTCCTGTGTTTTGATTGGTTGGTTCACAAAACACCTCAATTTTTAGACTTGCAAAATAGAAAATGGCTTTTTTGTCTAACGAAAATGAAAAGTTCCTACAATGACATTGTTTGTCATTCCAAAATACATATGTGTGCACAATTTCTTCATCTAATCTTGCAAATGTATTCTCAAAAAGCCATTTTCTATTTTCCGAGTGCCAAAATCGGAGCGTTTTGTTAAGCAACACCAAATGGTAAATACAGAAATAGTACCACCCCATTTTAAAAAAATACTAGTCCACCTTACATGAACAATGTCTCAGCCGGGGATTTTAAAACCTTTTTGTCCACCCCTGGTGAAAATGACAAATGAGTGCCGAATCGGTAGGAAGTGGGTCCAATTTGAACTACATGTACATTATCTGATGCCCATGATTTTTCACAAAAATCATTTTTAGACTCGTAATATGTTGTTTCTTCAGTGATCCAATGCAAGTTTAGCGAGGTCGTCCCCTAGCTAAGAACATTCATGCCCACCATTTTGACCATTATTTGAAACAGGCATAAAAAATTCAAAAACGGTCCCAACTATATGAATCCTTCGTGTGGTATCATGTTATGTGGCATAGTTGTATGGAAAAATATCAAACTTGGTAAATTGATTGCGTCTCGAAAAAACCTTCCCAGAAATGACCTATCATGTTCGAGGTTTCATGACTTTCGGGCCAAACGACGAGTGTTATGGCTAGAATCAGGGCATAGTTTGTCATAATATGCTCGTATTGTGCATGTGTGTGCATCTTAGGATGGCGAACAATGTTACAGGAGGAAGTTTTCTTTTTTGTCACACGGAAAATCCAATTTCCATTTTCCGAGCGCAAAAAACGGAGCGTTTTGTGAAGCAACCACCAAATGACAGTTTTAGAACGTTACCACCCCATTTTTCAAAAATACTAGACCACCTTACATGAACAATGTCTCAGCCGGGGATTTTAAAACCTTTTCGTCTATCCCTGGTGAAAAAGACAAATGACTGCCGAATCGGTAGGAAGTGGGTCCGATTTGAACTACATGTACATTATCTGATTCCCATGATTTTTTGAAAAAATCATTTTTAGACTCACAATATATTGTTTCTTCAGAGATCCAATGTAAGTTTAACGAGGCTCGTCCCCTAGCTAAGAACATTCATGCCTGCCGTTTTGACCATTATTTGAAACGGGCATAAAAAATGCAAAAACGGTCCCAACTATATGAATCCTTCATGTGGTGTCATGTTATGTTACATAGTTGTAAATAAAAATATCAAACTTGGTAAATTGATTGCGTCTCGAAAAAAGCTTCTCAGAAATGACCTATCATGTTCGAGGTTTCATGACTTTCGGGCCAAACGACGAGTGTTATGGCTAGAATGAGGGTATAGTTTGTCATAATATGCTCGTATTGTGCACGCGTGTGCATCTTGGGATGGGAAACAATGTTGCAGGAGGAAGTTTTCTTTTTCGTCACACGGAAAATCCATTTTCCATTATCCGAGCGCAAAAAACGGGGCGTTTTGTGAAGCAACCACCAAATGACAGTTTTAGAATGCTACCACCCAATTTTTCAAAAATACTAGAACACCTTACATGAACAATGTCTCAGCCGGGGATTTTAAAACCTTTTTGTCCACCCCTGGTGACAAAGACAAATGACTGCCGAATCGGTAGGAAGTGGGTCCGATTTGAACTACATGTACATATTATCTGATGCCCATGATTTTTTGAAAAAATCATTTTTAGACTCGAAATATGTTGTTTCTTCAGAGATCCAATGCAAGTTTAACGAGGCTCGTCCCCTAGCTAAGAACATTCATGTTCGCTATTTTGACCATTGTTTGAAACGGGCATAAAAATGCAAAAACGGTCCCAACTATATGAATCCTTCGTGTGGCGTCATGTAATGTGACATAGTTGTAAGGAAAAATATCAAACTTGGTAAATTGATTGTGTCTCGAAAAAACCTTCTCAGAAATGACCTATCATGTTCGAGGTTTCATGGCTTTCAGGCCAAACGACGAGTGTTATGGATAGAATCAGGGCGTAGTTTTTCATATTGTGCTCATATTGTGCACATGTGTGCATCTTGGGATGGCAAACAATGTTGCAGGAGGAAGTTTTCCTTTTCGTCGCACGGAAAATCCATTTTCCATTTTCCGAGAGCAAAAAACTAGGCGTTTTATGAAGCAACTACCAAATGACATTTTTAGAATGCTACCACCCCATTGTTTTAAAATACTTGACCACCTTGCATGGACAATGTCCCAACTGGGGTATCTCAAACCTTTCTGTCCACCCATGTCTAAAAAGACAAATTCCTACCGAATCGGTAGGAAGTGGGTCCGATTTGAACTACAGGTACATTATATGATGCCCATGATTTTTTGCAAAAATCATTTTTAGACCCGCAATATGTTGTTTCCCCAGAGATCCAATGCAAGTTTAGCGAGGCTCGTCCCCTAGCTAAGAACCTTAATGCCCGTTGTTTTGACCATTGTTTAACATGGGCATAAAAAATTCAAAGACGGTCCAAACAATGTGAATCCTTTGTGTGGCATCATGTTATGTGACATATTTGCAAGAAAAAATATCAAACTTAGTAAATATACCGCGTCTCGAAAAAACCTTCTCAAAATGACCTATCATATTCGAGGTTTCATGTCTTTCGCTCCAAACGACGAGTGTTATGGCTAGAATCAGGGCATAGTTTTTCATAATGTGCCCATATTGTGCACACGTGTGCATCTTGGGATGGCGAACAATGTTGCAGGAGGAAGTTTTCCTTTTCGTCGCATGGAAAATCCATTTTCTATTTTCCGAGCGAAAAAATGGAGCGTTTTGTGAAGCAACCACCAAATGATAGTTTTAGAATGCTACCACCCCATTTTTCAAAAATAGTAGACCACCTTACATGGATAATATCCCAACCGAGGTATCTAAAACCTTTCCGTCCACCCATGGCGAAAAACAAAAATTCCTGCCAAATCGGTAGGAAGTGGGTCCGATTTGAACTACATGTACATCATATGATGCTCGTGTTTTTTCACAAAAATCATTTTTAGATTTACAATATGCTAGTTTATCAGATATCCAACGCAATTTTAGCAAGACTTAAGGCCAAATATTTGAATTCCAAACCCTAGTTTCAAAATTATATTTTGAATTATAATATTGTCCCTACCATGGACTAATGTGAGATTAGTAAATCCACTATTTTGAAATAATAAAAGTATGGACAATTAACAACCTAGCAGGATGTAACTGAATTTTGTAAAAAGTTAGAGCCAAAAATCAATTCATTTGGACTTCTTATGAAAAAGATAAAAAAGAATTAAGAAAATAGAAAGAAACTTGCCTAAATGCACCGCCCGATCTGGACCAGAGTCCAGGCCATAAGGCCCAGGTGGACCGATCTGGACCCAAGGCCCACGCCATCCGATCTGGACCAGAGTCCAGGCCGCCAAGGCCCAGTTGGACCGAAACGAATCATGATTATAAATATGCATCGCAGTAGTATGACTCAAACAGATCGACGGAGGGATGGTTGGGGTCTTGCATTTGTTTGAAAAAGTCCCTGGTTTGACTCCTGGGGTGTCCATCTTTTTGCGCCTTTTATCATGGATTTGTGAAAAAAACATACCAATGTTATATTAATATAGAACAACTACACAATTAGAACATAATAATACTATGGCGTGGTGGTTCTCAAGTTTGATCAATATTGTGCATGTATCTTGGGGTCTTGGGTTCAATACCCTTCTGTACTATTTTTTGCTGATTTATTTCTGTTTGATTGGTCTACTTGTCACATAGATGCATATTGACACATGGACACGCCACATAAGCATAATTGATGATGTGGCCAACCAGTTAAATCAATTTGTTTTATTTTAGATAATATGACGATTTAAATTGGTCATAATGGGATATAAATAAGGCTCTAATTTGTATTGTGTAAGTTATGATGATTTTATGTGATGAAATTACGATGATTTTGACACAATCGTCATAATTCTATAGGATTTTAACGTCTCTAAACAGTGTATGACCCTCTAGTGCGAAATCGTCATAAATCTATGACGATTTCATTCCTCGTCACTATGAGAAGGTCACAAGTTAACACATTTCTTATAGTGGAACCATGAAATGTTCATTCAATGTGTTCTGTTCCTAGACCACATTGATCCACATGACCACACACACTCAAGTGCATTATGGGATGCAACTTCTACCTCACTGGTGTAACATGCAATGTGGAAGCTGAAGGAAATATGCCCTAGAGGCAATCATAGAGATGATTGTATTTCATCCATGAGTTATTATAATGTTCCTTGAATATCCATATACCAGGCAACTTGTATTGATTGGCAATTATGTGAATTGTTTGTGAAACTCTTTACTTGTATGGTTATCTAATAATTGTCCCTAGTCGGAGTTCATGCGAGGACACACGTGAATATTAGACTAGCACATCGATTGGTTAATGACTATGTTTCGCAAGTCATTGACATGGAGATGTCAAACCAATGATGTGGACACATGTTATGAACATGGGGTTGGACTGACCCAACATGAGACTAGCAATAATACTTGCAGCTCTCTCTACACATCGTGTACGTTTTGTCCTTAGACCTGAGATTGTCGCATGTACTTGAGATGTGGATCGACCTACTTTGGGGCTATCAAACACTACTCCGTAACTGGGTAGTTATAAAGGTAGCTTTCGGGTTTGTCCTGATACATGCTGCAAGGCATCGGTCAATCAAGATGGGATTTGCCCCTCTCTACTTGAGAGAGATATCTCTGGGCCCCTCGAGTGATCGGATCCAGAAATGCATGGCCGTGCTACATATGGTTAAGAGTTAACCTAGTAAAGGGATTCTGAATCACAGTATCGAGAAAGAGAGGTCAGCTTAGAGCTAGACCAAATATCGTGAGGCAAAGGGAAAGACATGTACTCAACCTTGTGATGGTTCGTCCGAATGATCTTTATATGCGTTTTGGAGTTGGCACGTCTTGCTAGAGGCCGCTACCAACTATTGACGGAGCAAGTGTACTCGCGTCATGTCTATACGTGTATGAACCTATAGGGTCACACACTTTAGGGGCTGGAAGCCTAATGAGGATTGGATCCGAATTAGACCAGGCTTAGGCTGCTAATGGGCTGCTAATGTAGAAGCCCACCAGGGATGCCTATATAAGAGGGAGTGAGGCGAGCTGAAAAGGAGAGAGCATTCCACCCAGCCGCCACTCCTCTTCCGCCTGTGTTGCACGCGCAGACCTAGCAGTCTGGCGTGTGACGACTTCCACTCCGGACGTGTGGATACCTCGGAGGTGCTGCATCTGTAGCACTTGGACGAGCCGCGCAAAGGGGAGCTGTTCGTGGGACGAGGACGAGGAGGAGACGTAGAACATCTACACTGCCGCAACGTGCTTCATCGAGTTCCGCACCTGCGCGTCTAGCGGTAATCCCGTGATCTATGACAATAGTATTCCTGGTTGACGCGGTAGAAATTTTTGATTTTACGCTAGTGTAGCCTACCCGTTACCCTACAGTGGTATCAGAGCCGATGCTATTCAGTCATAGGTTCGGGAAGTTTGCATATGGTGATATGTAGATTGATATGAATGATATGATCGTTTGTATGGCGGTGTTTTCTGGATTGATCTATGATCTTAATTTCCGTGATCGTGATTCTAAGGTCGTCGAACGACTTACCCCTACCGGTCGGTTTCCGCCATCGGGGTAGACAGTGACACATAAATCCTTCTGAATCACGCGAAGATCAATATGATTGATCGAATCGGGAATTAGATCTGAATCGACGTACCGTGATCAAAGGAGTTTGGTCAAATCGGAACTATGGTCGGTTTATGGTAAATTGGATTTGCCGATCAAAATCCTTAAAGAAAATTGTATAGATTTGATCTCTCATTTTACCGTGATCAAAGGTACCGCGAGGGGCGCTGCCCCTTCGAACCCCGCAGGGGGAGACCCCCTAGACCCCCCTTAGTCGTATCCCCCTTTTTTGTATCTCGTTAAGGTTCATAGGTGGTACGATTTCACATGATCCGGTAGAATGCGATTCTATGCACAACTTGTTTTTGCAGGATTTATGTGATCAGTATGGCCCAAAAATGTATGTGATGCATGTATGTATTTTTTCATGACCTGCGTGTCGTGAGTTGGGCAACACGGCTGGAGCCATATGTGTTGTCAATTATTGTAATGGCCTGCGTGCCAACTTGTGATGATCCCAATACCATGTAATTTTGATTACTAGATGTTAGGAGTAATAGCTTGTATTAGTTCTTGGAGAACTCATCACTTGGAGGATGGCTCGCATAGAGCATGAAGATGGAGATCATCATGGTGGACAGGTTCTATGGCGATGGAGATCACCATGAGAAAATGGGCCATACTGTATCACATCTATGTGAATGCTATTCTTATACGTTTTACTACTATGCATGCTTAGATGATAGAAGTAGAACGATCCCTCACAAAGTTTAAGTTAAACCATGCCCTCCCAACCAAACCTTGCACCATCCTATGCCCTGTACAATCGTTGGTGGGTCTATGAAATTAGGGTGCCACGGTTTTCCTTGGCTGGATGGGTTTGTATCGGATACCTACACGCATAAGGGTTGGTGAGCTTAACAAGGTCATCTTAACAGTTAAGGACCTTGGGGCATAAAGGTTGGGCGCCTAGTTTTGACATAGAGATGTCACCCAACAACAAGAGTCATATGTGATATGATTAGCAAAGGTTGCTTACCGATTTACCTTGTCTTCTAGCAGTGATGCTAAAGCTCACTAGTCGACTTGTTAATTGTGGATCTTGAATCACTTAGTATCAATAGAGGGATGTTGATTTAAGTGGGAGTATATGCTATTAAATTGTTTAATATGTTTTACTCTTTCATGGTTACATGGCTTAGTATTTTGCATATTTTTTTTTGTTGTAGATCAATGGCACCGAACAATTCATCACCTTTTGCTTTGCGTTCGATTCTTGAAAAGGATAAACTAAATGGAACAAACTATTCGGACTGGGTCCGTAACCTGAGAATTGTTCTCAGGGCTGAGAAAAAGGAAACTGTTCTGGATACCCCAATCCCGGATGAACCTGCTGATAATGCAACTGCTACCCTTAAGAATGCCTACAAGAAAGCATGTGATGAATCTCTTGAGGTCAGTTGTCTTATGCTTGCATGCATGGAACCTGATCTTCAAAAACAGTTTGAGGATCAGGAAGCGTACGATATGATCGTTGCGCTTAAGGACATGTTCCAGACTCAGGCTAGGACTGAGAGGTACAATGTCGCTAAGTCCTTTGTGGAATGCAAGCTGGCAGAGGGAGCAGCTGTAGGCCCCCATGTGATCAAAATGGTTGGTTACAGTCAGACTTTGGAAAAGCTTGGTTTTCCATTAGGCCAAGAGTTGGCCACTGACTTCATTTTGGCATCTCTTCCATCTAGCTATGGGCATTTCATTTCGAACTACCATATGCATGGGGTGGAGAGGGGCCTTAATGAATTATGTGGGATGCTGAAAACAGCAGAATGTGACATTAAGAAGTGTGCAGGGCATAGCCATGTGATGGCTGTGCAGAACAAGCCTAGCTTCAAGAAAAAGGGCACTTCTTGGCAGAAGAAGAAGGGCAAGGCTAAGGATACGATCCCTAAGCCAAACCCTGCACCCAAGCAAAAGGCTGGTCCTGCAGGAGACACTGAGTGTTTCTTTTGTCACGAATATGGCCACTGGAAGAGAAACTGCAGCAAGTACCAGGCTTCTTTGAAGAAAAGTGGAAGTAAGAGTACTTCCCACTCAGGTACACTTGTTGTAAATGTTGTGGACATTTTTCTCGCAGATTCTTATGTTAACTCTTGGGTATTTGATACCGGATCGGTTGCTCATATTTGCAATTCGATGCAGGGGCTAATAAGGACTAGAGAAGTGCAAAAAGGCGAAGTGGATTTTCGCGTCGGAAATAAAGCAAGGGTTGCTGCATTGTTCGTCGGCGTCATGCAACTTCACCTTCCGTCAGGATTTATCATGGAGTTGAATAATTGTTATTACATTCCTAGTATGGGTCGAAACATTTTATCACCTTCATGTTTGATGAGGGATGGTTATTCATTCGCGAGTACAAACAATGGTTGTGTAATCTCTAAGAATGCTATGTTTGTGGCTGATGCTCCCATTGTGAATGGGTTATTTATTTTAAATCTTGATAATGCATGTGTTTACAATGTTAGTGCTAAAAGGCTTCGGCCAAATGATTTGAGTCCTACCTATCTATGGCATTGTCGTTTGGGGCATATAAGTGAAAAGCGCATGAAGAAGCTCCATGGTGATGGTCTTCTAACTTCGTTTGATTTTGAATCATACGAGACATGTCAAGCTTGTTTACTTGGAAAGATGACCAAGACGCCTTTTACGGGGTTTCCCGAGAGAGCGACAGACTTGTTGGAACTCATACATACTGATGTATGTGGACCAATGAGCACGACAGCCAGAGGAGGATATCACTACTTCATTACTTTCACTGATGATTTCAGTAGATATGGCTATGTCTACTTGATGAAGCATAAGTCTGAAACTTTTGAAAAGTTCAAAGAGTTTCAAAATGAGGTAGAGAATCAACGTGGCAAGAAAATAAAGGCCTTGCGATCTGATCGCGGAGGTGAATATTTGAGTCACGAGTTTAGCAATCATCTTAAGAGTTGCGGAATTGTTCCACAGCTCACGCCGCCCGGAACGCCTCAAAGAAACGGGGTCTCTGAACGGCGTAATCGAACTTTGTTGGACATGGTTCGATCGATGATGAGCCAGTCGGATTTACCATTATCATTTTGGGGTTACGCGCTAGAAACAGCAGCTTTCACACTAAATAGGGTACCATCTAAATCCGTAGTTAAGACACCATATGAGATGTGGACTGGAAAGAATCCCAGTTTGTCTTTTCTAAAGATTTGGGGTTGTGATGCATTTGTCAAGCGACTTCAGTCGGACAAGCTAACACCCAAATCGGATAAGTGCATTTTTGTGGGATACCCAAGGGAAACCTTAGGGTATTACTTCTACAACCGAGAAGAGGGCAAAGTGTTTGTCGCTCGTAGCGGTGTTTTCCTAGAGAAAGAGTTTCTCACAAAGGGAACGAGTGGAAGGTCGGTGCGACTTGAAGAAGTTCAAGATGAGCCAGTCGGGGATGCTTCTACGAGTGATGCTATTGTAGCAGAACAAGTTGAGGAACCCGTGGCAATAGAAGCACCACAACCACGAAGGTCGGCGAGGCTCCGCGAAGCGCGAGAGTTATTATTGTTAGACAATGATGAGCCTGCGACCTATGCAGAAGCGATGGTGGACCCAGACTCTGAGAAATGGCTGATTGCCATGAGATCCGAGATAGAGTCCATGGGAGACAATCAAGTTTGGAACTTGGTTGACCTGCCTGATGGTTTTAAAGCCATCGAGTGCAAGTGGATCTATAAGACGAAGATTGATATGGATGGAAATGTTCACATCCATAAAGCTCGACTTGTTGCAAAAGGTTTTCGACAAGTTCAAGGAGTTGACTACGACGAGACTTTCTCGCCCGTAGCGATGCTTAAATCTATACGGATCATTCTAGCCATTGCTGCACATTTCGATTATGAGATATGGCAGATGGACGTCAAGACGGCTTTCTTAAATGGAATCCTTTCTGAGGACGTGTATATGATGCAGCCCGAAGGTTTTGTCGATCCAAACAATGCTGGAAAGGTATGCAAACTTCAAAAGTCTATTTATGGGCTGAAGCAAGCATCTCGGAGTTGGAACATTCGATTTGATGAAGTTGTAAAGGAGTTTGGCTTCACCAAAAACGAACAAGAACCTTGTGTGTATAAGAAAGAAAATGGGAAATCACTTGTGTTTCTAATCTTATATGTGGATGACATATTATTGATTGGAAATGACATTCCTATGCTCGAGTCTGTTAAGACCTCATTGAAAAATAGTTTTTCTATGAAGGACTTGGGAGAAGCGGCATATATTCTGGGTATCAAGATCTATAGAGATAGATCAAGGAGGCTAATTGGATTAAGCCAGAGTACGTACATTGACAAAGTGTTGAAACGGTTCAGCATGGAAGAGGCTAAGAAGGGGTTCTTGCCCATGTCTCACGGCATTAAACTCAGCAAGACTCAGTGTCCTTCGACCACTGATGAGCGAGAACGCATGAGTAGGGTTCCATATGCTTCGGCTATTGGATCCATCATGTATGCAATGACATGTACTCGCCCAGATGTTTCCTATGCTCTAAGTGTTACGAGCAGATACCAGGCTGATCCAGGTGAGATTCACTGGACAGCGGTAAAGAATATCCTTAAGTACTTGAGAAGGACTAAGGATATGTTCCTAGTTTATGGAGGTGAGGTTGAACTCAGTGTAAAGGGTTACACAGATGCGAGTTACCTTAATGACTCAGACGACTCGAAATCGCAATCAGGTTATGTGTTTGTCATGAATGGTGGTGCTGTGAGCTGGAAAAGTTCCAAGCAAGATACAGTGGCCTCCTCTTCAACAGAAGCTGAATATATTGCTGCCTCGGAGGCTGCAAAGGAAGCTGTTTGGATTAGGAATTTCCTGATCGATCTTGGTGTGGTTCAGGGCTCGTCCAATCCCTTGGACGTTTATTGTGACAACAATGGTGCTATTGCACAAGCCAAAGAACCTAGACAGCACCAGAAGAACAAACATATTCGCATGCGCTACCATCTGATTCGTGAGTTCATTGATGAAGGTAGTGTCATGTTATGCAAAATACATACAGACTCAAATGTTGCTGATCCCTTGACTAAGCCACTCCCGCAGCCTGCGCATGAAGCGCACACAAGAGCAATAGGTATTAGATACTGTCTAGATTGACTCTAGTGCAAGTGGGAGACTGAAGGAAATATGCCCTAGAGGCAATCATAGAGATGATTGTATTTCATCCATGAGTTATTATAATGTTCCTTGAATATCCATATACCAGGCAACTTGTATTGATTGGCAATTATGTGAATTGTTTGTGAAACTCTTTACTTGTATGGTTATCTAATAATTGTCCCTAGTCGGAGTTCATGCGAGGACACACGTGAATATTAGACTAGCACATCGATTGGTTAATGACTATGTTTCGCAAGTCATTGACATGGAGATGTCAAACCAATGATGTGGACACATGTTATGAACATGGGGTTGGACTGACCCAACATGAGACTAGCAATAATACTTGCAGCTCTCTCTACACATCGTGTACGTTTTGTCCTTAGACCTGAGATTGTCGCATGTACTTGAGATGTGGATCGACCTACTTTGGGGCTATCAAACACTACTCCGTAACTGGGTAGTTATAAAGGTAGCTTTCGGGTTTGTCCTGATACATGCTGCAAGGCATCGGTCAATCAAGATGGGATTTGCCCCTCTCTACTTGAGAGAGATATCTCTGGGCCCCTCGAGTGATCGGATCCAGAAATGCATGGCCGTGCTACATATGGTTAAGAGTTAACCTAGTAAAGGGATTCTGAATCACAGTATCGAGAAAGAGAGGTCAGCTTAGAGCTAGACCAAATATCGTGAGGCAAAGGGAAAGACATGTACTCAACCTTGTGATGGTTCGTCCGAATGATCTTTATATGCGTTTTGGAGTTGGCACGTCTTGCTAGAGGCCGCTACCAACTATTGACGGAGCAAGTGTACTCGCGTCATGTCTATACGTGTATGAACCTATAGGGTCACACACTTTAGGGGCTGGAAGCCTAATGAGGATTGGATCCGAATTAGACCAGGCTTAGGCTGCTAATGGGCTGCTAATGTAGAAGCCCACCAGGGATGCCTATATAAGAGGGAGTGAGGTGAGCTGAAAAGGAGAGAGCATTCCACCCAGCCGCCACTCCTCTTCCGCCTGTGTTGCACGCGCAGACCTAGCAGTCTGGCGTGTGACGACTTCCACTCCGGACGTGTGGATACCTCGGAGGTGCTGCATCTGTAGCACTTGGACGAGCCGCGCAAAGGGGAGCTGTTCGTGGGACGAGGACGAGGAGGAGACGTAGAACATCTACACTGCCGCAACGTGCTTCATCGAGTTCCGCACCTGCGCGTCTAGCGGTAATCCCGTGATCTATGACAATAGTATTCCTGGTTGACGCGGTAGAAATTTTTGATTTTACGCTAGTGTAGCCTACCCGTTACCCTTCAGAAGCTGCACTTCCTATGTGATTTTGGTCTCTATGACCATTGTTTGATAAATGGATCCACTACGGACATTTCATGTGTTCTTTTCCTAAACCACATTGATCCACTAGTGTCACTGCATGTGTTCTTTTCCTAGAGCACATTGGTCCACATGATCACACACACACCAGTGCATTATGTGATGCATCTTCTACCTCACTAGTGCAACATGCAATGTGGAACTACTCTTCCTATGTGCTTTTGGTTTCTGTGACCATTGTTTGACACATGGATCCATAATGGACATTACATGTGTTCTTTTATAAAACCACATTGATCCACTAGAGTCATTGCATGTGCTCTTTTCCTAGACCACATGACCACACACACTCCAGGGAATTATGTGATGCAACTTCTGCCTCACTAGTTTAACATGCAATGTGGACGCTGCACTTCCTATGTGCTTTTGGTCCCTGTGACCATTGTTTGTCACATGGATTGACTATAGACATTGCATGTGTTCTTTTCCAAAACCACATTGATCTACTAGTGTCATTGATCCACATGACCACATTATATGTGTTCTTTTCCTAGACCACATAGATCCACATGACCACATTATATGTGTTCTTTTCCTAGACCACATAGATCCACATGACCACACACACTCCAGTGCATTACGTGATGCAACTTCTGCCTCACTGGTGCAACATGCAATGTGAAAGCTCCTCTTCCTATGTCCTTTTGGTCTCTGTGACCATGGTTTGACACATGGATCACCTATAGACATTGCATGTGTTCTTTTTGTAAACCACGTTGATCCACATGACCACATTGCATATGTTATTTTCCTAGACAACATTGATCCACATGACCACACACACTCTAATGCATTATGTGATGCAACTTCTGCCTCACTGGTGCAACATGTAATGTGAAAGCTGCTCTACCTATGTGCTTTTGGTCTTGGTGACCATTGTTTGACACATGGATCCACTATGTACATTACATGTGTTCCTTTCCTAAACCACATTGCACCACTAGTGTCATTACATGTGTTCTTTTCCTAAACCACATTGATCCACTAGTGTCATTGATCCACATGACCACATTGCATATGTTCTTTTCATAGACAAC
Source organism: Avena eriantha (assembly GCA_910589775.1). Classification (NCBI taxonomy): domain Eukaryota; kingdom Viridiplantae; phylum Streptophyta; class Magnoliopsida; order Poales; family Poaceae; genus Avena; species Avena eriantha. The sequence continues at coordinate 269,489,008 of OU342741.1, read as the reverse complement.
ATTGATCCACATGACTCCAGTGCATTCTATGATGTAGCTTCTGCCTCACTAGTGCAAGATGCAATGTGGAAGCTACTCTTCCTATGTGCTTTTTGGTCTCTGTGTGCATGGTTTGACACATGAATCACCTACGGACATTGCATGTGTCCTTTTCCTATGCCACATTGATCCACTAGTGTCATTGCATGTGTTCTTTTCTTAGACCACATTGATCCACAAGACCACACACACTCCAGTGCTTTACGTGATGCAACTTCTGCCTCACTAGTGCAACATGCAATGTGGAAGCTGGAATTCCTATGTGCTTTTGGTCTCTATGACGATCGTTTGACACATGGATCCACTATGGACATTGGATGTGTTCTTTTCCTAAACCACATGGATCCACTCGTGTCATTGCATGTGTTCTTTTCGTAGACCACATTGATCCACATGACCACACACACTCTAGTGCATTATGTGATGCAAATTCTGCCTCACTGGTGCAACATACAATGTGAAAGCTTCTCTTCCTATGTGCTTTTGGTATCTCTGACCATTGTTTGACACATGGATCCACTATGGATATCTCATGTGATCATTTCCTAAACAATATTGATCCACTAGTGTCATTGCATGTGTTCTTTTCCTAGACCACATTGATCCACATGACCACCCACACTCTAGTGCATTATGTAATGAAACTTTTGCCTCACTAGTGCAACTTGCAATGTGGAAGCTCCTCTTTCGGTGTGCTTTTGGTCTCTATGACCACTGTTTGTCACATGGATCCACTATATACATTGCATGTGTTCTTTTCCTAAACCACATTGATCCACTAGTGTCATTGATCCACATGACCACATTGCATGTGTTCTTTTCCAAAACCACATTAATCCACATGACCACATTGCATATGTTCTTTTCCTAGACCACAATTAACCATATGACCACACACACTCCAGTGCTCTGTGATGCAACTTCTGCCTCACTAGTGCAACATGCAATGTGAAAGCTGCTCTTCCTATGTGCTTTTCCTCTCTGTGACCATTGTTTGACACATGGATCTACTATGGACATTACATGTTTCTTTTCCTAAACCACATTGATCCACTAGTGTCATTGCATCTGTTCTTTTCATAGACCACATTGATCCACATGACCACACACACTCTAGTACATTCTGTGATGCAACTTTTGCCTCAATGGTGCAACATGCAATTTGGAAGCTGCTCTTTCTATGTGCTTTTGGTCTTTGTGACCATGGTTTGACACATGGAAGCTGCTCTTCCATAGACATTGTATGTGTTCTTTTCCTAAACCACCTTGATCCACTAATGTCATTGCATGCGTTATTTTCCTAAACCACATTGATCCACTAGTATCATTGATCCACAAGACCACATTTCATGTGTTCTTTTCCAAAACCACATTGATTCACATGACCACATTGCATATGTTCTTTTCCTAGACCACAATTGATCCACACGACCACATTGCATATTTGTCACATGGATCCACTATAGACATTGCATGTGTTATTTTCCTAAACCACATTGATCCACTAGTGTCATTGATCCACTTGACCTCATTGCATGTCTTCTTTTCCTAGACCACATTGATCCACATGACCAGACACAATCCAGTGCACTATGTGATGTAACTTTTGCCTCACTAGTCCAACATGCAATGTGGAAGCTGCTCTTCCTATGCGCTTTTGGTCTCTGTGACAATGGTTTGACACATGGATCACCTATGGACATTGCATGTGTTCTTTTACTAAAACACGTTGATCCACATGACCACATTGCATGTGTTCTTTTCCTAGACATCATTGATCCACACGAACACACACTCCAATACATTATATGATGCAACTTCTGCCTCACTGGTGCAACATGTAATGTGGACGCTGCTCTTCCTATGTTCTTTTGGCCCTGTGTCCATGGTTTCACACATGGATCCACTATGTACATTGCATGTGTTCTTTTCCTAAACCACATTGATCCACTAGTGTCATTGCATGTGTTCTTTTCCTAGACCACATTGATCCACATGACCACACACACTCCGGTGCATTATGTGATGCAATTTCTGCCTCACTAGTGCAACATGCAATGTGGAAGCTTCTCTTTCTATGTGCTTTTGGTCTCTATGACCATTGTTTGACACATGGATCCACTATAGACATTGCATGTTTTTTTTCCTAAACCACATTCATCCACTCGTATCATTGATCCAGATGACCACATTGAATTTGTTATTTTCCTAGACCACATTGATCCACATGACCACACACACTCCACTGCATTATGTGATGCAACTTCTGCATCACTAGTGCGACTTGCAATGTGGAAGATACTCTTCCTATGTAATTTTGGTCTCTATGACCATTGTTTTACACATGGATCCACCATAGAGATTGATGTGTTATTTTCCTAAACCACATTGATCCACTAGTGTCATTGATCCACATGACCACATTGCATGTGTTCTTTTCCTAGACAACATTGATCCACATGACCACAGACACTCCAGTGCATTCTGTGATGCAACTTCTTAAACACTAGTGCAACGTGCAATGTGGAAGCTGCTCTTCCTATGTGCTTTGTATTTTTCTGACCATGGTTTGACACATGGATCACCTATGGACATTGCATGCGTTCTTTTCCTAGACCACATTGATCCACTAGTGTCATTGCATGTGTTCTTTTCCTAAATCACATTGATCCACTTGTGTCATTGGTCCACATGACCACATTGCATGTAGTTTTTCTTAGACAACAGTAATCCACATGAACACACACACTCTAGTGCATTATGTGATGCAACTTCTGCCTCACTAGTGCAACATGCAATGTGAAAGCTGCTCTTCCTATGTGCTTTTCCTCTCTGTGACCATTGTTTGACACATGGATCTACTATGGACATTACATGTTTCTTTTCCTAAACCACATTGATCCACTAGTGTCACTGCATGTGTTCTTTTCCTAGAGCACATTGGTCCACATGATCACACACACACCAGTGCATTATGTGATGCATCTTCTGCCTCACTAGTGCAACATGCAATGTGGAACTACTCTTCCTATGTGCTTTTGGTTTCTGTGACCATTGTTTGACACATGGATCCATAATGGACATTACATGTGTTCTTTTATAAAACCACATTGATCCACTAGAGTCATTGCATGTGCTCTTTTCCTAGACCACATGACCACACACACTCCAGGGAATTATGTGATGCAACTTCTGCCTCACTAGTTTAACATGCAATGTGGACGCTGCACTTCCTATGTGCTTTTGGTCCCTGTGACCATTGTTTGTCACATGGATTGACTATAGACATTGCATGTGTTCTTTTCCAAAACCACATTGATCTACTAGTGTCATTGATCCACATGACCACATTATATGTGTTCTTTTCCTAGACCACATAGATCCACATGACCACATTATATGTGTTCTTTTCCTAGACCACATAGATCCACATGACCACACACACTCCAGTGCATTACGTGATGCAACTTCTGCCTCACTGGTGCAACATGCAATGTGAAAGCTCCTCTTCCTATGTCCTTTTGGTCTCTGTGACCATGGTTTGACACATGGATCACCTATAGACATTGCATGTGTTCTTTTTGTAAACCACGTTGATCCACATGACCACATTGCATATGTTATTTTCCTAGACAACATTGATCCACATGACCACACACACTCTAATGCATTATGTGATGCAACTTCTGCCTCACTGGTGCAACATGTAATGTGAAAGCTGCTCTACCTATGTGCTTTTGGTCTTGGTGACCATTGTTTGACACATGGATCCACTATGTACATTACATGTGTTCCTTTCCTAAACCACATTGCACCACTAGTGTCATTACATGTGTTCTTTTCCTAAACCACATTGATCCACTAGTGTCATTGATCCACATGACCACATTGCATATGTTCTTTTCATAGACAACATTGATCCACATGACTCCAGTGCATTCTATGATGTAGCTTCTGCCTCACTAGTGCAAGATGCAATGTGGAAGCTACTCTTCCTATGTGCTTTTTGGTCTCTGTGTGCATGGTTTGACACATGAATCACCTACGGACATTGCATGTGTCCTTTTCCTATGCCACATTGATCCACTAGTGTCATTGCATGTGTTCTTTTCTTAGACCACATTGATCCACACGACCACACACACTCCAGTGCATTACGTGATGCAACTTCTGCCTCACTAGTGCAACATGCAATGTGGAAGCTGGAATTCCTATGTGCTTTTGGTCTCTATGACGATCGTTTGACACATGGATCCACTATGGACATTGGATGTGTTCTTTTCCTAAACCACATGGATCCACTCGTGTCATTGCATGTGTTCTTTTCGTAGACCACATTGATCCACATGACCACACACACTCTAGTGCATTATGTGATGCAAATTCTGCCTCACTGGTGCAACATACAATGTGAAAGCTTCTCTTCCTATGTGCTTTTGGTATCTCTGACCATTGTTTGACACATGGATCCACTATGGATATCTCATGTGATCATTTCCTAAACAATATTGATCCACTAGTGTCATTGCATGTGTTCTTTTCCTAGACCACATTGATCCACATGACCACCCACACTCTAGTGCATTATGTAATGAAACTTTTGCCTCACTAGTGCAACTTGCAATGTGGAAGCTCCTCTTTCGGTGTGCTTTTGGTCTCTATGACCACTGTTTGTCACATGGATCCACTATATACATTGCATGTGTTCTTTTCCTAAACCACATTGATCCACTAGTGTCATTGATCCACATGACCACATTGCATGTGTTCTTTTCCAAAACCACATTAATCCACATGACCACATTGCATATGTTCTTTTCCTAGACCACAATTAACCATATGACCACACACACTCCAGTGCTCTGTGATGCAACTTCTGCCTCACTAGTGCAACATGCAATGTGAAAGCTGCTCTTCCTATGTGCTTTTCCTCTCTGTGACCATTGTTTGACACATGGATCTACTATGGACATTACATGTTTCTTTTCCTAAACCACATTGATCCACTAGTGTCATTGCATCTGTTCTTTTCATAGACCACATTGATCCACATGACCACACACACTCTAGTACATTCTGTGATGCAACTTTTGCCTCAATGGTGCAACATGCAATTTGGAAGCTGCTCTTTCTATGTGCTTTTGGTCTTTGTGACCATGGTTTGACACATGGAAGCTGCTCTTCCATAGACATTGTATGTGTTCTTTTCCTAAACCACCTTGATCCACTAATGTCATTGCATGCGTTATTTTCCTAAACCACATTGATCCACTAGTATCATTGATCCACAAGACCACATTTCATGTGTTCTTTTCCAAAACCACATTGATTCACATGACCACATTGCATATGTTCTTTTCCTAGACCACAATTGATCCACACGACCACATTGCATATTTGTCACATGGATCCACTATAGACATTGCATGTGTTATTTTCCTAAACCACATTGATCCACTAGTGTCATTGATCCACTTGACCTCATTGCATGTCTTCTTTTCCTAGACCACATTGATCCACATGACCAGACACAATCCAGTGCACTATGTGATGTAACTTTTGCCTCACTAGTCCAACATGCAATGTGGAAGCTGCTCTTCCTATGCGCTTTTGGTCTCTGTGACAATGGTTTGACACATGGATCACCTATGGACATTGCATGTGTTCTTTTACTAAAACACGTTGATCCACATGACCACATTGCATGTGTTCTTTTCCTAGACATCATTGATCCACACGAACACACACTCCAATACATTATATGATGCAACTTCTGCCTCACTGGTGCAACATGTAATGTGGACGCTGCTCTTCCTATGTTCTTTTGGCCCTGTGTCCATGGTTTCACACATGGATCCACTATGTACATTGCATGTGTTCTTTTCCTAAACCACATTGATCCACTAGTGTCATTGCATGTGTTCTTTTCCTAGACCACATTGATCCACATGACCACACACACTCCGGTGCATTATGTGATGCAATTTCTGCCTCACTAGTGCAACATGCAATGTGGAAGCTTCTCTTTCTATGTGCTTTTGGTCTCTATGACCATTGTTTGACACATGGATCCACTATAGACATTGCATGTTTTTTTTCCTAAACCACATTCATCCACTCGTATCATTGATCCAGATGACCACATTGAATTTGTTATTTTCCTAGACCACATTGATCCACATGACCACACACACTCCACTGCATTATGTGATGCAACTTCTGCATCACTAGTGCGACTTGCAATGTGGAAGATACTCTTCCTATGTAATTTTGGTCTCTATGACCATTGTTTTACACATGGATCCACCATAGAGATTGATGTGTTATTTTCCTAAACCACATTGATCCACTAGTGTCATTGATCCACATGACCACATTGCATGTGTTCTTTTCCTAGACAACATTGATCCACATGACCACAGACACTCCAGTGCATTCTGTGATGCAACTTCTTAAACACTAGTGCAACGTGCAATGTGGAAGCTGCTCTTCCTATGTGCTTTGTATTTTTCTGACCATGGTTTGACACATGGATCACCTATGGACATTGCATGCGTTCTTTTCCTAGACCACATTGATCCACTAGTGTCATTGCATGTGTTCTTTTCCTAAATCACATTGATCCACTTGTGTCATTGGTCCACATGACCACATTGCATGTAGTTTTTCTTAGACAACAGTAATCCACATGAACACACACACTCTAGTGCATTATGTGATGCAACTTCTGCCTCACTACTGCAACATGCAATGCGGAAGCTGCTCTTCCTATGTGCTTTTGGTCTCTGTGACCCTGGTTCGACACATGGATCACCTATGGATATTGCATGTGTTCTTTTCCTAGACCACATTGATCCACTAGTGTAATTGTGTGTGTTCTTTTCCTAGACCACATTGATCCACATGACCACACAAACTCCAGTGCATTATGTTATGTAACTTCTGCCTCACTGGTGCAACATGCAATGTGGAAGCTACTCTTCCTATGTGCTTTTGGTCTCTGTGACCTCGGTTTGACATATGGATCCACTATGGACATTACATGTGTTCTTTTCGTAAACCATTGATCCATTAGTGTCATTGCATGTGTTGTTTTCCTATACCACATGGATCCACATGACCACACACACTCTAGTGCTTTCTATGATGTAACTTCTTTGTCACTTGTGCAATATGCAATGTGGAAGCTGCTCTTCCCATGTGCTTTTGGTCTCTATGACCATTGTTTGACATATGGATCCACTATAGACATTGCATGTGTTCTTTTACTAAACCACATTGATCCACATGACCACATTGCATGTGTTCTTTTCCTAGACCACATTGATCCACAAGACCACACATGCTCTAGTGCATGATATGTGATGTAACTTCTACCTCACTGGTGCAATATGCCATGTGGAAGCTGCTCTTCCTATGTCCTTTTTGTCTCGGTGACAATTGTTCGACACATAGATCCACTATAGACATTGCATGTGTTCTTTTCCTAAACTGCATTGATCCACATGACCGCATTGCATGTTTTCTTTTCCAAGAATACATTGATCCACATGACCACACACACTCTAGTGCATTCTATGATGTAGCCCGACCTTCGGTCGTTACCACATCATGGTCTCCAATTTATGCCAAGTCATCATGGATTCCATAGGTGAATCCATTCCTCTATGAGAACCCACTTCCTACCCTCTTGAATGGTATACTAGTTCACACTCCGTCCCATACCCATGATATGTTCACACCAACAAGTACGGAGGCATGGGAGGAAGCCCGGAGCACCAAGCCCGACAAGACAGAGGCTTGGAAGAGAAGATGGACTAGGAGCAGCCAGCTCCAGAACCGAAGTCTTCGTCGTCATCGCCCAGAGTCTTCGTCGTCATCGCCCCGGAGAGTCCGCTCGATGCCAGTCGGAATGTCCGGCGCACCCAGAGTGTCCGGCCAGATCCAACCGAAGTGTCCGGCCACCCCGGATTGTCCAGTCCACCCGACCCAGACTGTTCGGCCTAAGTGATGGGCCTGCGAGCCAACAACTAGGCCATTGGCCCATGTACCCCTCTATTCCGCACCAAACCCTAGTTTTATGCCCAAACTACCCCTGAACTTGTGGCTGGCCTATAAATAGAGCCCCCACCCCTCATTGTATCCCTTAGGCATAGATGATAGACTAAAGACAACCCCCTTTGTGGAATCTCTAGTTTTTCCTCATCCCCTTCTACCAAAGGGGATCGACTATCGTCACCACCTCGTTGGAGTTTGCATCACGCCTCCCTCGTTGTACAAGGCCTTGGCATTGGTGTCCCTTTGCCAAGACGTCAAGACCCTCTCCAAGGTGTTATTTCCTCTCCGCGTGGGATCGAGGGAGCACGTTGACCGATCTTTCCTAGCGAGGATTCTATTGGACCGATGGCCACCGGCGGGAGCAATCGGCCTTGTATCGTGTGTGTTTTGCGTGTGTTCATCGTGTTCTTCGCGAGGTTTGCGTCCCCTTCCGCTACCTTCTCCCTTCCCATCAATTTGACCATGAGATTCGTGAAGATCAGGCCACCCACGGGGTTACCCCATATCATATGGTATCAGCAGCTTTTGGTTGCCACGGTTTCCTCATCGATTTGGTCTTTTCCCCCATAAATTCGAAAATCCCCAAAAAATAGCCCCAATTTCATCTTTTGGATCGATCTGTGATTTGAGTGCGTTTTGGTTGGTTTTGATCCATGGATTACTTGCTAAACATGTTGATCTACCTTTCCCTGCATTTTCATAGCCTAATTCCTTGATTTCCCCCATCAATTTGAGGTTTTGGTTCGAGTTTTTCTACCAAAACTCGTCCCGTTCGTGTTCTGGAAGTTCTGGTTCGACCGGACGGACTGTCCCGCCTAAATGGACCGGAATATCCGCCCCACTGGAGTATTTGGCATAAACGGACCGGAATCTCTGCCCCGGCCGGACTGTCTGGCCTGCGCTCCCCGGAATGTGCGCCCCCTGCTAACAAAAAAATCTGCTTCACGATTTTGAGCATAACTTTTACATACAAACTCGGATTTTGGTGTTCTTTAGCTCGTTTTGAAGAGGAGAAAGAGCTCTACATCATCATTTCTGTGGTGCATTCTATCTACTCCATCCAAATTCTGTGAGCAAGGAGGAATCCACCAATAAAGGGTGAAGATCGCCGAGGAAAGGTATAAAAATTCTACGACTTCTCCCCACTTGCTTTACTTTGTGAGCTACACTATCTTTGTGTTCAACAAACACCTATTGAGACTAGTTCCTCCTATGATTGCTTGGGCTATGCACATTTGATACCTTGTACAATTCCGAGCAAAAGTTGTGAGCGCGTTATCTCATATAGTTATCTTGTATAGTTGTTGGCACAAGGAAGGGGCAAGTGAAAAAAAAGAGAATAGAAAAATAGAAAAAGTAAAAGAAGTAAAAGAAAGAAACAAGTGCCTCATAGAATAGGAAGCGCAAGCTCAATGAACATCAAATAGGTGATACTTATTGTGCATATCTTGTAGTCCACCAATTTATTGCAATCGAACTAGCGTCTCTCCTTGCACTTGTGCGACACGAGCTTATAGTCTTCGCTGGGTAATCATTTGGTTCTTAGCTCACTTTCTCCGTCACACAAGTCCCATTTATCCCACCGTATGTGTTTCCTTGTATATAATTCCTATCTTGTGGATTGACTTGTTTTGCTTTGTGATTATCGTGGTTCTTTACTTGCCATTACAACATGTTGATTTCGGATTGGTTCTTGACATGCCACCTTCCATACCCATCCACCATAAGCTTTGTGTGCGAGTGTTTTTTAGTGGTTAGTTGGTTTTGGTCTTCGCGTGAACTTCACTTTGCTTGGTTTTGGTTGCTCTCATGTGTTGCCACTTCCACGATAAAGTAAGGTTTGACGTTGCATCCCTAACCCCGCTACCACTTCCATATACACCACTTGGTCTTGTGAATCATGTCTAGGGACTCCAGAACCGAGGATGATATCTATGAAGAATCCATGATGATCCACCACAACTACGACTCCAAAAGTATAGAGGACATGATGAAGCACTACACCGACAATGGCTCCGCATGCTTTGAGGACCCGAAGTGATATGGGCATGAAGGATGAGGTGAAGCCTAATTTCCGGACTCCACCAAGCTAGGTGATGCGGGGCGCATCCCATTGATGATTGGCACGCCAGGACGACCTACGATATGTAATGGTAAGTCTAAGGTTGTGTCAAATATTATTGCTATGTTATTGAGTCCGAGTCTAGGTTAGGTTCGAGTCCGTTGTGTGTTCGGTTTGGGTCTATCCAACCGACTAGTTGCAGGCCTCCTATATAAAGGAGCCAGCCACCTAGGGTTTAGGCGAGTTCAGTTGTCTAGTCTAAAAACTATATTGTGCTCCACCGTGTATCATCCCTCCGGGGACGGCGATACTGTTTATCATATTATTGCTGCGGAGGTTCTTGTGTTCATCAAGGATTGTCGTGCTCAGGTTTGAGGCGTGGTGATGTTCATCACGTTACTTGCTGGTTCGTTCCTCTTCTTCAGGTGACGCTCATCGTGTTATTGGAAGGATTGTTATCCGTGTTACTCGCTGTGAAAGATCGGGACAAATATAAAGGATCATCGGCTTGATCTGTACCAGGTGGTATCAGAGCTCTCGTTGATCACAACGTGTTTTTGGATCATCTGTGGACTATTTTTCTACAAGTAGTTTACAGATCAGTTAGTTTGGAGAAGAGATTGGAAGTTTGAAGTTTTCAGAATTGATTGATTGGCAAGCAAGTCAGATCGGTTTTGGTTCGTCATTGAATTTTTGTTGGCGCCGAGTTCATCCAGATTGAGTTGTTTGCTAGCGGTGCGTCGGCAGTTTTTCTCAGATCTGATCGGGGGAGTCCTATAGCGATTTTGGAGATCGCCGGATCGGTTTTCTTATCATATCCGATCCTGAGTAGTAGTTTTCCAGATTCCTATCGTGGACAGGAATCGTGGCCGGATCGGTTTCTGCCAGATTCCAATCGTGGGAGTCGGAGAAAAAAAAGGAACTATCGATCTCAAGATCTGTACGTACATGAAAAAAAAGACAATTCTTTTCCAGATCCGATCGTGAGCTTCACATTGGAATAAAAAAAGGGCAGCAAGACATTGGTGCCTTGCATCTATTGACGTGAATTCCAATCAAAGATACGGGAGCAAGGAAGGAACAAAAGTGCAGATTGCTTTTTGGTATTTTGGTTTACGTCAGTATAAGGGGAGTCCGGCATGTTTGATCGCTGGATTCTAGGAACGGAAGGAGAGAAAAAAGGCAGTCTCGATCGGACTCCATATGTGGAGTTTCCTTCACGTGAAAAAAAGGGTCCAACCAATCGCTAATATAGAGTACTTTGCATCTACGTGTACCTGAAGAAAAAAAAAGTAAAGGAACCGATCGCTAGATCAGATCCGATCGTGTGCATAAAAAAAAGGCAAGCGATCGTCCTGCCTGTGATCGATCCCCATCTGGTGATCTCATTCGTGCGTGGCTCGGTTCCTAGTGGGCCGGCCCATCTGCGCCAGGGAGCGATCTCCAGCATCGCTAGACCACATATGCTCTATGGTCGAGCGACTTGCCTCAGCTCGCTCCGGAAGAATGACAACAGGATTGCTTGCCCAGGCGCCTGGCTACTGCACTGATTCAGACCGAAACCCAGACTGGAATATGGAAATAGCAAAGGAAGATCGTAAAATAGATAGAGCGGATGATGTATACTTTGACTACACTACTATTGTTGTGGGATCGTCACTTCATTCTGCAGATATAAAATGGAAGTTGGACAGTTCTACCACATATGCGGAGTTTAGATCTTGGAGGTCTGACATGGATGATGGTTTCGCCAAATGTCGTTCGATTGATTCCAAGTTTGGTGGTTGCACTGAATTTGAACTTGCACACCGGCGTGTGGATGAGACCGTGGCTAGTTGGTGGAAGGAAGAGAGGACCGCAAAGGGCATAACAACACCTAGTTGGGAAAATTTGAAGCAGTTTCTGCGCACTAGATTTTGGGAGAAGTCCAAGGAGCTGGACAAGGTGATTGTTCCGGAGGATGAGGTTGTACCATTGAGTGGGCTGAATTTGCAACTCAAGAAAGTACAAGGCGATGCTTGCATGACAGTTGACAAGGGTCAGCGTTTGAATTTATTTCATGCGCAGTGTATGATCAAAGGCAAATCATGCAAGTTGATTGTTGATGGAGGAAGTTGTACTAATGGCATTACCAAGGCAATGGTGGCAGCGTTGGGGTTGTCCACATGGCGTACTCCTGAACCTAAGCATCTACAGAGGTTCAATAGCTGCGGTATGATGAAGGTAACTCATAAGGTGCGTGTGTCATTTATAGTTGGTGATTATGTTGATGAGATTGAGTGCGATGTGTTGCCATTGGAGGTATGTGGGATGTTACTTGGTCGTCCATGGTAGTATGATCGCAACGTTACACATGCTGGAAGAGCAAATACATATTCTTTTGTGCATGGTGGCAAACAGCAGACTTTGAAGCCTATGCATGATGATCACATAAAGTCTGATGTAGAGCTGGTGGTACATAAGGAGAAGGTGCGCAAGGCTTAGCCAAAATCTGGGCTAGCTAAGGTGCAGGATGGAGAGCATGATGCACAATGCGACAATGTTGATACTGCTTCAGCTATGCCTGTAGATGACAAGCCAGTGGAACTTGTTAGTGACAAGCCAGTTGAAGTGCATCCTCTTATTGCTGAGAGGAAGGATGTTGCATCATGTGTTCAGAAGGTTGTTTGTGTTGACACAGGTGTTTAGATGGATGATAGTTGTGCTCCTGATGTTCCAGTGCATGTGGTGTAACGGGGTAACAAGAGCAGTTTTGTTAGCACACCTGTAAGGCGTTTTGTTGGGACAGTTGTGCGGATGCATAGAGGCAAGGATGGACATGTTCGTCAGTTGTGTGGTACAGGCATTACTCATCTTATGCCAGGTCGTGCAAAGAAGGTCCATGTTTAGCAACCCCGGGTTCCAAAGAGTTGAGAAGAAGAAGACGGTGGCGCATAGGTCCAAGCTCGTATGGAGACGCGAGGAGGTGGAGGCCCCAAGGGTTGTATCAAGTCGAGTAAGCCAAGAGGGAGGATGTGGTGAGGAAGGTAAGCAAGACTTGAAGATGGCAAAGACGTGTGAATCGATTGTTCATATCACGCCACCTTTCCGACCCGACCCACAAGCGTTGGGGACAACGCTTCTTGAAGGGCGGGATGATGATATGGGCATGAAGGATGATGTGAAGCCTAATTTCCGGACTCCACCAAGCTAGGTGATGCGGGGCGCATCCCATTGATGATTGGCATGCCAGGACGACCTACGATATGTAATGATAAGTCTAAGGTTGTGTCAAATATTATTGCTATGTTCTTGAGTCCGAGTCTAGGTTAGGTTCGAGTCCGTTGCGTGTTCGGTTTGGGTCTATCCAACAGACTAGTTGCAGGCCTCCTATATAAAGGAGCCAGCCACCTAGGGTTTAGGGGAGTTCAGTTGTCTAGTCTAAAAACTATATTGTGCTCCACCGTGTATCATCCCTCCGGGAACGGCGATACCGTTTATCATATTATTGCTATGGAGGTTCTTGTGTTCATCAAGGATTGTCGTGCTCAGGTTTGAGGCGTGGTGATCTTCATCACGTTACTTGCTGGATTCGTTCCTCTTCTTCAGGTGACGCTCATCGCGTTATTGGAAGGATTGTTATCCGTGTTACTCGCTGTGAAAGATCGGGACAAATCTAAAGGATCATCGGCTTGATCCGTATCACGGAGCATTGCACCTATGATGACTCCACATGCATGGAAGACATGGAGCACGTCATCAACTATGGCTCCTCAAGCATGGAGGAATTGGAGCTCTACATCTACAATGGCTCCTCATGCATGGAGCACTACACCGACAATGGCTCCACATGCTTGGGTGATATGGAGTACTACATCAACAACGACTCCCCAAGAATGGACGACTTCGAGTGCTACAATGATGACGCGTCACCAAGAATGGAGGACATGACGAGCTTCACCCACTTTGAGGGCTCTTCCATAAGCCATGAAGAATACCTCCACTGCTTCGAGATGGAGGACTACTGCACCAAGCTAGAAGAGATGCATCATCAAGAAACCATGACCTTCAAGGACAAGCGTGCCATGCCAAAGGGCACCACCTATTTCAATGATCCACCTCCAAGGCGTCAAGCGCCACCACCTACATGGCATCATGAACCACCATGGCCAAGGCGGCGAGTGCCATCACCTCCAAGCCGTCAAGTGCCACCATCGCCAAGGCGCCAAGCACGACCATCTCCAAGGCGTCAAGTGCATCTTCCTCCAAGGCATCAAGTACCATCTACTCCAAGAAGAGTGGCGCCCAAACATCATATTCCACACAAGGCGCCACAAGGCATAATCTTCATCGACATATATCCTCTAGAGATCATCGCAAACATCAAGAGGATACAAGGCGTCGTTCAAGGCATCTTTGCCATGAAGACGGAGAATAAATGTTGAGCACCATCCATAATGCTCAACCAAGCTCATGAAGGAACCACCATCAAAAGAAGAGTGCCAAGGACAAGAAGAATCGTTGCGAGCATCATGTGGATGATCAAGTGCACCATCTACATCAACCTTTGGCAAGACACACCAATAACCTCCGTCGACACCATCATATGGTACCTTCAACTACTCGTGCCACCACCAAAATGGCACCAAGAGCAAGCTCTCCTCCATGCCACCAAGCTTCAACGCCCAAACTTGACGTCCAATATGATGCATGCAACTTCATGGAGAGGAAGAAAAAGACCTCTACTTCGCCAAGTTGGATGAGTACGTCAAGAGGACTGCACAAGCCAAGGTGCAAGATGGCGATGACAAGGTCGAGAATGGTGAGAATGGGACTTTCCCTTCACCAAAGGAGGCGCATGGAGTTGAGAGAACTGAGCCTATCCCTACATGCTTGAGTGATGATGTGGTACCAATCCCATGTGAGTATGAGAGCCACTTAGCCCACTTGAGTGAAAACAAGAGTGAGATGAGTGACTCCACCATATGTGAGATTGAGTGCTTCCACTTGGAGGGCATGAGTGATACACCTAGTGAGTTGAGAGTGGCAGTTGATAGGTCATGTGAGACCACTTTGATTTCTAAAGACTTACCCTCTACCTCTAGTGTCTTATCCCATGATGTGCTAGGTTCCATGGATAAAGAAGCGCTAAGCTTGGACATGATGATGCCTCCGACCAAGAAGATGTACATGGTGGATGAAGCTAAGGCCATCCCCATACAAGAAGACGAAGTCGCCTAGATGGAGGCCAACACTACCACAACACCCACTTCATATGAGAGGTATGAACAAGGTAAGAATACGGGTGTTGATGATTCCATGATCCCACTAGTGGACATGATTATTTGTGATGACTTGCATGTTATGGATGATACTTGTGACACGACATATGTTCCACTCTTATTCCCATGTGTTAATCTTGCTATGCATCATGATGACCATGTGGATTCCATTTATTGCCATGATATTGCCATAGACTTGATATGCTCTAAATGTTACATTGATGATATCATTGCTTGCACTTTGTTAAACAATTGCTCTTTACAATGTTTTGCTTGCAATGATGTTACCAATGGTACCCCTCGAACCATGCTTTGTCATGAATGTTTTACAATCTCTCATGTTGCTTGCAATAAGTTGAATAATTGCTCTTTCAATTGTTTTGCTTGCAACAATAATCCCCCATAGCTTTCTCAAATTTTGGAGACTTTGATGATTGCCATGATAAGCATGTTCCCCACTTGCATACTCACCATGCATATTTTTCATACTTGATTTACACTAATGGTGGTGTGCACAAGAAGAGAAACGTCATGATGGATGACGTGTTTCTCTACCATGCACACACATTCTTCCTTTTGTGTATGATGTGTTTAGGTACCCGCACAAGAATGTCAACCTCGTTTGAGCACGAGTTGACAAAAAGAGCTCTAGAGAGCATCCCCCAAGTGAGTTCAAGATCGAACCCAGCTCTGATACATTTTGCATGCTTTGCATCTTTCATGTTGACAAATTGCTCTTTCCTATGGTTTGCTTGCAAGCATGTTAATGGTATTCTTTCACCTTGTGACAATCATGTTTCGTTGCTATTGGATATTGATGCTTTGTGTGTTGCCACAAAAATGTTGAACAATTTCTCTTTCCGATGTTTTGTGTGCAACCATAATGCCATTTTGAGCATGTATTATCAGGAGAGCTTCCAAGTCTCTCATATTGTTGTTGCAACAAACATAAGCACCACTTGCTCTTTCATATGGTTTGTTTGCAAACATGTTGTTTTTTCTTCCGCTTGCGATACTCATACCCCCATGATTTTGACTTTTGATGATATGTGTATGGCATCCAACATATGATCAATTGTTCTTTCCAATGGTTGGCTTGCACAAATAATCATGTTGTTTTGGATATCTTTCCTCATGTGATTTTGCCAAATTATCCTATCCTTACCTCAAAGATGTTGACCAATATTTTAGTCCATTGCTTTGAGTGCCACACTAAGATGTTATATGGAGTTTTAGAGTTCCCACATTTGGATGATGTTCAATTAACTTCCATTCACTTTGACCTTGCATACACATTTCATTTGCGATACTCCAGTTGTGCTAATAGTGTTGTGAACAAGAATAGACATGCCACAAATTGCTTGGTCTTTGTTGTGTGAAGGTACAATTGCTTACGTATCAACCTTTATGGACCATAAGTTGACAAGATGAACTGTAGAGAGTTACCTCTGGCTACCCTCAACGAGCTATATCTACATCATAAGGTGACTTCACTCTACTTGAGGACTCATGCTATAATCTTCATGAAATGTAATGCTTTGAGTGTTGCTTCACTTTTGTGGTGAGCTTTGTAGGCTTCATGGAAGGTGAAGGAACATTGAGGTCTTGTCAATTCAATCTTCCCGAGGATGACTATATTGTGAACCCCAGGATCAAGAAGGTCTCTCGACGTCTTCTAGTTTGTGATGAGCGTGTAGAGTCGAGGACGACTCTTTTTGAAGGGAGGGGAGATGATGTAGCCCAACCTTCGGTCGTGACCACATCATGGTCTCCAATTTATGCCAAGTCGTCATGGATTCCAAAGGTGAATCCATTCCTCTATGCGAACACACTTCCTACCCTCTTGAATGGTATACTACTTCATACTCCGTCCCATACCCATGATAGGTTCACACCAACAAGTACAGAGGCATGGGAGGAAACCCGAAGCACCAAGCTCGACAAGACGGAGGCTTGGAAGAGAAGACGGACCAGGAGCAGCCAGCTCCAGAACCGAAGTCTTCACCGTCATCGCCCGGAGTCTCCACCGTCATCGCCTCGAAGAGTCCGACCAGTGCCAGCCGGAATGTCCGGCACGGCCGGAGTGTCCGGTCAGATCCAGCCGGAGTTTCCGGCCCACCCGACCCGGACTGTCCGGCCTAAGTGATGGGCCTGCGAGCCAACAATTGGGCCCTTGGCCCATGTACCCCTCTATTCCGCACCAAACCCTAGTTTTACACCCAAACTACCCCTGAACTTGTGGCTGGCCTATAAATAGAGCCCCACCCCTCATTGTATCCCTTAGGCATAGATGATAGACTAAAGACAACCCCCTTTGTGGAATCTCTAGTTTTTCCTCATCCCCTTCTACCAAAGGGGATCGACTATCGTCACCACCTCGTTGGAGTTTGCATCGCGCCTCCCTTGTTGTACAAGGCCTTGGCATCGGTGTCCCTTTGCCAAGACGTCAAGACCCTCTCCAAGGTGTTCTTCACTCTCCACATGGGATCGAGGGAGCACATTGACCGATCTTTCCTTGTGCGGATTCTATAGGACCGGTGGCAACCGGCGGGAGCAATCGACCTTGTATCATGTGAGTTTTGCGTGTATTCATCATGTTCTTCACAAGGTGTGCATCCGCTACCTTCTCCCTTTCCCCTCGCTTTCCCATGGATTTGACCATGAGATCCATGAAGATTGGGCCACCCACGGGGTCACCCCATATCATTCTGTGATGCAAATTCTGCCTCACTAGTGCAACATGCAATGTGGCAGCTGCTCTTCCTATCTGCTTTTGGTCTCTGTGACCATGGTTAGACACATGGAAGATACTATTCCATAGATATTGTATGTGTTCTATTCCTAAACCGTATTTATGCACTAATGTCATTGCATGTGTTCTTTTCCTAAACCACATTGTTCCACTAGTGTCATTGATCCACATGACCACATTGCCTGTGTTCTTTTTTAGACAACATTGATCCACATGACCACACACACTCTAGTGTATTGTGTGATGAAACTTCTGCCTCATTGGTGCAACATGCAATGTTGAAGCTACTCTTCCTATGTGCTTTTGGTCTCTATGACCATGGTTTGACACATGGAAGCTGCTTTTGGTCTCCGGTCTGACCATCGCCAGGCATGATTCCCGTCGGTCTCCGGACCAGCCTCCAGAGGGGCCTTCAGATTGTCCCAGGGCCCGGTGCAGCGGCCAGACCGGAGGTGGGGCCGGAGACTCCGGTGTCTTCAGGCCAGAGACTTTGGTGGACCGGAGACTCCGGTGTGCGCAGACCGGAGACTTCTATCTGAGCAGCTCCAGCATCTTCTGCCTCACGATCGGCTCCTTGTTCTCCATCCTAGGGTGCTTGGTGATGTATTGGTGCTTCGTACCTGATGATGCATAGAGTAGTTGCATGAAGTAGCACACCATCTAAGGATGTATCAAATTGGCACGAGGCTAGGAGCGAGTTCACCTTAGCTTGTAGGAGTTTGGCTCGAGCACGGGTCATGGGTCCACTTGGGGGACTCGGTGGTGTAGATGTAGGAGCGTTCTTAGGACGGTCCGCATCAGCTCCCCCCATGGGAAAGAGTCATCCTCGACTCTTCATGGTTGTCATCTTGAACATCTCCATGGTAGGGTGAGAGATCCTTGACATTGAATGTTGCTTGCAAGGTACTTGGAGGTCGGTATGTCGATGATGTAGGCGTTGTTGTTGATGCTTTTGATGACTTTGAAGGGACCATCTCCTCTTGGCTTGAGCTTGGAGTCACGTTCCTTGGGGAAGCGGTCTTTGCTTAGGTGTATCCACACAAGGTCACCTTCTTCAAAGATCATCTCCTTCTGGTCCTTGTTTAACCTTGAAGCTTGGCGAAGGACTTGTTGTTCGATAGTAGCTCTTGTTTCTTCATGAAGTTTCTTCATAGCTTGTGCGCGCTTCTCGACGTCCTTGTTCGTTTGCTCATGGAGAGGTAGTGGTAGGATGTCAAGCGCGGTGAGGAGCTCGAAACCATAGACGATCATGAATGGACTCATCTTGGTTGTTGAGTGCTTTGCTCGGTTGTAGACGAACTTGGCCTGGGGAATGCATTACTCCCAATCCTTCAAGTTTTTCTTGATCAACACACGTAGGAGAGTTCCGAGGCTTCGGTTGACAACCTCGGTTTGTCCGTCGGTTTGACGATGCGACGCGGATGAAAAGAGGAGCTTGACGCCAAGCTTGGCCATGAGGGTCTTCCATAAGTAGCTCATGAATTTGACGTCGCGATCAGAGACGATTGTTCGTGGCACACCATGTAGACGGACGATTTCCCTGAAAAATAGATTTGCAACATGTGAAGCATCGTCGGTCTTGTGGCACGGTATGAAGTGTGCCATTTTGGAAAAGCGATCCACAACAACAAATATAGAATCATGACCATGCTTAGATCTAGGCAATCCTAACATGAAATCCATGCTAATGTCGGACCAAGGTGTATGAGGAATAGGCAATGGCATATAAAGACCATAGGGATTAGCTTGCGACTTAGCTTGAACACATGTCGTGCATCGTTGAACGTAGCGCTCCACGTCGCACTTCATCTTGGGCCAAAATTAGTGAGTGGAGAGCATGTCCAATGTCTTGTTAAGGCCAAAGTGACCCATGAGGCCTCCACCATGAGATTCTTGGAGAAGCAAAAGTTGAAGGGACGACTTCGAAATGCATTGCTTGTTTTGTTTAAATAGAAAGCCCTCATGCAAATAGAAATCATCAACTCCTTTGTCATTGGAGCACTTTGCGAAAATTGGTTCAAAGAACGGATCGGAAGCATATAAAGATTTTATTTCCTCAAGACCCAACACGTTGATTTCAAGTCTCGTAAGAAGGCTTGTATGTTTGCGAGACAATGCGTCTGCAACTACATTATCTTTGCCCTTCTTATAGTTGACAATGTACAGAAAAGACTCCATGAACTCAACCCACTTAGCGTGTCTCTTGCTCAAGTTAGCTTGGCCTTTGAGATATTTCAACGACTCGTGGTTGGAATGTATGATAAATTCCTTGGGCCATAGGTAGTGTTTCCAAACTTGAAGGACACGAACTAAGGCAAAAAGCTCTTTGTCATAAATTGGATAATTAAGGCGAGCACCATCGAGTTTCTCGCTATGGTAGGCTATAGGACGTCTGTTTTGCATAAGGACTCCTCCAATGCCAATACCACTAGCATCACACTCTATCTCAAAAGTTTTTGTGAAATCCGGTAACGCAAGGAGAGGTGCTTCGGTGAGCCTCTTTTTAAGTTCATCAAAAGCTTTTTGTTGTGCTTTGCCCCACACGAAGGTGACATTCTTTTTGGTCAATTCATTAAGGGGACAAGCAATGGTTGAAAAGTCTTTCACAAAGCGACGATAGAAACCGACCAACCCATGAAAACTTCGGCGTTCACTCACATTTGTTGGGATGGGCCAATCTCGTATGTCCTTTACCTTGGAAACATCAACTTCAATTCCCTTCGAAGAAACGACAAATCCAAGAAAAAACAACTTGTCTTTAGCAAAAGTGCACTTGGGAAGATTAGCATAAAGCTTTTCATGTCGAAGGATTTGCAAAACTTCCTTGACATGTGTTATATGGTCCTCAAGTGATTTGGTATAAACAAGAATATCATCGAAATAGACAACAACACTTTTTCCAATGAGAGAACGCAAGATGTGATTCATAAGGCGCATGAAGGTGGATGGGGCATTCGATAAACCAAAGGGCATAACCAACCATTCATAGAGACCAAGTTTGGTCTTGAAGGCAGTTTTCCACTCATCACCTTCGGCCATGCGTATTTGATGGTAACCACTACGAAGATCAATTTTCGAAAAAATAGTGGCTTCACACAACTCATCAAGCATGTCATCAAGACGTGGTATGGGATGTCGATAACACACGGTGATAGCATTGATTGGACGGCAGTCCATGCATAACCGTAATGTATCATCCGTCTTTGGAACAAGAATCACAGGTACGACACTTGGACTAGTGCTAACTTGGATCAAACCTTTGGAGACGAGTTGGTTGATTTGAAGTTCGATCTCCTTCGTCTCCTCTGGGTTCGTGCGGTAGGCGGCGCGGTTTGGAAGAGGTGCGCCGGGGATGAGGTCAATGCGATGTTCGATGCCGCGAAGAGGAGGTAGTCCATGTGGGAGCTCTTCGGGGAACACATCCTTGAATTCCTGCAAAACACTCATCAAAGATGGATGAACATTGGTTAATTCATTAGTTCCTTGCGCTAGTCCCTTGCAAAGGAGGACATAGTGCAAGATGGATGGGTTGTTCCGAACATCTCTCATCTCACTTTTGGTGGAAAGGAGAACACTCTTAGTTTTTCCACTCGAGTTTGGCTTGTGGTTCTCACTCACTATGAGGTGGTTCTCTCTCACACCGCTCTTCTCACAAGTAGGTGTTGTGCTTTGCGCCCTCGCTAAATCCTTTGCATTGTCCGCAATTGTTTGGCTAGGAGTCATCGGTTGCAAAACACATGTTTTGTTGAGCCATTTGAAGGTGTATACATTGGTGCGACCATCATGTTGAGCAGCCTTGTCAAATTTCCATGGTCGACCAAGAAGCATGTGGCAAACTGTCATAGGAACCACATCACACTCCACCATATCTTTGTAAGGACCAATGGCGAAGGAGACCGATACGGTATGCCTGATCTTTACAGACCCTTAGTCACTTAGCCATTGCACGTGGTAGGGGTGCTTGTGTGGATGGAGGGTGAGGTTGAGCTTCTCACACAACTCGGTGCTAGCAAGGTTGTGACAACTCCCTCCGTCAATGATCACCTTGATAGATTTGCCATTGATGTCGGCTCGTGTTTGGAAGATATTGGAGCGTTGGTCTTCATGCTCTTGTGCTTGAGTGGTCAAGATCCTTGTGACGACAAGCGCTGGACTTGCGTCATGTTCACACATGAGGAGTTCTTGATCACCTTCCACTCGTTGTCGTGCCATTGCTTCCTTGACACGGGCATCAAATTCACCTTCACTCAAGTACTCTTCAGCACCATTGTCATGGATGAACAAGACTTTCTTGTTTCCACATTCGGCCGACTTGTGTCCTTTACCTCCACACTTGTAGGATTCACCATTGAAAGGTGTATCACTCTTTGCTTGCTTGCCACTTGAGGGAAGTTTTCCGTGAGGGAGTGTGGGCTTGAAGGAAGGCTTGGGGGTACTTGAGGAGCTTCCATTGAGAGTTGTTGGTGTAGCGGTTGAAGCTTGCTTGTAGGTGAAGTACGTCTTGGGCTTGTTGTACTTGATATCCTCTTGCACTTGACGTTCAGCCTTTGTTGCAATGTGCACAAGCTCAACCATGGTGTTGTATGTTTGGAACTCGACGATGCGCTTGATTGGGTGGTTCAATCCAATAAGGAAGCATGCCATAGTTTGCTCCATGCACTCGTCAATGTCGGCGCGAATCAAGTTGACTTCCATTTCCTTGAAGTACTCTTCCATGGTCTTTGTCCCTTGACGAAGCGCTTGAAGGTTGTTGAAGAGGTCACGCGTGTAGTGCGCGGGGACGAACCGAGATCTCATGTGAGCCTTCATGTCATGCCAAGTTGTGATTGGCGGTTCTTGTCTTGCATCACGAGCAACTTGAACTTGTTCCCACCAAAGGTTGGCATAATCATCAAACTCAAGCGAAGCCATGGCGAATATCTTCTCATTGCTATAATTGTGCATGCGGAAGATCTTGTCGACTTTGAGTGCCCACGAGAGGTATTCTTCAGGGTCATTGGATCCGGTGAACTTGGGCATTGTGAACTTGAGCTTGCCAAAAGTTTCTTCATCATTGCGGTCATTGCGACGAGCTTGGTGACCTTGTTGATGACCTTGTAGTTGGGGAGGTGGAACTTGGTTCTCGCGTCCTTGTTGCGGAGCTTGCTCTTGATATTGTTGTTGAGGAGCTTGCTCTTACTCTTGGCGCGGTTGTTGACGTGGTTGAGGCGCTTGGGCCTCATGGTGGCGAGGGTGTGGAGCCTCTTGACGTGGTTGATGATGAAGAGGAGGCTCGTTCCTCGGTTGGTGATGTTGGTTAGGCACATTTGCCTCACGGCGAAGAAGTTGGTCATGAGCCTCTTGACGTGGTGGGCGTCGCTCAACTTGTATCACTTGGCGCTCCAAGTTTTGTTGAGGTGGAGGAGGCGCCTCATGATGACCATGGTGTCGGTGTGGACATTCATGATGTTGATGACGAGGAGGAGGATCTTGGAGAGCTTCACGTTGATGACGAGCTTGATTCTCCAAATTGGAGTCATCACTTTTTGTGTCCAGTATGTGTCGCGGTTGATGGTGGTAGACTTGCGGTTGCACTTGTGGTTGCGCTTGCGGTTCCTCTTGTGGTTGCTCTTGTTGGATCACTAGTGCCCTTGCATGATGACAGTGTGATTGTTGCCTTGCTCTTGGCCTTGAAGAGAAATCACCATCATAGCTTGACATTGCGGCGTGCCGTGGGGAAGGTACATCGTTCGAAGAACTTCCATCTTCAACCACGGGGGCATCATTGCGTCTTGGAGCACTTGGAGGTAGATCTTGTTGCAGAGGTGCATGACGATGCGAAGAACTTGAAGAGCTTGAAGCACGTGAACACGGTCTTGACATTCTATCGATGAGCCATCAAAGATTGTCATTTGTTTCGGTGACGGAGCGTTGAAGCGACTCATTTTGGTGGCTGAAGTTGTGATGCATTGCTTGCATTTGCCTTTCGAGGCCATCGAAGCGGTTGTCGATGTTCTTGAACTCGGCTTGTGTCTCGCCAAATTGTTCATCTTGTCACGTCTCAAGGGCTTGGCAACATTCATGGAACTCTTGTCGAACGATGAAGTGACTTGCGCGCGTCATGTACGGTCCTTGATCTTCTTCTTGGGGAGGTGGTTGGCTCAGCTCACCATGCCTATCCATCATGCAAGACACACAAGTATTGTATATGGAAGTGTAATATGGTGGTGTTAGCCTTGTACCTCACCTTGTGGATTGCACCAAACTAGAAACCACAAGTGAGAGCTATAAGCGTGCAAAGTGGAATTGCAAAGAGAACTCACACTAAAGAAAGAACTAACTCTCAAAAGTTTTTTGGTGGTAGGTTAGGATTGTGGAATGCCAAAGAACCAACCAAAAGAAAAGGGATAGTCAAAAGTGGGTAAAATCCAACAAAACTCAAGTCACCGGCGAAGGTCAACAACTCAAAGGGCTGACGGGAACCTACGACTATATACACACACGTGGAGAAAGTTGGGATTGCCACGACTTTGAAAATGAGCAAACAAAATTTCCTAACGAAGACTAAGCTCGTTGTCGTGCCAATGCAAGGAGAGACCGTGGCTCGTTTGCAAAGAGGGAAAATGAGCAACGGATTTGTGTACTTGTCTTGGGCGCTCTTCTTTCTCTCTTGCTTACAAGCTTTGAGACTCTCTTTGGCAATGGAAGACTATTTTTCTTTTGCTTTCTTCTTTGTATCTTTTTTTCTTTTGTATATATATATATTTTTGCTCTCCCTTGATGCTACCTAGTCACACTTTATATTCCTCTTGCACACTCACTATCCAAGGACAAATGCACAATGCTCAAGCAAACACAAGATGAGGCACTCTCATGGGATAGGTACACACAAAGGAAGATAGGGGTTAACAAGGTGACGCAACTTATACCTTCTTTGATGATGAACTTGGCGTCGGTGGTGCGGGATGATGTTCGTCGGCCGTGGTGTCGATGAGCGTGGGGGTTGTCGATGCGGAAGCTTGTTGTTAGTTGACGACACGCACACGGGCACAAACAAACAAGAGGAAATTAGCCAATGCAAGATTAGAGGCAAAACTGTCAAAATGAGGGATCAGGCCGGAGACTCCGGGGTTTCAGGCCGGAAACTCTGGTGTAGGCCAGAGACTGCAGTGTGGGTAGGCCGGAGTTTCTGGTGTAGGCCCGAGACTCCGGTGTGTAGGCCCGAGACTCCGGTCTGGAGTCAGATCGCGAACTGCTCGTGTTCTTGAGCAGAAATCCACGCCTTGTGTCCTCAAATCCGTGAAAAGTTGGCCAAATTGGGCTAGGAAAACGCAAGATAAAGCAGAACCAACACCTAAGACAATGTGTGGTCGGATCAAAACCACAAATAACACTCCAAATCAAGAGATCGATCCAAAGGCAAATTTGGGCTATTTTTTGGGGATTTTTGAATTTTTGGTGGATAGAAGAAAAATTTGTGGGGGGAATCGTGAGCAACGAAGCTCTTGATACCAATATGTTGAGGGCAAACCTCTAGGGTGGCCCGATCTTTCACGATTCCCTTTCAAATCGAGGATGGAGTGCAGGGAGAGGAGGGGAGGATGAACACGACGAACGCACACACGAAGAACGCGAGGAACACACAGACACACAAAACCACGATACACACCAATAGCTCACGCCGGCGGTAACCGGTCCGACGCAATCCATAGGATCAGCGTCGGGCGGAGGACTCTCTCTCGAACCGGCATGGCTAGATGGGAGACTCGGTGAGATCTTGACGTCTTGGCAAAGGGACACCGATGCCAAGGGCTTGTACAACGGGGAGGCATGATGCAAACTCCAACGAGGTTTGGGGATATTGGTGCTCCTTGGTCAAGGAGCATGAGGCAAGAATTGGATAGATCCACAAAGGGGTTTCCAGTAATTCCAATATCATGCCTAGGGTTTACAATGGAGGTGGGGGGCTATATATAGGCCAGCCACTTAAACAGGGGTACTTTAGGAATAAAAGACAAGTTCTGGACAGACTAAGGGGTACATGGGCCGTAGGCCCAAAGGCCTTTTCATGCCTGGCGACGGTCGGACCGGAGACTCCGATGTGGTGGACAGGGAGACTTCGGTCTAGGCCAGAGATTTCGGTCGGTCTCCGGACCAGCCTCCGGAGGGGCCTTCAGATTGTCCCAGGGCCCGGTGCAGGGACCAGACCGGAGGTGGGGCCGGAGACTCTGGTGTCTTCAGGCCAGAGACTTTGGTGGACCAGAGACTCCGGTGTGCGCAGACCAGAGACTCCGATCTGAGAAGCTCTAGCATCTTCTGCTTCACGATCGGCTCCTTGTTCTCCATCCTAGGGTGGTTGGTGATGTGTTGGTGCTTCATACCTGATGATGCATAGAGTAGTTGCATGAAGTAGCACACCATCCAAGGATGTATCAAATTGGCATGAGGCTAGGAGCGAGTTCACCTTAGCTTGTAGGAGTTTGGCTCGAGCACGAGTCATGGGTCCACTTGGGGGACTCGGTGGTATAGATGTAGGAGCGTCCGTAGGACGGGCCGCATCAACACTGATGCACTAGTGTTATTGCATGTGTTCTTTTCCTAAACCACATTGATCCACGAGTGTCATTGATCCACATGACCACAGTGCATGTGATCGTTTTCTAAACCGCATTGATCCACATAACCACACACACTCTAGTGCATTATGTGATGCAACTTCTTCCTCATTAGTGCAACATACAATGTGGAAGCTACTCTGCCTATGTGCTTTTGGTCTCTATGACCATGGTTTGACACATCGAAGCTGCTCTTCCATAGACATTGTATGTGTTCTTTTCCTAAACCACATTGATGCACTAGTGTCATTGCATGTGTTCTTTTCCTAAACCACATTGATCCGCTAGCATCATTGATCCACATGACCACATTGCATGTGTTATTTTCCTAGACAACATTGATCGACATGACCACACACACTCCAATGCATTCTGTGATGCAACTTCTGCCTCACTGGTGCAACATGCAACATGGATGCTACTCTTCCTATGTGCTTTTTTTATCTCTGTGACCATGGTTTGACACATGGATCACCTATGGACATTGCATGTGTTTTTTTCCTAGACCACATTGATCCAATAGTATCATTGCATGTGTTCTTTTCCTAGACCTCATTGATCCACAGGACCACACACACTCCAGTGCATTATGTGATGCAACTTCTGCCTCACTAGTGCAACATCCAATGTGGAAGCTGCTCTTCCTATGTGCTTTTGGTCTTTATGACCATTGTTTGCCACATGGATCCACTATAGACATTGCTTGTGTTCTTTTCTTGGACCACATTGATCCACTAGTGTCATTGCATGTGTTCCTTTCCTAGACCACATTGATCCACATGACCACACACTCTCCAGTGTATTATGTGATGCAACTTATGCCTCACTAGTGCAACATGCAATGTGGAAGCTACTCTTCCAATGTGCTTTCGGTCTCTGTGAGCATGTTTGACACATGGATCACCTATGGACATTGCATGTGTTCTTTTCCTGGACAACATTGATCCACTAGTGGCATTGCATGTGTTCTTTTAATAGACCAAATTGATCCACATGACCACACACACTCTAGTGCATTATGTGATGCAACTTCCGCCTCACAAGTGTAACATGCTATGTAGAAGTTGTTCTTCCTATGTGATTTTTGTCTCTATGACCATTGGTTGACACATGGAGCATTTATAGACATTGCATGTGTTCTTTTCCTAAAACACATTGATCCACATGACCTCATTGAATTTGTTATTTTCCTAGACCACTTTAATCCACATGACCACACACACTCCAGTGCATTATGTGATCCAACTTCTGCCTCACTAATGCAACATGCAATGTGGAAGCTGTTGTTCCTATGTGCATTGGTCTCTGTGACCATTGTTTGACAAATGGTTCCACTATGGACATTGCATGTGTTCTTTTCCTAAGCCACATTAATCCACTAGTACCATTGATCCACATGACCACATTGCATGTGTTCTTTTCCTAAACCACATTGATCCACATGTGTACACACACTCAGTGCATTATGTGATCAAACTTCTGCCTCACTGGTGCAACATGCAATGTGGAACCTACTCTTCCTATGTGCTTTGATCTCTATGACCATGGTTTGACACAAGGATCCACTATAGACATTGCATGTGTTCTTTTCCTAAACCACATTGATCCACTAGTGCCATTGATCCACTAGTGCCATTGATCCACATGACCATATTGCATGTGTTCTTTTCCTAAACCACAATTATCCACATGACCACACACACTCCAATGCATTATCTGATGCAACTTATGCCTCACTAGTGCGACCTGCAATTAGGAAGCTACTCTTCCTATGTGATTTTGGTCTCTATGACCATTGTTTGACACATGGATCCACTATAGACATTGCATGTGTTCTTTTCCTAAACCACATTGATCCACATGACCACATTGCATGTGTTGTTTTCCTAGACCACATTGATCCACATGACCACACATACTCCAGTGAATTTTGTGATGCAAATTCTGCCTCACTAGTGCAACATACAATGTGGAAGCTGCTCTTCCTATGTGATTTTAGTCTCTGCGACCATGGTTAGACACATGGACGCTGCTTGATGGGGATATGCCGAATGGGGTATGCCTAGCAGGACGTTCCGATTGGGTCAAAGGCTTAGCGAGTGGGCCTGCAGGACGGTGACTGGAATGCGATTGAGGAGGAGGCCTGGCGATTGGAGACTGGAGGCCCAGGAGCATACTCGAAGCCCACTCGGATTAGGTCAAAGCCTCCGAATCCATATCTTGTTTGGTTGTAAACTGTAAACCCTAGCGAGGTGCCTCCTATATAAACCTCCCTAGGGTACTCGGAGGACTTAAGTTCCATCATACACCCCTTCAAGTGACTCGCTGCTCAGACGCCGAGCTCGCCACCCCTGTAACTCGCTCTCCATCAATCTAATTTAGCAGGAGTAGGTCTTTACCCTCCGTGGGGCCGAACCTGGGTAAACCCATGTGCATCCGCCCCCATCTTGAACCGCAGATGGCCGCGAGCTCTCGCCCCCGATTCTATCAATCGCTTCCTACAACAGCGACTGCCGTGGCCATTTCCATGACACTAGCACCCACAGTGGGGCCTATCTGGACGGGCCTGAGTTCTGCGGCGATACCCTACTCGCCGATTGACCGGCTGATCGCCACCGGCCGCATGATCACCATCGGCGGGATCTTATAGATCCTGCCCAACAACTACATCCTAGCGTCACGCCTGGTCACCCACAGCATGATAATGCCGGTCAGCGCCATCAACCTATTCGTCGGCTTCACCGGCGCAGTCGACCCGGTGGCGATGGTGATCGTCGGCGGATCACTGCCACGCCGCGATCTGCTCTCGGAGGAGCAGGTCCACTCCATCAGGAGTCTCGTCACCGAGTATGACTCAGCCACCAGCAACGCGGCCGAGACCAATGCCGCCGTAGACGACGCGGCCCTCCATGATGTCGCCGACTCCGCGACCCCTGCCTCGGTCAACGGATCTATCACCGCAGAATCACGGGAGGACTCCATCATGCGGTTCTCCAACCCTGAGGACTTCGAGGACTCCTCCATCCTTGGGATCTTCGATTTTCCGACTCCGGCTCGGAGTCCCTCGAGGACTTCTGCACCAGATCCAATCGCTTCAACACGATCTACATGGCGGGCAGCACGGTCGCCCCGCCAGATCCATTCTCTACACTGATCCCCCCAACCGCGATGGCCATAGAGGTGGAGGAAGCCCGTCCACGACTGGAGGATGTGCAACGCAAACAGTTGGCCGAGCGCGAGAAATTCCACCTCGAGCGGGCAACGGTGCAGGAGTTGTCGCTCTACCACCAGTGCCGCATCAGGACCCCGCCTGAACTCCAATGTCCAAGGCCATGTCCTAAACTTCAACGACGAGAGCGACCCCGCACGCATGGCTGAGCGCGAGTACTACAAGAACGCACCACCAGGTGGTAGAAATCGACCACCACCAGGCGCACCGGCGACTGGGCCCCACCCCACCCATTGGTCGCGCGCCCCTGCCGGACCAGCCACAGATCATAATCTCGCCACAGGCCCGCGACGCCAACAGACTCCCACTATACTCCACCCCAATGGTCAACGTCGTCGCGGCTGACGACGCAGTTGCTAACCTCGACGTCCAGGGAGAAGGCATGCTGCAGATCTAGTACGCCAAGGTCCTACTCACCAGGGCCGTCGAGCAGCAAGGCACAGGAGTCAACCCGCGGTGGAAAATGTATTCCCGCTCTTCGGCAAGTAGGGCGGCCTCGAGCGGCCACCCAACCGGCACCAACACCATGACCTGCCCACCACCGTAGCCCCTGGCGAACTAGCCACGGGCCGCCAACCCCGCGCTCTCCACCAACGAGCAGCGACCGGTGAACAACACGGTTGCCACCAACAGGCAACCCATCGATGCCTGGACGCACATCGTCAACAACCAGGCTTGGCGGGCACACCAGCCCAATGACTTGAGGCACACCCTCACCAACCGCGGCGACCCCGAACCCAGGGGCTTGCTCAGTTGAGTCGGTCCCCAGTGCTTCAGACCTATGATCCGAGGCGAGAAATACCCCGCCAACTTCAAGGCGCCCAAGGAGATCGAAAAGTACGATCCAACGTAGGATCCAGCGGTTTGGCTGGACACATACCTCATGACGATGGGAATCGCCGGCCACACCGACCTGCTAGCCGCTCGCTACCTCCCCCTGATGATGGAGGGTGCGACCCGGCAATGGATCAACACCCTCCCCGCCGACAACATTGACTCGTGGAAGGAGATGCGGGACACCTTCGTCAGGCACTTTGAGGGTTCTTACACCAGCGCCACCACCATCAAGGACCTGGAACGATGCATCCAAAAACAACACGAGTCGACCCACCACTGGATCCAAAGGTAGTAGGAACTATGGATCAACGCCTCCGGCATCCACCCGGACACGGCGATACACTGCTTCAAGAATGCGTGCCGGTACAAACCCTGGTCGCTAAGATCAAGAGGGTCTACCAGACGCTCAACAACATCCCCGACCTCCTCGAGATCGCCAAGCGCTACACCAAAGAGGACCCCAACCAGGACTCTGACAACGAGTT
Source organism: Avena eriantha (assembly GCA_910589775.1). Lineage (NCBI taxonomy): Eukaryota > Viridiplantae > Streptophyta > Magnoliopsida > Poales > Poaceae > Avena > Avena eriantha. The sequence goes on along the minus strand of OU342741.1, from coordinate 269,457,691 downwards.
GGGAGGAAGGCGCCGCATCAGCGCCCACGAAAGCGGGTGACAGCACGACATGCGTTATAGCAACACCCGCATCACCGGCAACCGCCGTGGTGATGAGCGAGTTGACTTTGTCGCCAATTCCGGCTACGGCTAACGCGACCCAAAGAACTTCTGTCGTGACGGAGGAAACTACCACGACAGCAGAAACTACCACGCCAACAACATGGCGAGGCCGAAATTCGACCCCGCCGCCCTGCTCAACCAACCCTGCGTCTACCACAATAGGGAGGGAAAGCCCGCCACTCACACTACCGCTGACTGCCACTCCCTCAAGGGGATCGAAAAAGCAAGGCGGGCACGAGACGACCCCAACAACAACACGCCACGGGATAATAGAAATGCCGGTGGTTTCTGCAACACCGTCGGATCGCTCCACACTTTCACCAGGCTCGGCACCAAGGGCGAGAAGAAGGTGCTCGCCCGCGCAGTCGCCGTCAATGCGGTAACACAGGTCAACATCCCCCGCTTCCTCAACTAGTCTGAGCAAAGAATCACCTGGAGTCACCAGGACCACGCACCCAAGATCGAGTACCCAGGGCGAGTCGCCCTGGTGGTCAGGCCCAAAGTGGTTGACTACTGGCTTCCCAAGACACTGATGGACAGCGGAAGCTCCATCAATATCATGTACTTGGACACATTCAAGAGGCTCCAGCTCCCAGAATCAGCAATCAAGCCGACCCTGGCAACCTTCCACGGCATCGTCCCCGGTCGGAAGGCGTACCCGATCGAAAAAGTAACTCTGCCAGTCAGCTTTGGCACACTGGCAAATTACCGCACCGAGCGGATCGAGTTCGAGCTGGCGAACTTCCGCAGCCCCTACCACTGCGTCCTGGGATGCCAAAAGTTCGCCAAATTCATGGAAGGCCCCCTACAACGTGATGAAGCTTCCAGCGCCAAGCGGCATCATCACCATCCACGGCGACCCCGATATGGCCATGGAATGCGAAGACAAAGGCGCCGAGTTTGCCGACGCCGTCATCACCATGGAGACTGACCACACGGAGGAACTCGCGAAATACGTGGGCAACATCAACAAGGATGACCCCACCATCCTAAAGAAGCCAACCGCCGTGAGCTCCACATTCGAGGCGACCACGCACACCTGCACCGTCGAGCTCGTCCCGGACAACTCCAGCCAGACGGTCACCATTGGGGCGCACATGAGCCCCGCATAGGAAAGCGCGCTCATGAAGTTCCTCCATGAGAATCGCGGCATCTTTGCATGGAAACCATCTAACATGCCCGGTGTCCTGAGGGAACTCGCTGAGCACAAACTCAACGCTGACCCCAAAGTGTGACCAGTAAAGCAGTCACTGCGGCCCTTCAATGAAGAGCGCCGTCGAGCAATCCCCGAAGAAATACAGCGCCTACTAGCCGCAGGCTTCATTCGGCTAATCAAATACTCCAAGTGGCTGGCAAACCTAGTCCTGGTCCTGAAAAAGAATAACACGTGGAGAATGTGTATCGGTTACACCAACCTCAACAGCGCCTGCCTGAAGGAGGAGTTCATCGTACCGTGCATCAACCAGATCATCGACTCGACCTTGGGATCGGAGTCACTGTGCTTCCTCGACGCGTATTCTGGCTACAACCAGATCAAAATGGCGGTCAAGGATGAGAAGACGGCGTTCATCACGCCATTCGGCGTCTTCTGCTACACGGCCATGACGTTCGGCCTGAAGAACGCTGGTGCAACCTACCAAAGGTGCATGCAGGAGTGCCTCGCAAGCCAAATTGGCCACAACATACACTTCTACATCGACGACGTGGTGGTAAATTCCACCCGCCAGGATGACCTTCTCGCCAAACCTGGCCAAAACCTTTGCAAACCTGCGGAGGTACAACATCAAGCTCAACCTAGGAAAATGCACCTTCGGTGTCCCCACCGGACAGCTCCTAGGATACATGGTCTCCAAACGAGGCATTGAGGCCAACCCCACCAAGATCGACACCATCGCGCGACTCGAGAAACCTGAGTGCCTACCTGACGTCCAGAAGTTGGCCGGGTGAGTCGCGGCTCTCAGTCACTTCATTCCCCGGCTCAGTGAGAAGGCAATGCCCCTTTACCGCCTGATGCGCAAGAACCCCACGTTCCAATGGGACATGGAGGCGGACAACGCACTCAAAGCACTCAAAGAAGTGATACTCGCGGCACCACTCCTCGCCACCCCAATCGAGAAAGAGCCAATGCTCGTCTATGTGGCGGCCTCCACTCGAGTCGTCAGCACCGTGATGGTCGTCGAATGTCCAGAGGAGGGCAAGGAGCACCCCGTGCAGCGTCCTGTCTACTACATCAGCGAAGTCCTGACAGACTCAAGACAGCGCTACCCACAGTACCAGAAACTGGTATACGCGGTATTTTGAGCTCAACGGTGACTCCCACACTACTTCCAAGAGCACCCAATCACGGTCGTCTCCTCCGCACCACTATAGGACATAATACGCAATCGCAAGGCAACTGGGCAAGTTGCCAAGTGGGCCGTCGAAATCGGCGTCCACAACATCAAGTACGAGCCCCACAAAGTGATCAAGTCGCAAGCCCTGGTTGTTTTCCTCGCAAAATGGGAAGAAGCACAGCAGCCAGACAAGCTCCCATACCTCCACTACTGGTCGCTCCACTTCGACGGGAGAGAAGCTCCGCTACATGCTCTACCGTAACTTCAAGCCTTGCACCAACAACATGGCAGTGTACGAGGCCCTCCTTCACGGCATGCGGGCCACCAAGGAAATGGAAATCAACCGCCTATGGTGCTACGGCGACTCCGATCTAGTCGCCGACCAAGTCACCGGGACTTGCGACGCCGTCTCCCCGACAATGATAGCATACCGCCAAGTGGTACACTAGTTGGGAGGACACTTCGATGGTTACTGTCTAGTGGATCGACAAGCGAAAGAACGAGGAGGCAGACGCCCTCCCCGCATCGGGTCGGCTCGGTAAACGCCACCCACAGGCGTCTTCCTCGACATCATCCTCAAGCCTTCGGTCTCCCCGCCGAAGGAGATCGACATTGGGATACCATTACAACCTGAGCCGGCCCTAGTTGCCATGATCGTGGAGCCCAGCGACTAGATGGCACCATATGTCGCCTTCCTCGAGCACAAGATCCTCCCAAGCAACGAGACGGAAGCGTGAATGATCATGCGCCGATGCAAGTCCTTTGTCATCATCAACGGCGAGCTCCACAAACGCAGCATGACCGGCGCGTTCCAGCGCTGCGTATAGCAAGAAGAAGGACGCAAGATCCTCCAGGACATCCACGTCGGCGCCAAGTCGCTAGTCGCCAAGGCCATGCTGCATGATTTCTACTGGCTCACCGCACACGCCGACGCAACTGACATCATCCAACGATGCGTCGGGTGCCAGAAGTACGCCAACGAAACGGATCTCCCTGGTTTGGCACTCAAGACCATCCCCATCACCTGGCCATTTGCCATATGGGGCATGGACATGGTCGGCCCATTCAAGAAGGCCCCATTCGGCTTCACCCACCTCCTGGTCGCGGTCGACAAATTCACCAAATTGGTCGAAGCCAAGCCGATCAAAAAGTGTGACAGTAAGATGGCCACCAAGTTCCTCCGTGAGCTCATCTATCGGTACGGCTACCCACACAGCATCATAACGGACAACAACACCAACTTCACCAAGGGTGCCATGTCAGAATTATGCGAAGAGCATAACATACGACTCAACCTGACCTTAGTCGCCCACCCGAAGTCGAACCGCCAAGCAGAATGCACCAATCAAAGTGTCATCCACAGACTCAAGCCACGACTCCAAGTGCCCTTCGAGCGAACCCCAGGATGCTGGGTTGAAGAGCTCCCCTCCGTAATATGGGGGATCCGCATCTCCATCAACCGCTCCACGGGGTTCACGCCCTTCTTTATGGTATACGGTGCCAAAGCCGTAATGCCAACCGACCTGGAGCACGACTCACCTTGAGTCGCCAACTACATCGAGGCAACAAACGAGATCGCCGGCCAAGACAACATTGACCAGCTCAACGAGGAACGCGACCTGGCTCGCTCCCGCACCGCCATCTACCAGTAGGGACTCCGCCGCTACCATAGACACCGAGTCCGGACCCGCACCTTCCAGGAGGGCAACTTGGTCCTACGATTGGCCCAGGACAAGAAAGGCATGCACAAGCTCTCCCCCCATGGGAGGGGCCATTCGCCATAGGACGCATCCTCAGCAACGACGCCTACTACCTCATCGACATACGAGGCGATGGCCAGCTTGAGGTCGGGAGGCCATGGAATGTAAACCTTCTCTGAAAGTTCTATACATAGAACTCAAACTTGTACCCAGATGATATATAATGAAATTCATTCGGATCGCACAAATTGTGTCCACTCACTATACTCTTGCGCCAATCGCACTCATACATTTAGCAATACCCTACCTACAGAAGTCAACCCTTGGTCGAGCAACCGGCACGACTAAGTAGTGTGACCCAAGGGCACCGAAAATATTCAGGCTTTGTGTCATGCACGAACACGCCAACCCAGAGCCACCCATCGGAGTCGCCCCGCTCGACTGGCCCACTAGGCCAAGACGACCGACATACGCTTCCCACAGCGACCCGTCCACCCCATCCTCACGCAAAGCGAATCGAACGGTTAAGTACCACATAGGGACTTCGCAAACAGAAACCCTCACATGGCTCGGGAACACACCAAGTAAGAGAGCTGCCTTGGACTCGCCACGCGATTGGCTCTCCGAGCCAAGGAAGAGAGCATTACAAACAACGCACCAACAACCCATAATAGGCACACGCTCGGGGACTCGCCTAAAACAACTCTACTCGCGCTCGGGGACTCGCCCCTTCGGAGTCACGAGGGATGACCAACACAAAAAATCCAAAGCAAACACATATGTACACAAACGAGTTATACCCCACTAAAGGGCGGGCGCGCTCGGGGACTCTCTCAAACAAAAGTTAAACACACCACACAATTAAACTTGCATTGCGAGTCGATTGACTCCTCTTACTCCCATACACAAATATTGTTTATATTACAAAATTCGCCACTTGGCATATCTTACAAATTGCCCTAGGGAAGCTATCTATTTTGTAGCCCCCGATGAAGAAGCATCGCCACCACTCTTGACATAGACGAATGGCTGCCATGGGTTCATCGGGTAGGTCGACAGCAACTTCGACAGCGCCGACCGGAAGGGTTGCTCCGACTTCAGGTCGCGATGTTCCGGCTCGGGGTCACCCGGTGCCACCACCGTCTCGTGCTACGACAGCAGGTCCCCCATCGCCAGCACCTGATCAGCAAAGGGGCAGCCTTGGCGATCAGCCTCAACAATTCTGACATCTCCACCGCGCTAGTCACCGAAGGGTAGCCGCTGGTGACGTCGTCGAGGTCGAAGTCGTCAGGGAAGTGCATGAGCCCCAGGCTCAATGCCGTGGTGGCCCCGCACCTGAAAGACAAATGCGGCATCCATTCTAAGACGCTAGGTACCTCCTCCAGATAGCACCATACTTAAGTTAGGCCCCTAGGTATAACCTCGGTGGGGGACATTCCTTGAAGAACCACCTAGACGCACAATGCCGAGGCGGTGGCCGCATTCACCACCGTGGTCACACACTGCGAGGCGTTGAAGGCTTGCACCACCGGATCGCTTTGACCTATCATGGCTGCAACGTCAGACGTTAGTGCCACTACGGATTCACCCACTCGGGGACTCACCACACATATCAAAGAGAAAAGCAACGACTCATCAAGGAGCTTCCGGCAGTTCTCGGTGACGGGCTTCTCCAAGGCAGCAAGATCGCTCTACAGCCCAAGGATGATGGAGTCCGCAGCCTTCCGCTCCTCTTCAGCTGCAGCGACTGCGGCCTTTGTCCTATCCTCCGAAGAGATCATGGCCGCTTTCGCCTCATTCAATTCCTTCACCAACGAATCGATACGCCCATTCGCCACGTCCATCTCGGCAGCTGGAACATACCCTTCACGGGCTTTGGCAATGGCAGCCAGAAGACCATCTGAAAGGAACAGAAACAACAGTCAGCATTCCGTAAACACCAGCAGCTCACAATCGCCAAATAAAACAAGTACTCACCGGTAGTCTCCTGGAGTCGCCGATTTGCCTCCTGCGCCATGCGCAGATCACGCTCTAGACGCTCCTTTGCAGCCTGCCGATCAGCCAATTCCGTCTACAAGCCCTACAAGCAGAATGAACAATTAGCAACTACAAAAACACAAATTCAGTGCCTAGCCACCGAAATTCAGCGACTAGACAATGGGGGACTGGCGACTAGAAGAAACTCAGTGCCTAGCCATTGAAATTCAGCGACTAGACACTCGAGGACTGGACGTACCTGAATGACGGCACCAAGCATACTGTGAAGTTCATTAGCATCTGTTGAAGGGACCACGAAGGAGGTACGCCTGCGACGAGGTCCAACGTCCTCGTCGACGATCTCCAGCATCTGCGGAGACTGGTTTTCCACCATGATCAGAAAACTCCTCGCCATGAAGCGCGGGAACGACGCAGATGCCCTCGCAGGGGCACTAGTTGCTGGAGCCGGCGGTGCTGTCGTCGGAGCCCCCTCGGCTGCCTCCGATTGAGTAGCCGCCACCTCCTCACTGCCGGTGGCAGGGTCACTCCCCTTGGTGTTGTCTTTTGCTGCAGCCTCGTCGGACTCACCCTTCTGCTTCTTCGTGTCTTCAGCAGGCGCAACTTCCGCAGCAGGCTTCGTCTTCCTGGGGAGATTGCCTCCCCCATGGTGATGGTTGACGGAATTTTAGCCATTGAGGGGCAACCTATCTTCTTAGCACCGGACCTACAAAACCTCCAAAGTCAGCAAAGAAATCATAACAAAAAGTCGTCCAAGAATTGAAAAGGAAAACTCGAGACTTACTTGGCAACCGAAAGAACACGTAACCCCGTGCTGATGTGGGTGGGCTTATCTAGCTCCGGGCCCAGCTTGTGCGTGAGGCCTTTCTCGAAGACATCCGAAGCCCACGACACTGTGGGCCTCTTTGATGATGAAGCCACGATCACGGAAATCTCTGGCTCAGAAGATGCGGCCGTCCCCGAAGGTTGCGGCGACTTCGGCACCGCAGCTTCAGCTGCCTCCTGCTCTGGCGCTACCAAAGTTGTTGGCGCGATCACCATGAGTGGAACTTCCACTGCCGCTTTGGTGTCTTCAGCCTCCGATCCCATCATCGGAGTCGCACCCTCCGGGATCTTGCGTGAAGTCTTGGTCGCGTCGTTGTCGGATTCGTCATCCGACTCGAACACCACTACCGATCTGGATGGTGACACCGACTTCGAAGCCGACTTCTTCGCTGACGACTTTGGTTTACGTGTGGGTTTTTCTGGCGTGGCTATTCACCGAGAACTGTGCTCTTGCAAGATCTTGTCGTCTTCTTCGCGCTCTTCAAGACTACGGCTCGCCTCGAACTCGTGCTGCTTCTGCATGCGAGTCTTGCGAGCCGCGGGCGCTGGGGGAGGAACCTCCATCTCTTCCTCTTCGTCCTCTGAGGATTCTCCTTCGGCACCCTCCTTGAGCTCCTAGGGGAACTCTTCGTCGAGTGGGGGGAGCCAGCCCTCCAGAACCTGGAACAATTGAGAGTGGACACGAATAAGTATCAGACGATGCGGCTGCAAATTGCACCGCGGGAATCACGACTGAAGATAAATTCGGAGAAAGAGACTTATTGTAGGAGCTTCGTTCTTCACAGGCACGTAGGGGGCGAGCCCAGCTGACGTGGTTGTAAATTCCACGTTAGTAATCTTCTTCAAGGCGGCCTTATAGTCTTCAGCGTCCCACGACTCCTTGCTAGTTTGGGAAGGATCATTCTTCCCGCTGTACTCGTACATCCAGTGCGGCCGGGCCACCAATGGAACCAGGTGCAGCCTGAGCTAGCAGTTGTACAGGTTGATCGAGGATAACCCTTGGTCCTTCAGCTTCTGGATCTGGTCCATCATCTCCGCGATGGCCATCCTCTGATTGTCGGGGAGCCTGTCTGTTGCCATCCGACGGGGCTCGCTTCTCTTCGCCACGAATTCTAGCAACGCCACTTCGCCAGAGGAGGTGGACTCCTTCACATAGAACCAGCTTTTCTTCCATTCGCTCGCGGCCTTCTTCGGCAACATGAGCTTGACGAAATTGACCTTCGGCTTCAGCTGAAAGGTGACGCATCCGGCCGCCAAGATTGGGCCGCCGGACCCTTCGCGCCCGATGCGGCCATGGAACAGCTCCAACCACAGCGGGAAGTATTTTCTACAGCCAAGGTAGCATTCATAGAAGGTGACGAAGATTACCAGCTGCTCGATGCTATGCCAGCCAAGATCCAACAGCTTGATCACATAATATGCGCAGAACCACCGGAAGAACAATGAAGTGGGAAACCCCAAGCCCCTCTCCAAATGGCTTGGGAAGCAGATGAACTCGCCAACACGTGGCTTCGACTCGATCTCGGAAGATGCAGGGATCTGCCAATTCCCCTTACAGAGGACCCCAGCATCCTCAAAGGACCTGAGTTGTGCCGCAGTGCATTTAGATTTCCCCGAAGGACCTTTCGAAGGCACCATCGGGAAGGGAGCAAGGTCGCTTGGTCTGGAGAGTCTAGATCGAGGGAAGACAGAGGCAATGGATGAGCGAGGGACAAGAATGCGAGGAAGGATCTACATGAGTGATCCGTCACTCCCCTTATAAAGAAGTGCTGCCTGCCAATCTCGAGGTAGCCGTTACCCATGGTAATTGTGCCAAAGTTACCGTTGGAGTACCTAACGGATAGTTTTGATCAAGCTGATGGTCCAACTCCTTCACTCGACTCGCCTGCAACTGTGCCCTGTCCAGTCGGTGGGGCAACGGCTTGGTAGTGATTGCATTCGCCAAAGCAGCGACTGGAAACCCGGTGGAAAATTTCCTTGGTTCACCAGAGTCCTTCGCTGATTCGACTGAGCGTCCAAATTGGACTCGCCTACTCCGACTACCAAATGAACACCTGCATCTGAATCAACAATGGCCTCGGGGACTACTGATGGGGATATGCCGAATGGGGTATGCCTAGCAGGACGTTTCGATTGGGTCAAAGGCTTAGCGAGTGGGCCTGCAGGACGGCGACTGGAATGCAATTGAGGAGGAGGCCTGACGATTGGATACTGGAGGCCCAGAAGCATACTCAAAGCCCAATCGGATTAGGTCAAAGCCTCTGAATCCATATCTTGTTCGGTTGTAAACTGTAAACCCTAGCGAGGTGCCTCCTATATAAACCTCCCTAGGGTACTCTGAGGACTTACGTTCCATCATACACCCCTTCAAGCAACTCACTTCTTAGATGCCAAGCTCGCCACCCTGTAACTCGCTCTCCATCAATCTAATCTAGCAGGAGTAGGTATTTACCCTCCGGGGGGCGAACCTGGGTAAACCCATGTGCATCTGCCCCCATCACGCGCCGCAGATGGCTGCCAGCGCTCACCCCCGATTCTATCAATTGCTGCCTACAGCAGCGACTGCCGTGGCCATTTCCATGACATTGCTCTTCCATAGACATTGTATGTGTTCTTTTCCTAAACAATATTTATGCACTGGTGTCATTGCATGTGTTCTTTTCCTAAACCACATTGATCCACTAGTGTCATTGATCCATATGACCACATTGCATGTTCTTTTCCTAAAACGCATTGATCCACATGACCATACACACTCCAATGCATTCTGTGATGCAAATTCTGCCTCACTGGTGAACCATGCAATGTGGAAGCTGCTCTTCCTATGTGCTTTTGGTCTCTGTGACCATGGTTAGACACATGGAAGCTACTCTTCCACAGATATTGTATGTGTTCTTTTCCCAAACCACATTGATCCACTAGTGTCATTGCATGTGTGCTTTTCCTATACCACACTGATCCGCTAGTATCATTCATCCACATGACCACATTGCATGTGTTCTTTTCCTAAATTGCATTGATCCACATGACCACACACACTCCAATGGATTCTGTGATGCAACTTCTACCTCACAAGTGCAACATGCAATGTGGAAGCTCCTCTTCCTATGTGCCTTTAGTCTCTGTGACCATGGTTTGACACATGGATCACCTATGGACATTGCATGTGTTCTTTTCCTAGACCACATTTATCCACTAGTTTCATTACATGCGTTCTTTTTCCTATACCACATTGATCCACATGACCACACACACTTCAGTGCATTCTGTGATGCAACTTCTCCCTCACCGGTGCAACATGCAATGTGGAAGCTCAATTCCTATGTGCTTTTGGTCTTTGTGACCATGGGTTGACACATGGAAGCTGCTCTTCCATAGACATTGTATCTGTTCTTTTCCAAAACCACATTAATCCACTAGTGTCATTGCATGTGTTCTTTTCCTATACCACACTGATCCGCTAGTATCATTCATCCACATGACCACATCTGATGTCTTCTTTTCCTAGACAACATTGATCCACATGACCACACATACTCCCATGCATTTTGTGATGCAACTTCTGCCTCACTGGTGCAACATGCAATGTGGATGCTGCTCTTCCTATGTGCTTTTGGTCTCTATGATCATTGGTTGACACATGGATCCTTTATAGACATTGCATGTGTCCTTTTCCTAAACCACATTGATCCACATGAGCACATTGCATGTGTTATTTTCGTAGACCACATTGATCCACATGACCACACACACTCTAGTGCATTATGTGATCCAACTTCTGCCCCACTAGTGCAACATGCAATGTGGAAGCTCCTCTTCCTATGTGCATTGGTCTTTGTGACCATTGTTTGACAAATGGATCCACTATGGACATTGCATATGTTCTTTTCCTAAACCACATTGATCCACAAGTGTCATTTCATGTGTTCTTTTCTTACAGCACATTGACTCACATGACCACACACACTCCAGTGTATTATGTGACGAAACTTATTCCTCACTAGTGCAACATGCAATGTGGAACCTGCTCTTCATATCTTCTTTGGTCTCTGTGACCAAGGTATGACACAAGGATCCACTATAGATATTGCATGTGTTCTTGTCCTAAACCACATTGATCCACTAGTGCCATTGATCCACATGACTACATTGCACGTGTTCTTCTCGTAAACCACATTTATCCACATGACCACACACACTCCAATGCATTATGTGACGCAACTTCTGCCTCACTATTGCGACATGCAATGAGGAAGCTCCTCTTCCTAGGTGCTTTTGGTCTCTATGACCATTGTTTGACACATGGATCCACTATAGACATTGCATGTGATCTTTTCCTAAACCACATTGATCCACACGACCACATTGCATGTGTTGTTTTCCTAGACCACATTGATGCACGTGACCATACACACTCCAGGGCATTTTCTGATGCAAATTTTGCCACACTAGTGCAACATGCAATCTAGAAGCTCCTCTTCCTATGTGCTTCTGGTCTCTGTGACCATCGTTAGACACATGGATCCACTATGGAAATTGCATGTGTTCTTTTCCTAAACGACATTGATCCACTAGTTTCTTTGCGTGTGTTGTTTTCCTAGACCACATTGTTCCACATGACTACACACACTCTAGTGCATTATGTGATGCAAATTCTGCCTCACTGGTGCAACATGCAATGTGGAAGCTTCTCTTCCTATGTGCTTTTGGTCCCTATGACCATTGTTTGACACATGGATCCACTATAGACATTGCATGTGTTCTTTTCCTAAACCACATTGATCCACTAGTGTCATTGATCCATATGACCACATTGCATGTGTTCTTTTCCTAAAACGCATTGATCCATATGACCATACACACTCCAATGCATTCTGTGATGCAAATTCTGCCTCACTGGTGAACCATGCAATGTGGAAGCTGCTCTTCCTATGTGCTTTTGGTCTCTGTGACCATGGTTAGACACATGGAAGCTACTCTTCCATTGACAGTGTATGTGTTCTTTTCCTAAACCACATTGATCCACTAGTGTCATTGCATGTCTTCTTTTCTTAAACCACATTGATCCACTAGTGTCATTGATCCACATGACCATAATGCATGTGTTATTTTTCTAGAAATCATTGATCCACATGACCACACACACTCTAGTGCGTTTTGTGACGCAACTTCTGCCTCACTGGTGTAACATGCAATGTGGGAGCTGCTCTTCCAATGTGTTTTTGGTCTCTGTGACCATGGTTTTACACGTGGATCACCTACGGACATTGAATGTGTTCTTTTCCTAAACCACATTGATCCACATGACCACATCATGTGTCCTTTTCGTAGACCACATTGATCCCCATGACCACACACACTCAAGTGCATTATGTGATTCAACTTCTGCCTCATGGGTGCAACATGCAATGTGAAAGCTGCTCTTCCTATGTGCTTTTGGTCTCTGCGACCATGGTTTCACACATGGATACACTATGGACATTGCATGTGTTCTTTTCCTAAACCACATTGATCCACTAGTGTCATTGAATGTGTTCTTTTCCTAGACCACATTGATCCACATAACCACACACACTCCAGTGCATTCTATGATACAACTTTTGCCACACTAGTGCAACATGCAATCAGGAAGCTGCTGTTCCTATGTGCTTTTGGTCTCTATGACCATTGTTTGACACATGGATCCCCTATAGACATTGCATGTGTTCTTTTCCTAAACCACATTGATCCACATGACCACATTGCACGTATTATTTTCCTAGACCACATCGATCCACATGGACCACACACACTCCAGTGCCTTCTGTGATGCAAATTCTGCCTCACTAGTGGAACATGCAATGTGGAAGCTGCTCTTACTATGTGCTTTGGTCTTTGTGACCATAATTTGACACATGGATCCACTATAGACATTGCATATGTTCTTTTCCTAAACCACATTGATCCACTAGTGATCCACATGACCACATTGCATGTGTTCTTTCCCTAGACAACATTGATCCACATGACCACACACACTCTAGTATATGATGTGATGCAACTTCTACCTCACTCCTGCAATATGCAATGTGGTAGCTGCTCTTCCTGTGTGCTTTTGGTCTTTGTGACTATGGTTTGTCACATGGATTCACCATGGACATTGCATGTGTTCTTTTCCTAAACCACAGTGATCCACTAGTGTCATTGAATGTGCTATTTTCTTATACAACATTGATCCACATGACCACACACACTCCAGTGCATTCTGTGATGCAACTTCTACCTCATTGGTGTGTCATGCAATTTGGAAACTAAAGTTCCTATGTGCTTTTGGTCTCTATGACCATGGTTTGACACATGGAAGCTGCTCTTCGATAGACATTGTATGTGTTCTTTTCCTAAACCACATTGATCCACTAGTGTCATTGCATGTCTTCTTTTCCTAAACCACATTGATCCACTAGTGTCATTGATCCACATGACCACAATGCATGTGTTGTTTTTCTAGACAACATTGATCCACATGACCACACACACAGTAGTGCATTGTGTGATGCAACTTCTGCCTCAGTGGTGTAACATGCAATGTGGGAGCTACTCTTCCAATGTGCTTTTGGTCTCTGTGACCATGGTTTGACACATGGAACGCCTATGGACATTGCATGTGTTCTTTTCGTAAACCAAATTGGTCCACATGACCACATCGTGTGTTCTTTTCCTAGACCACATTGATCCCCATGACCACACACACTCAAGTGCATTATTTGATGCAACTTCTGCCGCACAGGTGCAACATGCAATGTGGAAGCTGCTCTTCCTATGTCCTTTTGGTCTCTACGACCATGGTTTCACCCATGGATACACTATGGACAATTCATGTGTTCTTTTCCTAAACCACATTGATCCACTAGTGTCATTGCATGTGTTCTTTTCCTAGACCACATTAATCCACATAACCACACACACTCAAGTGCATTCTATGATATAACTTCTGCCTCACTGGTGCAACATGCAATGAGGAAGCTGCTCTTCCTATGTGCTTCTGGTCTCTATGACCATTTTTTGACACATGGATCCCTTATAGACATTGCATGTGTTATTTTCCTAAACCACATTGATCCACATGACCAGATTACATGTGTTCTTTTCCTAGACCACATTGATCCACATGACCACACACACTCAAGTGCATTCTGTGATGCAAATTCTGCCTCACTCGTGCAACATGCAATGTGGAAGCTGCTCTTACTATGTGCTTTGGTCTTTGTGACCATGATTTGACACATGGATCCACTATAGACATTGATCGTGTTCTTTTCCTAAACCACATTGATCCACTAGTGATCCACATGCCCACATTGTATGTGTTCTTTCCCTAGACCACATTGATCCACATGACCACACACACTCCAGTGCATTATGTGATGCAACTTCAACCTCACTGCTTCAATATGCAATGTGGTAGCTGCTCTTCCTGTGTGCTTTTGGTCTTTGTGACTATGGCTTGTCACATTGCTCGACTAGTGTCATTGCATGTGCTCTTTTTCTAAACCACAGTGATCCACTAGTCTCATTGAGTGTGTTCTTTTCTTAGACCACATTGATCCACATGACCACACACACTCCAGTGCATTCTGTGATGCAACTTCTGCCTCATTGGTGCAACAGGCAATGTGGAAGCTACTCTTCCTATGAGCTTTTGGTCTCTGTGACCATGGTTTGACACATGGAAGCTGCTCTTCCATAGACATTGTATGTGTTCTTTTCCTAAACCACATTGATCCACTAGTGATCCACATGCCCACATTGTATGTGTTCTTTCCCTAGACCACATTGATCCACATGACCACACACACTCCAGTGCATTATGTGATGCAACTTCTACCTCACTGCTTCAATATGCAATGTGGTAGCTGCTCTTCCTGTGTGCTTTTGGTCTTTGTGACTACAGTTTGTCACATTGATCGACTAGTGTCATTGCATGTGCTCTTTTTCTAAACCACAGTGATCCACTAGTCTCATTGAATGTGTTCTTTTCTTAGACCACATTGATACACATGACCACACACACTTCAGTGCATTCTGTGATGCAACTTCTGCCTCATTGGTGCAACATGCAATGTGGAAGCTGCTCTTCCTATCAGCTTTTGGTCTGTGTGACCATGGTTTGACACATGGAAGCTTCTCTTCCATAGACATTGTATGTGTTCTTTTTCTAAACCACATTGATCCACTAGTGTTATTGCATGTCTTCTTTTTCTAAACCACATTGATCCACTAGTGTCATTTATCCACATGACCACAATGCATGTGTTATTTTTCTAGACAACAATGATCCACTAGTGTCATTTATCCACATGACCACAATGCATGTGTTATTTTTCTAGACAACAATGATCCACATGACCCCACGCACTCTAGTGCATTCTTTGATGCAACTTCTGCCTCACTGGTGTGTAACATGCAATGTGGAAACTGGTCTTCCAATGTGCTTTTGGTCTCTGTGACCATGGTTTGACACATGGCTCATCTATGGACATTGCATGTGTTATTTTCCAAGACCACATTGAGCCACTAGTGTCATTGAATGTGTTCTTTTCCTAGACCACATTGATCCATATGACCACACACACTCCAGTGCATTATGTGATGCAACTTCTGCCTCATTGGTGCAACATGCAATGTGGGAGCTGCTCTGCCTATGTGCTTTTGGTCTCTATGACCTTTGTTTGACACATGGATCCACTATAGGCATTGCATGTGCTCTTTTCCTAAACAACATTGATCCACTAGTGATCCACATGACCACATCATGTGTTCTTTTCCTAGACCACATTGATCCCCATGACCACAGACACTCTAGTGCATTATGTGATGCAACTTCTGCCTCACAGGTGCAACATGCAATGTGGAAGGTGCTCTTCCTATGTGCTTTTGGTCACTACGACCATGGTTTGACACATGGATCCACTATGGACATTGCATGTGTTCTTTTCCTAAACCACATTGACCCACTAGTGTCATTGCATGTGTTCTTTTCCTAGACCACATTGATACACATAACCACACACACTCTACTGTATTCTGTGATGCAACTTTTGCCTCAATGGTGCAACATGCAATTTGGAAGCTGCTCTTTCTATGTGCTTTTGGTCTTTGTGACCATGGTTTGACACATGGAAGATGCTCTTCCATAGACACTGTATGTGTTCTTTTCCTAAACCTCCTTGATCCACTAATGTCATTACATGCGTTATTTTCCTAAACCACATTGATCCGCTAGTATCATTGATCCACATGACCACATTACATGTGTTTTTTTCCTAGACAACATTGATCCACATGACCACACACACTCCAGTGCATTCTGTGATGCAACTTCTTCCTCACTAGTGCACAATGCAATGTGGAAGTTACTCTTCCAATGTGCTTTTGGTCTCTGTGACCATTGTTTGACACATGGGTCACCTATGGACATTGCATGTGTTCTTTTCCTACACCACATTGATCCACTAGTGTCATTGGATGTGTTATTTTCCTAGACCACATTGATCCACATGACCACACACACACCAGGGCATTATGTGATGTAACTTCTACCTCACTGGTGTAACGTGCAATGTGGAAACTACTCTTCCTATGTGCTTTTGGTCTCTATGACCATGGTTTGACACATGGAAGCTGCTCTTCCATAGACATTGTATGTGTTCTTTTCCTAAACCACATTGATCCACTAGTATCATTGCATGTCCTCTTTTCCTAAACCACATTGATCCACAAGTGTCTTTTATCCACATGACCACAATGCATGTGTTGTTTTTCTAGACAACATTGATCCACATGACCACACACACACACCAGTGCATTCTGTGATGCAACTTCTGCCTCACTGGTGTAACATGCAATGTAGGAGCTACTCTTCCAATGTGCTTTTGGTCTCTGTGACCATGGTTTGATACATGGATCACCTATGGACATTGCATGTGTTCTTTTCCTAAACCACATTGATACACTAGTGTCATTGCATGTGTTCTTTTCCTAGACCACATTGATCCACATAACCACACACACTTCAGTGCATTCTATGATACAACTTCTGCCTCACTGGTGCAACATGCAATGAGGAAGCTGCTCTTCCTATGTGCTTCTGGTCTCTATAACCATTGTTTGACACATGGATCCCCTATAGACATTGCATGTGTTCTTTTCCTAAACCACATTAATCCACATGACCACATTGCATGTGTTCTTTTCCTAGACCACTTTGAACCACATGACCACACACACTGAAGTGCATTCTGTGATGCAAATTTTGCCTCACTGGTGCAACATACAATGTGGAAGCTGCTCTTAGTATGTGCTTTGGTCTTTGTGACCATGATTTGACACATGGATCCACTATAGACATTGATTGTGTTCTTTTCCTAAACCACATTGATCCACTAGTTGTCCACATGACCACATTGTATGTGTTCTTTCCCAAGACCACATTGATCCACATGACCACACACACTCCAGTGCATTATGTGATGGAAATTCTACCTCACCGCTTCAATATGCAATGTGGTAGCTGCTCTTCCTGTGTGCTTTTGGTCTTCGTGACTATGGTTTGTCACATTGATCGACTAGTGTCTTTGCATGTGCTCTTTTTCTAAACCACAATGATCCACTAGTCTCATTGAATGTGTTCTTTTCTTAGACCACATTAATCCACATGACCACACACACTCCAGTGCATTCTGTGATGCAACTTCTGCCTCATTGGTGCAACATGCAATGTGGAAGTTGCTCTTCCTATGAGCTTTTGGTCTGTGTGACCACGGTTTGACACATGGAAGCTGCTCTTCCATAGACATTGTATGTGTTCTTTTCCTAAACCACATTGATCCACTAGTGTCATTACATGTCTTCTTTTTCTAAACCACATTGATCCACTAGTGTCATTTATCCACATGACCACAATGCATGTTTTATTTTTCTAGACAACAATGATCCACATGACCCCACACACTCAAGTGTATACTTTGATGCAACTTCTGCCTCACGGGTTTGTAACATGCAATGTGGAAGCTGCTCTTCCAATGTGCTTTTGGTCTCTGTGACCATGGTTTGACACATGGATCATCTATGGACATTGCATGTGTTCTTTTCCAAGACCACATTGAGCCACTAGTGTCATTGCATGTGTTATTTTCCGAGACCACTTTGATACACATGACCACACACACTCCAGTGCATTATGTGATGCAACTTCTGCCTCATTGGTGCAACATGCAATGTGGGAGCTGCTCTGCCTATGTGCTTTTGGTCTCTATGACCTTTGTTTGACACATGGATCCACTATAGGCATTGCATGTGTTCTTTTCCTAAACCACATTGATCCACTAGTGATCCACATGACCACATCATGTGTTCTTTTCCTAGACCACATTGATCCCCATGACCACAGACACTCTAGTGCATTATGTGATGCAACTTCTGCCTCATAGGTGCAACATGCAATGTGGAAGCTGCTCTTCCTATGTGATTTTGATCTCTGCGACCATGGTTTGACACATGGATCCACTATGGACATTGCATGTGTTCTTTTCCAAAACCACATTGATCCACTAGTGTCATTGCATGTGTTCTTTTCCTAGACCACATTGATCCACATAACCACACATACTCTAGTGCATTCTGTGATGCAACTTTTGCCTCAATGGTGCAACATGCAATTTGGAAGCTGCTCTTTCTATGTGTTTTTCGTCTTTGTGACCATGGTTTGACGCATGGAAGCTGCTCTTCCATAGACATTGTATGTGTTCTTTTCCTAAACCACCTTGATCCACTAATGTCATTGTATGCGTTATTTTCCTAAACCACATTGATCCGCTAGTATCACTGATCCACATGACCACATTACATGTGTTCTTTTCCTAGACAACATTGATCCACATGACCACACACACTCCAGTGAATTCTGTGATGCAACTTCTTCCTGACTAGTGCACAATGCAATGTGGAAGTTACTCTTCCAATGTGCTTTTGGTCTCTGTGACCATTGTTTGACACATGGATCACCTATGGACATTGCATGTGTTCTTTTCCTAGACCACATTGATCCACTAGTGTCATTGCATGTGTTGTTTTACTAGACCACATTGATCCACATGACCACACACACGCCAGGGCATTATGTGATGTAACTTCTGTCTCACAAGTGCAACATGCAATGTGGAAGCTACTCTTCTTATGTGCTTTTGGTCCCTATGACCATTGTTTGACACATGGATCCACTATAGACATTGCATGTGTTCTTTTCCTAATCCACATTGATCCACTAGTATCATTGATCACATGACCACATTGAATTTGTTATTTTCCTAGACCACATAGATCCACATGACCACACACACTCTAGTGCATTATGTTATGCAACTTTTGCCTCACTCGTGCAACATGCAATCTGGAAGCTGCTCTTCCTACGTGCTTTTGGTCTCTATGACCATTGTTTGACACATGGATCCACTATAGACATTGCATGCATTCTTTTCCTAAACCACATTGATCCACAAGACCACATTGCATGTGTTGCTTTCCTAGACCACATTGATCCACATGACTACACACACTCTAGTGAATTATGTGATGCAACTTCTGCCTCACTGGTGCAACATGCAATGTGGAAGCTTCTCTTCCTATGTGCTTTTGGTCCCTATGACCATTGTTTGACACATGGATCCTCTATAGACATTGCATGTGTTCTTTTCCTAAACCACATTTGATATGGGGTGGCCCGATCTTCTCAGTAAGCGGATGGCGATGATGATGGTGGATGATAGATAACTAGTGCGTAGCTATGACCTCTCCCGCTCGATCCCTGATGCCAGCGCAATAGATCTCGAACCTTGTAGGATATTCACAACACCACACTCTTGCGCACGCAGCCGTGACCACGAACGGTAGTATGCAATCTACTAATTTCCAATGGAACAACAGATCACACTCAATTATAGTTGGCAGATTCGAACACAGGGTAATTCCAGAGGTTCTATGAAAGAAACAACTCCAAAATATTTTAACGTGGTCTAAACCCTAACTTGTGACGGCTATGGAGGTTTATATGAGGGCTGGGGCGTCCTCAGCTTGGGACGACTTGGTCCCACCTAACTAAGATACAAACTGACCCAAAATTGGGTTCGGCTCAGGGTTCTGTCGTGGCAGAGATTGGGTCTGTTTCTCTCCCGCGGCAGCCTGCCATGGCAGAAAAAGACTCTGTTTCTGTGCCGCGGCAGCCTACCATGGCAGAGAAAAGGGGCGTTTCTCTGTCGCGGCAGAGAACTTCCAGCTCTTGTTGATCTTCGTCTTGGATAGCTCCTTGCGCTTCCTCCCTCTCCTCCCTCGCGCATTCTTCATTGATCAACACACCTTGTTCCATTACCTCCTCGCTCTGTGCTACGCCTTCTTCTCCTAAGTACCTAATCATGCAATAATTTAAAGACTTAGGTAGTATAAAATTCTCATTAATTAAAACTCCAGGTTCATTAAGAAACAAGTTCACTTGTTGTTCTAGTAGCTTAGCACGAGCTCTTGTAATTGGTCCAATCCTTATCTCATTGGATTGATCTTTCTTTGCACTAGTTGGAACATCATCAATAGCAATTGGGGTAGGTGTAACTACAGGGATGTCCTCATCATCTCGCCCCCTTCAAAAGGCGTGGACCTCGACACTCCAAGGTCTTCTCTAGCATATGGTGATAAATCAGCAACGTTGAAGCTGTTACTAGCACCACCAAATTCCTCAATAGGTATATCAACTGAGTAGGCATTATAATTAATTTTGGCTAGCACTTTGTAAGGACCAGCACCACGTGGCTTCAACTTGGACTTGCGAAGTAGTGGAAATCTGTCCTTGCGTAGATGCACCCAAACCATATCTCCAGGCTCGAACAAGACTTCTTTTCTTGCTTGATTCCTTGCAGCAGCAATGTTCTTGCCTTTCTTCTCAATAGCCTCTCGAGTCTTCTCAAATATTTTCTTCACATAATCAGCACGTTTTGATGCCTCCATATCAACTCTCTCATGTAATGGCAGAGGCAACATATCAAGTGGCATCAATGGCTTGAAGCCATACACCACCTCAAAAGGACAAAGCTGAGTAGTTGAATGCACAGCCCTGTTGTAAGTGAACTCAACATGTGGCAAACACTCTTCCCACTCCCTCAGATTCTTTTTAATCATGGTCCTTAGCAGCTATGACAATGTTCTATTCACCACCTCCGTTTGACCATCTGTTTGGGGGTGACATGTAGTACTGAACAACAACTTCGTTCCTAGCTTCCCCCATAAGGTCTTCCAAAAGTAGCTCATGAACTTCACATCACGGTCAGAAACAATCGTCTTTGGTACTCCATGTAATCTCACGATGTCCCTGAAAAACAGGTTAGCAACATGCGACGCATCGTCGTTTTTGTGGCAGGCAATAAAATGAGCCATCTTAGAGAACCTATCCACTACCACAAATATAGAATCATGACCTCTCTGAGTTTTCGGTAGACCTAGCACAAAATCCATACTAATTTCTTCCCATGGAGTAGTAGGTGCAGAGAGAGGTGTATACAAACCGTGAGGCTTCAGCTTGGATTTCGACTTGTGGCAAGTAATGCATCTGCTCACAAATCTGTACACATCACGCCTCATCTTGGGCCAATAAAAGTGATCAGCAAGCATGAGCAACGTCTTCTCACGCCCAAAGTGACCCATCAAACCACCAGCATGTGATTCCTGCACTAAGAACAAACGCAACGACGATTCTGGAATACATAGTTTGTGAGCTCGAAACAAATATCCATCATGTATATGATACTTATCCCATGCGTTTCTAAGAGCACATAAACGATATGGTTAAGCAAAATCTTGGTCAGTTGCATAAAGTGCACAAATAGCTTCTAATCCAGGAATTTTAACATCAAGATTGGTTAATAGCATGTTCTTCCTAGATAGAGCATCAGCAACAATATTCTCTTTTCCCTTCTTATAATTAATGATGTAAGGAAAAGACTCAATGAACTCAACCCATTTAGCTAATCTTCTATGCAAGTTTGATTGAGTTTTCAAGTATTTCAATGCTTCATGATCAGAATGTATGATGAATTCCTTTGGCCACAAATAATGTTGCCAAACTTCAAGTACTCTCACGAGGGCATACAATTCTTTATCATAGATTGAATAATTCAAACGAGCACCAGTCAATTTCTCAGAAAAATAAGCTATAGGCCGACCCTCTTGCATCAAAACGCCACCTATGCCTATACCACTAGCATCACATTCAGCTTCAAATTGCTTCGAAAAATCGGGTAATGCAAGCAATGGTGCAGAAGTAAGAAAATGTTTCAATGTATCAAATGCAATGTCTTGGGCCGCGCCCCATACAAAAGGAACACCTTTCTTTGTCAAATCATTTAATGGTGCAGCAATGGTGCTAAAATCTTTCACAAAGCACCTATAGAAACCAGCGAGACCGTGGAAACTACGCACTTGACTTACATTCATTGGAGTAGGCCAATTCTGAATTGATTCAATTTTAGATTGATCTACCTCTACTCCATGCTTAGAGACAACAAATCCAGGAATATGACCTTATCTTTTGCAAATGTACACTTCTCAAGATTAGCATACAGTTTATTATCACGTAAAACTTGCAAAACTTGTCTAATATGAGTGCAATGTTCAGATTCGGTGTGGCTGTAGATGAGTATATCATCAAAGTAAACAACCACGAAACGACCAATAAACTCTCTCAAAACATGATTCATCAAACGCATGAAAGTACTAGGTGCATTAGTAAGACCAAACGGCATGACTAACCAATCATACAAACCGAATTTAGTTTTGAAAGCAGTTTTCCATTCATCCCCTTCTTTCATCCTAATTTGATGATAACCACTACGCAAGTCAATTTTAGAGAAAACAGCAGCACCACTCAATTCATCTAGCATATCCTCTAAGCGTGGAATAGGATGACGATATCGAATAGTGATGTTATTAATCGCTCTACAGTCACCACACATGCGCCATGTACCATCTTTCTTAGGAACTAAAATAACAGGAACAGCACAAGGGCTAAGAGAAACACAAATGTACCCTTTATCCAGCAACGCTTGTACTTGCTTCTGAATTTCCTTAGTTTCTTCGGGATTAGTCCTGTAGGGTGCACAGTTGGGAAGTGTGGCGCCAGGAATCAAGTCCACTTGATGTTCTATACCACGCAATGGAGGTAAGCCTACGGGTACATCTTCTGGAAACACATTCCCAAAGTCCTGCAGAACAGAAGAGACACCAAGAGAAATAGGGGTCATGTCGTTAGAAACACATACCTCGCCCTTATACATGAGCACAAGTGGCATGGCTGTAGGATCCTCACGAAATTCTCTCATATCTTCCTTAGTGGCTAATATTAATAAACCGGGCACTCTCTCACTTTTCGTTATATCACTCAATTTAGGTTCAATTACATCAGGAATAGCTGTCACGCAATCTCGCCGAGTGGTAGTATCTTCCTTCAGGTTCACTTCTATCTTCTGGCGAGAATCATTCACAATTTCTTGTGGTGTCATTGGCTGCATAGTAATCTTCTTTCCTTTGAATTCCAAGTGATATGTATTGGCTCGGCCATTGTGTTGCACATGGCGATCATAGAGCCATGGCCGACCCAATAGTAGGTGACAAATAGTCATAGGAACCACATCAAAATCAATAGAATCTTTGTAGGGCCCTATTTGAAAGTTCACTCGTACCATATGATTTACCTTCATCTCACCATTGTTGCTCAACCATTGTATGTATTATGGCTTGGGATGAGGTAAGTATGTCAAATTCAGTTTGGCACATAATTCCTTACTTGCAAGATTTCTACAACTACCTCCATCAATAATGACCTTGCAAGCTTTATTTGGTCCAACTAGAGCTTTTGTTTGGAACAAGTTGCAACGTTGGGATTCCTCAACCGGTTGCACACTAAGTACACGTGAAGACACGACAATAGTTGGTGCACGCTCAACATATGCATCAACACCAACCTCGCCGTCATCAATATCATCATCAGAAGCTTCATCTCCACTTTCTACTTCACCTTGTTCATTAACAAACATAACCTTGTTGTTTGGACAATCCTTCTTGTAGTGACCTCTGCCTCCACAAGTATGGCACACCACATCACGAGTACATGTAGTAGACATGTTGGAACCCGAGCTAGCAGCAAGAGCAGCCGGTTTCCGAGTATTAGAACCAAACGAAGGTGTACTTGCTGGTTTGGCCGATGGTGTAAACAGAACAACAGCTGGTGGCATGACAGTGGGAGGTATAGATCTGGCCGAAAATCTGCTAGAAGATGGAAATCGAGCACGTGACTTTGCCTCTTTAGCCAGCTGGGACTCGGCGTCTCTAGCATGGTGCAACAACTCATTCATTGTCTCATACTTGTGATAACGCACAATACTCTTGATTTGAAGCTTCAAATTGTTGAGGAAACGTTGCATCGGCATCTCTCGTGATTCACGAACATTAGCACGCTGCATAAGCATCTCCATCTCCATGTAGTACTCATCAACTGTCATTGTGCCTTGCCTCAACTTTGTGAGCTTGTCAAACACAGAACGCCAATAATTGGTGGGAACAAAATGATCCGCCATGATGGCCTTCATCTCACGCCAATCCCTCACAGGAAGTTCATTGTCGTTCTGTCTATTCTGCACAATAGCTTCCCACCAACGCAAAGCGTAACCATCAAATTCTGATGCAGCAAGTTTGACCTTCTTATCTTCTAGGTAATCAAATAAACGCCAGAGCTTTTCAATCTTCAACTCCCAAGTAATATAATCCTTAGGATCAAGCGAGCCATTGAATGAAGGAATTGAGAACTTGGGCTTGCCCAAACTATCATCAGCTGGATTGTAAGCATGTTGGGCACGTCCAAGAGGAGCATACCCACGGCCATACAGAGGAGCAGCCGTAGGTGTAGGGGGATTTGCACGTCCCCTGCCACGATGTGGAGCAGCATCAGCCGCACTCCCCTCATCAAAGTCCTCAAGCCCATCATCATGTTGTGCCAGTCCGGGCTGGAGTGTTGCCTGAATTGCCTCAATGGAACGCTGCAAGGTGGCAAAGTTGACATTCATAGCAATCAGCTGCGTCTGAATATTATTGATGGCTCCAGTACTATTTTCCACAGCATCTTGTATGTCGGTGATATTTCTATCAACAGACTCTCTCCAAGTAACAAGCTCCTCCACCTGCTTTTTCTGTGACACAATTTCATCATCACTCAAAGACATGATTAGTAAGTTAGTGCAAAAATCAAAATCAGTATGGTGGAAACTCTCACAACTCACTCACAACTGATAAGAAAGAAGATCTTACCGTTCCAAAGTGAATAGAGATGCTCTACCAAACGTAATCAAAGACTGATGCACTGAAGTGATGAAGTGCATATCAAAGGTATAGAGAACGATCACAAGGCACACAGGTTATTTATGGTGGAGCTATAGGTATGGTATCCTATCTACACCGCAAACAAGTCCTAGTGCTGATCTTATAACATAGACCCACGGAAACACACACGTTGGAGATAAATGGGGCAATTGCAACTATGAAAATGAGCTCAAAAAAGTAAGGTATGTCGGAGGAAAGCTCGTGTTGCAATGCACAAGGAGAGACGCTAGCAATGTCTCAACAAAACAGGCACAAGATTGCTAACTGAGCAGCCCGCAGAGCACTAAGCACGCTAGTCTCGTAGGATAGTTTTAGACACAAAGAAAGGCTTACTAAGGCTCACAAGGATAGGTACGCTATGTGGACTCAGTAAAAAAAAGAAACAAAAAAGAAAAAAAATTGACCTGGGAATTGGTCTCTGCCACGGCAGAAAAACGGCCTAAAATCCTGCCGTGGCAGGAGGTCGGCAGACACAAAAAATTCTCGTATGAGGGCAGACCTGTCTGTGGTAAGGCGACCGTCCAATTTTTTTTTGTCACACCGGAGCACAGACCTGTCTGCGGTCAGGCGAGAGGCAGCGAGCCGAATTTTTTTTATTCCGACTCGCCAAGTAGTACACAACTAGGACTTTTTACTTGGATCGGATCTGACTTGATGGTAGCGGAAAAAGATGGTGGAAAACAACTAGAACAACTAGAAACAAATCTACGAAGAACAGATCTAGATCTAATCTAATAGAGGAACTCGACCAGCAACTATTACTCGAATACGATGTAATCTAGGCTATGGCAACTCTTTTTGTGGGCCTTTTTCTGTATAGGATGAAAAACACTCTCTAATCTATGGATGTATTGTGGATTGCTTACCGAGGCAACATTGGAAATCTGATACCAAGATGATATGGGGTGGCCCGATCTTCTCAGTAAGCGGATGGCGATGATGATGGTGGATGGTAGATAACTAGTGCGTAGCTATGATCTGTCCCGCTCGATCCCTGATGCCAGCGCAACAGATCTCGAACCTTGTAGGACATTCACAACACCACACTCTTGCGCACGCAGCCGTGACCACGAATGGTAGTATGCAATCTACCAATTCCCAATGGAACAACAGATCACACTCAATTATAGTTGGCAGATTCGAACACAGGGTAATTCCAGAGGTTCTATGAAAGAAACAACTCCAAAATATTTTAACGTGGTCTAAACCCTAACTTGTGACGGCTACGGAGGTTTATATGAGGGCTGGGGCGTCCTCAGCTTGGGACGACTTGGTCCCATCTAACTAAGATACAAACCGACCCAAAATTGGGTTCGGCTCAGGGTTCTGCCATGGCAGAGATTGGGTCTGTTTCCTGCCGTGGCAGCAAAAGACTCTGTTTCTATGCCACGGTAGCCTGCCGTGGCAGAGAAAAGGGGCGTTTCTCTGCCGCGGCAGAGAACTTCCAGCTCTTGTTGATCGTCGTCTTGGGTAGCTCCTTGTGCTTTCTCCCTCTCCTCCCTTGCGCATTCTTCATTGATCAACCCGCCTTGTTCCATTACCTCCTCGCTCTGTGCTACGCCTTCTTCTCCTAAGTACCTAATCATGCAATAATTTAAAGACTTAGTTAGTATAAAATTCTCATTAATTAAAACTCCAGGTTCATTAAGAAACAAGTTCACCTGTTGTTCTAGTAGCTTAGCACGAGCTCTTGTAATTGGCCCAATCCTTATCTCATTGGATTGATCTTTCTTTGCATTAGTTGAAACATCATCAATAGAAATTGGGGTAGGTGTAACTGTAGGGATGTCCTCATCAACATTGATCCACTAGTGGCATTGATCACATGACCACATTGAATTTGTTCTTTTCCTAGACCACATAGATCCACATTACCACACACACTCCAATGCATTATGTTATGCAACTTTTTCCTCACTGGTGCAACATGCAATGTGGAAGTTGCTCTTCCTACGTGCTTTTGGTCTCTATGACCATTGTTTGACACATGGACGCACTATAGACATTGCATGTATTCTTTTCCTAAACCACATTCATCCACATGACCACATTGCATCTGTTGTTTTCTTAGACCACATTGATCCACATGACTATACACACTCTAGTGCATTATGTGATGCAACTTCTGCCTCACTGGTGCAACATGCAATGTGGAAGCTTCTCTTCCTACGTGCTTTTGGTCCCTATGACCATTGTTTGACACATGGATCCACTATAGACATTGCATGTGTTCTTTTCCGAAACCACATTGATCCACTAGTGTCATTGATCACATGACCATATTAAATGTGTTCTTTTCCTAGACCACATAGATCCACATGACCACACACAGTCCAGTGAATTATGTTATGGAACTTCTGCCTCACTAGTGCAACATACAATGTGGAAGCTGCTCTTCCTATGTGCTTTTGGTCTATGTCACCATGGTTTGACACATGGATCCACTACGGACATTGCATGTGTTCTTTTCCTAAACCACAGTGATCCACTAGTGTCATTGAATGTGTTGTTTTCTAAGACCACATTGATCCACATGACCACACACACTCCAGTGCATTCTATGATGCAACTTCTGCCTCATTGGTGTAACGTGCAATGTGGAAATTACTCTTCCTATGTGATTTTGGTCTCTATGATCATTGTTTGACACATGGAAGCTGCTCTTCCATAGATATTGTGTGTGTTCTTTTCCTAAACCACATTGATCCACTAGTGTCATTGCATGTCTTCTTTTCCTAAACCACATTGATCCACTAGTGTCATTGATCCACATGACCACAATGCATGTGTTGTTTTTCTAGACAACATTGATCCACATGACCACACACACACCAGCGCATTCTGTGATGCAACTTCTGCCTCACTGGTGTAAAATGCAATGTAGGAGCGACTCTTCCAATGTGCTTTTGGTCTCTGTGACCATGGTTTGACACATGGATCACCTATGGACATTGCATGTGTTCTTTTCCTAAACCACACTGATCCACAGGACCACATCATGTGTTCTTTTCCTAGACCACATTGATCCCCGTGACCACACACACTCAAGTGCATTATGTGATGCAACTTCTGCCGCACAGGTGCAACATGCAATGTGGAAGCTGCTCTTCCTATGTGCTTTTGGTCTCTGTGACCATGGTTTCACACATGGATACACTATGGACATTGCATGTGTTCTTTTCCTAAACCACATTGATCCACTAGTGTCATTGCATGTGTTCTTTTCATAGACCACATTGAGCGACATAACCACACACACTCCAGTGCATTCTATGATAAATTTTTTGCCTCACTGGTGCAACATGCAATGAGGAAGCTGCTCTTCCTATGTGCTTCTCGTCTCTATGACCATTGTTTGGCACATGGATCCCCTATAGACATTGCATGTGTTCTTTTCCTAAACCACATTGATCCACATGACCACATTGCATGTGTTCTTTTCCTAGACCACATTGATCCACATGACCACACACACTCAAGTGCATTCTGTGATGCAAATTCTGCCTCGCTGGTACAATATGCAATGTGGAAGATGCACTTACAATGTGCTTTGGTTTTTGTAACCATGATTTGACACATGGATCCACTATAGACATTGACTGTGTTCTTTTACTAAACCACATTGATCCACTAGTGATCCACATGACCACATTGTATGTGTTCTTTCCCTAGACCACATTGATCCACATGACCACACACACTCCAATGCATTATGTGATGCAACTTCTACCTCACTGCTTCAATATGCAATGTGGTAGCTGCTCTTCCTGTGTGCTTTCGGTCTTTGTGACTATGGTTTGTCACATTCATCGACTAGTGTCATTGCATGTGCTCTTTTTCTAAACCACAGTGATCCACTAGTCTCATTGAATGTGTTCTTTTCTTAGACCACATTGATCCATATGACCACACACACTCAAGTACATTCTGTGATGCAACTTCTGCCTCATTGGTGCAACATGCAATGTGGAAGCTGCTCTTCCTATGAGCTTTTGGTCTGTGTGACCATGGTTTGACACATGGAAGCTTCTCTTCCATAGACATTGTATGTGTTCTTTTCCCAAACCACATTGATCCACTAGTGTCATTGCATGTCTTCTTTTTCTAAACCACATTGATCCACTAGTGTCATTTATCCACATGACCACAATGCATGTGTTATTTTTCTATACAACAATGATCCACATGACCCCACACACTCTAGTGCATTCTTTGATGCAACTTCTGCCTCACTGGTCTATAACATCCAATGTGGAAGCTGATGTTCCTATGTGCTTTTGGTCTCTGCGTCCCTGGTTTGACACATGGATCCACTATGGACATTGCATGTGTTCTTTTCCTAAACCACATTGATCCACTAGTGTCATTGCATGTGTTCTTTTACTAGACCAC
Source organism: Avena eriantha (assembly GCA_910589775.1). Classification (NCBI taxonomy): domain Eukaryota; kingdom Viridiplantae; phylum Streptophyta; class Magnoliopsida; order Poales; family Poaceae; genus Avena; species Avena eriantha. Next base: position 269,427,894 of record OU342741.1, on the reverse strand, counting down.
ATTGATCCACATAACCACACACACTCTAGTGCATTCTGTGATGCAACTTTTTCCTCAATGGTGCAAAATGCAATTTGGAAGCTGCTCTTTCTATGTGCTTTTGGTATTTGTGACCATGGTTTGACACATGGATGCTACTCTTCCATAGACATTGTATGTCTTCTTTTCCTAAACCACCTTGATCCACTAATGTCATTGCATGCGTTATTTTCCTAAACCACATTGATCCACTAGTATCATTGATCCACATGACTACATTGCATGTGTTCTTTTCCTAGACAACATTGCTCCACATGACCACACACACTCCAGTGCATTCTGTGATGCAACTTCTTCCTCACTAGTGCACAATGCAATGTTGAAGTTACTCTTCCAATGTGCTTTTGGTATCTGTGACAATTGTTTGACACATGGATCACCTATGGACATTGCATGTGTTCTTTTCCTAGACTACATTAATCCACTAATGTCATTGCATGTGTTGTTTTCCTAGACCACATTGATCCACATGACCACACACACGCCAGGGCATTATGTGATGTAACTTCTGTCTCACAGGTGCAACATGCAACGTGGAAGCTACTCTTCCTATGTGCTTTTGGTCCCTATGACCATTGTTTGACACATGGATCCACTATAGACATTGCATGTGTTCTTTTCCTAAACCACATTGATCCACTAGTATCATTGATCACATGACCACATTGAATTTGTTCTTTTCCTAGACCACATAGATCCACATGACCACACACACTCCAGTGCATTATGGTATGCAACTTTTGCCTCGTTGATGCAACATGCAATTGGGAAGCGACTCTTCCTATGTGCTTTTGGTCTCTGTGACCATGGTTTGACACATGGATCCAGTATGGACATTGCATGTGTTCTTTTCCTAAACCACATTGATCCACATGACCACATTGCATGTGTTGTTTTCCTAGACCACATTGATTCACATGACTACACACACTCTACTGCATTATGTGATCCAACTTCTGCCTCACTGGTGCAACATGCAATGTGGAAGCTTCTCTTCCTATGTGCTTTTGGTCCCTATGACCATTGTTTGACACATGGATCCACTATATACATTTCATGTGTTCTTTTCCTAAACCACATTGATCAACTAGTGTCATTGATCACATGACCACATTAAATATCTTCCTTTCCTAGACCACATAGTTCCACATGACCACACACACTCCAGTGCATTATGTTATGCAACTTCTGCCTCACTGGTGCAACATGCAATGTAGAAGCTGCTCTTCCTATGTGCTTTTGGTCTATGTGACCATGGTTTGACACATGGATCCACTATGGACATTGCATGTGTTCTTTTCCTAAACCAAAGTGATCCACTAGTGTCATTGAATGTGTTCTTTTCTTAGACCACATTGATCCACATGACCACACACACTCCAGTGCATTCTATGATGCAACTTCTACCTCATTGGTGTAATGTGCAATGTGGAAATTGCTCTTCCTATGTGCTTTTGGTCTCTATGACCATGGTTTGACACATGCAAGCTACTCTTCCATAGACATTGTATGTGTTCTTTTCCTAAACCACATTGATCCACTAGTGTCATTGCATGTCTTCTATTCCTAAACCACATTGACCCACTAGTGTCATTGATCCACATGACCACAATGCATGTGTTGTTTTTCTAGACAACATTGATCCACATGACCAGACACACTCCAGTGAATTCTATGATGCAACTTCTTCCTCACTAGTGCACAATGCAATGTGGAAGTTACACTTCCAATGTGCTTTTGGTCTCTGTGACCATTGTTTGACACATGGATAAACTACGGACATTGCATGTGTTCTTTTCCTAGACAACATTGATCCACTAGTGTCATTGCATGTGTTGGTTTCCAACACCACATTGATCCACATGACCACACACACGCCAGGGCATTATCTGATGTAACTTCTGTCTCACAGGTGCAACATGCAATGTGGAAGCTACTCTTCCTATGTGCTTTTGGTCCCTATGACCATTGTTTGATACATGGATCCACTATAGACATTTCATGTGTTCTTTTCCTAATCCACATTGATCCACTAGTATCATTGATCACATGACCACATTGAATTTGTTCTTTTCCTAGACCACGTAGATCCACATTACCACACACACTCTAGTGCATTATGTTATGCAACTTTTGCCTCACTGGTGCAACATGCAATGTGGAAGCACGGTGATGTTGAGCACGGTGAGGGGATCGAAACCATAGACGATCATGAAGGGACTCATCTTGGTTGTCGAGTGCTTGGCACGATTGTAGGAATACTTGGCGTGTGGAATGCATTCCTTCCAATCCTTGAGGTTTTTCTTTATCAACACATGAAGTAGAGTCCCGAGGCTTCGGTTGATGACTTCGGTTTAACCATCGGTTTGGGGATGTGATGTGGATGAGAAGAGGAGATTGACACCGAGCTTGACCATGAGGGTCTTCCATAAGTAGCTCATGAATTTGCCGTCGCGGTCGGAGACGATTATTCTTGGCACACCGTGAAGACGGACGATTTCCCTAAAAAACAGATTTGCAACATGTGAAGTATCATCGGTCTTATGGCACGGTATGAAGTGTGCCATCTTGGAAAAGCGATCCACGACAACAAATATAGAATCATGACCATGCTTAGATCTAGGCAATCCTAACACAAAATCCATGCTAATGTCGGACCAAGGTGAATGAGGAATAGGTAATGGCATATAAAGACCATAGGGGTTAGCTTGCGACTTAGCTTGAACACATGTGGTGCATCGTTGAACGTAGCGCTCTACGTCGCGCTTCATCTTGGGCCAAAAGTAGTGAGTGGAGAGCTTGTCCAATGTCTTGTCACAGCCAAAGTGACCCATGAGGCCTCCACCATGAGATTCTTGGAGAAGCAAAAGTTGGAGGGATGACTTCGGAATGCAAAGCTTGTTTTGTTTAAAGAGGAAACCCTTATATAAATAGAAATCATCAACTCCTTTTTCAATGGAGCACTTTGCGAAAATTGTTTCAAAGAATGGATCGGAAGCATACAATTTTTTTATTTCCTCAAGACCCCACACGTTGATTTCAAGTCTCGTAAGAAGGCTTGTGTTCTTGTGAGACAATGTGTCTGCAACTACATTATTTTTGCCCTTCTTATACTTGACAATATATGGAAAAGACTCCATGAACTCAACCCACTTAGCATGTCTCTTACTCAAGTTGGCTTGGCCTTTGAGATATTTCAACGACTCATGGTTGGAATGTATGATAAATTCCTTGGGCCATAGGTAGTGTTGCCAAACTTGAAGGACACGGACTAAGGCAAAAAGCTCGGTATGGTAGGCTATAGGATGTCCGTTTTGCATAAGGACTCCTCCAATGCCAATACCACTAGCATCACACTCCATCTCAAAAGTTTTAGTGACATCTGGTAACATAAGAAGAGGTGCTTCGGTGAGCCTCATTTTAAGTTCATCAAAAGCTTTTTGTTGAGCTTTGCCCCACACGAAGGTGACATTCTTTTTCGTCAACTCGTTGAGAGGACAAGCAATTGTAGAAAAGTCTTTCACAAAGCGATATTAGAAACCAGCCAACCCATGAAAACTTCAGAGTTCACTCACATTTGTTGGGATGGGCCAATCTCGTATGTCCTTTACCGTGGACACATCAACCTCAATGCCTTTCGAAGAAACGACAAATCCCAGAAAAATCAATTTGTCTTTAGCAAAAGTGCACTTGGGAAGATTAGCATAAAGCTTTTCATGTCGAAGGATTTGCAAGACATCCTTGACATGTTTAATATGGTCCTCAAGTGACTTGCTATAAACAAGTATATCATCGAAGTAGACAACAACACTTTTTCCAATGAGAGAACGCAAGATGTGACTCATAAGGTGCATGAAGGTGGATGGGCCATTAGATAAACCAAAGGGCATAACCAACCATTCATAGATACCAAGTTTGGTCTTGAAGGCAGTTTTCCACTCATCACCTTCAGCCATGCGTATTTGATGGTAACCACTACAAAGATCAATTTTTGAAAAAAATAGTGGCTCCACACAACTCATCAAGCATGTCATCAAGACGCGGTATAGGATGTCGATAATGCACAGTAATAGCATTGATTGGACAGTAGTCCATGCATAACCCTAACGTATCATCCATTTTTGGAACAAGAATCACGGATACCGCACTTGGACTAGTACTCACTTGGATCAAACCTTTGGAGACGAGTTGGTTGATTTGACGTTTGATCTCCTTTGTCTCCTCCAGGTTTGTGCGGTAGGCGGCGCGGTTTGGAAGGGCTGCACCATGGATGAGGTCAATGCGATGTTCGATGCCGCGAAGAGGAGGTAGTCCATGTGGGAGCTCTTCAGGGAACACATCCTTGAATTTCTGCAAAACAATCATCAAAGATGGAGGAACATTGGTTAATTCATTTGTTCCTTGCACTAGTCCTTTGCAAATGAGGACATAGTGCCAGATGGATGGGTTCTTCCGAACATCTCTCATCTCAGTTTTGGTGGCAAGGAGAACACTCTTAGTTTTTCCACTCGAGTTTGGCTTGTGGCTCTCACTCACTATGAGGTGGTTCTCCCTCTCACCGCTCTTCTCACAAGTAGGTGCTGTGCTTTGCGCCCTCGCTAAAGCCTTTGCATTGTCCACAATTATTTGGCTAGGAGTCATTGGTTGTAAAACACATGTTTCGTTGAGCCATTTGAAGCTGTACACATTGGTGCGACCATCATGTAGAGCAGCCTTGTCAAATTTCCATGGTCGACCAAGAAGCATGTGGCAAACTATCATAGGAACCACATCGCACTCCACCGTGTCTTTGTATGGACCAATGGCGAAGGAGACCGATACGGTGTACTTGATCTTCACGGACCCTTGGCCACTTAGCCATTTGCACATGGTACGGGTGCTTGTGCGGATGGAGAGTGATGTTGAGCTTCTCACACAACTAGGTGCTAGCAAGGTTGTGGCAACTCCCTCCGTAGATGATCACTTTGATAGATTTTCCATTGATGTAGGCTCGTGTTTGGAAGATATTTGAGCGTTGGTCTTCATGCTCTTGTGCTTGAGTGGTCAATATCCTTGTGACGACAAGCGATGGACTTGTGTCATGTTCACACATGAGGAGTTCTTGGTCATCTTCCACTCGTTGTCTTGCCATTGCTTCCTTGACTCGGACATCAAATTCATCTTCACTCGAGTACTCTTCGTCGCCATTGTCATGGATGGACAATACCTTCTTGTTTCCACATTCAGCCGACTTGTGTCCTTTGCCTCCACACTTGTAGCATTCACCATTGAAAGGTGTATCACTCTTTGCTTGTTTGCTCTTGGGGGCAGTTTTCCTTGAGGAAGTGTGGACTTGAAGGAAGGCTTGGGGGCACTTGAGGAGCTTCCATTGAAGGTTGTTGGTGTAGTGGTTGAAGCTTGCTTGTAGGTGAAATATGTCTTGGGCTTGTTGTACTTGATGTCCTCTTGCACTTGACGTTCAGCCTTTGTTGCGATGTGCACAAGCTCAACCATGTTGTTGTATGTTTGAACTCGACGATGCACTCTATTGGGTGGTTCAACCCAATAAGGAAGCGTGCCATTGTTTGCTCTGTGCGCTCTTCAATGTTGGTGCAGATCAAGTTGAGTTCCATTTCCTTGAAGTACTCTTCCATGGTGATTGTCCCTTGATGAAGCGATTGACTGTTGTTGAAGAGGTCACGCGTGTAGTGCGCTGGGACGAACACGGATCTCATGTGAGTCTTCATGTCATGCCAAGTTGTGACTGGCGGCTCTTTCCTTGCGTCACGAGCAACTTTAACTTGTTCCCACCAAAGGTTGGTGTAATCATCAAACTCAAGTGAAGCCATGGCGACCATCTTCTCGTTGCTATAGTTGTGCATGTGGAAGATCTTGTCGAGTTTGAGTGCCCATGGGAGGTATTCTTCGGGGTCATTCGATCGAGTAAACTTGGGCATTGTGAACTTGAGCTTGCCGAAAGTTTCTTCATCATTGCGGTCATTGCGACAAGCTTGGTGACCTTGTTGATGATCTTGTGGTTGATGCGGTGGAACTTGGTTCTCGTGACCTTTTTGCAGAGCTTGCCTTGATATTGTTGATCCGGAGCTTGCTCTTTCTCTTGGCGCGGTTGTTGACGATGTTGGGGCACTTGGGCCTCATGAGGGTGTTGAGAATATGGAGCCTCACGACGTGGTTGATGACGAAGAGGAGGCTCGTTCCTCGGTTGGTGATGTTGGTTAGGCACATGGGCCTCATGGAGAAGATCATGGTCTTGAGCCTCTTGACGTGGTCGGCGTCGCTCAACTTGTACCACTTGACGATCCATGTTTTGGTGTGGTGGAGGAGGCTCCTCGTGATGACCATGGTGTCGGTGTGGACGTTCATGACGATGATGACGAGGAGGAGGATCTTGGAGAACTTCACGTCGATGACGAGCTTGATTTGCCAAATTGGAGTCATCACTTGTTGTGTCAAGTACGTGTCACGGACGATGGTGATAGACTTGCATTTGCACTTGCGGTTCTTCTTGTGGTTGCTCTTGTTGTATCACCAATGCCCTTGCGTGATGACGGTGTGCTTCTTGCCTTGCTCGTGGTCTTGAAGAGAAATCACCATCATAGCTTGACGTTGCGGCGTGCCGTGGGGAAGGTACATAGTTCAAAGAACTTCCATCTTCAACCATGGGGGCATCATTGCGTCTAGAAGCACTTGGATGAAGATCTTGTTGTGGAGGTGCATGACGACGCGTAGAACTTGAAGAGCTTGATGCACGTGAACGCGGTCTTGCCATTCCGTCGATGAGGCATCGAAGATTGTCATTTGTTTCGGCGATGGAGCATTGAAGCGCTTCATTTTGGTGGCCGAAGTTGTGATGCATTGCATGCATTTGTCATTCGAGGCCGTCGAAGCGGTTGTCGATGTTCTTGAACTCGGCTTGTGTCTCACCAAATTGTTCATCTTGTCGCGTCTCAAGGGCTTGGCAACGTTCACGGAACTCTTGGTGGACGATGAAGTGACTTGCGCGCGTCATGTATGGTCCATGTTCTTCTTCTTGGGAAGGTGGTTGGCTTGACTCACCGTGCCTATCCATCATGCAAAACACACAAGTATTGTATATGGAAGTGGAATATGGTGGTGTTAGCCTTGTACCTCACCTTGGGGATTGCACCAAACTAGAAACCACAAGTGAGAGCAATAAGCGTGCAAAGTGGAATTGCAAAGAAAACTCACACTGAAGAAATAACTAACTCCAAAAGCTTGTTGGTGGTAGGTTAGGATTGTGGAATGCGAAAGAACCAACCAAAAGAAAAGGGATAGTCAAAAGTGGGTAAAATCCAACAAAACTCAAGTCAAAGGCTAAGGTCAACAACTCAAAGGGGTGACAGGAACCTACGACTATATACACATACGTGGAGATTGTTGGGATTGACACGACAATGAAGATGAGCAAACAAAATGTCCTAACGAAGACTAAGCACATTGTCGTGCCAATGCAAGGAGAGACCGTGGCTCGTTTGCAAAGAAGAAAAATGAGAAACGGATTTGTGCACTTGCCTTGGGCGCTCTTCTTTCTCTCTTGCTTACAAGCTTTGAGACTCTCTTTTGCTATGGGAGACTATTTTTCATTTCTTTTGCTTTGTATCTTTTTTTGTGCTATCCCTTGATGCTACCAAGTCACTCTTGATGTTGTTCTTGCACTCTCACTATCCAAGGACAAATGCACAATGCCCCAGCAAACACAAGGTGAGCCACTCTCGTGGGATAGGTACACACAAAGAAAGATAGGGGTTAACAAGGTGACACAAGTTATACCTTCGTTGGTGATGATGAACTTGCCGTCGGTGGTGCGGGATGATGTTCGTGGGCCGTGGTGACGACACGCACACGGGCACAAACACACAACAGGAAATTAGCCAATGCAAGATTAGAGGCAAAACTGTCAAAATCAGGTGTCAGGGCCGAAGACTCTGGGGTTTTAGGTCGGAAACTCTGGTCCAGGCCGGAGACTCTAGTGTAGGCTAGAGACTCCGGTGTGTAGGCTGGAGACTCCGGTCTAGAGTCAGATCGCGAACTGTTCGTGTTCTTGAGTGGAAATCCACGCCTTGGGTCCTCAAATCCGCGAAAAATTAGCCAAATTGGGCTGGGAAAATGCAGGATAAAGCTGGACCAACACCTTAGACAAGATTTGGTTGGATCAAAACCACAAATAACACTCCAAATCAAGAGATCGATCCAAAGGCAAATTTTGGATGTTTTTTGGGGATTTTCGAATTTTGGGTGGATAGAAGAAAATTTTGTGGGGGAATTCGTGAGAAACGAAGCTCTTGGTACCAATATGTTGAGGGAAAACCTCTAGGGCAGCCTAATATTTCACGAATCCCACCCAAATCGAGGATGGAGTGCGGGGAGAGGAGGGGAGGATGAACACGACGAACTCACGCACGAAGAACACGATGGACACATACACACAAAACCACGATACACACCAATAGCTCACGCCGGCGGTGATCGGTCCGGTGCAATCCCTAGGATCGGCGTCGGGTGGAGGACTCTCTCTCAAATCAGCACGACGAGGATGGAGACTCGGTGAGTCTTGACGTCTAGGCAAAGGGACTCCGATGCATAGGCCATGTACAATGCGGAGGCACGATGCAAACTCCAACGAGGTTTGGGATATTTGGTGCTCCTTTGACGAGGCAAGAACTAGATATATTTACAAGGGGTTTCCACTAATTCCAAATATCATGCCTAGGGTTTACAATAGAGGTGGGGGACTATATATAGGCCAACACTTAGTCAGGGGTACTTTAGGAATAATAGACAAGTGCTGGACGGACTAAGGGGTACATGGGCCGAGGGCCCAAATGCCTTTTACATGCCTGGCGTTGGTCGGTCTGGAGACTCCGGTGTGCAGACCGGAGAATCCGGTCTGGGCCAGAGATTCTGGTGGGGTCTCCGGAGGGGCCATCTGGCTATCCCGGAGCCTAGTTCAGGGGTCAGACCGGAGGTGGGCCAGAGTCTCTGGGGTCTTTAGGCCGGAGACTTTGGCGGACCAGAGACTCTTGTGTGCGCAGGCCGGAGACTCTAGTCTGAGCAGCTCCAGCAGCTTCTGCTTCATGATCTGCTCCCTGTTCTCCATCCTTGGGTGCTTGGTGATGTCTTGGGGCTTCGTACCTGATGATGCATAGAGTAGTTGCATGAAGTAGCACACCATCCAAGGAGGTATCAAATTAGCACCAGGAGAGGAGCGAGTTCACCTTAGCTTGTAGGAGTTTGGCTCGGGCACGATTCATGGGTCCACTTTGGGGACTTGTTGGTGTAGATATAGTAGTGTCCGTAGGACAGGCTGCATGATTTGGTCTCTATGACCATAGTTTGACACATGGAAGCTGCTCTTCCATAGACATTGTATGTGTTCTTTTCCTAAACCACATTGATCCACTAGTATCATTGCATGTCTTCTTTTCCTAAACCTCATTGATCCACTAGTGTCATTGATCCACATTACCACGATGCATGTGTTGTTTGTCTAGACAAGATCGATCCACATGACCAGACACACTCAAGTGCATACTGTCATGCAACTTCTGCCTCACTTGTTTAACATGCAATGTGGGAGCAATTCTTCCAATGTGCTTTTGGTCGCTGTGACCATGGTTTGACACATGGATCACCTATGGACATTGCATGTGTTCTTTTCCTAAACCACATTGATCCACATGACCACATCATGTGTTCTTTTCCTAGACCACATTGATCCCCATGACCACACACACTCAAGTGCATTATGTGATGCAAGTTCTGCCTTACAGGTGCAACATGCAATGTGGAAGCAGCTCTTCCTATATGCTTTTTGGCCTCTGACCATTGTTTCACACATGGATACACTATGGACATTGCATGTGTTCTTTTCCTAAACCACATTGATCCACTAGTGTCATTGCCTGTGTTCTTTTCCTAGGCCACATTGATCCACATAACCACACACACTCCAGTGCATTTTGTGATACAACTTCTGCCTCACTAGTGCAACATGCAATGAGGAAGCTGCTCTTCCTATGTGCTTTTGCTCTTTATGACCATTGTTTGACACATGGATCCCCTATAGACATTGCATGTGTTCTTTTTTCCTAAACCAAATTGATCCACATGACCACATTGCATGTGTTCTTTTCCTAGACCACATCGATCCACATGACCACGCACACTCTAGTGCATTCTGTGTTGCAAATTCTGCCTCACTGGTGCAACATGCAATGTGGAAGCTGCTCTTACTATGTGCTTTGGTCTTTGTGACCATGATTTGACACATGGATCCACTATAGACATTGCATGTGTTCTTTTCCTAAACCACATTGATCCACTAGTGATACACATGACCACATTGTATGTGTTCTTTTCCTAAACCACATTGAGCCACTAGTGTCATTGCATGTCTTCTTTTTCTAAACCACATTGATCCACTACTGTCATTGATCCACTAGTGTCATTGATCCACATGACCACAATGCATGTGTTAATTTTCTAGACAACAATGATCCACATGACACCACACACTCTACTGCATTCTTTGATGCAACTTCTGCCTCACTGGTGTGTAACATGCAGTGTGGAAGCTGCTCTTCCAATGTGCTTTCGGTCTCTATGACCATGGTTTGACACATGGATCATCTATGGACATTGCATGTGTTCTTTTCATAGACCACATTGAGCCACTAGTGTTATTGCATGTGTCCTTTTCCTAGACCACATTGATCCACATGACCACACACACTCCAGTTTATTATGTGATGCAACTTCGGCCTCACTGGTGCAACATGCAATGTGGGAGCTGCTCTGCCTATGTGCTTTTGGTCTCTATGACCTTTGTTTGACACATGGATCCAATATAGGCATTGCATGTGTTCTTTTCCTAAACCACACTAATCAACATGACCACATCATGTGTTCTTTTCCTGGACCACATTGATCCCCATAACCACACACACTCAAGTGCATTATGTGATGCAACTTCTGCCTCACAAGTGCAACATGCAATGTGGAAGTTGCTCTTCCTATGTGCCTTTGGTCTCTGCGACCATGGTTTGACACATGGATCCACTATGGACATTGCGTGTGTTCTTCTCCTAAACCACATTGATCCACTAGTGTCATTGCATGTGTTATTTTCCTAGACCACATTGATCCACATAACCACACACACTCTAGTGCATTCTGTGATGCAACTTTTGTCTCAATGGTGCAACATGAAATTTGGAAGCTGCTCTTTCTATGTTCTTTTGGTCTTTGTGACCATGGTTTGACACATGGAAGCTGCACTTCCACAGACATTGTATGTATTCTTTTCCTAAACCACATTGATCCACTAATGTCATTGCATGCGTTATTTTCCTAAACCACATTGATCCACTAGTGTCATTGATCCACATGACCACATTGCATGTGTTCTTTTCCTAGACAACATTGATCCACATGACAACACACACTCCAGTGCATTCTGTGATGCAACTTCTTCCTCACTAGTGCACAATGCAATTTCGAAGTTACTCTCCCAATGTGCTTTTGGTCTCTGTGTCCATTGTTTGACACATGGATCACCTATGGACATTGCATGTGTTCTTTTCCTAGACCACATTGATCCACTAGTGTCATTGCATGTGTTGTTTTCCTAGACCACATTGATTCACATGACCACACATACGCCAGTGCATTATGTGATGTAACTTCTGTCTCACAGGTGCAACATGCAATGTGGAAGCTACTCTTCCTGTGTGCTTTAGTCTCTATGACCATTGTTTGACACATGGATCCTATCGACATTGCATGTGTTCTTTTCCTAACCCACATTGATCCACATGATCACATTGCATGTGTTGTTTTCCTATACCAGATTGATCCACATGACCACATGACTCCAGTGCATTATGTGATGCAACTTCTGCCTCACTAGTGCAACATGCAATGTGGAAGCTATTCTTCCTATGTGCTTTTGGTCTCAATGACCATTGTTTTACACATGGATCCACAATAGACATTGCATGTGTTTTTTTCCTAAACCACATTGATCCACCAGTGTCATTCATGTGTTCTTTTCCTAGACTATATTGATCCACATGACCACACACACTCCAGTGCATTATGTGATACAACTTCTGCCTCACTTGTGCAACATGCAATGTGGAAGCTTCTCTTCTTCTGTGCTTTTGGTATCTATGAGCATTGTTTGACACATGGATCAACTATAAACATAGCATGTGTTTTTTCCTAAACCACAATGATCCACTCGTGTCATTTATCCACATGACCACATTGCATGTGTTCTTTTCCTAGACCACATTGATGCACATGACCACACACACTCCAGTGGATCATGTGATGCAACTTCTGCCTCACTGGTGCAACATGCAGTTTGGATGCTGCTCTTCCTATGTGCTTTTGTTCTCTTTGACCATGGTTTGACACATGATGATGAGGATATACAGGGATTATGATGATTCTGACTGCTGAACTAGAAGGAAATATTGAGTCAAATCAATAATGACTATCAGGTGAATTCATTCCTAATTGAACCTGATGTTTTACTTAATGAGAACTTTATACTACCTAAGTCTATGCATCTTTGTATGATCAGGTTTATTGATAACACAAGCATTACACGAGGAGGAGGAGGAGGAGAGTTGGAGCAAGAAGGATAAGCGCTGATTTCCAATATCAACAAGTGCGCGAGGGAGGAGCGGGAGGCATGCGCACTAGGAGGCAATGAGGAAATCACGTATGAGCAAGAGAGAGAGATGGCGCACCAAGAATTACATGTTTGAGGTGTTCCACGACGTTGGACTGCGTGCCAATAAGGCCAAACCCATATATGGGTTGGTATGTATCAGTTTGAGTCAAACCGAGTCAGTTTGGGCCAAGTTATGGCTGTTTTTAGGCCCGTTTAGAGGGGAGGACGCCCCGGCCCTCATATAAACCTCCGTAGCCATCACAAGTTAGGGTTTAGACCACGTTAAAATATTTTGGAATTGTTTCTTTCATAGAACCTCTGGAATTACCCTGTGTTCGAATCTACCAACTATAATTGAGTGTGATCTATTGTTCCATTGGGAATTAACAGATTGCATACTACCGTTCGTGGTCACGGCTGCGTGCGCGAGAGTGTGGTGTTGTGAATATCCTACAAGGTTCGAGATCTGTTGCGCTGGCATTAGGGATCGAGCGGGAGAGATCATAGCTACGTACTGGTTATCTATCATCCACCATCATCATCGCCATCCGCTTATTGAGAAGATCGGGCCACCCTCTATTATCTTGGTATCAGATTTTCAGTGTTGCCTTGGTAAGCATCCACAAATCCATCCATAGATTAGTTGTCTTTGTCCTATACAGAAAAAACCACACAAAAATATTAGGGTTCATAGCTCATTGCCATAGCCTAGATAACACTGTTCGTGAGTTCTAGTTGCTGATCGTAATCCTTTTGTGTAGCCTTTCTTCTAAATCTGAGTCGTAGTTTTTGTCTAGTTTTCGTCTGTTTTTGATCCATTGTCGGAGTCCCTAGACTATTTCTAGACTGTTCGTCGTGTTCTTGAGTCTTAGATCTAGTAGATCTGTTTTCTTTTAGTCTTAGGTTGTAGATCCGTTTGAAAGAAGGAGAAAAAAAACAAACCGATCGGATCTAGACTTGTACTGAGTTTGCTTCACGTTGAAGTAAAAAAAATAAAAAAATCGGCTTGCTGCCTCACGCCTGACCACAGACAGGTATGTGCTCCAGCGTGAAAGCTAAAAAAATCCGAAAAAAAAGAAAATCGGACCGTCGCCTTACCACAGACAGGTCTGTCCTCATACGAGAAATTTTTGGGTGTGTCGAAATCCTGCCGCGGCAGGATTTACGCCATTTTTCTGCCATGGCAGAGACCAATTTTCAGGTAATCTTTTTTTTCTTTTTTGTTTATTTTTCTTACTGAGTCCACATAGCGTACCTATCCTTGTGAGCCTTAGTAAGCCTTTCTTTGTGTCTAAAACTATCCTACGAGACTAGCGTGCTTAGTGCTCTGCGGGCTGCTCAGTTTAGCAATCTTGTGCCCGTTTCGTTGAGACATTGCTAGCATCTCTCCTTGTGCATTGCAACACGAGCGTTCCTCCAACATACCTCACGTTATTGAGCTCATTTTCATAGTTGCAATTGCCCCATTTATCTCCACTGTGTGTGTTTCCGTGGGTCTTTGTCATACGATCAGCACTAGGACTTGTTTGCGGTGTAGTTAGGATACCATACCTACAACTCCACCATAAATAATCTGTGTGCCCTGCGATCGTTCTCTATACCTTTGGTATTCACTTCATCACATTAGTGCATCAGTCCTTGATTTTGAATTGGTAAGCATCACTATTCACTTTGGAACGGTAAGATCTGCTTTCTTGTCAGTTTTTTAGTGAGTTGTGAGTGTGCCACCAAAACAGTTTTGTGTTTTTGCACTAATGTACTAATCATGACTTCTACTAGTGTTGATGTGATGCAGAAATCAGATGATGTTTACCATGACTATTTAGCTATTGTGGTTGGCATGGCATATGATCCAACTACAATCAAGTGGTGATTGGAAGGTTCCGCCACACCCGCAGAATATCAGATTTGGGAAATTGATATGGGATTTGGTTTTGCGAGATGTCGTACTTTCGATAGCAAGTTTAATGGCCATATAGAATACATTCTTGCTCACCGATGTGTGGATGAAGAGGTAGCTCGTTGGTGGAAGGATGCAAGGATTGTGTATGGTGTCATGGGTAAAAAAATCCTTTGGGAAGATTTCAAGCAATTTCTACGTTCTATGTTTTTGAACAACTACAAATGGCCTATTCCAGAAATTTTGAGAGTGGACACTAATGAGACATGTGAGCTGTCTACTAACGTAATCATGTCTACTCCTAGTGTTGTATCTTGTGATGTGCAGGTTGCTTTTGAAGAAAGGGAGCCGCCTATTTTACAACCTGCATCACACGATCTGGTATTGTTACTTGAGGAGGATGTCGTAGTACCTACTATAGCTGAGAAGATTGTTGATGACATTGGTACTGTTTTGGAGATTCAGCCAACATGTGCGACATATTGTGAGTTTATTCCTTTACTGAAGCCTCCTTGTGACTTGCCTTGCACTAATGTTACAACACCATGTGATAGTTTACCAAATTCAAATTTTGATCATGTGGTACTGATTACACATAAGGAAATACTTGCTCGAATACCACCTGCTGATATTGTGTATTCCATCATGCTAAATGAACCTATGAGTATTAGTTGTGCTATGGATAAGATTTCTGAAATTTCATTTCTGAATTCTAGCACATATTCTCCTTGTTTCACTTTCAATCTGATTGGTGAATATAGCATGCATGAAAATTTTCTTGTGGATCACATATGCATTACTTGTGATCGAATCGCTGAACTGAAACATGCTGTTTTTAGCCATACATGTTGTGTGTCGACGACTTTGTGTTGTGGGATATATGCTTTGTGATAATATGAAACTAAAGTCAGATCAAGTTGATATAATGCAGCCAACACAAGTAATTTTACCTATGTTGGATCGTTGTAATCTTGCTAGAATAGAACCCAAGTTTTCATATTCATTGTGTTTGTCCTGAAATTCATTGCCTAGTTGTGCTAATGCTTTATACTTCATTTATATTTGCAAATTGAGTTGCATTTTACATACTGGACAACATGATCATGTTCATAATAATCAGAGTAGCACAGTTGAAGCATGGCATGATTCCATTTGGTTTTCAGACATATTGAATTGGTTTGATCTTGTTCACAAATTTGATCATAGATCTTTTTTGAGAAAACTGAATTTAATATTGAAGAACATGACTATCTATTTAGTTGTTTTTCACCATGATCATGATTCTTTGTACTTCACTTATACCTGCAATTTAAGTTGCTTGATGTATACTGGACATACTTTTCCTATGAACAACAATAATACAACATGTTATATATACATATACTTTGCGTACACGTTGTTCTTTTTGTTTCTCCCACTTTCAGCTTACCTAAAGCCGAGGACGACTTTTCATGAAGAAAGGGAGGATGATGAGGATATATACAGGGATTATGATGATTCTGACTGCCTGAACTAGAAGGAAATATTGAGTCAAATCAATAATGACTATCAGGTGAATTCATTCCTAATTGAACCTGATGTTTTACTTAATGAGAACTTTATACTACCTAAGTCTATCCATCTTTGTATGATCAAGTTTATTGATAACACAAGCGTTGCATGAGGAGGAGGAGAGTTGCAGCAAGAAGGATAAGCGCTGATTTCCAATATGAACAAGTGCGCGAGGGAGGAGCGGGAGGCATGCGCACTAGGAGGCAATGAGGAAATCACGTATGAGCAAGAGAGAGAGACGGCGCACCAAGAATTACATGTTTGAGGTGTTCCACGATGTTTGGACTGCGTGCCAATAAGGCCGAAACCATATATGGGTTTGTATGTATCAGTTTGAGTCGAACCGAGTCAGTTTGGGCCAAGTTATGGCTGTTTTTAGGCCCGTTTAGAGGGGAGGACGCCCCAGCCCTCATATAAACCTCCGTAGCCATCACAAGTTAGGGTTTCGACCACGTTAAAATATTTTGGAGTTGTTTCTTTCATAGAACCTCTGGAATTAACCTGCGTTCGAATCTACCAACTATAATTGAGTGTGATCTGTTGTTCCATTGGGAATTAGTAGATTGCATACTATTGTTCATGGTCACGGCTGCGTGCGCAAGAGTGTGGTGTTGTGAATATCCTACAAGGTTCGAGATCTGTTGCGCTGGCATCAGGGATCGAGCGGGAGAGATCATAGCTACGCACTAGTTATCTATCATCCACTATCATCATCGCCATCCGCTTACTGAGAAGATCGGGCCACCCTCTATCACATGAATCATCATAATCCCTGTATATATCCTCATCACATGAATCCACTATGGACATTGCATGTGTTATTTTTATAAACCACATTGATCTACTAGTGTCATTGAATGTGTTATTTTTCTAGACCACGTTGATCCAGATGACTGCACATACTCCAGTGCATTCTGTGACGCCAGTTCTGCCTCAATCGTGCAACATGCAATGTCGAAGCTGCTCTTCCTATGAGCTTTTGGTCTCTGTTACCATGGTTTGACACATGGATCCACTATGGACATTGCATGTGTTCTTTTCCTAAACCACATTATCCACTAGTGTCACTAAATGTGTTCTTTTCAAAGACCACATTGATCTACATGACTAGAGACACTCCAGTGCATTCTGTGATGCAACTTCTGCCTCATTGGTGCAACATACAATGTTGAAGCTGCTCTTCCTATGTGCCTTTCGTCTTTGTGACCATGGTTTGACACATGGATCCACTATGGACACTGCATGTGTTCTGTTCCTAAAACACATTGAGCCACTAGTGGCATTGCATGTGTTCTTTTCCTAGACCACATTGATCCATATGACCACACACACCAGTGCATTTTGTGACGCAACTTCTTCCTCACTAGTGCAACATGCATTGTGGAAGGTGCTCTTCTTATGTGCTTTTGGTCTCTGTGACCATGGTTTGACACATGGATCCACTGTGGACATTGAATGTGTTCTTTTCCTAAACCACATTGATCCACTTGTGTGATTGAATGTGTTTTTCCTACACCACATTGATCCACTTGTGTCATTGAATGTGTTTTTCCTACACCACATTGATCCAAATGACCACACATACTCTAGTGCATTCTGTGATGCAACTTCTGCCTCACTGGTGCAACATGGAATGTGGAAGATGCTCTTCCTATCTGCTTTTGGTCTGTGTGACCATGGTTTCACACATAAAAGCTGCTCTTCTGTAGACATTGAATGTGTTATTTTCCTAAACCCACATTGATACACTAGTGTCATTGCATGTTTTCTTTACCTAAACCACATTGATCCACTAGTGTCATTGATCCACATGAACACATTGCATGTGTTCTTTTCCTAGAACACATAGATCCATATGACCACACACACTCCAGCGCATTTTCTGATACAACTTCTGCCTCACAGGTGCAACATGCAATGTGGAGGCTGCTCTTCGAATGTGCTTTTGGTCTCTGCGACCATGTTTTGACACAGGGATCACCTATGGACATTGCATGCGTTCTTTTCCTAGAACACGTTGATCCACTAGTGTCATTGCATGTGTTCTTTTCTTAGACCACATTGATCCACATGACCACACACACTCTAGTGCATTATGCGATGCAACTTCTGCCTCACTAGTGCAACATGTAATGTGGAAGCTGCTCTTCCTATGTGCTTTTGGTCTCGATGACCATTGTTTGACACATGGATCCACTATAGACATTGAATTTCCTAGACCACATTGATCCACATGACCACACACACTCCAGTGCATTATGTGATGCAACTTCTGCCTCACTGGTGCAACATGCAATGTGAAAGCTACCCTTCCTATGTGCATTGGTCTCTGTGACCATTGCTTGACACAATGATCTACTATGGACATTGCATGTGTTCTTATTCTAAACCACATTGATCCACTAGTATCATTGGATTTGTTCTTTTCCTGGACCAGATTGATCCACATGACCACACACACTCTAGCGCATTATGTGATGCAACTTCTGCCTCATTGGTGCAACATGCAATGTTGTAGCACCCGGGAAAACCACTATAAGAAAATCTCTTGAATTATTTACTACTTTGTGGATCATCATGATATCATGCTCATGTCATCATGCCACATTGCATTTGAGCATCATATCAAACCTTGCATTGTTTTGAGTTGCTTGGGTAGTTGTTATCACCCATACCTCTCCCTTTTATTACTCCATATTTTGTTTATACAACATTGGAGTTCACTTGGAGGAATTCCACTATTTTCTAAATGCTTTAATTCAATTTTCCAAAAACCTACTATGATATCTTGTACTCACTCCGTTTCAAAATATTAGATGTTTTAGCTTTGTGGAAGGAATGTATCTAGACTCCTTTTAGTGTGTAGGTTCATCTAGATTTGGAGTGAACCTATACACTAAAAGATGTCTAGATACACTCCTTTTATAAAGCTAAAACATCTTATATTTTGAAACGGAGGGAGTATGAATGCCCAAATGGAAGTTTTTGTGGGCACCTTCTTCCCTTTGTGATATTCCTATTCAACTCTATTCAAATGGCATGATCCTCTATTCAAAATCACTTGCAAATCTTCAACGGATCAAGTTAGTGTGCTGGTTTGAATTTAAGACAAAACAATGCAAATAAATAAATAAAAAGGAAGAAATGGAAATAAAGAAGAGAGAGCAGAAACAACAACATCAGATCGTCTCGTCCAACACCCTTCGACAAAAGGAACACGGCCGCCTGTTCTTCTTTCCTCTCTTTCCCCTCCTCTCTGCGCTCTAACGGAGGGAGCATGTGTCCGTCGCCCCCTCCCGTCATCAGCGCCAACCACCCCCACTTCCTTCTTATACACACCGAGGCGAGGCCCCTCGAACCCTAGTTTCCTCCCCTCCCTCGCGCCGCCATACAACCCTCTCCTCCCTCGTTTTCTTCCTCCTCATAGAGAGGAGAAAAACCACTACAGTGAAGACCACTGCAGTATGTCGATCCAATTGTTGCCATGTACTTCATCAACTCGAACGATGCTCGGGAACGGAACCACGACGCTATCACCGACCTCTATGCAGAAGATCAGGAGCCGAGGCTTCCAGGATCGCTGGGAATTGGTAGCTTCTTCCTCGACGGCGAGCAGGCTCACGCCCAGAATTCGCCACCCCGGCGCTTCCTCCGGCTTCCCCAATCGCGCAGACGCCTCCCCGGTGAGCTCCCCGTCCATCTGCATCCCTCTCCCGTCTAGTTACCACATCCATCGCCATTGTCATTGTCTTCCAGTATGCACCTACCTTGGTCGAGTTCATGTATTCAAGAACAAACAATCAGTTACTGATGATGAGGAATTTTGGAACCAACCGTCCACTCCTTTTCCATAAGTGCTGACACGTGAGTCCCACTAGAGGCACACGTATGTAGCCTCGCATTCTAGTACTAGTGCCGCCATGTAAGTGCATCTCTAAAGAATCGAGTCGTCTGAACTAATGAACACCATGCTGCAATTCCATTCTTTTCCTTTTGTTTCATCAGAGTCAGCCCCGCCTCGATCTGTTTAAGAAGAGAACACCTATGTCAAGTATCAATAGATTCAACCATCCTAGTGGCTCCATCTTGATCTGTGGACACTGAAGTCCATGGTTCAACTCCCACTCTAGCTAATTTAGTCCACCTCTTTTCTTTTGCAAACTGAAGATTCAAAGCCCCTTTATAAGTTTAGTTTTTGCTAGTCAAGATCTGGTCTCAATCCTTCAAAATGAAATTGTGTCAACCTTCTAACACCAACATGATGCTTCCCCAGTGGCTATACTTCTGAGACGATCCATCTAGGTGCCCTGGTGTTCAAATCCCATCTTGAACATGATTCTTTTATTTCTTTTCTGAACTCCGCAACATGTTTTTGGCGTGTTTAAACAACCCTCTGGTTGATTTTCATTTTTGTTTTTGGCGTGTTTTGCTCCTGTGAAAAATTCAGAAAAGTAAACTGATTAGTTTTGTTTGAATAGTGCAATTATAAAATTATTTGCACATTGGATTATTCTAACTATTCAAACAATTAAAGAATTGTCCTATTTAATACTAAAACTTCAAATATTAATATCTTTTGATACGTAATTCGAAATTCGATGAATAATATGTCTAAATCAATCAGCTCGACGAACCCTTCCAACTATGCATTCCATGAAATCAATTGAACCATGCATCATATGAAAACTAAATATCCAAAACTTTTTATGCAAACAAAACATGATGAATAAAATTGGAAAATAGTTGCTTCTTGTTATTAATTGCTCACTAATGTTGTACCATCATTATACCTGGTATTGACATCTTTTCAACATGGTTTGCCTCATTAACTTGCCATGTCATGCATCATATCATGATCATGCCGGTTCTTCCGCATTTATTATAATTGTTGCATCGTTTGTTCTTTTAGTGCTATGCTTCTTCACGGATAGAACGATGAGATGTTGTGAGATTAGACAAGTTCTTTGGGTGTATCGTCGGCAGTGTTTCCCAGGCGAGCATTCTCTCCCTTTCAACCTATTTTTTATTTATAGTCTTTACTTTCTCATGTTGATCTATTGCTATCCGTGTTGTGATGCATTAGTTTATGTACCCTTTATATTCCTTGCAGCCTCTATATTGCCTTGTAAACCTCATATTGCATGTTGTTTGGTAGACAGTTGGCCTTGCGAGTCGTAGTTACTTGCTCACGTGTTGCTGCATGTCATGGATGTTCCACCGTTGTTGGGAGGTTGGCACATACTTAATGGTGGAGATGATCATGACTTTCATTACAATTTGTCAATTAAAATGCTGGAAATAGATATAATGCAGAGGCATCGGTGGGTAATATATGTTATTTGGCTTTTACCTGCCCACTTTTGTCCACCTAGGACCGAGTTCTTGACACCTGTTCCGAGATCGAGCGCGCTAACCACGGGTAGGGTGTGTGGGCACCCCCATCGACTTACTACCTGATTTCAAAGTACTGTGATGGGGGCCACAAGCTAGTTTGGGGTGTTATTACTATCATGTACTTATGCCATGCTTTACTGCTTTATTTACTATTGCGCGTGGAGCGCCAATACTGTTTAGGAACAAATGTGGAATGTTTTTGCAGTATCAACAAGCCCAGTCACACTTTCGGGTTCCCAATCATTTATAGCCATTGATACAAACCCTGGATCCGTCTCGAAGCCGGCCGACTTCGTTGGTCACACTTTCGGGATCCCAATCATTTATAGCCATTGATACAAACCCTGGGTCCGTCTTGGAGCCGGCCGACTTTGTTGCGGATAGCTTAGTGGGGTGGCCCCCATGTACTTGCTTTTGGTATGGGAAACGTCGTGTCCGAGGCCCCATCGACATACTGTTGGGTGTATGTTTCATGATCTTGCACATATCGGATCTGACAACAAGGGTTGAAGTGCGTGTGGATACTTTGGTGCCCCCCTGCAGGGTTAAATCTTTTCGAAAAACCGTGTTCGTGGTTATGTACGACTTGGAGCATAGTTACTCGATCAAAGACAACCATAACTAAAGTTTACTATTATAAATTTTACTTGGATCTGATATGACTAGTAAGCTGGATAACCACCATGGAAAGAATGAATAAAACTACCAACTTTGTGAGTTTCCTCGGAAGGACTTCCTCATTTGGTGTCGAGAGGGAAATACCAGGATGGGTATGTTTGGTGTTAGTATCAGGTTGGTTCTAAATAGGTCTTTCTTATCCCTCTCTGATAGACGACAGTTGTATTGAGTCTCTATAGGTTGTTTAGTGCATGCTTCGCTGCCGCTTCAGTCCACCATACCTATATAGGCGAGAGCCGCCGAATTCTAGACTCGCTGTGTACTGGCCTTGTACTGACTGCTCTCCTTTTTCCTTTGCCCTTTGTCGGCACCCCTTTTGTTTTAGTAGGTTTGAGATCGACGTCGTTAGCTGGATTACCCTTCCGGCTTGACCTAGGCAGGATTATGGACGACATTGGTTAGTCTTCAGGGATCTTAGCCCCATTTGCATCTTAGATGTACTCGGATGTGTATCATTTTCAAGGTGGTTTGGATCTTTGTAATGTATATCTATATTCTTGACTCATTGTGATATGGGGTGTCCCGATCTTCTTAGTAAGCGGATGGCGATGATGATGGTGGATGATAGATAACTAGTGCGTAGCTATAATCTCTCCTGCTCGATCCCTGATGCCAGCGCAACAGATCTCGAACCTTGTAGGATATTCACAACACCACACTCTTGCGCACGCAGCCGTGACCACGAACGGTAGTATGCAATCTACTAATTCCCAATGAAACAACAGATCACACTCAATTATAGTTGGTAGATTCGAACACAGGGTAATTCTAGAGGTTCTATGAAAGAAACAACTCCAAAATATTTTAACGTGGTCTAAACCCTAACTTGTGATGGCTACGGAGGTTTATATGAGGGCCGGGGCGTCCTCCCCTCTAAACGGGCCTAAAAACAGCCATAACTTGGCCCAAACTGACTCGGTTCGACTCAAACTGACATATACCGACCCATATATGGGTTCGGCGTTATTGGCACGCAGTCCAAACGTCGTGGAACACCTCAAACATGTAATTCTTGGTGCGCCATCTCTCTCTCTCTCTCTTGCTCATACGTGATTTCCCCATTGCCTCCTAGTGCGCATGCCTCCCGCTCCTCCCTCGCGCACTTGTTGATATTGGAAATCAGCGCTTATCCTTCTTGCTGCAACTCTCCTCCTCCTCGTGCAACGCTTGTGTTATCAATAAACCTGATCATACAAAGATGCATAGACTTAGGTAGTATAAAGTTCTCATTAAGTAAAACATCAGGTTCAATTAGGAATGAATCCACCTGATAGTCATTATTGATTTGACTCAATATTCCCTTCCAGTTCAGGCAGTCAGAATCATCATAATTCCTGTATATATCCTCATCATCCTCCCTTTCTTCATGAAAAGTCGTCCTCGGCTTTAGGTAAGCTGAAAGTGGGAGAAACAAAAAGAACAACGTGTACGCAAAGTATATGTATATATAACATGTTGTATTATTGTTGTTCACATGAAAAGTATGTCCAGTATACATCAAGCAACTTAAATTGCAGGTATAAGTGAAGTACAAAGAATCATGATCATGGTGAAAAACAACTAAATAGATAGTCATGTTGTTCAATATTAAATTCAGTTTTCTCAAAGAAGATCTATGATCAAATTTCTGAACAAGATCAAACCAATTCAATATGTCTGAAAACCAAATTGAATCATGCCATGCTTCAACTGCGCTACTCTGATTATTATGAACATGATCATGTTGTCTAGTATGTAAAATGCAACTCAATTTGCAAATATAAGTGAAGTATAAAGCATTAGCACAACTAGACAACGAATTTTGGGACAAACACAACGAATATGAAAACTTGGGTTCTATTCTAGCAAGATTACAATGATCCAACATAGGTAAAATTACTTGTCTTGGCTACATTATATCAACTAGACCTGACTTTAGTTTCATATTATCACAAATTTTAGCATATATCCCTCAACACAAAATCATCGACACACAACATGTATGGCTGAAAACAGCATGTTTTAGTTCAACGATTTGATCACAAGTAATGCATATGTGATCCACAAGAAAATTTTCATGCATGCTATATTCACCAATCAGATTAAAAGTGAAACAAGGAGAATATGTGCTAGAATTCAGATATGAAATTTCAGAAATCTTATCCATAGCACAACTCATACTCATAGGTTCATTTAGCATGATGGAATACACAATATCAGTAGGTGGTATTCGAGCAAGTATTTCCTTATGTGTTATCAGTACCACATGATCAAAATTTGAATTTGGTAAACTATCACATGGTGCTGAAACAGTAGTGCAAGGAAAATCACAAGGGGGCTTCAGTAAAGGAATAGACTCACAATATGTCGCACATGTTGGCTGAAGCTCCAAATCAGTACCAATGTCATTAACAATCTTATCAGCTGTAGTAGGTACTACGACATCCTCCTCAAGTGACAATACCAGATCGTGTGATGCAGGTTGTAAAATAGGCGGCTCCCTTTCTTCAAAAGCAACCTACACATCACAAGATACAACACTAGGAGTAGACATGATTACGTTAGTAGACAACTCACATGTCTCATTAGTGTCCACTCTCAAAATTTCTGGAATAGACCATTTGTACTTGTTCAAAAACATAGAACGTAGAAATTGCTTGAAATCTTCCCAAAGGATTTTTTTACCCATGACACCATACACAATCCTTGCGTCCTTCCACCAATGAGCTACCTCTTCATCCACACATCGGTGAGCAAGAATGTATTCTATATGGCCATTAAACTTACTATCGAAAGTACGACATCTCGCAAAACCAAATCCCATATCAATTTCCCAAATCTGATATTCCGCGGGTGTGGCGGAACTTTCCAATCACCACTTGATTGTAGTTGGATCATATGCCATGCCAACCATAATAGCTAAATAGTCATGGTTTATATCATCTGATTTCTGCATCACATCAACACTAGTAGAAGTCATGATTAGTACATTAGTGCAAAAACACAAAACTGTTTTGGTGGCACACTCACAACTCACTCAAAAATTGACAACAAAGCAGATCTTACCGTTCCAAAGTGAATAGTGATGCTTACCAATTCAAAATCAAGGACTGATGCACTGATGTGATGAAGTGAATACCAAAGGTATAGAGAACGATCGCAGGACACACAGGTTATTTATGGTGGAGCTGTAGGTATGGTATCCTAACTACACCTGAAACGAGTCCTAGTGCTGATCGTATGACAAAGACCCACGGAAACACACACGGTGGAGATAAATGGGGCAATTGCAACTATGAAAATGACCTCAATAAAGTGAGGTATGTCGGAGGAACGCTCGTGTTGCAATGCACAAGGAGAGACGCTAGCAATATCTCAACGAAACGGGCATAAGATTGCTAAACTGAGCAGCCCGCAGAGCACTAAGCACGCTAGTCTCGTAGGATAGATTTAGACACAAAGAAAGGTTTACTAGGGCTCACAAGGATAGGTACGCTATGTGGACTCAGTGAAAAAAATAACAAAAAAAGAAAAAAATTTAACCTGAGAATTGGTCTCTGCCACGGCAGAAAAACGGCCTAAAATCCTGCCGCGGCAGGATGGCGGCAGAATTTTTTTTTTCTCGTACTAGCACAGACTGGTCTGTGGTAAGGCGACAGACCGATTTTTTTTCGGATTTTTTTTTAGCTTTCACACTGGAGCACAGACCTGTCTGTGGTCAAGCGTGAGGCAGCAAGCCGAATTTTTTATTTTTTTTACTTCAACGTGAAGCAAACTCAGTACAAGTCTAGATCCGATCATTTTTTTTTCTCCTTCTTTCAAACGGATCTACAACCTGAGACTAAAAGAAAACAGATCTACTAGATCTAAGACTCAAGAACACGACGAACAAGTCTAGAAATAGTCTAGGGACTCCGACAACGGATCAAAAATAGACGAAAAATAGACAAAAACTACGACTCAGATTTATAAGAAAGGCTACACAAAAGGATTACGATCAGCAACTAGAACTCACCAACAGTGTTATCTAGGCTATGGCAATAAACTATGAACCCTAATATTTTTGTGTGGCTTTTTCTGTATAGGACAAAAACAACTAATCTATGGATGGATTTATGGATGCTTACCGAGGCAACACTGGAAATCTGATACCAAGATGATATTGCTCACCGAGTAAACCCAGCACTCTAATACCAAGATGATATTGCTCACCGAGTAAACCCAGCACTCTGATACCAAGATGATATGGGGTGGCCCGATCTTCTCAGTAAGCGGATGGCGATGATGATGGTGGATGATAGATAACTAGTGCGTAGCTATGATCTCTCCCGCTTGATCCCTGATGCCAGCGCAACAGATCTCGAACCTTGTAGGATATTCACAACACCACACTCTTGCGCACGCAGCCGTGACCACGAACGGTAATATGCAATCTACTAATTCACAATGGAACAACATATCACACTCAATTATAGTTGGTAGATTCGAACACAGGGTAATTCCAGAGGTTCTATGAAAGAAACAACTCCAAAATATTTTAACATGGTCTAAATCCTAACTTGTGATGGCTACGGAGGTTTATATGAGGGCTGGGGCGTCCTCCCCTCTTAACGGGCCTAAAAACAGCCATAACTTAGCCCAAACTAACTCGGTTCGACTCAAACTGACACATACCGACCCATTTATGGGTTTGGCGTTATTGGCACGCAGTCCAAACATCGTGAAACACCTCAAACATGTAATTCTTGGTGCGCCATCTCTCTCTCTCTTGCTCATACGTGATTTCCTCATTGCCTCCGAGTGCGCATGCCTCCCGCTCCTCCCTCGCGCACTTGTTGATATTGGAAATCAGCGATTATCCTTCTTGCTGCAACTCTCCTCCTCCTCGTGCAATGCTTGTGTTATCAATAAACCTGATCATACAAAGATGCATAGACTTAGGTAGTATAAATTTCTCATTAAGTAATACATCAGGTTCAATTAGGAATGAATTCACCTGATAGTCATTATTGATTTGACTCAATATTTCCTTCCAGTTCAGGCAGTTAGAATCATCGTAATCCCTGTATATATCCTCATCACATTGAGTTGATGTTGTATATATATGTTTTGTGGGTTCCATCGTGAACTATTGTGTAATCATATTACTTCATTTTCCACCCACACGCAAGTGCCTGGTGGGCATATTTGAATTGTTTCTATGCAGGTTTAGCGGGAATCACTAAAACTTGCATAGTGCCGATTCGAGGGTGTTACAAAGTGGTATCAGAGCTCAGCAGTTGCGATACTCCACTAGTCCAGCCTATAGGATAACCTAGCTAACGGACGATGTAGAGTGTCAAAACTATCTTGTAAAATCGGTTGGATAGATCTGATTAGGTCTGCTTTTACTCCTTACTCCTATGCTATTCTCTTCTTACCTTTGCGTGTTTTGAATCTGCTCTCTTACCTTCTTCAAGTCAGGATTTCTTGTGGTTTGGCTTCCGTCGTACCTCTAGGGTTTCACTTCTTCCTCTTATAACAGTGCTTCTACATCTGGTCTTCATGCTATTGATGAATCTTTCATCTGTTGACCCTTTTGGTGGACCCAAGAATTCACTAAATTTTTTCTTTATATCTTCTAGTGTTTTCAACATGACGATATCATCTACATCAGATTCGATGAATATCCTGCATCACCCCTTTGTCTTCTGAACATCGTTTGTCAAGACCTTCAGTCTGAATTCCGAGAGTTGGTTGTATGATTCTTCTATTCGTGTACAGAGTAATGTTTTGAGTGCGGGATGGAGTGGCGACTATACCACTACTTTTATCATTCGCTTTTGTTCATTGAAAGGTGGATCAAAGCAATTTGTACTCCTTCCATAGAAGTTAGAGGTGTGCTCATCTTTGGTGCCTATACCTTTGTCCTTTGTTTATCTAGAGTGCTCTCTCGACAAACGTGAGCAACGACCCTTGTTGGTGGTGTTGCCGATTTCAAGATGGAGAAAGAATCTTGTTAGTGGTGTCGTGAAGATCTATACGAAGCGAGAAGATTCAGATTGTCGGACTTGTTCCCCGTACCATGAGGCGGATCTCAAGGGCGACCTGGGAAAACCACTACCAGAAAATCGCTTGAATGGTTTACTACTTTGTGCATCATCATCATATCATTTTCATGTCATCGTGTCGAATTGCATTTGAGCATCATATCAAACATTGCATTGTTTTTGAGTTGCTTGTGTAGTTGTAATCACCAATACCTCTCCCTTTTATTACTCCATATTTTTTTATACAACATTGGAATTCACTTGGAGGAATTCCACTATTTTCTAAATGCTTTAATTCATTTTTCTAAAAACCTACTCTCATATCTTGTATGAATGCCCAAATAGAAGTTTTTGTGGGCATCTTCTTCCCTTTTTGATGTTCCTCTTCATCTCTATTTAAATGGCACGATGCTCTATTCAAAATCACCTACAAATCTTTAAAGGATTGAGTTAGTCTGCTGGTTGAATTAAAAACAAAACAATGCACACAAATAAATAAAAAATGAAGAAATGCAAATAAAAGAAGAGAGAGAGCAGCAGCAAAAGCATCAGATGGTCTGGTCCAATAACCTTCGATAGAAGGAACACGACATCATGTTCTTCTTTCCTCTTTGTACCCTCCTCTATGCGCTCTAACGGAGGGAGAAGGTGTCCGTCGCCCCCTCCCATCATCTATGCCAACCACTCCTTCTTCTTTCTAATCCACACCAAGGCGAGGCCCCTCGAACCCTAGTTTCCTCCCCTCCCTCATGCCGCCATACAACCCTCTCCTCCCTCGTTTTCTTTCACCTCATAGAGAGGAGAAAAACCACTACCATGAGGACCACTGTAGTATGTCGATCCAGTCGTCGCCATGTACTTCATCAACTTGAACGGAGCTCGGGAACGAAACCACAACGCTGTCATCGACCTCTATGAAGAAGATTAGGAGCCGATGCTTCCATGATCGCTGAGAATTGGGAGCTTCTTCCTCGACAGTGAGCAGGGCCACGCCCGGAATTCGCCGCCATGGTGCTTCCTCGGGCTTCCACGAGCACACAGACACCTCCCCGGTGAGCTCCCCGTCCATCTACCTCCCTCTCCCATCCAATTACCCCATTCGTCACTATTGTCATTCTCTTCCAGTACGCACCCCCCTTGGTCGAGTTCGTGTATTCAAGAACAAACAATCAGGTGCTGATGATGAGGAATTTTGGAACCAACCATCCACTCCTTTTCCATAAGCGCCCACACGTGAGTCCCACTAGAGGCACACATATGCAACCTCGCATTTTAGTACCAGTGTCGCCCTGTAGGTGAATCTCTAAAGAATCAAGTCGAGTCTAAACTGACAAACACCATGCTGCAGTACTGTTCTTTTCCTTTTTTTCATCAGTCAGCCCTGCCTCGATCTGTTTAAGAAGAGCACACCAATGTCAAATATCGATAGATTCAACTATCCTAGTGGCTCCATTTTGATGTATGGACACTGAATTCCCTGGTTCAACTCCCACTCTAGCTAATTTAGTCAACCTCTTTTCTTTTGCAAACTGAAGATTCTAATTTCAGTTTTCGCCAGTTGATACATTGCAAATGTATCTATAATTTTTGATGCTCCATGCTTGGTTTTATCCACTTTCTTGTGTTTTTTCCACACTTTGGAGTACTTTTCATATGATTTCTTGGACTAACCTATTAACAAGAGCCACAGTGCCAGCTGCCTCTTTTCTGCTATTTTTGGTTCCAGGAAAGTCAGGAAATGAATATTCTCGAAATTGGACGGGACAAAAGCCAAAGTGCCTATTTTTCCAGAAGACTCCAGGAGCCAGAATACGAGACGGAGGAGGGCAAGGGGCTGGCCACACCACCCCCAGGCGCGGGCTGGGCCTGGCCACGCCAGGGCATGGTGTGGTGGCCCCAGGCAGCCCCTTGGTCTCCCTCTTCGCCTATAAGAAGCCTTCTGACCTAAAATCTTCGAGGGGTTCGACGTTTTTCCACGAAAAGTTCCGCTGCGCCGCCGCCACCGAAGGGGAGATTCGGGGGACAGAAAGTCTCCATTTCGGCACCCTGCCGGGACGGGGAAGTGCCCCCGGAGCCATCTCCATCGATCTCCACCATCATCTTCATCGACCATCCATGTTTCCCCCATCTATGAGTGAGTAATCCCCCGCTGTAGGCTATGGGGATGGTAGGGATTGGATGAGATCGTTCATGTAATGGCATCAGATTGTTAGGGCATGGTGCCTAGTATCTTTTATTAGTGCTTTATGACTTTGTTGCGACTTGTTGTGCTTAATGCTTGTCACTAGGGCCCGAGTGCCATGATTTCAGATCTTAACTTATTATTGATTCATTATGATAGTATTGTTTCTGGTCTTATCTACAAGTTGTATACACACGTTGTTGTACGGAACCTATGGCCTCGAAGTGACAGAAATCGGGATAACCGGAAGGGAAAGGCTTTGATGTGAGGATCACATGTGTTCACGGAGTGTTAATGCTTTGCTCCGGTGATCTATTAAAAGGAGCACCTTAATTGCCAGTAGTTCCCTAGAGGCCCCGCTGCAAATGGGCTGGCAGGACAAAAGATGTTGTGCAAGTTCTCATTGCGAGCATGTATGACTATATATGGAACACATGCCTAGGATTGTCTAGTACTTGGATGCTTTATCTTATTTATCTGCAATTGCCCTATGTTCTGTTTGCTATGTGAATTGTCTTGTCCATGCGACGCCTGTCCATCCATCCCTATGCCTACCGCACTCGAATCCCACTGTTTACTGCTTTTGTTACTACTGTCTTTGCTTTACTACTGCTGTTACTTTACTATTCCTACTACAAAACTGTTGCTACTGATAAACTGATGTGAGCAAGATTGTTTCCAGGTGCAGCTGAATCGACAACTCAGTTGTTAAGGCTGATAAATATTCTTTGGCTCCCCTTGTGTCGAGTCAATAAATTGGGTTTCACTTCCCTCGAAAATACTGCGATACACCCCCTATACTTGTGGGTCATCAAGACTATTTTCTGGCACCGTTGCCGGGGAGCATAGCTTTATTTATCAAGTTCACTTGGATTCACTATTGTTCAAGATAAGTTTATCTTTCTCCTTGTTTGCTTGTTTCTTTATCAAAAATACAAAAAAATTAGTTCCTACTCTAGTTGTTATTTTCGTTGGTCTGTTATTGTCTTGCTTTATCATGCTTGTTGTCAATGGTTGGTTTCTTTGAAACTGGAGCTTATTGGCAAGGTGGGTTCACGAAAGATCAAAAATATTATTATAAGGAACACCGTTTGTCACAAAAAGGGAAACACTTATGGGCACAAATTGATAGATTGTATACCATTGCTAGAAACGTGTGCTCTACTTATAATGTTACTTATTGCTGTGATGAGTCTTGTTGCAGAAAGAGGTATAAACACCTCCCTTTTCAATGTGAGTATAGTGATAATGATACCATATCTTCCTATGCTAAAGGAATTTATGACTTTTATGATGCGGAACAAATTGAAGAATTTATTGCTTGGAAGGGTGCTTTTGAAACTTGCTAGTTTGCTTGAAAATATTGATGATTCACCTTATAAGTATGAGGTGTATGGTATACTTAAATTTTGCTTTGATAATTACAAGGATGAAAATGGCTATATTCTTGAATATTTTAATAGATGATTTCCACAAATGGAAGAGACTAATGCCTTGCAGGATCCTATGGAAGAAGAAATTGATGAAACCGAAATCTCATTAGATGAAAAAGAGGAGGAGAGTGATGAACAAAAGGAGGAAGAATGGATTAGCTACCCATGCCTACCTTCTAATGAGAGTAACTCTTTATCCCTTACATTATTTGATTGTCCCCCTTCCTTACTAAAGGAGAATGAATGTTATGTTCCTGAGGTTTCTCTTGAAAATGTTTATAATAAAGCTCTAGTGCTTGTAGATCATGAAGAGCATGCTTTATGTGATAGTTATATTGTTGAGTTTCTTCATGAGGCTACTGAAAATTATTATGAGAGAGGAAAATATGGTTGTGGAAGTTTTCATGGTATTGAAACACCTCTCTATGTGCTGAAAGTTTTGAAGTTACTCTTGTTTTATCTTCCTATGCCTGTCACTTTGTTATTTGCTTACACGATTCCTATGCATAGGAAGTGGATTAGACTTAAATGTGTTTTGAGTTTGCTCCTTGATGCTCTCTTTTACTTCAACTCAGAGTTCTTATGAGAGCATCCTCTCAAACTTTTATGCCTGAAGATGATAATATGTCTATTATTCTTGGGAGAACTTTTCTTAAATACCGTAGGAGCTGTTATTAATTATAATCAAGGGAAGGTGACCTTTAATGTTAATGACAAGGAACACATTGTCTATTTCCTCAAGGACATTGAAAGGACTTATGGTTTGAATTCAATTGAACATGTTGAGGGCATTCAAGTTGGAGAAATATATTTTCCCATACCAAGAGAAAAATTTGAAACTATTATGATTGGGACCATTGCTGTCAAGGTTGAGGTAACATAATCATTAGTGGAATACAAAGTTTTGTCTCATATGAAATTGTTTTGGTAGCAAGACCTGATCAACCTTGTTAACAAAAGGATTTCATTGAACAAAACAATGTTTTCACTATGATTATTTCTGTTTACTTCTATTCTATCCATTCTAGTTTTTGCTTATGCCTAACTTAAAGGCGTTAAAGAAAAGTACTTGTTGGGAGATAACCCAAGAGTTTTAGATGAGTCTTGGAAGTTATTACCTCTGTAATAACCGCTCCTTATCCTTTTTATTTGTTTTTTGTGCCAAGAGTAACCTCTAATGAGAGAGAAGTAATGATTGGGAAAGTTGCTGTCCCCAAACAGATTTTTGTGCTTCACCGTAAAAATTCGTGAGAGAGCTCGGTATGTCGGATTGATCTGTAATTGTTTTTGATTCTGCCCCAGGTTGTTATCTAACTTTCGTTAGTTCAACATGTTTTGATTTGATAAACAGAAGGTCTTCGAAAAAATTCGTCTTTACCATCTGGTCTGTTTTGACAGATTTCTGCCATTTTCTGCATTTGCTTTTTGTGGGTTCCTTTTTGAGTTCTTTTGGGGAATTGAGCTTTTTGAGGGAAGTGCTACATTATCTAGTGTTCTAATGGAAGTTTATTTGGTGTTAGAACTGAACCTTAAGACTTATTTATCTTAAGTGCACTAATGTTGCTAATGAGATTGTGTGAAGTTTTGTATGAAGGAAAAATTTCAGGTGTATGGAAGGAAAGAGTGATGAGATGAAGGATGGACTAAAGCTCAAGCTTGGGGATGCCACGCGTGTCACCCCAAGAAATATCCAAGAAGTACAAGCGTCAAAGCTTGGGGATGCCCAAGGCATCCCCTTCTTCATCAATAAAAATCTCAGGTTTCTTCCAACCACTTCATTTTTATTTGTTTCATGCACAGTTGTATTGTTCTTGGAGCGTCTTTTTTTCGTTTTTCGTTTTGGTTTTTAGTTTGCGTGGTTTTCTTAGTTTTCTGAATAAATTGGTTGGACCCCCACTTTCATACTTTGGTGTTCAAATAATCTGGTTTGGTTTGGAAAAGAGTAGGAAAGTTCATGCTTAAGTGGTAAAGAGAGCTTGTTTTTGACTGTGGCCTATGCTTTGTCATGCCATGCTTGATGTTTTTTTGGCTTTATGCTTAGTATTCTTTTCTGTAGCATGAGTTGTTATAAATAATTGAGATTGCTTAATGTGCCTTGGATGAATCATACGTTGTTTTAGCATATTAAAGCATAGTATAGTGATATTCTTCTTTGATGCTTTATTTGGGTTGACTTGGCACATGCTCACACCATGTTATGACTATCTCAAGTCACCCTAAGCCTTTATGATCCTTTAGTTTTCAACTTGTAGTATCACTTTATGCTTTGATCAATGATGTTTTGTCGCTCTGCATGATTATGGCCATTATTGCTCTCTCGTTTGTCGCTCCCTTACTATTGCTAGCCTTCACTTTCAGTGAGTATTTTACTCATGTTTCCAACTCCCTAAACCAAATATTGCCAAAGTGTCCACCATACCTACCTATTAGCATCATTTTCTACTTCCGCGCATACTCAATATGCCTTGTTTTCTTCAGAATAAAATGTTTGCTTGTTATGAGAAAGTTAGTTAGTAAAGCTCTCACAAACTTGATGGCACACTTTATTTCCTGCACTTAATAAACCTGAACCATTCTGAACTCTCCATGAAAGTTATATGCTTGCAAATTATAGGTTGGGGATTAGTAGAACCGTGCTGTCACGGGGAACGCTTTCAACACTTGTAAATATATACCCAGTTGATACCTTGCTCTTTTGTTTGCAGATGTCATCGGTGTGAAATAAAAGGGGAGCTTGTAAGTCCATGGAGTTATGTATGTGTGTTAGAGAAACGCCTGGGCCGCTGGTCTAATCCATGCTGACATGGTGGAAACCTGCAGCGTAACCATAATGATATCTATGAAGCATTCTTCTTATAAAAAGAGAGAGAGATAGCTATTGAGAAAAAGAAAAAAAGAGATTTATGAAAAGAGGAAAGAGAGAAAAAAGCACCATTTTCCCATGGTAAATAAGAAGATTGTTGAGATACTCATTGTCTGCTTGCCTTGTCATTTTGATATGGGGATTCTTCCGTATCATCGGGCAAGGGGTACCCCGTTGGCGGTTCTCAATGATACACACATACTTACGATGACAAGAACTTACCGGTAACTAAAGTTGAGTAGCATGAGGAGCGGCCCTCGTACTCAAGGGACTTGGGATTTTCAGTTTATAGTCTGTCAAGCATATAACTCAGATTGGACCTCACTTTCACCTTAACCACATTAAAGATGCTTTTGACAGGGGCAATGAGAGCTCAAAGCTAATGAGTACCATACTTTCAGCATTTGGAAGCCTTTCAAACTTTTCAAAACCTTTTTCATTTCCTTGTTGAGTCTCCACACATTCTATGAGCACTTTCTTGAGAGCATAGTGGCCATTCTTAGTTCTATGTGCTTTGTCCCAAGACTTGTTGATTGGTGCATACCTTGATATTGCTTGTTTTAAACTATTTGTATCTAGTCACTCTTGTAAACTTTGAAGGTGTCCTATGCATTTATATTTGCTACTCTATTGAGGGACAAGTTGAATACTATTATGCTATGTTTTCTTTATGTGAAACAAACAAACATCTTGCAAAGCATTATTATTCATGAATCTTTTGTTTGTGCCTTTTCATGTTGCATCATAGTTTCTTTGTCTTATTGCTAGAACTTTGTCTTTCATGTTATGATTGAAGTACTATGATCCCAGATTTGAATGTTTACAAATACTTTGGTCAATTCTTTGATGGTGCATGTCACCTCAAAAATTATTCTTTCTTTTTATCACTTACCTACTCGAGGACGAGCAGGAGTTAAGCTTGGGGATGTTGATACATTGCAAATGTATCTATAATTTTTGATGCTCCATGCTTGGTTTTATCCACTTTCTTGTGTTTTGTCCACACTTTGGAGTACTTTTCATATGATTTCTTGGACTAACCTATTAACAAGAGCCACAGTGCTAGCTGCCTGTTTTCTGTTGTTTTTGGTTCCAGGAAAGTCAGAAAATGAATATTCTCGGAATTGGACGGGACAAAAGCCAAAGTGCCTATTTTTCCAGAAGACTCCAGGAGCCAGAATACGAGACGGAGGAGGGCCAGGGGCTGGCCACACCACCCCTAGGCGCGAGTTGGGCCTGGCCGCGCCAGGGCATGGTGTGGTGGCCCCAGGCACCCCCTCGGTCTCCCTCTTCACCTATAAGAAGCCTTCTGACCTAAAAACTTCGGGGGTTCGATGTTTTTCCACGAAAAGTTCCGCTGCGCTGCCACCACCGAAGGGGAGATTCGGGGGACAGAAAGTCTCCGTTCCGGCACCCTGCCGGGACGGGGAAGTGCCCCCGGAGCCATCTCCATCGATCTCCACCATCATCTTCATCGACCATCCATGTTTCCCCCATCTATGAGTGAGTAATCCCCCGCTGTAGGCTATGGGGATGGTAGGGATTGGATGAGATCGTTCATGTAATGGCATCAGATTGTTAGGGCGTGGTGGCTAGTATCTTTTATTAGTGCTTTATGACTTTGGTGCGACTTGTTGTGCTTAATGCTTGTCACTAGGGCCCGAGTGCCATGATTTCAGATCTGAACTTATTATTGATTCATTATGATAGTATTGTTTCTGGTCTTATCTGCAAGTTGTATACACATGTTGTTGTCCGAAACCTATGACCCCGAAGTGACAGAAATCGAGATAACCGGAAGGGGAAGGCTTTGATGTGAGGATCACATGTGTTCACGGAGTGTTAATGCTTTGCTCCGGCGCTCTATTAAAAGGAGCACCTTAATTGCCAGTAGTTCCCTAGAGGCCCCGCTGCAAACGGGCTAGCAGGACAAAAGATGGTGTGCAAGTTCTCATTGCGAGCATGTATGACTATATATGGAACACATGCCTAGGATTGTCTAGTACTTGGATGCTTTATCTTATTTATCTGCAATTGCCCTATGTTCTGATTGCTATGTGGATTGTCTTGTCCATGCAACGCCCGTCCATCCATCCCTATGCCTACCGCACTCGAATCCCACTGTTTACTGCTTTTGTTACTAGTGTCTTTGCTTTACTACTGCTGTTACTTTACTATTCCTACTACAAAACTGTTGCTACTGATAAACTGCTGTGAGCAAGATTGTTTCCAAGTGCAGCTGAATTGACAACTCAGTTGTTAAGGCTGATAAATATTCTTTGGCTCCCCTTGTGTTGAATCAATAAATTGGGTTTCACTTCCCTCGAAAATACTGCGATACACCCCCTATACTTGTGGGTCATCACCAGTCTAGATCCGACCTCAATCTTTCAAAATGAAATTGTGTCAACCTTCTAACACCAACATGAGGCTTCAACGGTGGCTATGCTTATGAGCCGATCCATCTTGGTGATC
This sequence comes from Avena eriantha, assembly GCA_910589775.1. NCBI lineage: Eukaryota > Viridiplantae > Streptophyta > Magnoliopsida > Poales > Poaceae > Avena > Avena eriantha. The sequence goes on along the minus strand of OU342741.1, from coordinate 269,390,668 downwards.
TGGTGTTCAAATCCTAGCTTGAACATGATTATTTTATTTCTTTTCTGAACCCCACAACATGTTTTTCTTCAGTGTTCTTTATAAAAAAGAATCCCCATCTTTTTCTCTCTGTTTCCTTGGTTTTCCACGATTTGGAGTTGGTTTAAAAGGAGAAGTGCCCCTTGTAAATCATCAACAAGAGCTTGCTATAGTGGTACCAACTAGTGCTTCCATCTATGTGAGGTTTAGAGTGTAAATAACCCTCTGGTTGATATTCATTTTTATTTTTGGCGTGTTTTGCTCCTGTGAAAAAATCAGAAATGTAAACTGATTAGTTTTGTTTGAGTAGTGAAATTATAAAATTGTTTACAGATTGGATTATTCTAACTATTCAAACAATTAAATAATTGTCCTATTTAATACTAAAATTCAAATACTAATATGTTTTGATCCATAAATCGAAATTCGATGAATAATATGTCTAAATCAATCAGCGCGTGAAATCCTTTCTAACCATGCATTCCATGATATCAATTGAACCATGAGTCATATGAAAACTAAATATCCAGAACTGTTTATGCAAGGAAAACATGATGAATAAAATTGGAAAAATAGTTACTTCTTGTTATTAATGCCTCACTAATGCTGTCCCATCATTATACCTGGTATTGACATCTTTTCAACATGGTTTGCATTATTAACTTTCCATGTCATGGATCATATCATGACCATGCCAGTTCTTTCGCTATTATTAATTGTTGCATCATTTGTTCTTTTAGTGCTTTGCTTCTTCATGGATAGGATGATGAGATGTTGTGAGATTCAACAAGTTCTTCGGATGTATCTTCGGTAGTGTTTCCCAGGCAAGCATTCTCCCTCTTTCTACCTATTTTTCATTTATAGTCTTTACTTCCTCCTGTTGATCTATTGCTATTCGTGTTGTGATGCTTTAGTTTTCGTACCCTTTATATTCCTTGCAACCTCTATATTTCCTTGGACACCTCTTATGGCCTGTTGTTTGGTAGACTGTTGGCCTTGCGGGTCGTAGTTGCTTGCTCAGGTGTTGCTGTGCGTCATCGATGTTCCACCATTGTTGGGAGGTTGACACATACTTAATGGTGGAGATGATCATGACTTTCATTACAACTTGTTAATTAAAATGGAGTAAAATGCACCGGAGGTCCTAAAAGTTTGCAGGAACCCGTATGCAGGTCCTAAAAGTTTGAACTTGTGTACTAGAGGTCCTAATTCTCAGATCCATGTGCATTGTAACCGGGGCTGTAGCTGAGCATTAGGACCTACAGTGCACAACTAACTGAAAATTAGAACATGCAGTGCATAAATGATGGAGAATTAGGACCTCCGGTACACAAGTTAAAACTTTTACGACCTGCATATAGTTTTGTCCAAACTTTTAGGACCTCCTGTACATTTTACTCATTAAAATGCTAGAAATAGATATAATGCAGAGGCGCCGATGGGTAATAGATGTTATTTCGTTTTTACCCACCCACTTGTGTCCACCTAGGACCCAATTTCTTGACACCTATTTTGAGATCGAGCGTGTTAACCATAGGTGGGGTGTGTGGGCATCCCCATCGGCTTACTACCTGATTTTAAAGTACTATACTGGTGGCCACAAGCTAGTTTGGGGCGTTATTACTATCATATACGTATGTCATGCTTTACTGCTTTATTTACTATTGCGCGTGGAGTGCATGTACTGTTTAGGAACAAATGTGGAATGTTTTCACGGTATCGAAAAGCCCAGCCACACTTTCGGGTTCCCAGTCGTTTACAACCATTGACACAAACCCTGGGTCCGTCTCGGAGCCGACCGACTTTGTTACGGGTATCTTAGGGGGGGTGGCCCCCATGTACTTGCTTTGGGTCTAGGAAACGTCGTGTCCGAGGCCCCGTCGACATACCGTTGGGTGTATTTTTGATGATCTTGCACATATTGGATCTGGCAATAAGGGTTGAAGTGCATGTGGATACTTTGGTGCACCCCTGCAGGGTTAAATCTTTTCGAAAAGCCATGTCCACGGTTATGGATAACTTGGAGCACAGTTTCTCAATCATAGACAACCATAACTAAAGTTTACGGTTATAAATTCGACTTGGATCTGATATGACTAGTAAGCTGGATAACCACCATGGAAAGACTGAATAAAACTGCCAACCGTGTGAGTTTCCTTGGAAGGACTTCCTCATTTGGTCTCGAGGGGGAAATATCAGGATGGGTATGTTTGGTGTTAGTATCAGGTTAGTTCCGAATAGGTCTTTCTTATCCCTCTCTAATAGCTAACAGTTGTATTGAGTCTCTATAGGTTGTTTAGTGCATGCTTCGCTGCCGCTTTAGTCCACCATACCTATATAGGCGAGAGCCACTGAATTCTAGACTCACCGTGTACTGGCCTCAGTACTGACCACTCTCTTTTTCCTTTGCCCTTTGTTGGCACCCCTTTTGTTTTAGTAGGTTTGAGATGGGCATCGTTAGCAGGGTTACCTTTCCGGCTTGGCCTGGCTACGGTTATGGACGCCATTGGATATTCTTCAGAACTCTTAACCCCATTTGCATCTTATACGTACTCGGATGTGTATCGTTTTCAAGGTGGTTTGGATCTTTGTAATGTATATCTATATGCTTGACTCATTTAGTCGATGTTGTATATATATTTTTTGTGGGATCCATTGTATACTATTGTGTAATGATATTACTTTGTTTTCCACCCGCACGCAAGTGCCTGGTCGGCATCTTTGAATCGTTTCTATGCGGGTTTGGCGGGAATCGCTAAAACTTGCATTGTGCTGATTCGAGGGTGTTACAAATGTGGAAGCTTCTCTTCCTATGTGCTTTGGTCTCTACGACCATGGTTTGACACATGGATCCACTATAAACATTGCATGTGTTCTTTGCCTAAACCACATTAATCCACTAGTGTCATTGATCCACATGACCACATTGCAAGTGTTCTTTTCCTAGTCCATAGTGATCCACATGACCACACACACTCCAGTGCACTATCTGATCCAACTTCTGCCTCACTGGTGCAACATGCAATGTGGAAGTTGCTCTTCCTATGTGCTTTTGGTCTCTATGAACATTGTTTGACACATGGATCCACTTTAGACATTGCATGTGTTCTTTTCCTAAACCACGTTGATCCACATGACCACACACACTCTAGTGCATTCTGTGATGCAACTACTATGTGGCATCCCGCCAAAACCACTACTAGAAAATCGATGTGTTTTTGTGCATTGCATCATCATGACCGCATGCTCATGTCATCATGCCACATTGCATTTGAACATCGTCATCATCTTGCATGGTTTGTTTAAAAACTATTTTCGAAAAGTCTGGTTTTGTTTTCTAAACGCCCCGTCTTTATTCAAATACAAAACCCGGGTCTCCGGATTATTTTGTTTTGTCTACCAACGGTTTTCAAAAGCCCCGTTTTAAATAATAAAATATTTCTTTTGTTTTTTAGGAGGCAGCCCGCCAGGCCCGAAAGCCCGGCCGGCCACCTCCAGACCCTAGTCTAAAATATCTAGTCTAATCCCTAACCTACCCCACCCTATCCTACCCAGCCCCCCTCCACATCACTCCGGCCTCTCACAGCCTGCCACCTCACCATTTCCTCCACCTCATCACTCCACACCCTCACACACATACACACCCACACCACACGTCTGCACACACTCGCGCGTGCAGCACCGCCCGGCCGACAAACTCCCCGCCTCAGGTTCCCGTCCCGCCCGACCGTTTCCCGCCCGCGCTTCGCCCCTAGGACCAAATCCCAACTCCCGACGCCACCTACCCTGCGATCCCATCACTTTCTCTCTGCCCGCACGCCCTGTGACCCCCGCCTGCAACCTCCTCTCGCTCGCCCCGCATCCCCATCCCCGCCGCGCCGCCTTCCTCGGGACCGGCCGCGCCCGCCCCGTGGAGCCGCGCCGCCGTCGGCCGTTTCTCCTCCTACCATCCGCGCCTCCCTCTTCCTCCTCTACATCTCGCGGGCGCGCCTCCGCCGCCGTGCCACCCATCCCCATGGCGCCGGACCCCTCTCCGACCGCCCTCGCTCGCCCCGCCGCCGGAGTTCCACGCCCCGCCTCCGATCGTTCTCCGCCTCGGCCACGTTCCGCCGCCTCCACCGCATCAAGCTCCTCCGACCGCCGTGCGTGACGACCTCGCCGGGGCCTCGCGGTCCTCTGCCGTCGTCCATCCGCGCTCGCCGCCGCACCTCGCCAGGGCCTCGCGGTCCTCTGCCGTCGTCCATCCGCGCTCGCCGACGCGCCTCGCCGGGGCCCCACCTCCCTCGCCACGCCTGAGCCGCCAACCGCTCTCCGTTCCTCCACCTCTATCGGCCAGGAGGGCCTCCGCCCTTCGCCCTCCGCTGTGCGCCCCCGCGAGCGCGTGGGCCCCGCCTCGCCTGCCTCAGCCGCCCCTCTCCGTTTCCCCGTCGCCAACCACCCGGCGCCCTGCCGCGAGTGCGCCCGCACCGTGCCGCCGTCACCCCAGCCCGTCCTCGACCTCGTCGTGCCTCCCGTTGCCGACCTGCTCCCGTCCCCTGCCAACCTCGCTTGTGCTCTGCCTCGTCAACGTGCTCCTATCCCGGTGGCCTGCCTCTGCCCATACGTGCTCATGCTTGATGTTGTTTCAAAGTGGTGCCGTGAGGCTACAGAAGATGGAACGTGTGATGGTGGTGTACAGGGATGGGAAGATGGTGTAGAGCCGTTTGGTTTTGGCTATTCGGTTATGATCGACACCTGTCCGGAAGAACCCGATGTACCATCGACGCCAAGTAGCAATGACAAGAACTTCCTCGAATCGACCCCGACCAGTCAAGATCGGCCGCTAATAAATCGGAAACCGATGTACGACCTCAAGTGCTTCTTCTTGGACCCCAAGATCTCCATCGGCAACGTGTCCGGACCCGAGACAACCACGCCGACAACCCAAGGTACCCGAAGGACATCAACACCGGAAACCAAGGTCGATGACTCGGAATGACAAGTTCTTCACGGAACGCCGAGATGTGCTGCGCGAACCCTCAGCACGCCAAGATCTCCTTCACAGATCCGATGACCGAGACCCTGAAGACCGATCCGGAGCGCCAGGCCTCCTTCTCGGAACCATCAAGTACTTCCTCTCGGACGCCAAGACCCGAACCTGAAGAACGCCAAGATCGCCACGGGACGCCAAGTTCTTCTTACCGAACGCCAAGACCGACTCGATGGCGCGGACCCGACAAGATCTTCGCCACGCCAAGATCGACACCGACCAGGGCGAACCCGATGATCCTCCGACGCCAAACCAAGTCCGTCGTCCCGGAACGCCAAGATCTACTTCGTTGTCCAAGAACGTTCCCGCCGAGATCGATCCCCGTCGAACCATGGATCCCTGAGACCGAACCCCGGACCCTCGGAACCCAAGATCGGCTGAACCCAGATGTGCGACCCTAAGCCCCTATTTAATAATATGACATTATCAACTGTCGCATATTAAATTGTTCATGCATGCATACATGTCTGTGGTTTGGGGCATTATGCCGATTCACCGCATAATTAAATATGGAGTGTATATGCGGGATACTTTTGTCTTATTCTGGACTCCATTTAAATTTGTGTAGCGAATCGATGCCATGTTTCGCCGTGTTAATACAACATTTAAATTGCGGGGGTCCTAAATAACTTGAACCTATTAATTAATTGTCGGGACCCCGATTCCGCTTAATACTGTCTAATTGCATCGCATTTGCATCATATCATAATCATGCCGGATCTTCTGCCGTAGTATTAAATATTGCATCTGGTGTTTCTACTAGTGTTTGCTTCTTCGCGGATTAGACCGATGAGTGGATGCGAGTATCAACAAGTTCTTCGGATATGAATCTCCGGCAGTGTTTCCCAGGCGAGCATCTCTCCCCTTCTACCTATTTTGTATTTATAGTCTTTACTTCCTCCTGTTGATCTATTGCTATCCGTGTCGCGATGCTTTAGTTTCCGTACCCCAGTTATACCCGTGCATCCTCTATATTGCCTTGGACACCTCCTATTACCTATGTTTGGTAGATAGCTGGCCTTGCGAGTCGTAGTTGCTTGCTCAGGTGCGGTCTCGTGTTGTCAAGTACCACAGTTGTTGGAAGGTTGGCAGATGCTTAACGGTGGAGATGTTTATGGTGGAGATGGTCATGTCTTTAATTACAACTATTAAATTGCTAGATATAATTAATGTAGAGGCATCGGTGGGCAATAGATGTTATTTGGTTCTTCCACGCTCACTTGTGTCCCGTAGGACCCCGAGTACTTGATACCTGTTCCTTGACTATTTGCACTATCCACATCCGGGAGGCCTTATGGACCCTCCTGAGCCAGAGCTTGATTCATTTCTATTTCTTGGGGCCACAAGTAGTTTGGGGCTTTATTACTATCCTGTACCTATGCCATGCTTTACTGCTTATTTAAGATTGTGCGTGGAGCACCTGTACTGTTTAGGATTGCGGAGTGTTTTCGCGGTATCGACAAGCCCAGTCACACATTCGGGTTCCCAGTCGTTTATAGCCATTGGCGCAAACCTTGGGTCCGTCTCGGAGCCGGCCAACTTCGTTGCGGGTAGCTTAATAGGGTGGCCCCCTTAAATATTTTATGAATCCTGTGATTGCTTTGTTGTGAAAGCCTCGTTGGGTTTTGAGTTGGTTTTTCCGAGGTTGATCGAGTGTGTGTTGCTATTTGTGCACCCCTGCAGGGTAAAACTTTCTGAAAGCCGTGTCCGTGGTGATGGACGACTTGGAGCACAGTATCTCGATCATAGACAAGCATAACTAAAGTAGTGTTATAAACTTGACTTAAGACATGACTAGTAATCAGATTCAACTATAACAGAATGGACATTAAAAATGCCAACAACAGCTGGATCTGGGTTGTTTTGTTACACCTGCCTTGTAAGTATTACCACTCCAATGGAATGTAATAAAAGTGCCAACAATTGCTGGGTTTTGGGATTCCTCAGGACAATTATATCTGACTAGTAAATGTTCCAACTACAACGGAATGGTGATTAAAACTTCCCACTACTTATGCTATCAGGATGACTCCTAATATCTATATCTGATTAGTAATTGCTGCAACTATAACGAAATGAGTAAAATTGCCAACTATGTGAGTTCCTTGGTCCGACTTTCCTCGTTTGGTCTCGAGGGGGAAAATACCAGGATGGGTTTGTTTGGTGTTAGCTTCAGGTTGGATGCGAATAGGTCTTTCTTATCCCTCTCTGATAACCGCTAGTTGTATCGAGTCTCTATAGGTTGTCTAGTGCCGCTGCGCTGCCGCTTCAGCCCACCATACCTATGTAGACGAGAGCCGCCGAATTCTAGCCTCGCCGTGTACTGGCCTCAGTACTAACGCTCCTCTTTTTCCTTTGCCCTTTGTCGGCACCCCTTTTGTCTTAGCAGGTTTGAGATCGACGTCGTTAGCAAGGTTACCCTTCGGGCTTGGCCTGGGCAGGGTTATGGACGCCATTGGTTATTCTTCAGGGCTCTTAGCCCCATTTGCATCTTGTCCGTAGTCGGACGCCCTATCGATTTCAAGGTGATTTGGATCTTTGTATTGTATATCTGTGTTCTTGCCTCGTGGAGTCGTGTTGTATATATATCTTGTAACATCCCAAAATTTTCCTATTTTGGAATGTTAAAAAAAATTTATAAGTTGATTGAATTGTGTGACCTTGTTGAAATTTGATTAAAAAGAAACTTTTTTTAGGATTGTCCAAACCTTCCTAAGCCATACAAAAAATTGAATGGTTTAGTATGACTGTCCAATTGGTTTGGAAGTTTTGTATAATCCAAAAACAATGAGTTGAATAGCATTTTGGCATCAAGAAAAATTCTTAAGTTGGAATAATGAATAAACCCTAAAAATTCTACATATCACTTTATTCCTAAAAGGAATAAATTGGCTTTATAAAAAATCCACTTTTGTTAAGGTAGAAATTAATGCTAAATAATAGCCTAAAATGATCTACTTGAAATTAGAAAATTTTAGAAACAAATTTCAACTCATTTAGAGTTGTAAAACAAAAGTTTAAAAACAAATACTAAAACTAGTAAAAAGACAAAATGGAAAACAAAAAAGCTAATCTAACCGGACTGGCCGGCCCAGCCCGAGCCGCCCTCCTCCTCCCCACTATCTATCGCCGCGCCCACCAGCGCACAACACCCATCACAACAGCGCACCGGGCTGGCCCATTAACAACAGCCGCTCAGCACGTCTCTCCCTCTCTGACGCTGACAGGCGGGTCCCACCACTCCTTTTTCCCCGCGTCGCTGGAGACCGGGATGAACACGGTTCATCCTCCCGTTTTGAATCCCGATCGATTCGGCTGTTTCCGTTCCGATTTGCTTGCCCCTTCCGCACGAGATCATCCCATATATACCCCCAGCACCTCCTTGTGTACCTTTTCGCCTTTTCCCCCGAACCCTAGCACCCCACTATCAAGCTCCGATCCGCCGCCGCCGATCACCTCCAGATCGATCTAGAAACCCGAGGTTCCGACCCTCCCCTCGTCTTCCTTTCCCTCTTATCCTCTTCCCCTCGATGCACCGTGCCTCTCTAACCTTGTCTCTACCTCCGCAGATCGCCAACGCGTCCGGGCTTTCTCGCCGGAGTAACACAGCCGCCGTGGAGCTCCATCCGACCATCGTCGTTGCTATAGGAAGCAAAGGACGTCACCGAAGATACCCGCGAGACTGTAGTAACGCGGCGCACCCCGTCGTCCACTCCGCCATCCCATGGACTCGCCGGAGCACCGCCAGAGGCCACCTCCTGGAGCTGCCACCACCCACCGTCGTCGACGTGTCGCCGCTGGCTCGCCATTGTCAACGTCGGCCGTCCGATCTAATCTGGGTGGACCAGATCTCTTAGAGCCGAGCCAAGCCGAGCCGGAGCCGGGAGCTCAAGCCGACACCAAGCCGAAGAGCGAGCGGCCGCCCCCACCATCCGATCAAGATCCAGAGGCTGTAGATGATCCACTTAACCGAAGGGGTATGGACCAATCAGATCGTGCCACGTTGCTCCCACGCCTCTGTCATTTAGTTAATTAATTTTAAATTGCATAAAATTGGTAGATCTTGTATAAATCATAGTAAATTATCTGTAGATCCAAAAAATACAAATATAGTACTGATGGATTCGTAATTTCATATGCAACATTAATATGCTGTTAGTTCTAGATTTTCGTAGTGTATAATTACTGTAGTAATATAATTAGTTTTAATGTCCATTTAGATTATTAAATTCATAATAAATTATTTATAGATCAGAAAAATATAAATAATATGTCTATGGATTCACAATTTTTCGAGTAATACATATCTGGTCTTAGATATAATTTTTTTGAAGAAGTAAATATTTTAAGTAATTTAAACTCTAGTAAATAGTAAATAAATCATAGAAAAAGATCTATAACTCCGATTAGGGTGAATCCAATTCCTAATGGTTCGTATTAATGTCCTCTATCTAGTAAAACTTAGAACCAAATTTAATTCGACAACTAGGATGGAAGTTGCAACAGATCTACTAAAACTCCTCTTTTGGTTATCAGGATTTAATAATGAATACCCTATTGCATTAAATAATCTCCAACATGCATCATATGATCTAATACCATTCCAAGAACTAATATTAAATCATTATGCATGATTATGATAATCATTGTTGTGTTTTCTATGGTTGCAATTGTTTTGATTAGAACTACTTGTCCTTGCGTTAGAGTGTGCGGAGAGTGCGGTTGATGCGAAGGAATTCAATCGTCGCACATATTATTAACATAAGGCAAGTAAAACCACTTCTTCATGTTTAATGTCCCAGTTTTGACTATGCATGTTTTACTCTTCAAACCTTGTAGTATGCATGTGTAGGTCTTTAGTAGATTTTTTTATTACTGTTTTTGCAAGTGCGGTTTTGTAGTATGCCATGAGTAGCTCTATACTTAGGAATTTCCGTCCTAATAGGTTTCCCCCTGTTTTTGCTAAGTATTGCTTGCTATGCTATATATATACTAAGTACCGTTGGGGGTTCGAAAGACTCAAAATTTTCTAAGTATGAGAGCTCTCTCGAGCGAACTTTTCTTCTCAAAACCCCCCTTCAAAATAAAACTAAGTTTTCTTCTGGGCGGAATGGTTGTTGGGACAACGAGTGGGATTTTTGGTGGAGGACGGCCGCCCAGGAATCAAAGAAGTCTGCCATGTTTCAGAATTCAGAAGCTTCCAGTGCAACCACAATACATATGGGCTCTGTCTTGGCTTAGTACTTAGTGGGAAACCTCACCGGGGTACCAACATTTGGAGGTTCTTGGCACGGTTGGATTCAGCTGGTAGAGGGGCTACTAAGGGAAGGCTTCGCCATGGTCTTGTCTGTAAAAGGACTTGATCGTGGACTGTGGGGAAAGTGCACAACCTCTCGAGAGTATTGCAATCTGATCGATCAGCCGAGTTCACGGAAAAGAACACTTTGGGCATCTGAAGGATGGAGCCTCTGAAGGATCTTCCTCTCTCTTTTCAAAGTTTTTCTAAAACCCTAGGGCGTGAGTAATATCGCCAATGGGTGGGATTTTGGGAACTTGGTGAGTAATATCCACGTGTTAGGTTGTTTGGGCACTTGGTGAGTAATATCCTCGTGTTCCATTCGACCCTATATTACTTCAACAATGTTTACAAAGTAGGGTAAAAATTCTCCCTCTTTTTTTCTTACTTCGTGAAAATTTGCTTTACGCAAATAAACCACAAAGCCTACTCTTAGCCTTGCATGTAGAGTTAGTCTTGTTCTTTCCTTGGTGTAATTTGCCAATACATTTAAAGTATTGACCAACTCGTTTGGCTGCACGTTTCATATGCAGAATTTGGAGATCGTTGAAACGTGCGCTAGGATCGCGGGTCTTCACTCAACCTGCCTGTGGCATTGATGGGACTCCAAGTTGTTTTTGTTTCGCTTCTGTTGTAATAATGTAAACTCTGGATTATTCGATTCATGTAATAAAGACTTGTGTTTTACATGATATTTCATCGACTGTGAGTGCTAGCTAATGATCCAGGGACTAGCATGTTAATCACAGGGAGTTAGGATCCTTACTGGATCCTAGGTCACAACATATCTGTTCTGTGGGTCCCATCAAGGACTGTTGTGTAATGGTATTACTTCGTTTTCCACCCGCACGAAAGTGCCTGGTGGGCGTCCTTGAATCGCTTCTATGCGGGTTTGGCACAAAGGGCTAAAACTTGCATAGGGCCGATTCGAGGGTGTTATAGAGTGGTATCAGAGCTGAGCAGTTGCAATACCCCACTGGTCCAGCCTGTAGGATAACCTAGCTAACGGCCAAAGTAGAGTGTCAAAACTGTTTTGCAAAATCGGTTGGATAGATCTGATTAGGTCTACTTTTACTCCTTATCCCTTTGCTGTTCTCCTCTTACCTCTGCGTGTTTTGAATCTGCTCTCTTATCTTTTCTTCGAGTCTAGGAATTCTCGTGGTTGGGTTTCCGTCGTACCTTCAGGGTTTCGCTTCCTCCTTTGGTAACGGTGCTTCTACATCCGGTCTTCATGCTATCTGAGGAATCCTTTATTTGTGGTACCATTCTTTGCTCCTTGTTTGTGCCTTCCGGTGTTTTCCTACGCGACGACATCATCGACGCCAGATCTGATGCAGAGCTTGCATCACTCTTTTGTTCCGAACCCCGCTTGTTGAGATCTTCAGTCTGATTCCGAGAGTTGTTTGCATAATTCTACTATTCATGTACAGAGTAATGTTTTGAGTGCGGGATGGAGTCATGACCATACCACTACTCTTATCATTCGCTTTGTACATTGAATTGGAGGATCAATGCAATTTTCACTCCTTCCATGGAAGTTAAAGGTGGCCTTATCCTTTGAGACCTTTATCTTCGTCTTTGTTTCTCTGGAGTGTTCTCTCAACGAACACGAGCAACGACCCCTTGTTGGTGGTGTCGCCAATTCAAGATGGAGCAAGAATCTTTGTTAGTGGTGTCGCGAGGATCAACACGAAGCGATAAGATTCCGGTAGTCACCTTTCTTTCCGGTACCACGAGGCGGATCTCGAGGGCGAGATCCATTGTAGTGGTGTCGAATTGTGGCATCCCGCCAAAACCACTACTAGAAAATCGCTGTGTTTTTGTGCATTGCATCATCATGACCGCATGCTCATGTCATCATGCCACATTGCATTTGAGCATCGTCATCATCTTGCATGGTTTGTTTAAAAACTATTTTCAAAAAGTCTGGTTTTGTTTTCTAAACGCCCCGTCTTTATTCAAATACAAAACCCGGGTCTCCGGGTTATTTTGTTTTGTCTACCAACGGTTTTCAAAAGCCCCGTTTTAAATAATAAAATATTTCTTTTATTTTTTAGGAGGCACCCCGCCAGGCCCGAAAGCCCGGCTGGCCACCTCCAGACCCTAGTCTAAAATATCTAGTCTAATCCCTAACCTACCCCACCCTATCCTACCCAGCCCCCCTCCACATCACCCCGGCCTCTCACAGCCTGCCACCTCACCGTTTCCTCCACCTCATCACTCCACACTCTCACACACATACACACCCACACCACATGTCTGCACACACTCGCGCGCGTAGCACCGCCCGGCCAACAAACTCCCCGCCTCGGGATCCCGCCCCGCCCGGTCGTTTCCCGCCCGCACGTCGCCCCTGGGACCAAATCCGAACTCCTGACGCCACCTACCCTGCGACCCCACCACTTTCTCTATGCCCGCACGCCCCGCGACCCCCGCCTGTAACCTCCTCTCGCTCGCCCCGCATCCCCATCCCCGCTGCGCTGCCTTCCTTGGGACCGGCCGTGCCTGCCCCGCGGTGCCGCGCCACCGTCGGCCGTTTCTCCTCCTACCATCCGCGCCTCCCTCTTCCTCCTCTACATCCCGCGGGCGTGCCTCCGCCGCCGCGCCACCCGTCCCCATGGCGCCGGACCCCTCTCCGACCGCCCTCGCTCGCCCCCACCGCCGGAGTTCCACGCCCCGCCTCCGACCGTCCTCCTCCTCGGCCATGTTCCGCCGCCTCCACCGCATCAAGCTCCTCCGACCGCAGCGCGTGACGACCTCGCCGGGGCCTCGCGGTCCTCTGCCGTCGTCCATCCGCGCTCGCCGGCGCGCCTCGCCGGGGCCTCGCGGTCCTCTGCCGTCGTCCATCCGCGCTCGCCGGCGCGCCTCGCTGGGGCCCCACCTCCCTCGCCACACCTGAGCTGCCAACCGCTCTTCGTTCGTTCACCTCTATCGGCCAGGAGGGCCTCCGTTGTGCGCCCCCGCGAGCGCGTCGGCCTCGCCTCGCCTGCCTCATACGCCCCTCTCCGTTTCCCCATCGCCAACAACCCGGCGCCCTGCCGCGGGTGCGCCCGCGCCGTGCCGCCGTCACCCCGGCCCGTCCTCGACCTCGTCGTGCCTCCCGTCGCCGACCTGCTCCCGTCCCCTGCCAACCTCGCTTGTGCTCTGCCTCGTCAACGTGCTCCTATCCATACGTGCTCATGCTTGATGTTGTTTCAAAGTGGTGATGTGAGGCTACAGAAGATGGCACGTGCGATGGTGGTCTACAGGGATGGGAAGATGGTGTAGAGCCATTTGGTTTTGGCTATTCGGTTATGATCGACACCTGTCCGGAAGAACCCGAGGTACCATCGACGCCAAGTGGCAATGACAAGAACTTCCTCGAATCTACCCCGACCAGTCAAGATCGGCCGCCGATAAATCGGAAACCGATGTACGACCTCAAGTGCTTCTTCTTGGACCCCAAGATCTCCATCGGCAACGTGTCCGGACCCTAGACAACCACGCCGACAACCAAAGGTACCCGAAGGCCATCAACACCGGAAACCAAGGTAGATGACTCGGAACGATAAGTTCTTCACGGAACGCCGAGATCTGCTGCGTGAACCCTCAGCATGCCAAGATCTCCTTCACAGATCCGATGACCGAGACCCTAAAGACCGATCCGGAGCGCCAGAACCTCCTTCTCGGAACCATCAAGTACTTCCTCTCAGATGCCAAGACCCGAACCTGAAGAACGCCAAGATCGCCACGGGACGCCAAGTTCTTCTTACCGAACGCCAAGACCGACTCGATGGCGCGGACCCGACAAGATCTTCGCCACGCCAAGATCGACACCAACCAGGGCGAACCCGATGATCCTCCGACGCCAAACCAAGTTCGTCATCCCGGAACGCCAAGATCTACTCCGTTGTCCGAGAACGTTCCCGCCGAGATCGATCCCCGTTGAACCCTGGATCCCTGAGACCGAACCCTGGACCCCCGGAACCCAAGATCGCCTGAACCTAGATGTGCGAACCTAAGCCCCTATTTTATAATATGACATTATCAACTGTCGCATATTAAATTGTTCATGCATGCATACCTGTCTGTGGTTTGGGGCCATTATGCCGATTCACCGCATAATTAAATATGGAGTCTATATGCGGGATACTTTTGTCTTATTCCGGACTCCATTTAAATTTGTGTAGTGAACTGATGCCATGTTTCGCCGTGTTAATACAACATTTAAATTGCAGGGGTCCTAAATAACTTGAACCTATTAATTAATTGTCGGGACCCCAGTTCCGCTTAATACTGCCTAATTGCACCGCATTTGCATCATATCATAATCATGCCGGATCTTCTGCCATAGTATTAAATATTGCATCCGGTGTTTCTGCTAGTGTTTGCTTCTTCGCGGATTAGACCGATGAGTGGATGCGAGTATCGACAAGTTCTTCGGATATGAATCTCCGGCAGTGTTTCCCAGGCGAGCATCTCTCCCCTTCTACCAATTTTTCATTTATACTCTTTACTTCCTCCTGTTGATCTATTGCTATCCGTGTCATGATGCTTTAGTTTCCGTACCCCAGTTATACCCGTGCAGCCTCTATAATACCTTGGACACCTCCTATTACCTATGTTTGGTAGATAGCTGGCCTTGCGAGTCGTAGTTGCTTGCTCAGGTGCGGTCTCATGTTGTCAAGTACCACAGTTGTTGGAAGGTTGGCAGATGCTTAACGGTGGAGATGTTTATGGTGAAGATGGTCATGTCTTTAATTACAACTATTAAATTGCTAGATATAATTAATGCAGAGGCATCGGTGGGCAATAGATGTTATTTGGTTCTTCCACGCTCACTTGTGTCCCGTAGGACCCCGAGTACTTGATACCTGTTCCTTGACTATTCGCACTATCCACATCCGAGAGGCCATATGGACCCCCCTGAGCTAGAGCTTGATTCATTTCTATTTCTTGGGGCCACAAGTAGTTTGGGGCTTTATTACTATCCTGTACCTATGCCATGCTTTACTGCTTATTTAAGATTGTGCATGGAGCACCTGTACTGTTTAGGATTGCGGAGTGTTTTCGCGGCATCGACGAGCCCAGTCACACTTTCGGGTTCCCAGTCATTTACAGCCATTGGTGCAAACCTTGGGTCCGTCTCGGAGCCGGCCAACTTCATTGCAGGTAGCTTAATGGGGTGGCCCCCTGAAATATTTTATGAATCCTGTGATTGCTTTGTTGTGAAAGCCTCGTTGGGTTTTGAGTTGGTTTTTCCGAGGTTGATCGAGTGTGTGTTTGCTATTTGTGCACCCCTGTAGGGTAAAACTTTCTGAAAGCTGTGTCCGCGGTTATGGACGACTTGGAGCACAGTATCTCGATCATAGACAAGCATAACTAAACTAGTGTTATAAACTTGACTTAATACATGACTAGTAATCAGATTCAACTATAACAGAATGGATATTAAAATGCCAACAACTGCTGGATCTGGGTTGTTTTGTTACACCTGCCTAGTAAGTATTACCACTCCAATGGAATGTAATAAAAGTGCCAACAATTGCTAGGTTTTGGGATTCCTCGGGACAATTATATCTGACTAGTAAATGTTCCAACTACAACGGAATGGTGATTAAAACCGCCCACTACTTATGCTATCAGGATGACTCCTAATATCTATATCTGATTAGTAATTGCTGCAACTATAACGAAATGAGTAAAATTGGCAACTGAGTGAGTTCCTTGGTCCGACTTTCCTCGTTTGGTCTCGAGGGGGAAAATACCAGGATGGGTTTGTTTGGTGTTAGCTTCAGGTTGGATCCGAATAGGTCTTTCTTATCCCTCTCTGATAACCGCCAGTTGTATCGAGTCTCTATAGGTTGTCTAGTGCCGCTGCGCTGCCGCTTCAGCCCACCATACCTATGTAGGCGAGAGCCGCCGAATTCTAGCCTTGCTGTGTACTGGCCTCAGTACTGACACTCCTCTTTTTCCTTTGCCCTTTGTCGGCACCCCTTTTGTCTTAGCAGGTTTGAGATCGACGTCGTTAGCAGGGTTACCCTTCTGGCTTGGCCTGGGCAGGGTTATGGACGCCATTGGTTATTCTTCAGGGCTCTTAGCCCCATTTGCATCTTGTCCGTACTCGGATGCCCTATCGATTTCAAGGTGATTTGGATCTCTGTATTGTATATCTGTATTCTTGACTCGGAGAGTCGTGTTGTATATATATATATCTGTTCTGTGGGTCCCATCGAGGACTGTTGTGTAATGGTATTAATTCATTTTCCACCCGCACGAAAGTGCCTGGTGGGCGTCCTTGAATCGCTTCTATGCGGGTTTGGCAAAAAGGTCTAAAACTAGCATAGGGCCGATTCGAGGGTGTTACATACTGCCTCACTACTTCAACATGCAATGTGGAAGCTGCTCTTCCTATGTGCTTTTGGTCTATGTCACCATGGTTTGGCACATGGAAGCTGCTCTTCCATAGACAATGTATGTGTTCATTTCCTAAACCAAATGGATCCACTATATATATTACATGTGTTGTTTTCCTAAACCACATTGATCCATTAGTGTCATTGATCCACATGATCACATTGCATGTGTTCCTTTCCTAAACCAAATTGATCCACATGACCACACACAATCTAGTGCATTATGTGATGCAACTACTGCCTCACTGGTGCAACATGCAATGTGGAATCTGCTCTTCCTATGTGCTTTTGGTCTCTATGACCATTGTTTGACACATAGTTCCACTATGGACATTGCATGTGTTCATTACCTAAACCACATCAATCCACATGACCACATTGCATGTGTTCTTTTCCTAGACAACATTGATCCACATGACCACACACACTCCAGTGCATTATTTGATGCAACTTCTGCCTCACTGGTGCAACATGCAATGTGGAAGCTGCTCTTCCTATGTATTTTTGGTCTCTATGACCATGGTTTGACACATGGAAGCATATCTTCCATAGACATTGTATGTGTTCTTTTCCTAAACCACATTGATCCACTAGTGTCATTGCATGTGTTCTTTTCCTAAACAACATTGATCCACTAGTGTCATTGATCCACATGACCATATTGCATGTCTTTTTCCTAGAACACATTGATCCACATGACCAGACACACTCAAGTGCATTATGTGATGCAACTTCTGCCTCACAGGTGCAACATGCAATGTGGAAGTTGCTCTTCCTATGTGCTTCTAATCTCTGTGACTATGGTTTGACACAACGATCACATATGGACATTGCATGTGTTCTTTTTCTAAACCACATTGATCCACTAGTGGCATTGCATGTTTTGTTTTCCTAGACCATATTGATCCACATGACCACACACACACTCCAGTTTATTATGTGATGCAACTTTTGTCTCACTAGTGCAACATGCAATGATATTTATCTAAGATCATAGTTCTTTATGCAATATATATACCCCATGATACATCATGATTCAAATTTCCATGTGATATCTATATAATAATATAGTTCTTTATTTTTTTTCAATTGCATATAATTTAATATAGGCCAGTATGTACTCCATTGTGAAAACACACATTTCCAATCTTTAAAAACTATTTCTATTTTCTATTTGAATCTCTTACTCTGTTTTGCCCTTGGTTTTTTGATTCTACTCATTTTGGCCATCTATCGTAGTCACAAACTCTCATAAAAGCCCAAACGTGTGCTCACTTTGCCTGCTACGCGCTGATTGGTGTACACAGTTGTCACACGGATTGTTCGCACCTACCGTTGATCCTCTCTTATCCAACACGGATTGTTGCACAATGTCGTGCCTTTCACGCTACATCATCAGAACACACGGAAATCCTCTTGCCATCTGGCCCCCTGTTTTACCCGTTGGGTTTTTAAGGGGTGCATCTCTCTCAATGACACTTCTACAGGAAGGAACACTGAGCCGTACATTAAATAATTCGACGAGTCGTCATGTCACTTTTAATATCATCTGAAAAGCCTAGTACTCTACAACACGGCAACAGGTGATCCACGGGCTATCCCATTTTACGCAACGCGACTGCAATCTCACTTCCAATAGGCTCCCACCGCACGAACCTTCCACGCGTCAGCCATAGCCTGAAGAGCTGCCTACCGGTGCCCCTTGAAGAGACCTAAACGTACACGCATTAAAAACCCAGCCGTCTTCATCAGGTCCTCCCCTCGCACTCATCCACTACTTCCTCTGCCCGATCTAGCAAAACCCCACAATCTGCACCGTACAACCACCGATCTTCTCCATGGAGCTAGTGCATGGGGGTGAGTCTGCGCGCATCGCCGCCAGGGTGGTTGCTCCTGCTACGTGCGATGAGGTGCTTCCTATGGGAGATCTAGAAGAGTAGCATGTTGCCCGGGGGAGGATGACGTCCATTTCGACCCCTATGGGGACTATGTGCTCGCTAGTGCAGATGACTTCCGATCCCCTGATGAGGGCGAGGAGTTCTACAAACATGCTCCGCTCGTGTACCCAGAGGTACATGTATTTCTCTATGTTTCATATTTTCTACTCGGGTTGTAGATGTACCTTCTAATCTGTTGATGTACTACTTAATCTGTTCATGTGCTACTTAATCTAGTCTAATGATTAGATGCACCGTACAAACCGGTGCATGGAGAGATTTAGTTTGTTCTGAATGAATCCACATTATTTATTTATTATTAAGTTATCAAGAACACAAACAATTTTAATTTAGGAGCAAGCTAGGGAGACAGCCGTAATGAATTGTTGAACATGTATAAATATGTTATTGTTTTCAAAGTAACTTGGAATGGTTGTTCGAATATCTATTCATTATTTTGCTAATTTTTGTTTGCATTATACATTACAATTAGATTCTAGTGAGGTCGACTCTGACAAGGAGGACAGGGAAAACAAGAGCCGCCATGTCATGAAGAAGCTCAAGAGCGGGAGAATCCCTTTCCACACTCGACTTGGGGAGCTCAGGTGCCCTTGTTGTAAGAAAGGAGTCAACCTAAGAATTGACAGCTTGATTCTGCATGCTGTTGGCATCGGTAAAAGCCCGGCGAGTAAACACAAGTCAGCGACCAAGGCTAAGCGTGCTACTTATGGCAAATTCCCGAGGGAGTATGTCAAGACCGGCCTGGTGTTTCCTTACCTAGGAATCAGCAACTTCTAGATGACGAACCTGTGAATGTGCTGCCCCGTCCACTAATAATGTTTAATTATCTTACCGTTTTCTAGATGCTGAAACTTTGTGGTGTGTTGAAACCTGATGCTATGCTACCGACACGTGTGTTGCAAAGTTGTTTGATCGTGCATGCTTACACCCGTGGCGGACCCAGAAACTTCTAGAAGCTTGGGCAAACAAGTTTAAATTGCCAAATTATGAATAAAATCACTATAAAAAAATAAACTATAAGCTTTGCGCAATCGGCTCTGGGAGGCTACTTGGGGTGTAGGGATGCTAGGTCCGTCTATGCTTTACACATCCCTTAAATTTTTTAGGCATAATGATCACAAATAGCTGACCACTTCCTTCTGTCCTGTCACGTGACGTCGTATCAGCACCGCGCACCTTCTGTCCAATTTTTTTATACTAACTTTTGTGCCTGTTTGATCCCTCAGAAAAATAAATAGGATCTTAGGAATATTTAATTATGAATTGGGAAATAGAAAGTTGCGGAAAAAAATAGTGTGTGTACGAGTGCTTGAACTTGTGATCTGCTGCGAGAAATCCAATAGTAGCAACTGAGTGGCTCCTTGTATCTTTAGTAGTACCAAGTTAGTCACGATACCAAGTTAGTCACGACTGAGGGTTGTTTCCTTTATAGTTATTACCAACAAAAAGATGGACTCTTTCCTCTGCCTTATCCTCTAGAGCTCTCGCGACTCTTTCCCGCTGTCCAACTCCGGCCTCTCTCTCTCTCAGATCCGGCGGCCATGCCGTCCGGTGAGGTGAGAGAGGGGGGTCCTCTGCCTTCTTGCCTTGTAGATCCATCCTGTGTGGTGTTTTTAGGGTCTTTCCCGTTTAATAAAGCAGTTCTGGTGTTCTTCCTCCTCTTGCTTGCTTTGTTTCTGACCATGGTGGTTGGACAGGCTATGCATGTGGGTGGCGGGAAGGCTGGACCTGTGGCCAAGTTCTTGCCCTTGGTCGGTGCTGCTCCGAATCTGCAGGTGAGGTTTGTTAGTTTCTTGATTTCAGCCTCCATGGTGGATGTTGCGATTTGGGAAAAGATAGACATGTCCTTACAGGTTTCGAAGCATGTCTATGTCCTCTTGCTTGAATCCACGGCAGTATTTTGGTTCTCGTCCCATACTGCTTCTAGTCCAATCTATTTTCTTTCTCATATATTTCCCTGTAGTTTCTTAACCTTCCAAGGTCCGGCCCTCAATCACACGTATCTTTTTTGCCGGCCTGGTTCTGTTGGTGATTTGGCCATGTTGATGTACTCTAGCCAGTTGGGATCGTTGGCCAATCCCCTGTTTATTGTTGTTAATCCATGGAAGGAACTTTGTTGGAAATTTCTTGAAAGTTTTGGACGTGCAGTGTTCTCTTTGCTTGATGTTATTCAGGTTGAAGGAGTTGTCTCTGTTCTATTCGGGATTGGCCAGAGGTGGAAGACAACGCCTCCGCCGCCGATTCTCAGATTTAACACTGGAGACCCTCAGAGGTTGAGCTCGGTGATGCATCCACAATATCTACAGCTCAACTCATCGATACCTCTTGTGCAAACGCCGGAAAGCTTGCCGGAAGAGCCACCGGGTGAGCGTCAGCTGGTATGCAGCACATTGGAGGCCCTTGAGGATTGGAGATGCAGTATCTTCGAGTCCGAGTTGTCATCGGATAAGCGATGGCTGATTGGCTCCGTTTTCGATCTTCAGCGACTTCTTCTTGAGTACCAATATGTTTCAAGCATTGTGCTTCTATGCACTTCTTTATCCAGCTACGAGCTTTGTAAAAGGGACTTTATGTCCCTCTCATGTACCTGTTACTATGCTTAATGAAAGGGGAAATAGTTGTTTGCCAAAAAAAAAGTTAGTCACGACTCCTCTATTCCTGTTAGCTCGTAGTAGAAAGAAAACGAGCTGGGCCGGGCCTTCTGAACTCTAGCCGGACTCCTACTGCGTTTGTGCTGCCCCATATGTTAGGGTTGAGTTGTACACCGCCGCCGCCAATCTTCCCTAAAGGATTTCAGCGCTACTGCCCTCGGTCGCCGCTGTTGCGCTCTACTATTTTGCTCGTCGCTGTTGTCAGGTCGTCCTCCTACTACGAGGCCATGTTGCTGCTCTCGGCGACTGTCTCCTTCAAGCAGTTTTGTGGCCACCATTGGTAGCATGGAAACCACCTCTATTTTGATTAGTCCCCTTTCGTTTCCAACATCTTGTTTCATAACAATTTCTGTAGTAGTGTGCGTCGTTGGAATAGAAAAGGAGCAGGCTGTCTAATCTCTTTAAATCTGCAACTTTGGATTAGAGTTTAGGCCTCACGTCCGTATGCGTTTTTTGAGGGTCAAAGGTATCATTTCTTATTGTGTTGTGCTAGCTGTACCGTACCTGCTCTAGTCTATTAACTCATTATTAGCAATTGAGGTGATTAGTTGGAGGTGATTTGTTACTTCTTAATATCAGGCTTGTTAGTAACTATCGGTTGCTACTCTGTATCTATTTATTTGGCTAGATCCGTAGCCTTTGAGGTATACATCATACGGAAGAAAGCTACAGGGAAGTTAGGGAAAAATAGCTTACTCATTTTCTAGCTATTTACCTGGAGATTTACCATGAGTCAAAAGCATGTCCGGGTCATGTATTTTGTGCCTTTGTTAGCTCTATGTCTGATGCTAATAAGTCACGTGAGAATTTGCAAAGAGAAGTTTCTATAGTTAGTACAAACTATTGGGCTTTTAGTCGTGAGTGCGTACTGCTGGATTATTTCCTTTTATGACAGTAGCTAAGAACATATTCTTCCGTTGTATGATAGAAAATAAAAGAAAATATCAAGTAGCTAGTATTATCTTTCTGACCAGCTGTCATTTTTATATCCTTCGCCTTCAGGACCGTCCAATGAATATTTTGTAATGGATACTGAATGTTTTTGTGGGTTGACTACGCATCGGAGCGATGTCATTTTTGCTTGTATGATTTTTTTGTGATATGTGTATTGAGTTCGATATATGTTTCAATAATAGGTATTGGTACTCCTGGTTCCCAATCCTACAATTTACATTTTGTGCTCCACGGTTGAGGCAAGTCCATAACGGGATAATACTTGCATGATTCCCCTCGCTTAACTTTTATTTTCTAGCACTTGTTATTATCCATTGTGTTTAGAAGCACTGGCGTGTTCCTGGTAAAGAAAGCCGATTCTTTCATTCACGGTAAGAGGTTGAGCTTTGCCTCCCTCCAATTTGAAGTGATCAAGCCACCACTGGTACCAGTAGGGAACTGGTACTGCCACCTACTAAACCAATCACAGGAATACCACTTAGAGTACCTATCAGCCAAAGAGGAATTCTTCCAGTAGTATCGGCCATTTCCCCTACTTTCCTCCACATTTTATCAAGTGCCCACTCATGTATGCTGGTGATTGGCCATGATCCTCACCATCAACCCGTCAAAAGTTAGTACGCACTGCTAGATCCTGGAAATAGCTCATTATCTGGTAAGCAGATACCTAAAAAAGACCTAAAGTTAAAGATTTATTAATGGGTAATGTTGCTCCTATACCTAACCAAAGAGCTACTGCAGTACCGATTAAAAAACGGTCCTAGCTACTAGGCGACGAAAGGGATTTTGGAATTTATTCACATTCTCTAGAAAGGGTACTCTCAAGCGAATTACTATTCTCATTAACAGCATTCAACCACCCTGGCAACCATAGGCTTCGACCTGCATTGAAAGCAGGGCAGAGCATGCTAGCTTGTCAAAGTATTCCTCAAGCTTAAGATAGACAAATGCAAGTATAACAAAGGAGACCATACTTTCACAGGGAAGCGTGGTACCATACTTAAGTGAGTGACCTTGCTTGGGAATTGCACTCAGAGGAATTCTGCCCGCTAGGCAATTTATCACCACAAAGGAAGACTCATTACTTCGATCGATTATATATGGAATCACTTTTCTAAGCAATACCGCTTCGTTATTGGTCTGTTATATACTAAAAAAGATACAGATAAAAAGGATATCCTCTGGAGAATTCTCAAAATTTAAGGGAGAAACAAATTAGAAAAAAGGAGTTCCAACTCTTTCAAGCAGTCTTTCTATTAGGCACAGCAAGAGTTTATTAAAAACCTATCGACCCAGCACAGTGCCTATGAAGAATAGTGAATGTAGACCGGATATGAATAGGACTCTTTAGGCGGAGTGGCTTTCTTGAGGCCGAGCCATCAATGATTGGTGAACCGGCGGATCCATTTGCAACTCCTTTGGAAATATTACCTGAGTGGTACTTCTTTCCCGTGTTTCAAATACTCCGTACGGTACCCAATAAGTTATTGGGCGTTCTCTTAATGGTTTCTGTGCCAACAGGCTTATTGACAGTACCCTTTCCAGAGAATGTGAATAAATTCCAAAATCCCTTTCGTCGCCTAGTAGCTACGACCGTTTTTTTTAATCGGGCCTCAATCTATTGGCAATTGCTAGAATTATCTATGACCTATTTTGGAAATCTTTTTTTTGTTTAGACTTTTTTGTTTACGGAATGTCTGGAATTCCTCATTTCTATCTCATGCAAAAGAAGAGAATTGAATCCAAGGTAATTGTGACAACAAGTCGTTTGGTTAGAAAGCGCTAGCGGTCTTAGGAAAGATGCCATTTCTCTTGTTTTAGCCAAGAATGAATTGCTCAAGCTGAATTTGAGTAGTCTTTCCCTGGCTTGTAGTTTCAGCGACCGCTGTTCTATGTCTAGATTTGACACATCGACAAGTTCCTCCACTCACAGATCCACTTTCTTTCGGGGCCATCAATAGAATAGTTCTGTTCTTTAGACGACGTTTTTCCTTGCCGTCTATATCCGAGCGGTTCCCTTTGGCATATTTCACTTGCTTTGCTACTACGCCGCATTCTTGAAAGAAAAAGGGATAGTTGCCCTCCGATCAAACTATGGAACTAATCATGGAATCGATTCTATCGATTTCGCAATCTGTTTTTCACATTCGAATGGCCCTTTTCACAGAAATGCGGGAGACCTGGAGTGGACGGGAGCACTATGCTCGTCCAGGGGTCACGAACCGACCATAGACCCTGTTCAATAAGTGGAACACATTAGTCGTCCGCTCTCCGGTTGGGCAGTAAGGGTCGGAGAAGGGCAATCACTCATTCTTAAAACCAGCATTCTTAAGTTTAAGATCAAAGACTCGGGCGGAAAAAGGGGGGAGCTCCCCTGTGGCGGATGTCAGCGGTTCGAGTCCGCTTATCTCCACCCCGTGAACTTAGCGGATACTATGATAGCACCGAATTTTGCCAATTCGCCAGTTTGATCTTCGCATTCATGGACGAAGTTCCTTACCTTAGCTGGATCTCGCTGGTGCCACCTAAACGGTAGGTATAGGCGGCGGATGTCTGACGTTTGGAGTTGTCGTCCGTGCACCTATCCCCAATAGAAGAATGAGTGATCCCTTCCCCTGCGACAGGGACTGAGATAGAGAGAGGGGGGCATAGCCACTATGATCCTAGTAAAGAGTTCCAACTATGCTCTTCTCAGGTTCTTTCTTTCTCCTTCACTAGACCACAGAACTAATCAATCAACCTTGACCTAGACTTCCCATCTTCCCCACTTGATTCAGCTTGAAAGCGGAAAAGAAGCGACTTGAACACATCCTTCAGCTGGAAGCCCGATGGAATGCTTTCACGCCCTAAGAAGGAGTCATTCACGCAAAGAGAAGAGGTTGCTTCGCTTCCTAAGAATCATTCCTATTCCTAAACCTAAACTTGCTCACTAACAAGATCCTGTCTAATTTGGAAAGTGTTGGGCTAGGACGTTTGTTCGAGTAGGGGAAGAGTCGGCCTAGTAGGGGTACCTCATTCAATTGCAGTTCTTGAATCATGTTATTTCAGAGGATGGTGTGATGTATGGACCTGAATTCACCAGTAGCTTTTGATGGGGATCTTTCTTCATAGCAGGATCAGGGGAAAGAATGGGAAAGACAATTTCACTATATTTCTTACCTGGAACAGGGCCTATCACAAGAATATTTTTTTTATCGGGACGATAACTCTAAAAAGATAGATTACCTATCTTTTCTTTCAATTCAGGGGAAATACGGTCGGGCGGCGCTAATTCGAATCCCTCAGGCAAATAAGAACAACACCCACATTTAACCCTCCCTTTTTTCCATTAGTAAGAACTTGTGTTAGTAGGAAGATTCCAGTCAGATGAGTTGTCAACATGTCCTGTTTTGCTATTCTAACTGACCATATAGTAATGATCACTTAGCATGTCACCAGAGATGAAATTGGAGTTCTGTATCAAATACTCATATCGTTCCTTTTTGCATACCTCTGTTATAGTACTTTCCAGATTTATACCCAATCTACCGTATAGCGAGTTCATGAGAATCTTGTCAGAACCAAGTCAAGATGATAGGGGTCGCCCCTTCTTCTTGCGCCAAAGATCTAATCAATTAGAATTCAGGTTAAAGAGGGTATTTATCCTCGTCGTATCCTTTATATGGAAATCCGGGGCCAGGGGGTCATTCCCTTGACTCGTACTGATGAGAAGTTTTTTACTCCACGAGAAATTGAACAAAAAGCTGCCGAATTGGCCTATTTATTGCGCGTACCAATTGATTCCAATCTCCATACCTTTCCCTCTCCGAAGAGGGGACTCTTTGCATCAAGATTCGTTGAAACGTACCTTTATGCAAACCTATTCGCGACCGATCTAACCTATATGCAACGGCTTTAGAGTCAAACCCATCTAGTAAAACCAGTTATCCAGAGCATCCATTTCATTCGTTTAGGTGGGGAAGAGGAAAAGCTAGACAAGCTTGCCCTATCCTGCACTCAACTAATTGAAAAACAGAGTAGTCTAGTAGCATTATTGAAGCCTTTACACCAATGAATTTTATTAATGCTAGAAAAAAACAATAGCTCCAAGAATTTATTTGTTCTCAACGCCCCCTATTTAGTGGAATTAGCCACTTCAACGATCTTTGATGGTTATAGGGGTATCCAAAGTACAAACCTGATGGGTGCTATATATTGGTGTTATGTGTGGAGATAAAGTGAATACAACAAAGAATAAAGGAAAATGTTATAGTTGCGCTTGCATTTTTTGCATAGCATGTTAAAGACAGTGCACAGTGTTGTGACCTACTGAGGTAGGCACCTTGAGACCGTCGATGTTGGGACGAGTCCCACATTATCGGCAACCTCCACAAGTTGGAGTGAGTGGGATGCCGACAGGTGTCCACTCAAGCGATATCGGTATACGCAAAAGAAAAGTGAAACCAAAGAGCATATAGGCATACAGGATCATCACTGCGACATGACAGTGTTACAAGATAATCGTTGGTGTTCTGTTTTATGCAATGTTTATTATTTCTTAATGTACTTGTTGAGTACTTTGTACTCACCCTTGTGGCTTCTTTATTTTTAGGTACCATTTGAGGATGTCTTGCATGGGATGGGAGTAGCACCTCTATACCTTACACGCACTACTTTTCACCCATTATAGTACTTTACATATTATAGATAGAGCATTTCAAACACCCTCAAGATTGCTCTTGATTTACTCTTTCTTTATTGTACGATTTGGTATTTCTTATGGCTACCGCGTTAGTTGGTATTAGACTTCTTGGATAAGAACTTTAACTCGGTCTTGTGGAATCGGGTGGTTGTTTTTATGGATAAAATTGGAATAGTATTATAATTTTGTTGTCATGGATGTCCTCATAAACAAAGGATGCTCTGCTGAAATTTATAGCTTTGAACCAATATGAGATGTGTTTATTGTATGTGTAGCACTGCCAGATAGGGTGGATATCTGGGGTGTTACAGGAGACTCCGGGGTTTGTAGGCCGGAGACTCCGGTGTGGCCGGAGACTCCGGTGCTCCAGCTGCTTCTTCTTCCGTCTTCTGTTCCAAGCCCCCGTCTTGTTAGGCTTGGTGCTCCAGGCTTCCTCCCATGCCTCCGTACTTGTTGGTGTGAACCTATCATGGATATGGGACGGAGTATGAAGTAGCATACCATTCAAGAGGGTAGGAAGTAGGCTCGCATAGAGGAACGGATTAACCTTTGGAGTCCATGACGACTTGGCATAAGTTGGGGACCATGATGTGGTAATGACCGAAGGTCGGGCTACATCATGATGAGATCAACATGGAGGCCAAGAAGAAGGAGAGATTCCTAAACGGACTGCATGATGAGATGCAGACTGTCCTCGTCAACATCCGTTTCGAGGATCTAGAAGAGCTAGTCGACTCTGCCATTCAGATGGAAGGGAAGATTAATCAGGCAAACGATAACCGCAAGCGTCGTATGATGCAGCAGTCTGGATCCAGCAATCACCAGAAGTACCGTCCCAACCCCTCATCGGGATATGCACCAAGGAACAATCGACCCCCAACGTCTCGCCCAAGCTACCCCAACCGTAGCGGAGGCAATGGGAAGGCCGGAGGAAACAATCACAACTCCGGCAATGCCAATAATTTCAACCGTGCACCTCCCAAGACCAACAGTAACAACAACAACGCTGCACCCAGAACTGGCAACAATGTTGTACCTGTCGCAATCAAGGACAAGTCCCAGATCACTTGTTTCGAGTGTGGAGTGAAGGGTCACTACTCCAATGAGTGTCCCTAGAAGACTGCAACCAATGCCAATGTGAATGCTCCAGCTCAGCAGCAGCGTCGTGTTCAACCAGGAAGAAGATTTGCCCCAGGGAACCCTCACAACCACAACAGCCGTCTCTTCCACATGAACGCATAAGAAGCCTAGGAAGCGCCAGATGTAGTGCTGGGTATGTTTTCTGTCAACTCAGTTTTAGCAAGAGTATTGTTTGATTCGGGAGCATCGCATTCATTTGTCACCGAAGAATTTGCATGCACTAGTAAGATTCACCCAACCAACTTGAAGCATGTCATGATAGTTCAAATCCCTGGTTCAACAACCAAAGCTAGAAAAATTTGCAAAGCTATACCTATCAGAATACATGAGATAGATTTTTATGCAAACCTAATTGTACTTGGAACCAAAGGATTGGAAGTAGTAGTAGGTATGTACTGGATGTCTAGGCATAAAGGACTGATAGACTGTGCTAAGAAAGCCATCCCCATGACCAGTAGTTCTGGAGTAACAGTAGAGCATATCTCTGAAACCTTACCCCATCAATTCAAGTGCAACAAGAGTGTAGCACTGCCCACCATTGACCAAGTCAGAGTAGTCTGTGAATACCCCGACGTATTCCCAAATGAATTGCCAGGTATGCCCCCGAATAGGGATATTGAGTTCATTATCGAACTAATCCCCGGAACCAGACCTATAGCCCAGAGACCCTATATCATGAACCCCTCAGAGTTAGTGGAACTGAAAAAGCAGTTGGATGCCATGTTAGAGAAAGGCTTGATTCAACCAAGCGCATCACCATGGAGATCACCAGTGTTATTCGTCGACAAGAAAGATGGAGGCAACCGCTGTGCACAGATTACAGAAAGTTGAATGATGTCACCATCAAGAACAAGTACCCCTTGCCAAAGATAGAGGATCTATTTGATCAGTTGACTGGAGCCCAGGTATTCTCAAAGATTGATCTTAGGACTGGTTATCACCAACTTAAGATTCGTGCAACGGATATTCCAAAGACCACTTTTACTACTCGCTATGGTTTATACGAGTATACGGTTATGTATTTTAGATTAACCAATGCCCCTGCTTATTTCATGAATCTCATGAATAAGATCTTTATGAATTTCCTAGATAAGTTTATAGTTGTGTTTATCGACGACATACTTATCTACTCCAAGTCAGAAGGAGAACATGAGCAACATCTGAGAATTATCCTAGAAACCTTGAGGGAGCATCAGTTATATGCCAAGTTCAGCAAGTGTGAGTTCTGGCTGAAAGAAGTAGGATTCCTAGGACATATTGTGTCTGCCGGAGGAGTCCCTCCAAGATCAAAGATGTCGAAGAATGGGAAGCCCCAACCACTCAAACCCAAGTCCGTGCATTTCTCGGATTAGCGGGGTATTACCGTAAGTTCGTAGAAGGATTCTCGAGCACAGCCCGACCAATGACCCAATTGTTGAAGAAGGACAAGAAGTTTGAATGGACAGACAAATGTGAAGCCAGTTTTCAGGAGCTGAAGAAGAGATTGATATCAGCCCCAATATTAATCATGCCATATATCAAGAAGCCATTTGATGTGTATTGTGACGCATCCAAGATTGGTCTCGGATGTGTGTTGATGCAAGAAGGCAAAGTCATCGCGCTGTCTCGACAACTGAAGCAGCATGAGCAGAACTATCCGACCCATGATCTTGAGCTAGCAGCTATGGTTCTAGCATTGAAGACATGGCGTCATTATTTGATGGGAAATCGCTGTGAGATTTACTCAGATCACAAGAGCTTAAAATATATTTTCACCCAGAAAGAGCTGAATATGAGGCAAAGGAGATGGATAGAGTTAATCAAGGATTATGACCTTGACATTCACTATTACCCCGACAAAGCCAATGTGGTAGCGGATGCTCTTAGCCGATTGTCGTGTAGGCTAAATACCATGATCAAGGAGAAGCAACCAAGTTTGTATGAAGAGTTAGAGAAGTTCAGGACTGAATTAGTTAGCAAAGGATTCTTAGCTAGCATTGAACTTCAACCCACTTTGATTAGCCAAATCAAGGAAGCCTAGAAGGGGAATGAAAGTATCGACAGAATCAAACGTCGTATTGGTACAGGAAATGTACCTGGATTCACTGAAGACGAAGAAGGAGTACTGTGGTACAAAGGACGTATCTGTGTGCCAGCAGATTCGGAGCTAAAGCAAGTTATCATGAAGGAAGCTCATGATACTCTTTATTATATCCACCCTGGAGGAACAAAGATGTATCAGGATTTGAAGGAGCAATTTTGGTGGCACAAGATGAAGAGAGAAATCGGAAGCTACATTGCCAAATGTGACATCTATCAAAGAGTCAAAGCAGAGCATCAGAGGCCTGCAGGACTGTTACGACCATTGCAGATTCCGGAATGGAAATGGGATTCCGTCAGAATGGACTTTATCACCGGTTTGCCTACTTCTAGTAGGGGAAATTACTCAATCTGGGTCATAGTTGATAGACTGTCCAAGGTAGCCCACTTTATACCTGTCAAGAGTACCTACTAGAGTGCGAAGCTAGCAGAGCTGTACATCGCTAGAATTGTTAGCCTGCATGGAACCCCCAAGACCATAGTATCAGATCGAGGAACCCAGTTTACCTCGAGATTTTGGCAGAAAGTCCAAGAAGGATTGGGAACCAAGTTGAACTTCAGTACAACTTATCACCCGCAAACTCATGGATAGACTGACAGAGTCAACCAGATCCTAGAGGATATGCTTAGAGCTTGTGTGTTGGAATATGGATCAAAATGGGAAGACTGCTTGCCTTTCACAAAATTCTCATATAACAACAGTTATCAAGCTAGTTTGCAAATGGCACCCTTTGGATTCCTATACAGAAGAAAGTGTCGTACCCCTTTCAATTGGTCGCAAGTAGGCGAGAGTTAGATCTTTGGACCCGACATTCTTCGGGAAGTAGAAGAGAAGGTGCACAAAGTCCGTGAGCACCTCAAGACCGCCCAATCTAGACATAAGAGTTATGCTGACAAAATAAGGAGAGACCTGACTTTCAATATCGGAGATTTTGTGTATCTCAAAGTTTCGCCATTGAAAGGAACTCAACGCTTTAGTCTAAAAGGAAAGTTAGCCCCCCAGATATATCGGGCCCTTCAAGATTCTGAATCATCGAGGAGAAGTATCGTATCAACTGGAACTGCCTGAAGAGATGTCAGCCATCCACAATGTGTTCCATATCTCGTTATTTTGCAAATGCCTGGAAGTGCCGGAGAAGGCGGATGTTTTCAAGAACATAGATCAGAGGGCGGTAGAAATCAACAATGACCTGACCTATCGGGAAGTGCCCATCCGTATCTTAGAAGAAGCCTACAGAACCACCAGGACCAGGAGCATCAAGTTTCTCAAGATTCAATGGAGCAACCATACCGAGGAGGAAGCCACTTGGGAGCGCGAAGACTACATTAGGACAGAGTTCCCAGATCTCTTTAGTTCCTAGTTTTCTTTGTAAATATCGGGACGAGATTTTGTTTAACGGGTGAAGGTTTGTAACATCCCAAAACTTTAATCCAAGCTTATCAAGATCCAAATCATCAAATTTAGGGTTAACAAAAACTTTTCCAAATTAAAAATGAAAGCATTCATGTGTATGTGCATTTAATTTAGGAATTGATTTGAATTCCCATGGTTCTGTGATTCTTTGCTTGTAAAATGTTTCTTTAGGTGAAATAAAAATCATCTAAATCATTCCCAAACTTTTCCCAAAGAAGAACAACTCAAAATGAATAATTGAAGTGAATGGTCATTTTGGCCAAATTAACTATCATGCCTACTTTGGCTATTCCTAGTACTCAAAACTTAACAGAAACATGTGTGGATATTTACACCCCTTGATAGTACACATAATGAGGTACCAAGTCCCACTTTGTGATCTGCTAAAAACATTCAAATGCTAATTTTAAATGATAGTTTAAAATTGAATCTAATTCATAAGGGAAGATCCCACTATTTCAAAAACCACTCAAACAAGCTCAATTTTCAAAACCCAAGCACCCACAGAGTCTCAAGCTTATGCCTAGCAAACCCACCAAAAATCTTTTCAAAATTCCAAAGTTTATTTCTTGCGGCCATTTAATCAAACACTTGGCAGGCAGGGTTAAACTCTAAATCCTAGCTCACTGTTTTGAATACGGTTTTGCCCCCAAATGATCTCCATTTAATCCCCTTGTTCCCTCATGATCTAAACATGCCATTAGCACCTCACCCCTTGTCCCTAGCCACAGTGCCGAGCAACCCCGAGCACTAGCTCGCCGGCCGACCATGCACTCGCCCCAGCAGACCACCTCCCTCTCTCTCGCCATGTCTAGGAGGTAGCCAGGACCTCACCGCCACCCTCTGTCCCCTTCCCGAGCCAAGCCTAGCAGTGGACCACCGAGGAGAGCCTGCGCCCAGTGCCACCGAGCCATGCCGAGCACGCGCGAGAGCGCCGCACCCGGCACGCGTGCATAAGCCGCAGCCCGCGCCCACCACTCCGCCACGACCCAGGGAACACGATGGACACGCCCGTTCGCCGCCCAACGCACCACAGCCACCGCTCGCCGTGGACACCGCCGCCTCTGCCGCTCAGAGTGCTAGCTGCCCCCGACCGCATACCACCGCCCCTATGCCCGCATTGAGTTCCTAGAGCACTGCCAGGAGACAGCCCGTCGATCGCCACCCTCAGCGATGCCGCTACCCGCCCGTAACCATGTCACCATCGTCGCCTGCCCATCCCTCTCGGTCTCGCCGTCGAGCCTATAGAAGGAGGGGACCCCCAGCCGTTTGAAGCACACCACTCCACTCCCCTCATCTCACTGACCATTCCCTACCTCTAGCCGGAGCAGCGCGAGCACTTGCTCGCCGGAATTTGGCCAGAGTAGCCCGCAGCAGAGGAGGAAGGGGCGCCGCTGATTGCGACCACCCCCGGAGCTGCCTCGACCGTCCCTGAGCTCGCCGTCGACCACCAGTCCGTTTGCCCGCCTCGCCGTCATCACTGGAGCCCTGGTATGCCCCCTATGCACCCCCACCGAGCCATTAGGGTTCAAGCTCGCCGGCAACAGGTCCGTCGTCGACGACAAGCCACAGCCATTGATCCTCATTCTAATCTAACGGCCCACATCGCCCCATACCGCTTCGCGCGTTATGAGCCGCTGACTTGTGGACCCCCCCTGTCAGTTGAGCCCCGCGCCGCGGAGTGACACTGGGCCGGCCCGTTAGAGTTTCTCGTGCGACCCAGTTAGTTTGAATTAGGATTTTCCTTTTTAGTTTAAACTTAGTTCTGTCTCCGAGTTTGAAAATCAATTCAGACAGATTTACAAATCCAAATTGCATGAAACTAATATTGCCTGAAAGGTATTGAAATGATCTAGCTAAGCCTATTGGATTTAATTCAATTAGAGTTATAGATCTCTCCTAGTAAAAATAACAAAACAGAAGCATGTGTACCTTGCAACATTTTTATAAAATCAACCAAGATAGGTTTTGAGGTTATTCCAACTCTCAAAAATCACATTTCATCATACCTATATGAATATGTAATAATATTAAGGTTTACATGCAGTGACTTTGGACTAGTACCAAAATAATGCTATATAGGCATTTCTAGTCAGTTTAAATCATTAAATATTGAACTTAAACCAAAGTAATTATGATCCAACCTTTAAATCACATTCCCACATGCTAGAATATGTGGTTATGACATGTGTCCACATGATCCCATGTTTTAAGTGGTGAATATTAAATATTAGTTAATTTTTCAATGAGTAGAAATTACTTTTCTAAATTAAAAAGAGTGAAACTATTAAATTAAACTTGTGATGCTTGAGATGATAATAGATCATCAAATGGGTGTCTTAGAATGCCAATTAGACTAGTTAAGTGTTGTTTGGTGATTGTGTACTCCGTATGTATTTATAGACGATAGTACCGACCAAGCTTTCGAGGAGGAGGAGTTTTACCAAGAAGAAGAAGAAGAAAACTTCAACCACTGCACCAACCAAGACAAGCCACCATTAACAATGCAAGCTAACACTTGCAAGTATAATGCTTAGCAAGCTAAGATTAAACTAGATGGTTTAGCAAAGATGCTTTAGGCATACTTTGGTCACACTACTTTGACTACTAGATACCCCAAGTCTTATTTACAAGCTTTACTTCCTTTACTTTACCCAAAGTTCTTTACTTGTTTTGAAGGTAGCATAAAGAGTATAAAACTTGACCTATTTAGAACACTTTAGATGTCATTCTATGGCATGAGATTGAATCCATCTTTTCCACCTTAGTGAACACTCTTAACTTAATAGTTTAGAGTAGATAAAAAACTTGAGTCACTTTAGATGGGAACACTTGGTGAAAATGAATTATGAAAACCTTGGAATGATGAGTCATTCTATTGAGATGTTTTGACATGTGTTGAGAAACACAAATGGTTTATGATGGTGAAAATTTTGAGGGATGAGCCTTAACCCTTTTATAAAACTGATGGTTGGATTCGGATGCGATACCATTCCAAATTTACCGTACAACCACACTACCTAAATTGGGTAAGGCTTAGCTGGAAATTTATATGCATTAGTATTAGTTCCCTCGCGGGAGAGGTTTGAGCTGAGGCTACCTCTCAATGTTGTCCACCTATGCAGTGCCCAAGATGACTGATGGTCATGGTTGGGAGGCCATGCTCATAGGAGAGGTGCTTATACTAGGGTGTGTAAAGGGAAGGTTATGTTCGATTATCTGCATACTAAGTATGATGATTCAGGGTTATCCCTGACAGATGTATTGAATCTTGTGGTGAAAGTGTACCACCTCTGCAGGGTGTCAAACTATTCGAATAGCCGCGCCCGCGGTTATGGACAGTTGGATTGGCCATACTGTTTCGTTGTCAGATGTTTTCCAAACAACTTATGAAATGAATGATGAATTTTGACTTGACCACAACAGGGTTGTGTTTATGATAATAGCTTCCCACCTTAAGTGATTCTAGAACTTTATTTTATCTTTCTTTGCTTCAGAACTCAGCTTAGGTTTCAAACTTAACTTTATAGATAAACTTAGATTTAGCACTTTAACCTAGAACTATATTACTTGTTAGTGGTAGTTTGTGAGTACTTAAAGAGTACTCATGGCTTTTATCTCTGGCTATTCTCATGGCCAGACTATGAACGACTCTATCAAGATGATGGCCAGCAGGACGGCTATGATAACTAGGACTATCTGCCTTCGTCAGCATTGCCTGTGCTCCTGAAGATGGACCCCACCGCTACGCTTATATTTTATTTCCGCTGCTTGTTGTATTAAGACTGGATCATGAGATCCTTATTTGTGTAAGACCTTATGTATGGTTTGTAATGAATGATGTACTGTGATATCCAATCCGTTATGTCTCGCAAAAATGGTAATCCTGGGATTGCGAGGTATGACATAACGGGCATCTGGGATTAAAAATCCAGGTGTTGACACAATCTCAGATGACGTTGTCCACAAACGGGCACAATCTAAGGACACATTCATAATATAAGATGCTAGCAAACTCGACACATCGTGCTTGGCTACACACATAATTTCTATTATAGCGAAGGATACAGTCATAAAAAAACCCAGATTATAGTAGTTCGAAAAGGTCATACACAACAGTTTAGAAGTGCTCACACATAGCTATCACACATAGTACTTGTGAAATAACATGTTTTCATAAACATAATAAGCCCCATACGAACACAACAATCATGCACTAAAACGGGACATCCCAGCATGTTGGAATGACTAGTGGAGAAGGCGACCGACCCCAAGATGTCTTCGGGCTCTTGCCCTAGCATGTAGATTCCTCTACACTCTAGCATCTAGGACAAACCACTTTCCTTGGTGCTGGTTTAATGGTGCGATGCCTGGAACGAAACAATACGATCTGGCGGTATAGCTCGTGGCTGACATACCTGTCAATTGTAGCGTACTTCAGGT
Organism: Avena eriantha; assembly: GCA_910589775.1. Classification (NCBI taxonomy): domain Eukaryota; kingdom Viridiplantae; phylum Streptophyta; class Magnoliopsida; order Poales; family Poaceae; genus Avena; species Avena eriantha. The sequence continues at coordinate 269,354,610 of OU342741.1, read as the reverse complement.
TAGGTTCAGAAAGCGGCTTATCCTCCCAAAATTCCTACCCTAAACGCCTCCACCAATAGTTCGGTAATTTTTCCTTCATGTCAGCGTACCACGGGTCGATGAGTTCGGCGACAAGATCTGCCATCCTAGTCCTGCTGCCCTCCGTCCCTGGGATCCAGTAAATATCCTGGATGTCCACTCTGTACTCCGTTGGGATGCTAATTTTGATGGTATTTCTTTCATGAAGGCAAGTGTCACTCCTAGTGTCAACACTAGTAATGTTATTTGGTGGTTCACGAGAAAATCATGAATGAGCCACCTAATACTTTCACCCCACCTGCATGAAAATGATTTCAAACAAATAATATAGCAAGAACTTTTGCAAATAGATGGTTCAAGAACAAAATGACAGCAACATGTACCTGTTCCCATCAACCGCCTTCTCGCAAAAACGCTGGTATACGAGGATGTTCCTCCTCATGGAGAGTTGCACCACGGGGATTCTGTGCTGATCGCGGTTGTACTCGAGGTCGAGACCGACAAACCTGCTTTCCTCGAACTACAACCAATTCTTGTACTGGTCTAGAGTGTGCTTCACCATCTCAGGGTCGGTGGTTTAGACCACATTGATCTTCTTCCCACCATAGACTTCTATGTCAAAGTACATAGTCGCTTTCATGCCATCATTTTGGACATCCCGTCAGTCCATGACTACAGGCAAGAGGGAAAGGACATGGAGGAAGAGGGTGACGCCATGGAGGAGGAAATGGATGAGGCTGTGGAGGGGGAAAGGAGACCAGGCCATGGAGGAGGAAAGGAGACGGAGAAGTGAAACTACTTACTACAAGATTGCAACCTTCCTTCATAATATCTGGAATGGTGCACGACCATTCGTAGTATGGTGGAGGTGGAGAAAAACGGCGGTTTTACACAGCAATGCTAGCGCTACCTGAAATTGGTTCTGCGCCACTAGCATGTAGTGGAATCGAGGTCTGCTATGCATGATCTAAGTCAAACGTAGTCACGTTTGAGCGTGTCGGCCTTCACTCGCTGACAGGTGGGAGCCTACATTTTTCTCTTACGATTAATTTTTTCACTTCCTCTAGACGGTTAACATGCCCACCCTCAATAATTACGACCCCCTTCCTTGTATTCCATGCAGACGAGACGACGACGCAGCTGGCCATGGCGACCTCCACCGCGTGATATGGGGTGGCCCGATCTTCTCAGCAAGCTCTTGTCGATGATGATGGTGGATGATAGATAACTAGTGCATAGCTATGATCTCTCCCACTCGAACCCTGATGCCAATGCAACAGCTCTTGAACCTTGTAGGATATTCACAACACCACACTCTTGCGCACGCAGCCGTCGACCACGAACGATAGTTTGCAATCTACTAATTCCCAACAAAACAATAGATCACACTCAATTGCAATTGGTATAATTCGATCACATGGTAATTCTAGAGGTTCTATAAAAGAAACAACTCCAAAATAAATTTAACATGGTCTAAACCTAACTTGGTATGGCGCCCCATCTATTTATGAGTCTGAGGGGCAGTGGCCTAAGGTGGGATCCGAGGTGGTCCCACCCAACTATGATACAAACTGACCCATAGAGGGTTCGGCCACATGACTCTGTCGTGGCAGAGTTTTAGTCGGTTTCTCTGCCGCGGCAGCCTACCGTGGCAGAGTTGGACTCTGTTTTCCTGCCGTGGCAGAGAACTGGTGCTTTTCTCTACCACGGCAGAGAACTTGCTCCTCTTGTTGATCTTCGTCTTGGACAGCTCCTTGCGCTTCCTCCCTCTCCTCCCTCGCGCATTCTTCATTGATCAACACGCCATGTTCCATAAACTCCTCGCTCCGTGCCACGCCTTCTTCTCCAAAGTACATGATCATACAATAATTCAAAGACTTAGGTAGTATAAAATTCTCATTAATTAAAACACCAGCTTCATTAAGAAACAAGTTTACCTGTTGTTCTAGTAGCTTAGCACGAGCTCTTGTAATTGGTCCAATCCTTATCTCATTGGATTGATCTTTCTTTGCAGCAATTGGAACATCATCATTAGAAATTGGGGTAGGTGTAATTGTAGGGATGTCCTCATCATCTCTCCCCTTCAAAAGGCATCGACCTCGATGCTCCAAGGTCTTCTCCAGCATATGGTGACAAATCAGCAACGTTGAAGCTTCTGCTAATACACCAAACTCCTCAATAGGTATATCAATCGAGTAGGCATTATCATTAATTTTGGCTAACACCTTGTAAGGACCAGCACCACGTGGCTTCAACTTGGACTTGCGAAGTAGTGGAAATCTATCCTTGCGCAGATGCACCCAAACCATGTCTCCAGGCTTGAACAAGACTTCCTTCCTTGCTTGATTCCTTGCAGCAGCTATGTTCTTCCCTTTCTTCTCAATAGCCTCTCGAGTCTTCTCATGAATTTTCTTCACATAATCAGAACGTTTTGATGCTTCCGTATCAACTCTCTCATGTAATGGCAAAGGCAACATATCAAGTGGCGTCAATGGCTTGAAGCCATACACCACCTCAAAAGGACAAAGCTGAGTAGTAAAATGCATAGCCTTGTGTAGGCAAACTCAACATGTGGCAAACACTCGTCCCACTCCTACAGATTCTTCTTTATCATAGTCCTTAGCAGTTGTGACAATGTTTGATTCACCACCTCCGTTTGACCATCTATTTGGGGATGACATGTAGTACTGAATAGCGGCTTCATTCCCAGCTTCCCCATAAGGTCATCCAAAAGTAGCTCATGAACTTCACATCACGGTTAGAAACAATCGTCTTAGGTACTCCATGTAATCTCACGATGTCCCGGAAAAACAAGTTAGCAACATGCGACACATCGTCGCTTTTGGGGCAGGCAATAAAATGAGCCATCTTAGAGAACATATCCACTAACACAAATATAGAATCATGACCTCTCTGAGTGTTAGGTAGACCTAGCACAAAATCCATACTAATATCTTCCCATGGAGTAGTAGGTGCAGAGAGAGGTGTATACAAACCGTGAGGCTTCAGCTTGGATTTCAACTTGTGGCATGTAATACATCGGGCTCACAAATCTGTACACATCACGCCTCATCTTGGGCCAATAAAAATGATCAGCAAGCATGAGCAACATCTTCTCATGCCCAAAGTGACCCATCAAACCACCAGCATGTGATCCCTGCACTAAGAACAAACACAACGATGATTCTGCAATACATAGTTTGTTAGCTCGAAACAAATATCCATCATGTATATGATACTTATCCCGTGCGTTTCTAAGAGCACACAAACGATATGGTTCAGCAAAATCATGGTCAGTTGCATAAAGTGCACAAATAGCTTCTAATCCAAGAATTTTAACATCAAGATTGATTAATAGCATGTTCTTCCTAGATAAAGCATCAACAACAACATTCTCTTTTCCCTTCTTATATTTAATGATGTAAGGAAAAGACTCAATAAACTCAACCCATTTAGCTAATCTTCTATGCAAGTTTGATTGAGCTTTCAAGTATTTCAATGCTTCATGATCAGAATGTATGATAAAATTCTTTGGCCACAAATAATGTTGCCAAACTTCAAGTACTCTAACAAGTGCATACAATTCTTTATCATAGATAGGATAATTCAAACAAGCACTAGTCAAATTCTCAGAAAAATATGCTATAGGGCGACCCTCTTGCATCAAAATGCCACTAATGCCTAAACCACTAGCATCACATTCAACTTCAAATTTCTTCGAAAAATCAGGTAATGCAAGTAATGGTGCAGAAGTAAGCAAACGTTTCAATGTATCAAAAGTAATATCTTGGGTCGCACCCCATACAAAAGGAACACCTTTCTTTGTCAAATCGTTCAAAGGTGCAGTAATGGTGCTAAAATATTTCACAAAGCGCCTATAGAAACCAGCTAAGCCGTGGAAACTACGCACTTGACTTACTTAGGTCAATTCTGAATTGATTCAATTTTAGATTGATCTACCTCTGCCCCATTCTTAGAGACAACAAATCCCAGAAATATGACCTTATCTTTTGCAAATGTGCACTTCTCAAGATTAGCATACAATTTATTATCACGCAACACTTGCAAAACTTGTCGGATATGATTACAATGTTCAGTTTCGTTGTGGATGTAGATAAGTATATCATCAAAGTAAACAACCACAAAACGACCAATAAAATCTCTCAAAACATGATTCATCAATCGCATGAATGTACTAGGTGCATTAGTAAGACCAAATGGCATGACTATCCACTCATACAAACCAAATTTCGTTTTGAAAGCAATTTTCTACTCATCCCCTTCTTTCATCCTAATTTGATGATAACCATTATGCAAGTCAATCTTAGAGAAAACAGTAGCACCACTCAATTCATCTAGCATATCCTCTAAGCATGGAATAGGATGACGATATCGAATAGTGATGTTATTAATCGCTCTACAATCTACACACATAAGCCATGTACCATCTTTTTTGGCACTAAAATAACAGGAACAACACAAGGGCTAAGAGAAACACGAATGTACCTGATACAGGGTAACCCTGTGGGTGGCCCAATCTTCACGGATCTCGTGGTCAAATCGATGGGAAAGCGAGGGGAAAGGGAGAAGGTAACAGAAGCGGATGCACACCTCGCGAAGAACACGATGAACACACGCAAAACTCACACAATACAAGGCTGATTGTCCCGCCGGTGGCCACTAGTCCGACAGAATCCTCACAAGGAAAGATCGGTCAACGTGCTCCATCGATCCCACGTGGAGAGGGAAGAACACCTTGGAGAGGGTCTTGACGTCTTGGAAATGGAACACCGATGCCAAGGCCTTGTACAGCGAGGGAGGCGCGATGCAAACTCCAACGAGGTGGTGACGATAGTCGATCTCCTTTGGTAGAAGGGGATGAGGAAAAACTAGAGATTCCACAAAGGGGGTTGTCTTTAGTCTATCATCTATGCCTAAGGGATACAATGAGGGGTGGGGGCTCTATATATAGGCCAGGCACAAGTTCAGGGGTAGTTTGGGCATAAAACTAGGGTTTGGTGTGGAATAGAGGGGTACATGAGCCAGGGGCCCAATTGTTGGCTCGCAGGCCCATCTTTAGGCCGGACACTCTGGGATGTTCAGGCTGGACATTCCGGTCGGGCCGGACACTCCAGGTAGTGTCTGGGTTGTGTCCGATTTGGCACACAGAAGGGTTGCGCCAGTCTCGGGCTGGGGTAGGCCAGACACTCCGGCAGGTGGAGGCCGGACACTCCAGGTGGTCTCGGCCGGACAATCCGGTCCTAGCGTCAGTTGCTTCTTCCGTGTTCACTTCCAAGCCACCATCTTGTCAGGCTTGATGCTTCGGTCTTCCTCCCTTGCCTCCGTGCTTATCAGTGTGAACCTATCATGATAATGGGACGGAGTATAAAGTAGTATACCATTCAAGAGGGTAGGAAGTGGGCTCAGATAGAGGAACAGATTCACCTTTGGAGTCCATGATGACTTGGCATAAGTTGGAGACCTTGATGTGGTAACGACTGTAGGTCGGGCTACATCATCTCCCCTCCCTTCAAAAAGAGTCGTCCTTGACTCTACACGCTCATCCCAAAGTAGAAGATGCCGAGAGACCTTCTTTATCCTGGGGTTCACCATATAGTCGTCCTCGGGAAGATCGAATTGACAACACCTAAATGTTCCTTCACCTTCCATGAAGCCTGCAAAGGTCACCACAAAAGCTAAGCAACACTCAAAGCATAGCCAATTCATGAAGATTATAGCATGAGTCCTCAAGTAGGGTGAAGTCACCTTATGATGTAGAGATAGCTCATTGAGGGGTAGCCATAGGTAACTCTCTATGGTTCGTCTTGTCAACTTATCGTCCATAGAGGTTGACGCGTAAGCAATTGTAGCTTCACACAACAAAGACCAAGCAAAATATGTTTGTGTGTGATAGAGGAGCATGTCATTTGTGGCATGTCCATTCCTGTTCACAACGCTATTAGCACAACTCAAGTATAGCAAACGGAATGCATATGCAAGGTCAAAGTGCATGGGAACTGTTTGAACATCATCCAAATGTGGGAACTCAAAAACTCCATAAAACGTCTTAGTGTGGCACTCAAAGCAATTGACTAAGATATGGATCAACATCTTTGATGCAAGAGTAGGAGAATTCGGCAAAAATACATAAGGAAGCATATCCAAAACAACATCATTATGTGTGCAAACCAACCATTGGAAAGAACAATTGTTCAATATGTTGGATGCCATACACATATCATCAAAAGCAAATATCATGGGGATATGAGTATCACGAGCGGAAGCAAAAACAACATGTTTGCAATCAAACCATATGAGAGAGCAAGTGGTCCTTATGTTTGGTGCAACACCAATACGAGAGACTTGGAAGCTCTCATGACAATACATGCTCAAAATGGCATTATGGTTGCACACAAAACATCGGAAAGAGAAATTGTTCAACATTTTTGTGCCAACACACAAAGCATCAATATCCAATAGCAACGAAACATGATTGTCACAAGGTGAAAGAATACCATTAACATGCTTGCAAGCAAACCATAGGAAAGAGCAATTTGTCAACATGAAAGATGCAAAGCATGCAAAAGGTATCAGAGCTGGATTCGATCTTGAACTCACTTAGGGGATGCTCTCTAGAGCTCTTTTTGCCAACTCGTGCTCAACCGAAGTTGACATTATTTTGCGGGTACCTACACACATCATACACAAAAGGAAGAATGTGTGTGCATGGTATAGAAATACATCATCCATCATGACATATCTCTTTTTGTGCACATCACCATTAGTGTCAATCAAGTATGAAAAACATGCATGGTGAGTATGCAAGTGGGGAACATGCTTATCATGGCAATCATCAAAATCTCGAAAATTTGAGAAAGTTATGGGGGCCATCTCAATATAAACCATATGAGAATTATTGTTGCAAGCAAAACAAGTGAAAGAGCAATTATTCAACTTATTGCAAGCAACTGGAGAGATTGTAAAACATTCATGACAAAGCATGGTTCGAGGGGTACCATTGGTAACATCATTGCAAGCAAAACATTGGGAATATCAATTGTTCAAAAAAGTGCAAGCTATGATATCATCAACGTAAGGTTTAGAGCATGGCATGTCTGTGGCAACATCATCACAATCAAATAATTTCACATGCTCAACATTATACAAAGGCAAAGTATTACATGGAAATACCAATGAGTCATATGTGATATCACAAACATCATCCATAGCATGCTAATCATCACAAGTCATCATGTCCACTAGTGGGATCATGGCATCATCAACACCCTTATTTTTACCTTGTTCATACCTCTCATATGAAGTGGGTGTTGTGGTAGAATTGGCCTCCATGTGGATGACTTCTTCATCATGTATGGGGATGGCATCATCTCCATCCACCATGTACATCTTCTCGGTCGGAGGCATCATCATCTCCAAGCTTGGCGCTTCTTGATCCATGGAACCTAGCACATCATGAGAAAACACACTAGAGATAGAGGGTAAGTTGTTAGAAATCAAAGTGGTCTCACATGACCTATCAACTACCACTCTCAACTCACTCGGTGTATCACTCATGCCCTCCAAGTGGAAGCACTCAATCTCATGTATGGTGGAGTCACTCATCTCACTCTTGTTTTCACTCAAGTGGGCTAAGTGGCTCTCATACTCACATGGGATTGGTACCACATCATCACTCAAGCATATGGGGGTAGGCTCGATTCTCTCAACTCCATGCGCCTCCTTTAGTGAAGGGAAAATCCCATGCTCACCATTAATGACCTTGTCGTCGCCATCTTGTGGGGTAGGCCCTTGTCTTGGATCTTTCTCATCCTTCGTTGTGGCCTCCTTGGCTTGTGTAGACATCCTCTTTACGTACTCGTCCAACTTGGCGAAGTAGAGTTCTTCGTCTTCCTCATCCATGAAGTTGCATGCATCATATAGGACGTCAAGTTTGGGCGTTGAAGCTTGATGGCATGGAGGAGAGCTTGCTCTTGGTGCCATTTTGGTGGTGGCACGAGGAGTTGAAGGTTCCCTATGATGGTGTCGACAGAGGTCATTGGCATGCCTTGCCAAAAGGTTGATGTAAATGGCGCACTTGGTCATCGACATGACGCTCACGATGACGCTCCTTGTCCTTGGCACTCTTCTTCGTGAGGCGTTGTAATGAGCGCAAAGCATCATTTGTCTTGGCCATCATGTTCATGGTTTTGGCGAAGTTATTGTCCATGTCGCGCTTGAAGTTGTCCATTTGATGGTGGACCATGTTGCCCTTGAGGTGGAGGCTCCGTCTTGGTCGACGCGACATGAGGAGCTTGTTATTGTTGTCCTTGCAGTCCTCCATGCTTGGGGAGTTATTGTTGTTGTAGAACTCCATATCACCCAAGCATGTGGAGCCATTGTCATTGTAGTGCTCCATCATGTCATCCATGCTTGTGGAGGCATATGCATGGTGGCTCATCATGGATTCTTCATACATATCATCCTCGGTTCCGGAGCCCCTAGACATGATTCACAAGACCAAGTGGTGTATATGGAGGTGGTAGGGGGTTGGAGATGCAACTTCAAACCTTACTTTACCTCGGAAGATAGTATCGTGCAAGTGGCAACACTTGAGACAAATCAAGACCAAGCAAAGTGAAGTTCATGCGGAACACCAAAACCAACTAACCACTAAAACACACACACACAAATCTTATGGTCGATAGGTATGGAAGGTGGCATGTCAAGAACCAATCCGAAATCAAGATGTTGTAATGGCAAGTAAAGAACCTAGATGATCACAAAGCAAAACAAGTCATCCACAAGATAGGAATATATACAAGGAAACACACACGGTGGGATAAATGGGACTTGTGCAACGGGGAAAGTGAGCGAAGAACCAAATGATTACCTAGCAAAGACTATAAGCTCGTGTCGCACAAGTGCAAGGAGAGACGCTAGTTTGATTGCAATAAATTGGTGGGCTACAAGATATGCACAATAAGTACCACCTAGTTGATGTTCATCGAGCTTGCGCTTCCTATTCTACGAGGCACTTGTTTCTTTCTTTCTTTTTCTTCTTTTTCTTTTTCTATTTTTTCACTTTTCTTTTCTTTTTTCACTTGCCCCTACCTTTGCCAACAACTATACAAGATAACTATATGAGATAGCGCGCTCACAACTTTTCCTCGGAATTCTACAAGGTATCAAATGTGCATAGCCCAAGCAATCATAGGAGGAACTAGTCTCAATAGGTGTTTTTTGAACGCAAAGATAGTGTACCTCACAAAGGAAAGCAAGTGGGGAGAAGTCGCGGAATTTTTATACCTTTCGTCCCTGATCTTCACCCTTTATTGGTGGATTCCGCCTTGCTCACGGAATTTGGATGGAGTAGATAGCATGAACTATGGAGATGATGATTTAGATCTCTTTATCCTCTTCAAAATGAGCGAAAGAACACCAAAATCCGAGTTTGTATGCAAAAGTTATGCTCAAAATCGTGAAGCAGATTTTTCTGTCAACAGGGGGCAGACATTCTGTGGCGCGCAGGCCGGACAGTCAGGTCGGGGCGGATATTCCGTTCCGTTTAGTCCGAAAACTCTGGTGAGGCGGATAGTCCGATCCGTTTACGCTTGACATTCCGGTCCGGTCGATTCCATAAGTTCCAGAACATGAACGGGACGAGTTTTGGCGAAAAACTCGAACCAAAACCTCAAATAGATATAGATCGATCCAAAACACAAAATTGGGGCTATTTTTTGGTGATTTTTGAATTTATCAGGGAAAAGACCAAATCGATGAGGAATCCGTGGCAACCAAAAGCTACTGATACCATATGATATGGGGTAACCCCGTGGGTGGCCCGATCTTCACGGATATCGTGGTCAAATCGATGGGAAGCGAGGGCAAAGGGAGAAGGTAGTGGAAGCGAACGCACACCTTGCGAAGAACACGATGAACACACACAAAACTCACACAATACAAGGCCGATTACTCCCGTCGGTGGCCACCAGTCCGATAGAATCCTCACAAGGAAATATCGGTCAACATGCTCCCTCGATCCCACACGGAGAGGGAAGAACACCTTGGAGAGGGTCTTGACGTCTTGGCAAAGGAACACCGATACCAAGGCCTTGTACAACGAGGGAAGCGTGATGCAAACTCCAACGAGGTGGTGACGATAGTCGATCCCCTTTGGTAGAAGGGGATGGCAAAACTAGAGATTCCACAAAGGGGGTTGTCTTTAGTCTATCATCTATGCCTAAGGGATACAATGAGGGGTGGAGGCTCTATATATAGGCCAGCCACAAGTTCAGGGGTAGTTTGGGCATAAAACTAGGGTTTGGTCTAGAATAGAGGGTTACATGGGCCAAGGCACAGATGTTGGCTCGCAGGCCCATCTTCAGGCCGGACACTCTAGGGTGTTCGGGCCGGACACTCTAGGGTGTTCGGGCCGGACATTCCGGGTAGTGTCCGGGTTGTGTCTGATTTGGCACACAGAAGGGTTGCGCCAGGCGCGGGCCGGGTAGGCCGAACACTCCGGCGGGTGGAGGCCGGACACTCCAGGTCGTCCGGACACTCCGGGTGGTCTCGGCCAGGCACTCCGGTCCTAGCGTCGATTGCTTCTTTCGTGTCCTCTTCCAAGCCACCATCTTGTCGAGCTTAATGCTTCGGTCTTCCTTCCTTGACTCTGTGCTTGTCAGTGTGAACCTATCATGATAATGGGACGGAGTATGAAGTAGTATGCCATTCAAGAGGGTAGGAAGTGGGCTCACATAGAGGAATGGATTCACCTTTGGAGTCCATGATGACTTGGCATAAGTTGGAGACCTTGATGTGGTAACGACCATAGGTCGGGCTACATCAGTACCCTTTATCTAGAAACGCTTGTACTTGCTTCTGTATCTCCTTAGTTTCTTCGGGATTGGTCCTGTAGGGTGCACGGTTGGGAAGTATGGCGCCAGGGATCAAGTTAATTTGGTGTTCAATACCACGCAACGGAGGCAAACCTATGGGTACATCTTCTAGAAACACATCCCCAAAATCCTACAAAACAAAAGAGACACCAAGAGAAACAAGGGGCATGTCGTTAGAAACCAATACCTCGCCCTTATACATGAGCACAAGTGGCATGGTTGTAGGATCCTCATGAAATTCTCTCATATCTTCCTTGGTGGCTAATACCAATAGATTAGGCACTCTCTCACTTTTCGTTATATCACTTAATTTAGGCTCGATTACATCAGGAACAACTGTCACACAATCTCGCTGAGCTATAAGATCTACCTTCAAATTCACCTCTATCTTCTGGCGAGAATCATTCACAATATCTTGTGGTGTCATTGGTTGCATAGTAATTTTCTTTCCTCTGAATTCCAAGTGATATGTATTGGCTCGGCCATTGTGTTGCACATGGCGATCATAAAGCCAAGGCCGACCCAATAGAAGATGGCAAACCATCAAAGGAACCACATCAAAGTCAATAGAATCTTTGTATGGCCCTATTTGAAAATTCATGTGTACCATATGATTTACCTTCATCTCACCATTGTTGCTCAACCATTGTATGTAGTATGGCTTCGGAGGAGGAAAATATGTCAAATTCATCTTGGCACATAATTCCTTACTTGCAAGATTTCTGCAGCTACCTCCATCAATAATGACCTTGCAAGCTTTGTTAGGTCCAACTAGAGCTTTTGTTTGGAAAAATTTGCAACACTGAGATTCATCAATAAGTTGCACACTAAGTATATGTGAAGATACGACAATAGTTGGTGCACGCTCAGGATAAGCATTTGCACCATCCTCGCCATCAAAAGCATCATCGTCATCAACTTCATCTCCACTCTCTACTTCACCTTATTCATTAACAAACATCACCTTGCTGTTTGGACAATCCTTCTTGTAGTGTCCTCTACCTCCACAAGTATGGCATACCACATCGCGATTACGCGCACTCGACATATTGGAACCCGAACTAGCAGCAGGAGCAACGGGCTTCCGAGCATTAGAACCAAACGAAGATGCACTTGCTGGTTTGGCCGATGGTGTAGGAGGACTAGCAGCATGTGGTGCCACAGTAGGAGGTGTGGATCTGGCCGAAAAAAGGCTTGAAGATGGAAAACATGCACGTGACTTCGCCTCCTCCGCAAGCTATAACTCGGCCTCTCTAGCATGGTGCAGCAGCTCGTTCATCGTCTCGTACTTATGATAACGCACAATGCTCTTGATTTGAAGCTTCAAATTGTTGAGGAAATGTTGTATTGTCATCTCACGGGATTCACGAACATTAGCACGTTGCATAAGCATCTCCATGTAATACTCATCAACTGTCATTGTCCCTTGCCTCAACTGTGTAAGCTTGTCAAACACTGATCGCAAGTAATTGGTGGGGACAAACCGATCCATCATAATGCTCTTCATCTCACGCCAATCCATCACAGGAAGTTGATTGTCGTTCCTTCTATTCTGCACAATAGCATCTGACGCTGCAAGCTTGACCTTCTTGTCTTCTGGATAATCAAACAAACACCACAGCTTCTCAATCTTCAACTCCCAAGTAAGATAATCCTCAGGATTAAGGGAGCCACTGAAAGAGGGAATTGTAAAATTGGGCTTGCCCAAACCATCATCAGATTGATTTTGAACATGCTGAGCACGTCCCACAGGAGGATAACCACGGGCATAAGGAGGAGGAGCCGCAGGTGCAGGGGGAATGGGACGTCCCCTACCATGATGTGGAGCAGCATCAGCCGCACTCCCCTCATCAAAATCCTCAAACGCATCATCATGGTGGTGTGCGTGTCCTTGCTGAATTGTCGCTTGAATAGCCTCAAGGGAACGCTGCAAGGTGGCAAAGTTGACATTCATTGCTGTCAGCTGAATCTGAATATTATTGATTGCTCCAATATTATTCTCCACTGCATCTTGCATGTCCTTGATATTCCCATCAACAGACTCGCGCCAATTAACAAGCTCCTCAAGCTGCTTTTTCGGTGACACAACTTCATCATCACTCAAAGACATGATTAGTAGGTTAGTGCAAAAATCAAAATCTGTATGGTGGAAACTCTCACAACTCACTCACAATTGACAAGAAAGTAGATCTTACCATTCCAAAGTGAATAGAGATGCTTTACCAAATGAAATCAAAGACTAATGCACTAATGTGATGAAGTGAATATCAAAGGTATAGAGAACGATCGCAAAGCACACATGTTATTTATGGTGGAGCTATAGGTATGGTATCCTATCTACGCTGCAAACAAGTCCTAGTGCTGATCGTACAAAAACCCAAGAAACACACACATGGAGAAAAACGTGGCAATGCAACTATGAAGGGTGTTGCACTACTCTCAAGAGACACTAGCAAAGCTTAAAGGAAACAGGCACAAGATTACTCAATCTACCGGTGCACAAAGATATCACTAGGCCTCTTGCTCAAATTATCTTTTTTCACTATTTTTATTTTCTTTTGTATAGCTCTTTTTGCTTTTTTCTTTTGCTAGTTTGCTTTTTCTCTTTATATATATATATATATCACACACGGCCAAATTACAAAGTACAGCACCAAAATACTAAGAGCAGCATGTAGGAGAGGAAACTAGTCTCAATGGGCAAGTTCCTACACCTATGTAATAGAATGGCTGTGGCTAAGGTTAAGGAAAAATGCAATTTTTATCACACTTTGTAATTCCTGCCGTGGCAGAAAAACATGCCAAAATCCTGCCGTGGCAGAAGAAATCCTGTCGTGGCAGAGAAAACCGGCAAAAACATGCCGCGGCAGAAGCGGCAGTAGAGCAAGCTCACGCGGCAGAGAAAACTATGTCGCGACAGAGTTCTGATCGGACACGGTGTCGTGGCAGAGAAACGGTGCGACTCTGTGCCGTGATAGAGATCAGTAAGAATTTTTTTTAACAAACCAACTCAGCCAAGGGTGTCTGACCAGGACTCTAGCTAAAAACGGATCTGGCTATGGCAGCGGAAATTAGATGGTGGATTCGACTAGAACAAGAAGAAAAACGATGAAATAGATCTTGATATAAACTAAAGGATGAACACGACCAGCAACTATTACTTGAATACGATACAATCTAGTCTATGTCAACTCTTTTTGTGGGGTTTTTCTGTATAGGACGAAAAACACTCTCTAATCTATGGATGGATTGTGGATTGCTTACCGAGGCAACGAGGAAATCTGATACCAAGATGATATGGGGTGGCCCGATCTTCTCAGCAAGCTCTTGTCGATGATGATAGTGGATGATAGATAACTAGTGCGTAGCTATGATCTCTCATGTTCGAACCCTGATGCCAATGCAACAGCTCTCGAACCTTGTAGTATATTCACAACACCACACTCTTGCGCACGCAGCCATCGGCCACAAACGGTAGTTTGCAATCTATTAATTTCCAATGGAACAACAGATCACACTCAATTGCAATTGGTAGAATTTGATCACAAGGTAATTCTAGAGGTTCTATAAAAGAAACAACTCCAAAATAAATTTAACATGGTCTAAACCTAACTTGGTATGGCGCCCCATCTATTTATGAGTCTGAGGGGTGGCAGCCTAAGGTGGGATCCAAGTTGGTCCCACGCAACTGCGATAGAAACCGACCCATAGAGGGTTCGTCCACATGACTCTGCCGTGGCAAAGTTTTAGTCGGCTTCTCTGCCGCGGCAGAGAACTTGCTCCTCTTGTTGATCTTCGTCTTGGACAGCTCCTTGCGCTTCCTCCCTTGTGGCTTCTTCATTGATCAATAGGCCATGTTCCATTAGCTCCTCGCTCCGTGCTACGCCTTCTTCTCCTAAGTACCCGATCTTTACTATCTGTTAAACGCAAAGACGACAATATGGTGGTACGTCGTGCCTCCACTCCACCCCGCAAATCCCCTACTCGCTAGAAAAACCAGATGGAAACCAGGTCCCGTGCTAACCTCCTCGCACCCGTCCGACGCAAAAAAACACTCCTAGAAAACCGGCCGGCTGCAGAATTGCCCTACTCCCCATGCACGCGGAGAGAAAATTAGAAGGAAACAGGCCACGCTAAAAATCAGGGCCACAACTAAAAAAAAGCATGCCCAACGTGCTCTTCGAATCCCCGCACGGAAAGGGTGATCCTAATAGAATCCCCACCCACGACTCTACCCGCGGTTGAAACGAATCCATTGGTGATGCAGCCTCTGACCGAAGGAACTCTGACCTCCGACTGCCATTCCTTCCCCAAGGCAGCAAGGTGCCCCTCCACCGGCGCTGCTCACGCCTCCCCCTCCGCCGTCGCTGCACCAGCGCAACACAAGCTCTTCCCCTAATGCCAGAGGCTGCGGTGCGGAGCAGAGCGTGGGTACCGGCCATGCGCGCTAGCGTCGAGGCTTGAGATGCATACACCAATCCGATGATAGCTTGTATGGATATCTACAGGTTAAACATTAAACTAGCTAGGTAAGGAATCAATTGCTTTCATGGCACCGAAGCAATCTTTGTTGCAGAGCCCAGAGCGCAAGGGGAAGCTCAGGACCTAAAGGACTCGAGTCAGCAACGAATCGTCAAGAAGCCTCACACATTTAGCGTTTCTCCTCGGTGCTTAATTTTACTTCTATTGAGTGGATTTTGTATTGGAAAATACTAAGGAAACAATGTACGTAGCAGTTTGTTTTACAATCAATTTCCTTGTTAAATGCATGATTCTGTCTAATCGATAGTATCTCTAGGACAGACACATGATGAGGACTTGGGAGGCCGGTTGGTTGAAGCTGGCCGCCACAACAGCTCTAGGTTCTTTGCCAAAATAAGGTCCAGGTGTGTAGTCAAACCTTTTCTACATGCACTTATTTAATATGATGCACCTCATAAATAGCCTATGCGAATGTTATGTCAATTTGTTATAGATACTAGATGATTCCCTGTGTATTGCTGCGGGAATATCTAAAAAAATTGCTATAGACATTTATCTAATATCCAATCATAAAAAACCAAATCGTTGATGTTAGCAATTTACCTATTTCAAGAAATTTTTAATGAGTTGAATTATAGGTGTCCACTTGGAACTTGAACTCAACAAACATCGTCTGATATAAATATATTGTATCAATCAAAATGATAAAATGGTGGAGGAAAAATGGACTAACGTTGCAAAAAAAACTAAGCGTGTTCATATTTGATATTTTCAAGTGAAGGAGGTTCATTCATACACCATCATTTTTACAACTCTATAATAGAAGGCATTGAATTCACTTATCAACAGGTCATCAATTTATGCTTCAAGAAGAAACATACTATTGAAAGGAAGGAAAAGCGAGAGACAAGGTAATTTTTCCAACTCAGCTGGTGTCCTAAACGGATAGTTCTAAATGCTATTTGAATCTGCATTCATCCGCCTTCAGAGTTGAAAGACTGCCATGTATCTTGTTCTTATAGCTCACGCAAACCTGACAAAGAGCAGCTTGAAACAAAAGGTCCATCTCCATATCATTCGTTTAGCTCAATCAGATGATAGATCACTCACGATATTGTTCTTTCAGCTAACTAAAGCCCGAACTAATTGAACATCATTTAAAAGATAAGAATTATATCTAAGCTCAAATCAGCTAGCAGAAGACTTCACTACTCCAATCCTGAATGGTGAAATAGCAGCCGCAACAAAAACTATTCAAATTATTAGGGAACTCCAATCTCAAAACATCTAAATAATGTCCATTAACATGATACACAATTTCTAAAAACGCAAACTGTATATTAAATGAAAACAAACCTGATACATGTTGTCTAAAAAAAGAAAGGGGTAAGTCACGTAAATTAAGCACAGAATAAAATTCAGCTTAGGTGTATCAAATATTAACTATCAAATACTCACTTGAATTGCACGCCTTATGTGCATGGAGTCCCATGAAGGCATCGACATTAATATTGGGTTGAAGCTGGAAAGAACAAAATAATTAGCCTTCAACCTCGGGTGTAATAAATTTACCAGCTATAAAAATATCCTTACAACGGATCGAGTACAAAACGAAAGGAAATTCAAGTCTTCGTCTCTGCATTAAATTGTGTGTGTGGCTGTGTGCATATAAGGAGTCAGGAGTCAGGTTTGAATCGAAATAGAGATGGACATAGTGGGAACGTCCTGGAGTAAGTAAGCAAATTAAAATCGACATCGCTGCACATAACTAGATATATCATTGCATCGACATTTTTCTGATACATGTGGAAGAAGAAGATTAAACATCCTCTCTGAAGCATAGTGGTGCGCATTGCTCATGCCAGACCACGTGAATAATGATGCTTGCTGTGAACATAAACAGCCAAGAGTGAACCTATGAAATCTTCACGAATCTTGGGGGCACACCGATTCCTTGTGAAGACGGTAAAAAACATGACCGTCTCCACTAAGATGCCCCTTGTCCTACGATCTGCACCATTAGAAGCCGCAACATGAAAATTGAACTGAACCGAACTTGCTTTTTCTTATTTTATAGATCCTGAATTGACAAAGAAAACAACAAACTCAAATCTACATGTGTGGATCAGGATAGCAATGAATTTAAAGAAAGGTTCGCTGAGAAGAATGACAGAACGAAACACTGGATTTGTTGACCATTTGTAGTGATCTGCTAATGCATGAAGCAAATAAGAGAAATAAGAGCGCATATTGATGGAAGAACAAAACATGTCTGTGTGGGCACATCCACAATTTAATTTTGGATTAAGGATCATTGCATTGTCAGACTAAAGGAAAGAAAAACAATAGCATTTACAATATGCAGGACCTAATATATGTAAAAAGAAAAAAAAAGTAGGGCCAGAAGAGTGTTTTAGATCTAATAACCAATTAATAAAGGGCACTTTATTCGCTACTCCCGGCATCATTTCTGACCTAGGCTTGCTGACGGCTCCATGCCATTTAGCCTGCTATAATGCCCTCTTTTCATTTGGAATCGTCGTGCTTTTTTTTTGTTTCGCTCACTCTATCCTCTTGAGCCTGAAACAGTGTCATGGCAGATGAGTTCAACTTACTAGACATGGCTACCAGATTGGCAGAAACCTCTTGCTTCCACTATATCCTCTGGTGGTGAGCCTGGTTTGGGCACCCTCTGTCCTTCCTAGATTGAACTTCTCAATCTTGTTAGAATCTTTAACGTAAAATCCAAGTGAGATCTGGGTTGCCTTTTTTCAAACTATGTGGGTTGATGTTAAATCCTGTGCAAATTGTCTCTGTTCAACACAATAGGTTAGGGTGGTCGATGGTTATTGTTTCTTCTGATTGATATGTGTTAGTGGGATTGTGCTAAAGTAGTCTAAGTGAGATCTTGTTTCCATCCATGTACACGGTATTTTTAAATTCCTACAAATTATTTTGAATATCTATATATTTCTCTAGGCATTTTTCCATCTCACGCCTAAACATTTTGCAAGTATTTTTCCAGCTCATGCCTAAACATTTTTCCAGTCAGGGCCAGAGACTCCGGGGTTTCAGGC
Organism: Avena eriantha; assembly: GCA_910589775.1. NCBI lineage: Eukaryota > Viridiplantae > Streptophyta > Magnoliopsida > Poales > Poaceae > Avena > Avena eriantha. Next base: position 269,336,138 of record OU342741.1, on the reverse strand, counting down.
CAGAAACTCTGGTCCAGGCCGGAGACTCCGGTGTGTAGGCCGGAGACTTTGGTCTGGAGTCAGATCGCGAACTGTTCGTGTTCTTGAGCGGAAATCCACGCCTTGGGTCCTCAAATCCGCGAAAAATTAGCCAAATTGGGATGGGAAAATGCAGGATAAAGCTGGACCAACACCTTAGACAAGATTTGGTTGGATCAAAACCACAAATAACACTCCAAATCAAGAGATCGATCCAAAGGAAAATTTTGGCTGTTTTTTGGGGATTTTCGAATTTTGGTGGATAGAAGAAAAATTTGTGGGGGAATTCATGAGCAACGAAGCTCTTTATACCAATATGTTGAGGGCAAACCTCTAGGGCAGCCTGATCTTCCACGAATCCCACTCAAATCGAGGATGGAGTGCGGGGAGAGGAGGGGAGGATGAACACGACGAACTCACGCACGAAGAACACGATGAACACACATACACAAAAACCACGATACACACCAATAGCTCATGCCGGCGGTGACCGGTCCGGCGCAATCCCTAGGATTGGCGTCGGGTGGAGGACTCTCTCTCAAACCGGCATGGCGAGGAGGGAGACTTGGTGAGATCTTGACGTCTAGGCAAAGGGACTCCGATGCATAGGCCTTGTACAACGCGGAGGCACGATGCAAACTCCAACGAGGTTTGGGATATTTCGTGCTCCTTTGTCAAAGGAGCATGAGGAAAGAACTAGATAGATTCACAAGGGGTTTCCAGTAATTCCAAATATCATGCCTAGGGTTTACAATAGAGGTGGGGGACTATATATAGGCCAGCACTCAGTCAAGGGTACTTTAGGAATAATAGACAAGTTCTGGATGGACTAAGGGGTACATGGGCCGAAGGCCCAAAGGCCTTTTACATGCCTGGCGTTGGTCAGTCTGGAGACTCCGGTGTGCAGACCAGAGACTCCGGTCTAGGCTGGAGATTCTGGTGGGGTCTCTGGTGGGGTCTCCGGAGGGGCCATCTGGCTATCCCAGAGCCTGGTTCGGGGTCAGACTGGAGGTGGACCAGAGTCTCCGGGGTCTTTAGGCCGGAGACTTTGGCGGACCAGAGACTCTTGTGTGCGCAGGCCAGAGACTCTAGTCTGAGAAGCTCCAGCAGCTTCTGCTTCACGATCTGCTCCTTGTTCTCCATCCTTGGGTGCTTGGTGATGTCTTGGGGCTTCGTACCTGATGATGCATAGAGTAGTTACATGAAGTAGCACACCATCCAAGGAGGTATCAAATTAGCACGAGGAGAGGAGCGAGTTCACCTTAGCTTGTAGGAGTTTGGCTCGGGCACGACTCATGGGTCCACTTGGGGTACTTGTTGGTGTAGATGTAGTAGTGTCCGTAGGACGGGCTGCTTGATTTGGTTTCTATGACCATGGTTTGACACATGGAAGCTGCTCTTCCATAAACATTGTATGTGTTCTTTTCCTAAACCACATTGATCCACTAGTGTCATTGCATGTCTTCTTTTCCTAAACCACATTGATCCACTAGTGTCATTGATCCACATGACCACAATGCATGTGTTGTTTGTCTACACAACATTGATCCACATGACCAAACACACTCAAGTGCATTCTGTGATGCAACTTCTGCCTCACTGGTTTAACATGCAATGTGGGAGCTACTCTTCCAATGTGCTTTTGGTCTCTGTGACCATGGTTTGACACATGGATCACCTATGGACATTGCATGTGTTCTTTTCCTAAACCACATTTATCCACATGACCACATCATGTGTTCTTTTCCTAGACCACATTGATCCCCATGACCACACACACTCAAGTGCATTATGTGATGCAACTTGTGCCTTACAGGTGCAACATGCAATGTGGAAGCTGCTCTTCCTATGTGCTTTTTGGTCTCTGCGACCATGGTTTCACACATGGAAACACTATGGAAATTGCGTGTGTTCTTTTCCTAAACCACATTGATCCACTAGTGTCATTGCATGTGTTCTTTTCCTAGACCACATTGATCCACATAACCACACACATTCCAGTGCATTCTGTGATACAACTTCTGCCTCACTAGTGCAACATGCAATGAGGAAGCTGCTCTTCCTATGTGCTTTTGGTCTTTATGACCATTGTTTGACACATGGATCCCCTATGAATATACTCATCTACAGCCACACCGAATCAGAACATTGCACTCATATTAGACAAGTTTTGCAAGTGTTACGTGATAATAAACTGTATGCTAATCTTGAGAAGTGTACATTTGCAAAAGATAAGGTCATATTCCTAGGATTTGTTGTTTCTAAGCATGGAGTAGAGGTAGATCAATCTAAAATTGAATCAATTCAGAATTGGCCTACTCCAATGAATGTAAGTCAAGTGCGTAGTTTCCACGGTCTCGCTGGTTTCTATAGGCGCTTTGTGAAAGATTTTAGCACCATTGCTGCACCATTAAATGATTTGACAAAGAAAGGTGTTCCTTTTGTATGGGGCACAGCCCAAGACATTGCATTTGATACATTGAAATGTTTGCTTACTTCTGCACCATTGCTTGCATTACCTGGTTTTTCGAAGCAATTAGAAGTTGAATGTGATGCTAGTGGTATAGGCATAGGTGGCGTTTTGATGCAAGAGGGTCGGCCTATAGCTTATTATTCTGAGAAATTGACTGGTGCTCGTTTGAATTATTCAATCTATGATAAAGAATTGTATGCACTTGTGAGAGTACTTGAAGTTTGGCAACATTATTTGTGGCCAAAGGAATTCATCATACATTCTGATCATGAAGCATTGAAATACTTGAAAGCTCAATCAAAATTGCATAGAAGATTAGCTAAAGGGGTTGAGTTCATTGAGTCTTTTCCTTACGTCATTAATTATAAGAAGGGAAAAGAGAATGTTGTTGCTGATGCTCTATCTAGGAAGAACATGCTATTAACCAATCTTGATGTTAAAATTCCTGGATTAGAAGCTATTTGTGCACTTTATGCAACTGACCATGATTTTGCTGAACCATATCGTTTATGTGCTCTTAGAAACGCATGGGATAAGTATCATATACATGATGGATATTTGTTTCGAGCTAACAAACTATGTATTCCAGAATCGTCGTTGCGTTTGTTCTTAGTGCAGGAATCACATGCTGGTGGTTTGATGGGTCACTTTGGGCGTGAGAAGACATTGCTCATGCTTGCTGATCATTTTTATTGGCCCAAGATAAGGCGTGATGTGTACAGATTTGTGAGCAGATGCATTACTTGCCACAAGTCGAAATCCAAGCTGAAGCCTCACGGTTTGTATACACCTCTCTCTGCACCTACTACTCCATGGGAAGACATTAGTATGGATTTTGTGCTAGGTTTACCTAAAACTCAGAGAGGGCATGATTCTATATTTGTGGTAGTGGATAGGTTCTCTAAGATGGCTCATTTTATTGCCTGCCACAAAAGCGACGATGCGTCACATGTTGCTAACCTGTTTTTCAGGGACATCGTGAGATTACATGGAGTACCAAAGACGATTGTTTCTGACCGTGATGTGAAGTTCATTAGCTACTTTTGGAAGACCTTATGGGGGAAGCTAGGAATGAAGTTGCTGTTCAGTACTACATGTCATCCCCAAACAGATGGTCAAACGGAGGTGGTGAATAGAACATTGTCACAGCTACTAAGGACCATGATTAAAAAGAATCTGCGGGAGTGGGAAGAGTGTTTGCCACATGTTGAGTTTGCTTACAACAGGGCTGTGCATTCAACTACTCAGCTTTGTCCTTTTGAGGTGGTTTATGGTTTCAAGCCATTGACGCCACTTGATATGTTGCCTCTGCCATTACATGAGAGAGTTGATATGGAGGCATCAAAACGTGCTGATTATGTGAAGAAAATACATGAGAAGACTCGAGAGGCTATTGAGAAGAAAGGCAAGAACATTGCTGCTGCAAGGAATCAAGCAAGAAAAGAAGTGTTGTTCGAGCCTGGAGATATGGTTTGGGTACATCTACGCAAGGACAGATTTCCACTACTTCGCAAGTCCAAGTTGAAGCCACGTGGTGCTGGGCCTTACAAAGTACTAGCCAAAATTAATGATAATGCCTACTCAGTTGATATACCTATTGAAGAGTTTGGTGGTGCTAGAAACAGCTTCAACGTTGCTGATTTATCACCATATGCTGGAGAAGACCCTGGAGCGTCGAGGTCGACGCCTTTTGAAGGGGGGGACATGATGAGGACATCCATACTATTCCACTATCTCCTATCCCAATTGCTAATGAAGATGTTCCAATTGCAAAGAAGGATCAATCCAATGAGATAAGGATTGGACCAATCACAAGAGCTCGTGCCAAGCTACTAGAACAACAAGTGAACTTGTTTCTTAATGAACCTGGTGTTTTAATTAATGAGAATTTTATACTACCTAAGTCTTTGAATTATTGCATGATCAGGTACATAGGAGAGGAAGGTGAAGCACGGAGCGAGGAGCTAATGGAACAAGGCGTGTTGATCAATGGAGAATGCACGAGGGAGGAGAGGGAGGAAGCGCAAGGAGCTGTCCAAGACAAAGATCAACAAGAGGAGGACGTTCTCTGCCGCGGCAGAGAAAAGCGTCGTTTCTCTGCCACGGCAGGAAAACCGAGTCCTACTCTGCCACGGCAGAGAAAGCGACTACAACTCTGCCACGGCAGAGCCAGTTTGACCGAACCCAAGTTGGGTCGGTTTGTATCCATAGGTGGGTGGGACCAACTCGGATCCACCCTTAGGCCGCCGCCTCTTAGACCCTTAAATAGATGGGGGCACTATAGCTTTAGTTTTCAGACCACGTTAAAATATTTTGGAGTTGTTTCTTTCATAGAACCTCTAGAATTACCCTGTGTTTGAATCTACCAACTATAATTGAGTGTGGTCTGTTGTTCCATTGGGAATTAGTAGATTGCATACTACCGTTCGTGGTCACGGCTGCGTGCGCAAGAGTGTGGTGTTGTGAATATCCTACAAGGTTCGAGATCTGTTGTGCTGGCATCAGGGATCAAGCAGGAGAGATCATAGCTACGCACTAGTTATCTATCATCCATCATCATCATCGCCATCCGCTTACTGAGAAGATCGGGCCACCCCATATCAATGCATGTGTTAATTTTCTAGACAACAATGATCCACATGACCCCACACACTCTAGTGCATTCTTTGATGCAACTTTTGCCTCACTGGTGTGTAACATGCAATGTGGAAGCTGCTCTTCCAATGTGCTTTTGGTCTCTATGACCATGGTTTGACACATGGATCATCTATGGACATTGCATGTGTTCTTTTCCTAGACCACATTGAGCCACTAGTGTCATTGCATGTCTCCTTTTCCTAGACCACATTGATCCACATGACCACACACACTCCAGTGCATTATGTGATGCAACTTCTGCCTCACTAGTGCAACATGCAATGTGGGAGCTGCTCTGCCTATGTGCTTTTGGTCTCTATGACAATTGTTTGACACATGGATCCACTATAGGTATTGCATGTGTTCTTTTCCTAAACCACACTGATCCACATGACCACATCATGTGTTCTTTTCCTAGACCACATTGATCTCCATGACCACACACACTCAAGTGCATTATGTGATGCAACTTGTGCCTCACAGGTGCAACATGCAATGTGGAAGTTGCTCTTCCTATGTGCCTTTGGTCTCTGCGACCATGGCTTGACACATGGATCCACTATGGACATTGCATGTGTTCTTCTCCAAAACCACATTGATCCACTAGTGTCATTGCATGCATTGATCCACATAACCACACACACTCTAGTGCATTATGTGATGCAACTTTTGCCTCAATGGTGCAACATGAAATTTGGAAGCTGCTCTTTCTATGTTCTTTTGGTCTTTGTGACCATGGTTTGACACATGGAAGCTGCTCTACCATAGACATTGTATGTGTTCTTTTCCTAAACCACATTGATCCACTAATGTCATTGCATGCGTTATTTTCCTAAACCACATTGATCCACTAGTGTCATTGATCCACATGACCACATTGCATCTGTTCTTTTCCTAGATAACATTATTCCACATGACCACACACACTCGAGTGCATTCTGTGATGCAACTTCTTCCTCACTAGTGCACAATGCAATTTGGAAGTTACTCTTCCAATGTGCTTTTGGTCTCTGTGGCCATTGTTTGACACATGGATCACCTATGGACATTGCATGTCTTCTTTTCCTAGACCACATTGATCCACTAGTGTCATTGCATGTGTTGTTTTCCTAGACCACATTGATCCACATGACCAGACATACGCCAGTGCATTATGTGATGTAACTTCTGTCTCACAGGTGCAACATGCAATGTGGAAGCTACTCTTCCTGTGTGCTTTTAGTCTCTATGACCATTGTTTGACACATGGATCCTATAGGCATTGCATGTGTTCTTTTCCTAACCCACATTGATCCACATGACCACATTGCATGCGTTGTTTTCCTATACCACATTGATCCACATGACCACACGACTCCAGTGCATTATGTGATGCAACTTCTGCCTCACTAGTGCAACATGCAATGTGGAAGCTATTCTTCCTATGTGCTTTTCGTCTCAATGACCATTGTTTGACACATGGATCCACAATAGACATTGCATGTGTTTTTCCTAAACCACATTGATCCACCAGTGTCATTCATGTGTTCTTTTCCTAGAATATATTGATCCACATGACCACACACACTCCAGTGCATTATGTGATACAACTTCTCCCTCACTTGTGCAACATGCAATGTGGAAGCTTCTCTTCTTATGTGCTTTTGGTATCTATGACCATTGTTTGACACATGGATCCACTATAAACATAGCATGTGTTTTTTCCTCAACCACAATGATCCACTTGTGTCATTTATCCACATGACCACATTGCATGTGTTCTTTTTCTAGACCACATTGATCCACATGACTACACACACTCCAGTGGATCATGTGATGCAACTTCTGCCTCACTGGTGCAACATGCAATTTGGAAGCTTCTCTTCCTATGTGCTTTTGTTCTCTTTGACCATGGTTTGACACATGAATCCACTATTGACATTGCATGTGTTATTTTTATAAAATACATTGATCTACTAGTGTCATTGAATGTGTTATTTTTCTAGACCACGTTGATCCAGATGACCGCACACACTCCAGTGCATTCTGTGATGCAACTTCTGCCTCAATCGTGCAACATGCAATGTGGAAGCTGCTCTTCCTATGAGCTTTTGGTCTCTGTTACCATGGTTTGACACATGGATCCACTATGGACATTGCATGTGTTCTTTTCCTAAACCACATTATCCACTAGTGTCACTAAATGTGTTCTTTCATAAACCACATTGATCCACATGACCAGAGACACTCCAGTGCATTCTGTGATGCAACTTCTGCCTCATTGGTGCAACATGCAATGTGGAAGCTGCTCTTCCTATGTGCCTTCCGTCTTTGTGACCATGGTTTGACACATGGATCCACTATGGACATTGCATGTGTTCTGTTCCTAAAACACATTGATCCACTAGTGTCATTGCATGTGTTCTTTTCCTAGACCACATTGATCCATATGACCACACACACTAGTGCATTTTGTGACGCAATTTCTTCCTCACTAGTGCAACATGGATTGTGGAAGGTGTTCTTCTTATGTGCTTTTGGTCTCTGTGACCATGGTTTGACACATGGATCCACTGTGGACATTGAATGTGTTCTTTTCCTAAACCACATTGATCCACTTGTTTCATTGAATATGTTTTTCCTACACCACATTGATCCAAATGACCACACATACTCTAGTGCATTCTATGATGCAACTTCTGCCTCACTGGTGCAACATGGAATGTGGAAGATGCTCTTCCTATGTGTTTTTGGTCTGTGTGACCATGGTTTCACACATGGAAGCTTCTCTTCCATAGACATTGAATGTGTTATTTTCCTAAACCCACATTGATACACTAGTGTCATTGCATGTCTTCTTTTCCTAAACCACATTGATCCACTAGTGTCATTGATCCACATGAACACATTGCATGTGTTCTTTTCCTAGACCACATTGATCCATATGACCACACACACTCTAGTGCATTTTGTGATACAACTTCTGCCTCATAGGTGCAACATGTAATGTGGAGGCTGCTCTTCCAATGTGCTTTTGGTCTCTGTGACCATGTTTTGACACAGGGATCACCTATGGACATTGCATGCGTTCTTTTCCTAGACCACATTGATCCACTAGTGTCATTGCATGTGTTCTTTTCTTAGACCACATTGCTCCACATGACCACACACACTCTAGTGCATTATGCGATGCAACTTCTGCCTCACTAGTGCAACATGTAATGTGGAAGCTGCTCTTCCTATGTGATTTTGGTATCTATGACCATTGTTTGACACATGGATCCACTATAGACATTGCATTTCCTAGACCACATTGATCCACATGACCACACACACTCCAGTGCATTATGTGATGCAACTTCTGCCTCACTGGTGCAACATGCAATGTGAAAGCTGCTCTTCCTATGTGCATTGGTCTCTGTGACCATTCTTTGACACATGGATCTACTATGGACATTGCATGTGTTCTTATTCTAAACCACATTGATCCACTAGTATCATTGGATTTGTTCTTTTCCTAGACCAGATTGATCCACATGACCACACACACTCTAGCGCATTATGTGATGCAACTTCTGCCTCACTGGTGCAACATGCAATGTTGTAGCACCCGGGAAAACCACTATAAGAAAATCGCTTGAATTATTTACTACTTTGTGGATCATCATGATATCATGCTCATGTCATCATGCCACATTGCATTTGAGCATCATATCAAACATTGCATTGTTTTTGAGTTTCTTGGGTAGTTGTTATCACCCATACCTCTCCCTTTTATTACTCCATATTTTGTTTATACAACATTGGAGTTCACTTGGAGGAATTCCACTATTTTCTAAATGCTTTAATTCAATTTTCCAAAAACCTACTATGATATCGTGTACTCACTCTGTTTCAAAATATTAGATGTTTTAGCTTTGTGGAAGGAATGTATCTAGACTCCTTTTAGTGTGTAGGTTCATCTAGATTTGGAGTGAACCTATAACTAAAAGATGTCTAGATACACTCCTTGTATAAAGCTAAAACATCTTATATTTTGAAACAGAGGGAGTATGAATGCCAAATGGAAGTTTTTGTGGGCACCTTCTTCCATTTGTGATATTCCTATTCAACTCTATTCAAATGGCACGATCCTTTATTCAAAATCACTTGCAAATCTTCAACGGATCAAGTTAGTGTGCTGGTTTGAATTTAAAACAAAACAATGCAAATAAATAAATAAAAAGGAAGAAATGGAAATAAAATAAGAGAGAGCAGCAACAACAGCATCAGATCGTCTGGTCCAACACCCTTCGACAAAAGGAACACGACGGCCTGTTCTTCTTTCCTCTCTTTCCCCTCCTCTCTGTGCTCTAACGGAGGGAGCATGTGTCCGTCGCCCCCTCCCATCATCAGCGCCAACCACCCCCACTTCCTTCTTATACACACCGAGGCGAGGCCCCTCGAACCCTAGTTTCCTCCCCTCCCTCGCGCCGCCATATAACCCTCTCCTCCCTCGTTTTCTTCCTCCTCATAGAGAGGAGAAAAACCACTACCGTGAAGACCACTGCAGTATGTCGATCCAATCGTCGACATGTACTTCATCAACTCGAACGGTGCTCGGGAATAGAACCACAACGCTATCATCGACCTCTCTACAGAAGATCAGGAGCCAAGGCTTCGAGGATCGTTGGGAATTGGTAGCTTCTTCCTCGACGGCGAGCAGGCTCACGCCTAGAATTCGCCACCACGGCGCTTCCTCCGGCTTCCCCAATCGCGCAGACCCCTCCCCGGTGAGCTCCCCGTCCATCTGCCTCCCTCTCCCGTCTAGTTACCCCATCCATCGCCATTGTCATTGTCTTCCAGTATGCACCTACTTTGGTCGAGTTCATGTATTCAAGAACAAACAATCAGTTGCTGATGATGAGGAATTTTGGAACCAACCGTCCACTCCTTTTCCATAAGTGCCCACACGTGAGTCCCACTAGAGGCGCACGTATGTAGCCTCGCATTCCAGTACTAGTGCCGCCACGTAGGTGCATCTCTAAAGAATCGAGTCGTCATAACTAATGAACACCATGCTGCAATTCCATTCTTTTCCTTTTGTTTCATCAGAGTCAGCCCCACCTCGATCTGTTTAAGAAGAGAACACCTATGTCAAGTATCAATAGATTCAACCATCCTAGTGGCTCCATCTTGATCTGTGGACACTGAAGTCCATGGTTCAACTCCCACTCTGGCTAATTTAGTCCACCTCTTTTCTTTTGCAAACTGAAGATTCAAAGCCCCTTTATAAGTTCAGTTTTTGCTAGTCAAGATCTGGTCTCAATCCTTCAAAATGAAATTGTGTCAACCTTCTAACACCAACATGATGCTTCCCTGGTGGCTATACTTCTGAGACGATCCATCTAGGTACCCTGGTGTTCAAATCCCATCTTGAACATGATTCTTTTATTTCTTTTCTGAACTCCGCAACATGTTTTTCTTCAGTGTTCTTCAGAACAAGAATCCCCATCTTTTTCTCTCTGTTTCCTTGGTTTTCCACAATCTGGAGTTGGTTCAAAAGGAGAAGTGACCCTTGTAAATCATCAACAAGAGCTTGTTGTAGTGGCTACCAACTAGTGATTCCATCTGTGTGAGGTGTAGAGTTTAAACAACCCTCTGGTTGATATTCATTTTTGTTTTTGGCGTGTTTTGCTCCTGTGAAAAATTCAGAAAATTAAACTGATTAGTTTTGTTTGAATAGTGCAATTATAAAATTATCTGCACATTGGATTATTCTAACTATTAAAACAATTAAAGAATTGTCCTATTTAATACTAAAACTTCAAATATTAATATCTTTTGATCTGTAATTCGAAATTCGATGAATAATATGTCTAAATTGATCAGCTCGACGAACCCTTCCAACTATGCATTCCATGAAATCAATTGAACCATGCATCATATGAAAACTAAATATCCAGAACTTTTTATGCAAAGAAAACATGATGAATAAAATTGGAAAATAGTTACTTCTTGTTATTAATTGCTCACTAATGTTGTACCGTCATTATACCTGGTATTGACATCTTTTCAACATGGTTTGCATCATTAACTTGCCATGTCATGCATCATATCATGATCATGCCGGTTCTTCCGCATTTATTGTAATTGTTGCATCGTTTGTTCTTTTAGTGTTATGCTTCTTCACGGATAGAACGATGAGATGTTGTGAGATTAGACAAGTTCTTTGGGTGTATCTTCGGCAGTGTTTCCCAGGCGAGCATTCTCTCCCTTTCAACCTATTTTTTATTTATAGTCTTTACTTTCTCCTATTGATCTATTGTTATCCGTGTTGTGATGCTTTAGTTTTTGTACCCTTTATATTCCTTGCAGCCTCTATATTGCCTTGTAAACCTCATATTGCCTGTTGTTTGGTAGACAGTTGGCCTTGCGAGTCGTAGTCACTTGCTCATGTGTTGCTGCATGTCATTGATGTTCCACCGTTGTTGGGAGGTTGGCACATACTTAATGGTGGAGATGATCATGACTGTCATTACAACTTGTCAATTAAAATGCTGGAAATAGATATAATGCAGAGGCATCGGTGGGTAATATATGTTATTTGGTTTTTACCTGCCCACTTTTGTCCACCTGGGACCTGAGTTCTTGACACCTGTTCCGAGATCGAGCGCGCTAACCACGGGTGGGGTTTGTGGGCACCCCATCGACTTACTACCTGATTTCAAAGTACTGTACTAGGGGCCACAAGCTAGTTTGGGGCATTATTACTATCATGTACTTATGTCATGCTTTACTGCTTTATTTACTATTGCACGTGGAGTGCCAATACTGTTTAGGAACAAATGTGGAATGTTTTTGCGGTATTAACAAGCCCAGTCACACTTTCGGGTTCCCAATCATTTATAGCCATTGATACAAACCATGGGTCCATCTCGGAGCCGGCCGACTTCGTTGGTCACACTTTCGGGTTCCCAATCATTTATAGCCATTGATACAAACCCTGGGTCCATCTCAGAGCCGGCCGACTTCGTAGCGGGTAGCTTAGTGGGGTGGCCCCCATGTACTTGCTTTGGGTATGGGAAACATCGTGTCCGAGGCCCCATCGACATACTGTTGGGTGTATGTTTCATGATCTTGCACATATCGGATCTGACAACAAGGGTTGAAGTGCGTGTGGATACTTTGGTGCACCCCTGCAGGGTTAAATCTTTTCGAAAAACCGTGTCTGTGGTTATGTATGACTTGGAGCATAGTTTCTCGATCATAGACAACTATAACTAAATTTTACTATTATAAATTTGACTCTGATCTGATATGACTAGTAAGATGGATAACCACCATGGAAAGAATGAATAAAACTACTAACTTTGTGAGTTTCCTCGGAAGGACTTCCTCATTTGGTCTCGAGAGGGAAATACCAGGATGGGTATGTTTGGTGTTAGTATCAGGTTGGTTCCGAATAGGTCTTTCTTATCCCTCTCTGGTAGACGACAGTTGTATTGAGTCCCTATGGGTTGTTTAGTGCATGCTTCACTACCGCTTCAGTCCACCATACCTATATAGGCGAGAGCCGCCGAATTCTAGACTCGCCGTGTACTGGCCTTAGTACTGACTGCTCTCCTTTTTTCCTTTGCCCTTTGTTGGCACCCCTTTTGTTTTAGTAGGTTTGAGATCGACGTCGTTAGCTGGATTACCCTTCCGGCTTGACCTAGGAAGGGTTATGGACGACATTGGTTAGTCTTCAGGGATCTTAGCCCCATTTGCATCTTATATGTACTCGGATGTGTATCATTTTCAAGGTGGTTTAGATCTTTGTAATGTATATCTATATTCTTGACTCATTGAGTTGATGTTGTATATATATGTTTTGTGGGTTCTATCGTGAACTATTGTGTAATCATATTACTTCATTTTCCACCCACACGCAAGTGCCTGGTGGGCATATTTGAATTGTTTCTATGCAGGTTGAGCGGGAATCACTAAAACTTGCATAGTGCCGATTCGAGGGTGTTACAAAGTGGTATCAGAGCTCAGCAGTTGCGATACTCCACTAGTCCAGCCTATAGGATAACCTAGCTAACGTACGATGTAGAGTGTCAAAATTATCTTGTAAAATCGGTTGGATAGATCTAATTAGGTCTGCTTTTACTCCTTACTCCTATGCTATTCTCCTCTTACCTTTGCGTGTTTTGAATCTGCTCTCTTACCTTCTTCAAGTCCAGGATTTCTCGTGGTTTGGCTTCCGTCGTACCTCTAGGGTTTCACTTCTTTCTCTTATAACAGTGCTTCTACATCTGGTCTTCATGCTATTGATGAATCTTTCATCTGTTGACCCTTTCGATGGACCCAAGAATTCACTAAAAAAATTCTTTATATCTTCTAGTGTTTTCCAACATGACGACATCATCTACATCAAATTCGATGAAGATCCAGCATCACCCCTTTGTCTTCTGAACATCGTTTGTCAAGACCTTCAGTCTGAATTCCAAGAGTTGGTTGTATGATTCTTCTATTCGTGTACAGAGTAATGCTTTGAGTGCGGGATGGAGTCGCGACTATACCACTACTTTTATCATTTGCTTTTGTTCATTGAAAGGTGGATCAAAGCAATTTGTACTCCTTCCATAGAAGTTAGAGGCGTGCTCATCTTTGGTGCCTTTACCTTTGTCCTTTGTTTACCCGGAGTGCTCTCTCGACGAACGTGAGCAACGACCCTTGTTGGTGGTGTTGCCGATTTCAAGATGGAGAAAGAATCTTGTTAGTGGTGTCGCGAAGATCTATACGAAGCGAGAAGATTCAGATTGTCGGACTTCTTCCCCGTACCATGAGGTGGATCTCGAGGGCGAGATCCATTGTTAGTGGTGTAAAAATTGTAGCACCTGGGAAAACCACTACCATAAAATCGCTTGAATGGTTTACTACTTTGTGCATCATCATCATATCATTCTCATGTCATCATGTCGAATTGCATTTGAGCATCATATCAAACATTGCATTGTTTTTGAGTTGCTTGTGTAGTTGTTATCACCAATACCTCTCCATTTTATTACTCCATATTTTTTATACAACTTTGGAGTTCACTTGGAGGAATTCCACTATTTTCTAAATGCTTTAATTCAATTTGCCAAAAACCTAATCTCATATCTTGTATGAATGCCCAAATAGAAGTTTTTGTGGGCATCTTCTTCCCTTTATGATGTTCCTCTTCATCTCTATTTAAATGGCATAATCCTCTATTCAAAATCACCTACAAATCTTTAAAGGATTGAGTTAGTGTGTTGGTTTGAATTAAAAACAAAATAATGCAAACAAGTAAATAAAAAATAAAGAAATGGAAATAAAAGAAGAGAGAGAGAGCAGCACCAAAAGCATCAGATGGTCTGGTCCAATACCCTTCGATAGAAGGAACACGACATCATGTTCTTCTTTCCTCTTTGTCCCCTCCTCTATGCGCTCTAACGGAGGGAGCAGGTGTCCGTCGCCCCCTCCCATCATCTATGCCAACCACCCCTGATTCTTTCTAATCCACATCGAGGCGAGGCCCCTCGAACCCTAGTTTCCTCCCCTCCCTCATGCTGCCATACAACCCTCTCATCCCTTGTTTTCTTTCACCTCATAGAGAGGAGAAAAACCACTACCATGAGGTCCACTACAGTATGTTGATCCAGTCGTCGCCATGTACTTCATCAACTCGAACAGAGCTCGGGAACGGAACCATAACACTGTCATCGACCTCTATGAAGAAGATCAGGAGCTGAGGCTTCCAGGATCGCTGAGAATTGGGAGCTTCTTCCTTGACAGTGAGCACGGTCACGCCCGGAATTCGCCGCCATGATGCTTCCTCGGGCTTCCAAGAGCACATAGACACCTCCCCGGTGAGCTCCCCGTCCATCTGCCTCCCTCTCCCGTCCAGTTACCCCATCCATCACTATTGTCATTGTCTTCTAGTACGCACCCACCTTGGTCGAGTTCGTGTATTCAAGAACAAACAATCAGGTGCTGATGATGAGGAATTTTGGAACCAACCATCCACTCCTTTTCCATAAGCGCCCACACGTGAGTCCCACTAGAGGCACACGTATGCAACCTCGCATTTTAGTACCAGTGTCGCCCTGCAGGTGCATCTCTAAAGAATCAAGTCGAGTCTGAACTGACAAACACCATGCTGCAGTTCCGTTCTTTTCCTTTTTTTCATCAGAGTCAACCCTACCTCGATCTATTTAAGAAGAGCACACCAATGTCAAATATTGATAGATTCAACTGTCCTAGTGGCTCCATCTTGATGTGTGGACACTATATTCCGTAGTTCAACTCCCACTCTAGCTAATTCAGTCAACCTCTTTTCTTTTGCAAATTGAAGATTCTAAGTTCAGTTTTCGCCAGTCTAGATCTGACCTCAATCTTTCAAAATGAAATTGTGTCAACCTTCTAACACCAACATGAGGCTTCAACAGTGGCTATGCTTATGAGCCGATCCATCTTGGTGATCTGGTGTTCAAATCCTAGCTTGAACATGATTATTTTATTTCTTTTCTGGACCCCACAACATGTTTTTCTTTAGTGTTCTTTAGAAAAATGAATCCCTATCTTTTTCTCTCTGTTTCCTTGGTTTTCCACGATTTGGAGTTGGTTCAAAAGGAGAAGTACCCCTTGTAAATCATCAACAAGAGCTTGCTATAGTGGTACCAACTAGTGCTTCCATCTATGTGAGGTTTAGAGTGTAAATAACCCTATGGTTGATATTCATTTTTATTTTTGGCGTGTTTTGCTCCTGTGAAAAATTCAGAAATGTAAACTGATTAGTTTTGTTTGAGTAGTGAAATTATAAAAAAATTTACAGATTGGATTATTCTAACTATTCAAACAATTAAATAATAGTCCTATTTAATACTAAAATTCAAACATTAATATCTTTTGATCCGTAAATCGAAATTTGATGAATAATATGTCTAAATCGATCAGCGCGACAAATCCTTTCCAACCATGCATTCCATGATATCAATTGAACCATGAGTCATATGTAAACTAAATATCCAGAACTGTTTATGCAATTAAAATATGATGAATAAAATTGGAAAAATAGTTACTTCTTGTTATTAATGCCTCACTAATGTTGTACCATCATTATACCTGGTATTGACATCTTTTCAACATGGTTTGCATTATTAACTTTCCATGTCATGCATCATATCATGACCATGCCAGTTCTTTCGCATTTATTGTAATTGTTGCATCGTTTGTTCTTTTAGTGCTTTGCTTCTTCACAGATAGGATGATGAGATGTTGTGAGATTCAACAAGTTCTTCGGATGTATCTTCGGTAGTATTTCCTAGGCGAGCATTCTCCCTCTTTCTACCTATTTTTCATTTATAGTGTTTACTTTCTCATGTTGATCTATTGCTATTCGTGTTGTGATGCTTTAGTTTTCGTACCCTTTATATTCCTTGCAACCTCTATATTTCCTTGGACACCTCTTATGGCCTGTTGTTTGGTAGACAGTTGGCCTTGCGGGTCGTAGTTGCTTGCTCAAGTGTTGCTGTGCGTCATCGATGTTCCAACATTGTTGGGAGGTTGACACATACTTAACTGTGGAGATGATCATGACTTTCATTACAACTTGTTAACTAAAATGGAGTAAAATGCACCGGAGGTCCTAAAAGTTTGGAGGAACCCGTATGCAGGTCCTAAAAGTTTGAACTTGTGTACCAGAGGTCCTAATTCTTAGATCCATTTGCATTGTAACCGGGGCTGTCGCTGAGAATTAGGACCTACAGTGCACAACTAACTGAAAATTAGAACCCGCAGTGCATAAATGACGGAGAATTAGGACCTCCGGTACACAAGTTAAAACTTTTAGGACCTGCATATAGTTTTGTCCAAACTTTTAGGACCTCCCGTACATTTTACTCATTAAAATGCTAGAAATAGATATAATGCAGAGGTGCTGATGGGTAATAGATGTTATTTCGTTTTTACCCACCCACTTGTGTCCACCTAGGACCCAATTTCTTGACACATATTTTGAGATCGAGCGTGTTAACCATAGATGGGGTGTGTGGGCACCCCCATCGGCTTACTACCTGATTTTAAAGTACTATGCTGGCGGCCACAAGCTAGTTTGGGGCGTTATTACTATCATATACGTATGCCATGCTTTACTGCTTTATTTACTATTGCGCGTCGAGTGCATGTACTGTTTAGGAACAAATGTGGAATGTTTTCACGGTATCGAAAAGCCCAGTCACACTTTCGGGTTCCCAGTCGTTTACAACCATTGACACAAACCCTGGGTCTGTCTCGGAGCCGACCGACTTTGTTACGGGTATCTTAGTGGGGGTGGCTCCCATGTACTTGCTTTGGGTCTAGGAAACGTCGTGTCCGAGGCCCCGTCAACATACCATTGGGTGTATTTTTGATGATCTTACACATATTGGATCGTACAACAAGGGTTGAAGTGCGTGTGGATACTTTGGTGCACCCCTGCAGGGTTAAATCTTTTTGAAAAGCCATGTCCACGGTTATGGATGACTTGGAGCACAGTTTCTCGATCATAGACAGCCATAACTGAAGTTTACTGTTATAAATTCGACTTGGATCTGATATGACTAGTAAGCTGGATAACCACCATGGAAAGACTGAATAAAACTGCCAACCGTGTGAGTTTCCTCGGAAGGACTTCCTCATTTGGTCTCGAGGGGGGAAATATCAGGATGGGTATGTTTGGTGTTAGTATCAGGTTAGTTCCGAATAGGTCTTTCTTATCCCTCTCTAATAGCTGACAGTTGTATTGAGTCTCTATAGGTTGTTTAGTGCATGCTTCGCTGCCGCTTCAGTCCACCATACCTATATATGCGAGAGCCACTGAATTCTAGACTCACCGTGTACTGGCCTCAGTACTGACCACTCTCTTTTTCCTTTGCCCTTTGTCGGCACCCCTTTTGTTTTAGTAGGTTTGAGATGGACATCGTTAGCAGGGTTACCTTTCTGGCTTGGCCTGGCTATGGTTATGGACGCCATTGGATATTCTTCAGAACTCTTAGCCCCATTTGCATCTTATACATACTCGGATGTGTATCGTTTTCAAGGTGGTTTGGATCTTTGTAATGTATATCTATATGCTTGACTCATTTAGTCGATGTTGTATATGTATATTTTGTGGGATCCATTGTACACAATTGTGTAATGATATTACTTTGTTTTCCACCCGCACGCAAGTGCCTGGTGGGCATATATGAATCGTTTCTATGCGGGTTTGGCGGGAATCGCTAAAACTTGCGTTGTGCTGATTCGAGGGTGTTACAAAAGTGGAAGCTTCTCTTCCTATGTGCTTTGGTCTCTGCGACCATCGTTTGACACATGGATCCACTATAAACATTGCATGTGTTCTTTGCCTAAACCAAATTAATCGACTAGTGTCATTGATCCACATGACCACATTGCAAGTGTTCTTTTCCTAGTCCGTAGTGATCCACATGACCACACACACTCCAGTGCATTATGTGATCCAACTTCTGCCTCACTGGTGCAACATGCAATGTGGAAGCTGATCTTCCTATGTGCTTTTGGTCTCTATGAACATTGTTTGACACATGGATCCACTTTAGACATTGCATGTGTTCTTTTCCTAAACCACGTTGATCCACATGACCACACACACTCTAGTGCATTCTGTGATGCAAATTCTACCTCACTACTGCAACATGCAATGTGGAAGCTTCTCTTCCTATGTGCTTTTGGTCTATGTCACCATGGTTTGACACATGGAAGCTGCTCTTCCATAGACAATGTATGTGCTCATTTCCTAAACCAAATGGATCCACTATAGATATTGCATGTGTTGTTTTCCTAAACCACATTGATCCATTAGTGTCATTAATCAACATGATCACATTGCATGTGTTCCTTTCCTAAACTACATTGATCCACAGAACCACACACAATCTAGTGCATTATGTGATGCAACTACTGCCTCACTGGTGCAACATGCAATGTGGAATCTGCTCTTCCTATGTGCTTTTGGTCTCTATGACCATTGTTTGACACATTGTTCCACTATGGACATTGCATGTGTTCATTTCCTAAACCACATCAATCCACATGACCACATTGCATGTGTTCTTTTCCTAGACAACATTGATCCACATGACCACACACACTCCAGTGCATTATTTGATGCAACTTCTGCCTCACTGGTGCAACATGTAATGTGGAAGCTGCTCTTCCTATGTGCTTTTGGTCTCTATGACCATGGTTTGACACATGGAAGCATATCTTCCATAGACATTGTATGTGTTCTTTTCCTAAACCACATTTATCCACTAGTGTCATTGCATGTGTTCTTTTCCTAAACAACATTGATCCACTAGTGTCATTGATCCACATGACCATATTGCATGTGTTTTTCCTAGAACACATTGATCCACATGACCAGACACACTCAAGTGCATTATGTGATGCAACTTCTGCCTCACAGGTGCAATATGCAATGTGGAAGTTGCTCTTCCTATGTGCTTCTGATCTCTGTGACTATGGTTTGACACAATGATCATATATGGACATTGCATCTGTTCTTTTCCTAAACCACATTGATCCACTAGTGTCATTGCATGTTTTGTTTTCCTAGACCATATTGATCCACATGACCACACACACACACTCCAGTTTATTATGTGATGCAACTTATGTCTCACTAGTGCAACATGCAATGGTATTTATCTAAGATCATAGTTCTTTATGCAATATATATATACCCCATGATACATCATGATTCATATTTCCATGTGATATCTATATAATAATATAGTTCTTTAATTTTTCAATTGCATATAATTTAATATAGGCCAGTATGTACTCCATTGTGAAAACGCACATTTCCAATCTTTAAAACTGTTTCTATTTTCTATTTGAATCCCTTAGTCTGTTTTGCCCTTGGTTTTTTGATTCTACTCATTTTGGCCCTCTATCGTTGTCACAAACTCTCATAAAAGCCCAAACATGTGCTCACTTTGCCTGCTACGCGCTGATTGGTTGACACAGTTGTCACACGGATTGTTCACGCCTACCATTGATCCTCTCTTATCCAACGCGGATTGTTGCACAATGTCGTGCCTTTCACACTACATCATCAGAACACACGGAAATCCGCTTGCCATCTGGCCTCCTGTTTTACCCGTTGGGTTTTTAAGGGGTGCATCTCTCTCAATGACACTTCTACAGGAAGGAACACTAAGCCGTACATTAAATAATTCGTCGAGTTGTCATGTTACTTTTAATCTCATATGAAAAGCCTAGTACTCTATAACACGGCAACGGGTGATCCACGGGCTATCCCATTTTACGCAACACGACTGGAATCTCACTTCCAATAGGCCCCCACCGCACGAACCTTCCACGCGTCAGCCGTAGCCTGAAGCGCTGCCTACTGGTGCCCCTTGAAGAGACCTAAACGTACTCGCATTAAAAACCCAGCCGTCTTTATCAGGTCCTCCCCTCGCACTCATCCAATCCTTCCTTTGCCCGATCTAGCAAAACCCCACAATCTGCACCGTACAACCACCGATCTTCTCCATGGAGCTAGTGCATGGGGGTGAGTCTGCGCGCATCACCGCCAGGGTGGTTGCTCCTGCTACGTCCAATGAGGTGCTTCCTAGGGGAGATCTAGAAGAGTAGCATGTTGCCCAGGGCGAGGAGGACGTCCATTTCGACCCCTATGGGGACTATGTGCTCGCCAGGGCAAATGACTTCGGAGCCCCTGATGAGGGCGAGGAGTTCTACGAACACGCTCCGCTCGTGTACCCAGAGGTACATGTATTTCTCTATGTTTCATATTTTCTACTCGGGTTGTAGATGTACCTTCTAATCTGTTGATGTACTACTTAATCTTTTCATGTGCTACTTAATCTAGTCTAATGATTAGATGCACCGTACAAACCGGTGCATGGAGAGATTTAGTTTGTTCTGAATGAATCAACATTTTTTATTTTTTATTAAGTTATCAAGAATACAAACAATCTTAATTTAGGAGCAAGCTAGGGAGACAGCCGTAATGAACTATTGAACATGTATAAATATGTTATTGTTTTCAAAGTAACTTGGAATGGGTGTTCGAATATCTATTCATTATTTTGCTAATTTTAGTTTGCATTATACATTACAATTAGATTCTAGTGAGGTCGACTCTGACAAGGAGGACGGGGACAACAAGAGCCGCCATGTCATGAAGAAGCTCAAGAGCGGGAGAATCCCTTTCCGCACTCGACTTGGGGAGCTTAGGTGCCCTTTTTGTAAGAAAGGAGTCAACCCAAGGATTGACAGCTTGATTCCGCATGCGGTTGGCATCGGTAAAAGCCCGGCGAGTAAACACAAGTCAGCGACCAAGGCTAAGCATGCTACTTATGGCAAATTCCCCAGGGAGTATGTCAAGACCGGCCTGGTGTCTCCTTACCTAGGAATCGGCAACTTCTAGATGATGAACCTGTGAATGTGCTGCCCCATCCACTAATAATGTTTAATTATCTTACCATTTTCTAGACGCTAAAACTCTCTGGTGTGTTGAAACCTGATGCTATGCTACCGACATGTGTGTTGCAAAGTTGCTTGATCGTGCATGCTTACACCCGTGGCGGACCCAGAAACTTCTAGAAGCTTGGGAAAACAAGTTTAAGTTGCCAAATTATGAATAAAATCAATATAAAAAATAAACTACAAGCTTTGCGCAATTGGCTCTGGGAGGCTGCTTGGGGTGTAGGGATGCTAGGTCCGTCTATGCTTTACACATCCCTTAAATTTTTTAGGCATAATGATCACAAATAGCTGACCACTTCCTTCTGTCCTGTCATGTTATGTTGTGTCAGCACCGCGCACCCGCTGTAGAGAAGCAATGGGACGGTGGTCGTCCCCGTGGCTGGTCTCTGCCATTCCATAGGCACGTCGCACACCCGTCCCATCGCCTACCGGGCATGGCCTCCCAATTTAAGTGCTAGGATTGGAAACCAACGGTGCTTGCCCGGTCAAACATGCTTCTGAGTGAGTAATGTTAAATGCAATTTACGATGCCCAACCCCCTTTTACGCATTGCCAGCCATCCCCGCAGCACAACATTGTGCAAAAATCCCCAACTCCTTCCGCCACAGCCACCGCAAGAACCATCGACGTTGCCGCAGCCACCGCCACCGCCACCGCCTCACCATACCACTGCAACAGATCTCTCCACCACCATGCCTAGTCAAGGCCACCGCCACCGATGCTAGGCCACCTCCGCCGCATTAGCTGCTACCATGGATGCATAGTACGGCGTGTTCAGCGACGGGAGCGACTTCACCGACGAGCACATCATCATCACCCATGGCACCACCATGCTGATGGTCGTCCACACCAATGCATCAGCGGAGGTGGCCAAGGTCATCACAATGTATGAGCGGTGGCTAAAGGAGTCGATGGACAAGTACAAGATCATCGGCTTAGAACTAGAGTATATCGGCGATAGGAAGAGGGCGACGATTTTGTAGCTGTCCATGCGCAACCACTGCCTCCTATACCACGTATGCAGGGAAAATTGGGTATGCCCAAAGCTTCGCTAGTTCCTGTGCAGGAGGGAGATCTACTTCGCTAGCGTCGACTTCAGGAACAACACTCCAAAGCTAGAGCGGGATCTCCTCGTTCATGTCTTCAATCACGTCGATCTCCAACATGTGTGGAGGTACCCGGACGATGATACGGGGAAAGCCGACATGGCTAGACTCGCTGCCGACATCATCGATCGTGAGTATGCCGGCATGAAGGTCGAGTTCCCGAAGCACCTGCACGAGCGATGTGAGTGGAGGTACCTGAATTATGATGCGATCTAGTATGCAGCCAGGGACGCGTATGTCTACTATGAGATGCTCAACAGGATCTGGTGGATAAGTGAGTGTGCTGTTTACCACTACTAGTTTTGCATTTTGTTCCTAGTTTATCTCGCCTGTATTTTCTAAGCATTCTGTGTGTGTCAGAACGGAGCTTGTATTTTCCCTATGCTAGTATGTAGTTAACCAGTATGAATTACATTTCTCCCTTTTGTATACTCAACATTCGTACTTACAAATTCTTTCTGTGCACTTTGCATGTGGTAGAATCTAGAACTATCATGCAGCGCCTAGGTTTATTACTGAATATAGCTACCTAAGATTTTGGTGGGATCCACAATCTCAGATGATGTTGTCCACAAACAGGCACAATCTAAGGACACATTCATAATATAAGATGCTAGCAAACTCGACACATCGTGCTTGGCTATAGTGGTACAGACATAATTTCTATTATAGCAAAGGATACAGTCATAAAAAAACCCAGATTATAGTAGTTCGAAAAGGTAATACACAACAGTTTAGAAGTGCTCACACATAGCTATCACACATAGTACTTGTGAAATAACATGTTTTCATAAACATAACAAGCCCCATACGAACACAACAATCATGCACTAAAATGGGACATCCCGGCATGTTGGAATGACTAGCGGAGAAGGCGACCGACCCCAAGATGTCTTCGGGCGCTTGCCCTAGCATGTAGATTCCTCTACACTCTGGCATCTAGGACAAACCACTTTCCTTGGTGCTGGTTCAATGGTGCGATGCCTGGAACGAAACAATACGATCTGGCGGTACAGCTCGTGGCTGACATACCCGTCAATTGCAGCGTACTTCAGGTTAGGTTCAAAAAGCGGCTTCTCCTCCCAAAATTTCTACCCTACACGCCGCCACCAATAGTTCGGTAGTTTTTCCTTCATGTCAGCGTACCACGGGTCGACGAGTTCGGCAGCAAGATCGGCCATCCTAGTCCTGCCGCCCTTCGTCCCTGGGATCCAGTAAATATCCTGGATATCCACTTTGTGCTCCGTTGGGATGCTAATTCCGACGGTCTTTCTTTCAAGAAGGCAAGTGTCACTCCTGGTGTCAACACTAGTAATGTTATCTGGTGGTTCAAGAGAAAGTCATGAATGAGCCACCTAATACTTTCGCCCCACCTGCATGAAAATGATTTCAGACAAATAATATAGCAAGAACTTTTGCAAATAGATTGTTCAAGAACAAAATGACAGCAACGTGTACCTGTTCCCATCAACCCCCTTCTCGCAAAAAGGCTGGTATACGAGGATGTTCCTCCTCATGGAGAGTTGCACCACGGGGATTCTGTGCTGATCGCGGTTGTACTCGAGGTCGAGACCGACAAACCTGCTTTCCTCGAACTACAACCAATTCTTGTACTGGTATAGAGTGCGCTTCACCATCTCAGGGCCGGTGGTGTAGACGACATTGATCTTCTTCCCACCATGTACTTCTATGTCAAAGTACATAGTCGCTTTCATGCCATCGTTTTGGACATCCCGTCAGTCCATGACTACAGGAAAGAGGGAAAGGACACAGAGGAAGAGGGTGCTGCCATGGAGGAGGAAATGGATGAGGCTATGGAGGAGGAAAGGAGACGATGCCATGGAGGAGGAAAGGAGACGGAGAAGTGAAACTACTTACTACAAGATTGCAACCGCCCTTCATAATATCTGGAATGGTGCACGACCATTCGTAGTAGGGTGGAGGTGGAGAAAACCGGCGGTTTTACACGGCGATGCTAGCGCTGCCTGAAATTGGTTCTACGCCACTGGCATGTAGTGGAATCGAGGTCTTCCATGCACGATCTAAGTCAAACGTAGTCACGTTTGAGCGTGTCTACCTTCACTCGCTGACAGGTGGGAGCCTATATTTTTCTCTTACGATTAATTTTTTCACTTCCTCTAGACGGTTAACATGCCCACCCTCAATAATTACGACCCCCTTCCTTGTATTCCATGCGGACGAGACGACAACGCAGCTGGCCATGGCGACCTCCACCGCGTGATATGGGGTGGCCCGATCTTCTCAGCAAGCTGTTGTCAATGATGATGGTGGATGATAGATAACTAGTGCGTATCTATGATCTCTCCCGCTCGAACCCTGATGCCAATGCAACAGCTCTCGAACCTTGTAGGATATTCACAACACCACACTCTTGCGCACGCAGCCGTCGACCACGAACGATAGTTTGCAATCTACTAATTCCCAATGGAACAATAGATCACACTCAATTCCAATTGGTATAATTCGATCACAGGGTAATTCTAGAGGTTCTATAAAAGGAACAACTCCAAAATAAATTTAACATGGTCTAAACCTAACTTGGTATGGCGCCCCATCTATTTATGAGTCTAAGGGGTGGCGGCCTAAGGTGGGTCCGAGTTGGTCCCACCCAACTACGATACAAACTAACCCGTAGAGGGTTCAGCCACATGACTCTGTCGTGGCAGAGTTTCAGTCGGTTTCTCTGCCGCGGCAGCCTGCCATGGCAGAGATGGACTCTGTTTTCCTGTCGTGGCAGAGAACTGGTGCTTTTCTCTGCCACGACAGAGAACTTGCTCCTCTTGTTGATCTTCGTCTTGGACAGCTCCTTGTGCTTCCTCCCTCTCCTCCCTCGCGCATTCTTCATTGATCAACATGCCATGTTCCATTAACTCCTCGCTCCGTGCCACGCCTTCTTCTCCTAAGTACATGATCATACAATAATTCAAAGACTTAGGTAGTATAAAATTCTCATTAATTAAAACACCAGGTTCATTAAGAAACAAGTTCACCTATTGTTCTAGTAGCTAATCTTCTATGAAAGTTTGATTGAGCTTTCAAGTATTTCAATGCTTCATGATCAGAATGTATGATAAATTTCTTTGGCCACAAATAATGTTGCCAAACTTCAAGTACTCTAACAAGTGCATACAATTCTTTATCATAGATAGGATAATTCAAACAAGCACTAGTCAAATTCTCCAAAAGATATGCTATAGGGCGACCCTCTTGCATCAAAATGCCACCAATGCCTAAACCACTAGCATAACATTCAACTTCAAATTGCTTCGAAAAATCAGGTAATGCAAGTAATGGAGCAGAAGTAAGCAAACGTTTCAATGTATCAAAAGCAATATCTTGGGTCGCGCCCCATACAAAAGGAACACCTTTCTTTGTCAAATCGTTCAAAGGTGCAGCAATGGTGCTAAAATCTTTCACAAAGCGCCTATAGAAACCAGCTAACCCGTGGAAACTACGCACTTGACTTACATTCATGGGAGTAGGTCAATTCTGAATTGATTCAATTTTAGATTGATCTACCTCTACCCCATTCTTAGATACAACAAATCCTAGAAATATGACCTTATCTTTTGCAAATGTGCACTTCTCAAGATTAGCATACAATTTATTATCACGCAACACTTGCAAAACTTGTCGGATATGATTACAATGTTCAGTTTCATTGTGGTTGTAGATAAGTATATCATCAAAGTAAACAACCACAAAACGACCAATAAAATCTCTCAAAACATGGTTCATCAATCGCATGAATGTACTAGGTGCATTAGTAAGACCAAATGGCATGACTAACCACTCATACAAACCAAATTTCATTTTGAAAGCAGTTTTCTACTCATCCCCTTCTTTCATCCTAATTTGATGATAACCATTATGCAAGTCAATCTTAGAGAAAACAGTAGCACTACTCAATTCATCTAGCATATCCTCTAAGCGTGGAATAGGATGACGATATCGAATAGTGATGTTATTAATCGCTCTACAATCTACACACATGCGCCATGTACCATCTTTCTTAGGCACTAAAATAACAGGAACAACACAAGGGCTAAGAGAAACATGAATGTACCTTTTTTTTGAGAAACATGAATGTACCTGATACGGGGTAACCCCGTGGGTGGCCCAATCTTCACGGATATCGTGGTCAAATCGATGGGAAAGCGAGGGGAAAGGGAGAAGGTAGCGGAAGCAGACGCACACCTCACGAAGAACACGATGAACACACGCAAAACTCACACAATACAAGGCTGATTGCTCCCGCCGGTGGCTACCGGTCCGATAGAATCCTCACAAGGAAAGATCGGTTAACGTGCTCCCTCGATCCCACATGTAGAGGGAAGAACACCTTGGAGAGGGTCTTGACGTCTTGGCAATGGAACACCGATGCCAAGGCCTTGTACAGCGAGGGAGGCGCGATGCAAACTTGAATGAGGTGGTGACGATAGTCGATCCCCTTTGGTAGAAGGGGATGATGCAAAACTAGAGATTCCACAAAGGGGGTTGTCTTTAGTCTATCATCTATGCCTAAGGGATACAATGAGGGGTGGGGGCTCTATATATAGGCTAGCCACAAGTTCTGGGGTAGTTTGGGCATAAAACTAGGGTTTGGTGCGGAATAGAGGGGTACATGGGCCAAGGGCCCAGATGTTGGCTCGCAGGCCCATCTTTAGGCCGAACACTCTGGGGTGTTCGGGCTGGACATTCGGGTCGGGCCAGACACTCTAGGTAGTGTCTGGGTTGTGTCTGATTTGGCACACAGAAGGGTTGCGCCAGGCTTGGGCTGGGGTAGGCCGGACACTCTGGCGGGTGGAGGCCGAACACTCCGGGTCAGCCGGACACTCCGGGTGGTCTCGGCCGGACACTTTGGTCCTAGCGTCGGTTGCTTCTTCCGTGTCCTCTTCCAAGCCACTATCTTGTCGGGCTTGATGCTTTGGTCTTCCTCCCTTGCCTCCGTGCTTGTCAGTGTGAACCTATCATGATAATGGGACGGAGTATGAAGTAGTATACCATTCAAGAGGGTAGGAAGTGGGCTCGCATAGAGGAACGGATTCACCTTTGGAGTCCATGACGACTTGGCAGAAGTGATGGGTTCATAGCATGGAAAACAAAAAATTCTACCGCAAGAACGAACAAAACCTAGATCTAATCTAGATAAAAGCCAAGATCTAATCTATTAGACATGAGCAACGAGATAGATAGGAACTAACCCTCGTAGATCCGAAAGCGTTAACGAGATTAGATCTCGTGGTTGATGTAGTCGATCACTTGCCGATCTCAAGATCGTGTGGACGATCCTTCCGGCGTCGCGTTCCAGCAGCGCTTCCGCAGTCGGTCAAATGGACGATCCTTCCGGCGCCGCGTTTCGGCAGCGCTCCCGCAGTCGGTCACACGTGCGGAGTCGAAGCAGACCTTCCTCTCCCCGTTCCAGCGAGCAGCGGAGGTAGTAGATCTTCTCCACGGAATCCCAGCAGCACGACGGTGTGGTGGTGGTGGTGGAGTAGAGAATTCTGCTGGGCTTCGCCTATGCCTGTGCAGAAGAAGGGTGGAGGAGAGAGGTGGCAGAGATTGGAGTTATGAGAGCAGGGGAGGAGGGGGCGCCCCTGCCCTTCTATTTAAGGGGGGAGGGTGCCTTGGGGAGGGGGAGTCCTTGTAGGACTCCCCTCCTCTAGGCCGGCGGATTGGGGAGTGGGGGGAGGAGTCCTCCTCCCCCACGACTCCTTGTCTTGACCCACCAGGACTCCTTGATCCCTATCTTGATTTTCAAGCAAACTCCAAGATATCTTCTAGAACCTTCCGGAACATTCCAAAACCTTCTAGAATCCTCATACAAACACTCCGGAACATTTTCTAACTCAGAAAATGATCCCCTATATATGAATCTTATTCTCCAGACCATTCCGGATCTCCTCGTGATGTCCCGAATCCAATCCGAGACTCCGAACAACATTCGGTCTCCAATGCATATTCCATATCTACTTAAAACAACTTCGAACCTTAAGTGTGTCACCCTACGGTTCGTGAATATGCATACATGATAGAGACACATCTCCTATCAATAACCATCAGCGGGACCTGGAGATCCATAATGGCTCCCACATACTCAACGATGACTTCGCGATTGATTGAACCACTTACATACGAAACCAATTCCCTTTGTCTCGCGATACTATACTTATCCGAGGTTTGATCGTCGGTATCTCCATACCTAGTTCTACCTCGTTACTGATAAGTACTCTTTACTCGTTCCGTGATATGTCATCCCTTGTGACCTAGTCACATGCTTGCAAGCTAACTAGATGACATTCCACCGAGAGGGCCCAGAGCATATCTATCCGTCATATGGATGGACAAATCCCAATCTTGGTTCATGCGCTTCAACACATACTTTCAGAATACCCAATGACACTTTTATAACCACCAAGTTACAAAGCGGCGTTTGATGTCATCAAAGTATCCATCCGGTGATGGTGATTAACATAACCTCATGGTCGAAGGATTAGGTTACTATGTATTTGAAAGCTTACAGCAATACGAACTTAATGACTTGACCTTATGCTACGCTTACTATGGGTGTGCATCCATCACATCATTCTCCTAATGATACAACCTTGTTATTAATCACATCCTAATGTCCATGATCAGGAAACCATGATCATCAATTAATCAACAAGCTAGTTCAACAAGAGGCTTACTAGGGACTCTCTTATGTTTACAAAACACACATGTATTAGTGTTTCCTAATAATACAATTATAGCATGGGATGTAAACATTCATCATAAACACAAAGATATAATAATAATCACTTTTATTATTGCCTCTTGGGCATATGTCCAACAGTCTCCCACTTGCACTAGAGTCAATAATCCATATTACATGGTAATATACCGAACACCCATGGCGTTCTGGTGTTGGTCATGCTTTGCCCTAGGGAGAGGTTTAGTCAACGGATCTGCCACATTCAGATCAGTGTGTACTTTGCCTATCTTTATGTCACCATCTCTGACATACTCACGAATAGCGTGGAAACGTAGCTTGATGTGCTTCAGCTTGCTATGTGACCTTGGCTCCTGTGCATTAGCTATGGCACCTGTGTTGTCACAGTAGATGGCCATCGGGTCCAACGCACTGGGAACCACGCCAAGTTCAGTAATGAATTCCTTCATCCAAACGGCTTCTTGTGCAGCCTCCGAAGCAGCTATGTATTCCGATTCAGTTGAAGATTTTGCCACAACGCTTTGCTTCGCACTCCTCCAGCTCACTGCAGCACCATTCAAAATAAATACGTATCCCGACTGTGAATTTGAGTCATCCGGTCGGTGTTCCAACTAGCATCGGTGTAACCGTTTACAACAAGCTGTTCATCACCTCCATAAGAAAGAACCATATCCTTAGTCCTATTTAGGTACTTTAGGATATTTTTGACCGCTGTCCAGTGCTCCATTCCAGGATCACTTTGATATCTGCTAGTCAAACTAACAGCATGTGCTATATCTGGTCTTGTACACAGCATGGCATACATGATAGAACCTATGGCCGAGGCATAGGGAATATTATTCATTTTCTCTCTATCTTCTGTCGTAGCTGGACTTTGAGTTTTACTCAAGGTCTTACCTGACAACATGGGCATGAACCCTTTCTTGCTATCTTCCATTCTAAACTTCTTTAGAACTTTGTCTAAGTATGTACTTTGTGAAAGCGCTATTAGGCGTCTTGATCTATCTCTATAAATCTTGATGCCTAGAATATATGCCGCTTCGCCAAGATCCTTCATTGAAAAACTATTATTCAAATAGGTTTTGACTCTATTAAGAAGTTTTATATCATTCCCAATCAACAATATGTCATCTACATATAGTACTAGGAATGCTACAGAGCTCCCACTCACTTTCTTGTAAATACAAGCTTCTCCATAAGTTTGTATAAATCCAAAGTTTTTGATTACTTTATCAAAACGTTGATTCCAACTCCGGGATGCTTGCTTCAGTCCATAAATGGAGCGCTGAAGCTCGCATACCTTGTCAGCATCTTTAGGATCGACAAAACCCTTGGGTTATACCATATACAACTCTTCCTCAATGTCACCATTAAGGAACGCCGTTTTGACATCCATCTGCCAAATCTCATAATCGAAATGTGCAGCAATTGCTAACAAAATCCTCACAGACTTTAGCTTTGCTACTGGTGAGAAAGTCTCATCATAGTCAACTCCTTGAATTTGTCAGAACCCTTTCGCGACAAGTCGAGCTTTATAGACGGTAACATTACCATCAGCATATGTTTTCCTCTTGAAAATCCATTTGTTCTCGACAGCCTTACGGCCATCCGGTAAGTCCACGAAAGTCCATACTTGGTTTTCGTACATGGATCCCATTTCGGATTTCATGGCCTCTAGCCATTTGTCAGAATCTGGGCTCACCATAGCTTCTTCATACGTCGCAGGGTCATCAGCGTTGTCTACCAACATGACGTTCAAGGCAGAGTCATACCAATCAGGAGTGGTACGAACCCTCGTTGACCTGCGAGGTTCAGTAGTAACTTCATTTGAAGTTTCATGATCATTATCATTAGCTTCCTCTCCAATTGGTGCAGGCGGCACAAAAACATCTTCTGGTGCTGTGCTACTCTCAAATCCGAGAGAAGGTCCAATAACCTCATCGAGTTCTACTTTCCTTCCAGTCACCTCTTTCGAGAGAAACTCCTTCTTAAGAAAGGATCCATTCTTTGCAATGAAAACTTTGCCTTCGGATCTATGATAGAAGGTATACCCAATTGTTTATTTAGGGTATCCTATGAAGACGCATTTCTCCGCTTTGGGTTCTAGCTTATCAGGTTGTAACTTCTTTACGTATGCCTCGCAACCCCAAACTTTAAGGAACGACAACTTAGGTTTCTTACCAAACCACAATTCGTATGGTGTCGTTTCAACGGATTTAGATGGTGCCCTATTTAAAGTGAATGCGGCTGTCTCTAATGCATAGCCCCAAAATGATAACGGTAAATCTGTAAGAGACATCATAGACCAAACCATATCTAAGAGAGTTCGATTACGACGTTCGGACACACCATTACGCTGTGGTGTTCCCGGCGGTGTCAACTGCGAAAGTATTCCACATTTGTTTAAATGCATGCCAAACTCATAACTCAGATATTCACCTCCGCGGTTAGAACGCAGAAACTTAATCTTCTTGTTACGATGATTTTCCACTTCACTCTGAAATTCCTTAAACTTCTCGAAAAGTTTCGGACTTATGTTTCATAAAGTAGACATACCCATATCTACTCAAGTCATCCGTGAAAGTGAGAACATAACGATATCCACCACGCGATGCTACACTCATTGGACCGCACACATCGATATGTATTATTTCCAATAAGTCTGTAGCTCGCTCCATTATTCCAGAGAATGGAGTCTTAGTCATTTTTCCCATTAGACATGCTTCGCATCTTTCAAGTGATTCAAGAAGTCCATCAGAGTGGAGTTTCTTCATACGCTTCACTCCAATGTGACCAAGACGACAGTGCCACATGTATGTAGAATTATCATTCAATTTTATTCGTTTAGCATCTATGTTGTGAACATGTGTATCACTACTATCGAGATTCAGTAAGAATAAACCATTCATCTCAGGTGCATTACCATAAAAGATATTACTCATATAAATCGAACAACCTTTATTCTCGGACTTAAAAGAGTAACCGTCTCGCAATAAACAGGATCCAGATATAATGTTCATGCTTAACGCAGGCACCAAATAACAATTATTTAAATTTAAAACTAATCCCGAAGGTAGATGTAGAGGGAGCGTGCCGACGGCGATCACATCAACCTTGGAGCCATTTCCAACGCGCATCGTCACCTCGTCTCTTGCCAGTCTTCGTTTATTCCGCAGCTCCTGTTTCGAGTTACAAATATGAGCAACCGAACCAGTATCAAATACCCAGGCACTACTACGATTACTAGTAAGATACACATCTATAACACATATATCAAATATACCTTTCTTCTTGATGTTGCCGTTCTTCAGATCCGCCAGGTACTTGGGGCAGTTATGCTTCCAGTGACCAGCACCCTTGCAGTAGAAGCACTCAGTTTCAGGCTTAGGACCAGCCTTGGGCTTCTTAGCAGGTGCGGCAGCTTTCTTGCCGTCCTTCTTGAAGTTGCCCTTGTTCCTAGGCTTGCCCTTTTTCTTGAAATTGGTGGTCTTATTGACCATCAACACTTGGTGCTCCTTCTTGATCTCCACTTCAGCAGTTTTCAGCATGGACGACAGTTCAGGCAACGTCTTGTTCATGCAGTGCATGTTGTAGTTCATCACAAAGTTCTTGCAACTTGGTGGCAGTGATTGAAGGAGACGGTGAATCCCCAATTCATTAGGAATCGATATTCCCAACTCTTGGAGCTTCTTTGCGTACCCAGACATGGTGAGCACGTGCTCGCTAACGGAGCTTCCTTCTTCCATCTTACAGTTAAAGAACTTTTCAGAGGCCTCATAGCTCTCCTTGGTCGCGCGAGTCTCAAAAATTAGCCTGAGCTCCTTAATGATCTCGAACGGGTCGTGGTGCTCAAAACGCTGTTGGAGCTCCGCTTCTAAACCGTACAGGATGGCACACTGAACTGTGGAGTAATGATTTTTCCGAGTGGCGAAAACATTCTTTTCGTCATCGGTGGCATTATCTGTAGGTGGGTCACCTAGCGGTGCATCGAGCACATGGTCAACTGACCAGCCCTGAGGACGATCTTCAGTCCACGGAACCAGTCCGTGAAATTGCTTCCATTGTTTTTAAGCTTTTCTTTCTCTAGGAACGCATTGAAATTGATGGAGGGGGTCGCCATAATCTACAACAATTTGCAAGTAGTTTAGACTAAGTTTATGACAAATTGAGTTCAAATTTAATACTTAAATTAACTAGGTGAACTCCCACTCAAAACAACATCCCTCACATTGTCTTGGTGATTACACGAACCAAGTCCACTACACCAAGTCCGATCTTCACGAGAGAAGATGTAGTTTCATCGGCGAACAATCTTCATGTTCATCATATCATTTATATGACTCATGCTCTACCTTTCGGTATTCCGTGTTCCGAGACCATGTATGTACATGCTAGGCTCGTCAAGATAACCTTAGTTTCCGCATGTGCAAATCTGGCTTGCACCCGTTGTATGCACACGTAGAATCTATCACATCCGATGATCACGAGATGCTTCGAGACGACGAGTCTTAGCAACGGTGCCAACTAAGGGTGAACACTTTATTACTTGATATTTAGTGAGAGGGATCATCTTATAATGCTACCGTCGTGATCTAAGCAATACAAGATGCATAAAGGATTAACATCACAGGCAATTCATAATTAGTGTGATATGATATGGCCTTTTCTTCTTGCGCCTTTGATCTCCATCTCCAAAGCACGAACATGATCTCCATCATCACCAGCATTGCGTCAAGGTCAGTGGCGCCGCTTCATGGTTGTCCATCATCACCAGCAACTATTACAACTACTTGGAATAAAGCTATTACAAGATGAATAGACACGCAGGCCTTAACAGAATTAAAGACAACCATTAGGCTCCTGCCGGTTGCCATATTACAACAAGGATCATTGCATACATCAAATACAATCACAATCTCATGATGGCCATATCACATCACAAAACCCCTGCAAAAACAAGTTAGACGCCTCTAATTTTCTTTGCAAGTTTTACGTGGTTTGGGGCTTTCGCATAAGACCGATCTTACCTACGAACAAGGACCACAACATTGATACAAGTGTTGTCAAGATGCTCATTGTAAATTGAATCTTAACTATGGTGGGAGAGACAGACACCCGCAAAGCCACTTGTGCAAAGCAAGTTGCACGTCAAGCGTGGAGCAAGTCTCATGTGCGATGACATGTAATGTTAGCCCGAGCCGCTTCATCCCACCATGCCGCAAGATGCAAAGTACACGCTAAGACACCGACAACAAAAGCATCAACGCCCACAAAAACATTGTGTTCTACTCGTGCAACAGATCTACGCATAGATACGGCTCTGATACCACTGATGGGTTCGTAGCATGAAAAAAAAAATTTCTACCGCAAGAACGAACAAAACCTAGATCTAATCTAGATAAAAGCCAAGATCTAATCTATTAGACATGAGCAACGAGATAGATAGGAACTAACCCTCGTAGATCCGAAAGCGTTAACGAGATTAGATCTCGTGGTTGATGTAGTCGATCACTTGCCGATCTCAAGATCGTGTGGACGATCCTTCCGGCGTCGCGTTCCAGCAGCGCTTCCGCAGTCGGTCAAGTGGACGATCCTTCCGGCGCCGCGTTTCGGCAGCGCTCCCGCAGTCGGTCACACGTGCGGAGTCGAAGCAGACCTTCCTCTCCCCGTTCCAGCGAGCAGCGGAGGTAGTAGATCTTTTCCACGGAATCCCAGCAGCACGACGGTGTGGTGGTGGTGGTGGAGTAGAGAATTCTGCAGGGCTTCGCCTATGCCTGTGCAGAAGAAGGGTGGAGGAGAGAGGTGGCAGAGATTGGAGTTATGAGAGCAGGGGAGGAGGGGGCGCCCCTGCCCTTCTATTTAAGGGGGGGAGGGCGCCTTGGGGAGGGGGAGTCCTTGTAGGACTCCCCTCCTCTAGGCCGGCGGATTGGGGAGTGGGGGGAGGAGTCCTCCTCCCCCACGACTCCTTGTCTTGACCCACCAGGACTCCTTGATCCCTATCTTGATTTTCAAGCAAACTCCAAGATATCTTCTAGAACATTCCGAAACCTTCTAGAATCCTCATACAAACACTCCGGAACATTTTCTAACTCAGAAAATGATCCCCTATATATGAATCCAATCCAAGACTCCGAACAACATTTGGTCTCCAACGCATATTCCATATCTACTTAAAACAACTTCGAACCTTAAGTGTGTCACCCTACGGTTCGTGAATATGCATACATGATAGAGACACATCTCCTATCAATAACCATCAGCGGGACCTGGAGATCCATAATGGCTCCCACATACTCAACGATGACTTCGCGATCGATTGAACCACTTACATACGAAACCAATTCCCTTTGTCTCGCGATACTATACTTATCCGAGGTTTGATCGTCGACATCTCCATACCTAGTTCTACCTCGTTACTGATAAGTACTCTTTACTCGTTCCGTGATATGTCATCCCTTGTGACCTAGTCACATGCTTGCAAGCTAACTAGATGACATTCCACCAAGAGGGCCCAGAGCATATCTATCCGTCATATGGATGGACAAATCTCAATCTTGGTTCATGCGCTTCAACACATACTTTCAGAATACCCAATGACACTTTTATAACCACCCAATTACGAAGCGGCGTTTGATGTCATCAAAGTATCCATCCGGTGATGGTGATTAACATAACCTCATGGTCGAAGGATTAGGTTACTATCTATTTGAAAGCTTACAGCAATACGAACTTAATGACTTGACCTTATGCTACGCTTACTATGGGTGTGCGTCCATCACATCATTCTCCTAATGATACAACCTTGTTATTACTCACATCCTAATGTCCATGATCAGGAAACCATGATCATCAATTAATCAACAAGCTAGTTCAACAAGAGGCTTACTAGGGACTCTCTTATGTTTACAAAACACACATGTATTAGTGTTTCCTAATAATACAATTATAGCATGGGAAGTAAACATCCATCATAAACACAAAGATATAATAATAATCACTTTTATTATTGCCTCTTGGGCATATCTCCAACAATAAGTTGGAGACCTTGATGTGGTAACGACCATAGGTCAGGCTACATCATCTCCCCTCCCTTCAAAAAGAGTCGTCCTTGACTCTACACGCTCATCACAAAGTAGAAGATGTCGAGAGACCTTCTTGATCCTGGGGTTCACCATATAGTCATCCTCAGGAAGATTGAATTGACAACACCTAAATGTTCCTTCACCTTCCATGAAGCCTACAAAGGTCACCACAAAAACGAAGCAACACTCAAAGCATAGCCAATTCATGAATATTATAGCATGAGTCCTCAAGTAGGGTGAAGTCACCTTATGATGTAGATATAGCTCATTGAGGGGTAGCCATAGGTAACTCTCTATGGTTCGTCTTGTCAACTTATGGTCTATAGAGGTTCACGTGTAAGCAATTGTAGCTTCACACAACAAAGACCAAGCAAAATATGTTTGTGTGTGATAGAGGAGCATGTCATTTGTGTCATGTCCAGTCCTGTTTACAACACTATTAGCACAACTCAAGTATAGCAAAGGGAATACATATGCAAGGTCAAAGTGCATGGGAATTGTTTGAACATCATCCAAATGTGGGAACTCAAAAACTCCATAAAACTTCTTAGTGTGGCACTCAAAGCAATTGACTAGGATATGGATCAACATCTTTGATGCAAGAGTAGGAGAATTCGGCAAAAACACATAAGGAAGCATATCCAAAACAACATCATTATGTGTGCAAACCAACCATTGGAAAGAACAATTGTTCAATATGTTGGATGCCATACACATATCATCAAAAGCAAATATCATGGGGATATGAGTATCACGAGCGGAAGCAAAAACAACATGTTTGCAATCAAACCATATGAGAGAGCAGATGGTCCTTATGTTTGTTGCAACACCAATACGAGAGACTTGGAAGCTCTCATGACAATACATGCTCAAAATGGCATTATTGTTGCACACAAAACACCGTCAACATGAAAGATGCAAAGCATGCAAAAGGTATCAGAGCTGGGTTCGATCTTGAACTCACTTGGGGGATGCTCTCTAGAGCTCTTTTTGCCAACTCGTGCTCAACTGAAGTTGACATTATCTTGCGAGTACCTACATACATCATACACAAAAGGAAGAATGTGTGTGCATGGTGTAGAAATACATCATCTATCATGCATATCTCTTTTTGTGCACATCACCATTAGTGTCAATCAAGTATGAAAAATATGCATGGTGAGTATGCAAGTGGGGAACATGCTTATCATGGCAATCATCAAAATCTCCAAAATTTGAGAAAGCTATGGGGGCATCTCAATATAAACCATATGAGAATTATTGTTGTAAGCAAAACAAGTGAAAGAGCAATTATTCAACTTATTGCAAGCAACTGGAGAGATTGTAAAACATTCATGACAAAGCATGGTTCGAGGGGTACCATTGGTAACATCATTGCAAGCAAAACATTGGGAATAGCAATTGTTCAACAAAGTGCAAGCTATGATATCATCAACATAAGGTTTAGAGCATGGCATGTCTATGGCAACATCATCACAATCAAATAATTTCACATGCTCAACAATATGCAAAGGAAAAGTATTACATGGAAATACCAATGAGTCATATGTGATATCACAAACATCATCCATATCATGCTAATCATCACAAGTCATCATGTCCACTAGTGGGATCATGGCATCATCAACACCCTTATTTTTACCTTGTTCATACCTCTCATATGAAGTGGGTGTTGTGGTAGAATTGGCCTCCATGTTGACGACTTCTTCATCATGTATGGGGATGGCATCATCTCCATCCACCATGTACATCTTCTCGGTCAGAGGCATCATCATCTCTAAGCTTGGCGCTTCTTGATCCATGGAACCTAGCACATCATGAGAAAACACACTAGAGGTAGAGGGTAAGTTGTTAGAAATCAAAGTGGTCTCACATGACCTATCAACTACCACTCTCAACTCACTCGGTGTATCACTCGTGCCCTCCAAGTGGAAGCACCCAATCTCACATATGGTGGAGTCACTCATCTCACTCTTGTTTTCACTCAAGTGGGTTAAGTGGCTCTCATACTCACATGGGATTGGTACCACATCATCACTCAAGCATATGGGGGTAGGCTCGATTCTCTCAAATCCATGCGCCTCCTTTGGTGAAGGGAAAATCCCA
The DNA here is from genome assembly GCA_910589775.1 of Avena eriantha. Lineage (NCBI taxonomy): Eukaryota > Viridiplantae > Streptophyta > Magnoliopsida > Poales > Poaceae > Avena > Avena eriantha. The sequence goes on along the minus strand of OU342741.1, from coordinate 269,297,495 downwards.
TGCTCACCATTAATGACCTTGTCGTCACCATCTTGTGGGGTAGGCCCTTGTCTTGGATATTTCTCATCCTTCGTTATGGCCTCCTTGGCTTGTGTAGACATCCTCTTTACGTACTCGTCCAACTTGGCAAAGTAGAGTTCTTCGTCTTCCTCATCCATGAAGTTGCATGTGTCATATAGGACGTCAAGTTTGGGCGTTGAAGCTTGATGGCATGGAGGAGAGCTTTCTCTTGGTGCCATTGATGAGGATATCTATAGGGAGTATGATGATTCTGACTGCCTGAACTGGAAGGAAATACTGAGTCAAATCAATAATGACTATCAGGTGAATTCATTCCTAATTGAACCTGATGTTTTACTTAATGAGAACTTTATACTACCTAAGTCTATGCATATTTGTATGATCAGGTTTATTGATAATACAAGCGTTGCGCGAGGAGGAGGAGAGTTGCAGAAGGAAGGACAAGCGCTGATTTCCAATATCAACAAGTGCGCGAGGGAGGAGCGGGAGGCAGGCGCACTAGGATGCAATGAGGAAATCACGTATGAGCAAGAGAGAGAGATGGCGCACCAAGAATTACATGTTTGAGGTGTTCCACGACGTTTGGACTGCGTGCCAATAAGGCCGAACCCATATATGGGTCGGTATGTATTAGTTTGAGTCGAACCGAGTCAGTTTGGGCCAAGTTATGGCTGTTTTTAGGCCCGTTTAGAGGGGAGGACGCCCCAGCCCTCATATAAACCTCTGTAGTCGTCACAAGTTAGGTTTTGGGAGACCACGTTAAAATATTTTGGAGTTGTTTCTTTCATAGAACCTCTGGAATTACCCTGTGTTCGAATCTGCCAACTATAATTGAGTGTGATCTGTTGTTCCATTGGGAATTAGTAGATTGCATACTACCGTTCATGGTCACGGCTGCGTGCGCAAGAGTGTGGTGTTGTGAATATCCTACAAGGTTCGAGAGCTGTTGCATTGGCATCATGGATCGAGCGGGAGAGATCATAGCTACGCACTAGTTATCTATCATCCACCATCACCATCGCCAAGAGCTTGCTGAGAAGATCGGGCCACCCCATATCATCTTGGTATCAGATTTCCTCGTTGCCTCGGTAAGCAATCCACAATCCATCCATAGATTAGAGAGTGTTTTTCATCCTATACAGAAAAAGCCCCACAAAAAGAGTTGCCATAGCCTAGATTACATCGTATTCGAGTAATAGTTGCTGATCGCGTTCCTCTATTAGATTAGATCTAGATCTGTTCTTCGTAGATTTGTTTTCTAGTGTTCTAGTTGTTTTCCACCATTTTTTTCCGCTACCATCAAGTCAGATATGATCCAAGTAAAGAGTCCTAGTTGTGTACTACTTGGCGAGCAAAAAAAAAATCGGCTCGCTGCCTCACGCCTGACCGCAGACAAGTCTGTGCTCTAGCGTGACCCAAAAAAAATTCCGGAAAAAAAAATTCCGAAAAAAAAAAATCGAACCGTCGCCTTACCACAGACCAGTCTGTGCTAGTACGAGAGGAAAAAAACTGCCGGCATCCTGCCGCGGCAGGATTTTAGGCCGCTTTTCTGCCGTGGCAGAGACCAATTCTCAGGTCAAAATTATTTCTTTTTTTGTTTATTTTTTTACTGAGTCCACATAGCGTACCTATCCTTGTGAGCCTTAGTAAGCCTTTCTTTGTGTCTATAACTATCCTACGAGACTAGCGTGTTTAGTGCTCTACGGGCTGCTCAGTTAGCAATCTTGTGCCCGTTTCGTTGAGACATTGCTAGCGCCTCTCCTTGTGCATTGCAACACGAGCATTCCTCCGACATACCTTACTTTTTGAGCTCATTTTCATAGTTGCAATTGCCCTATTTATCTCCACCGTTTGTGTTTCCGTGGGTCTTTATCATACGATCAGCACTAGGACTTGTTTGCGGTGTAGTTAGGATACCATACCTACAGCTCCACCATAAATAACCTGTGTGCCCTGCGATCGTTCTCTATGCCTTTGGTATTCACTTCATCACTTCAGTGCATCAGTCTTTGATTACGTTTGGTAGAGCATCTCTATTCACTTTGGAACGGTAAGATCTTCTTTCTTATCAGTTGTGAGTGAGTTGTGAGAGTTTCCACCATACTGATTTTGATTTGTGCACTAATGTACTAATCATGTCTTCTAGTAGTGTTGATGTGATGCAGAAAATGGAGGCAGGTGATGTTACAAATAATGTGGAGACGTATAGTTACAAATTCATCGACAATTGGTGTTGTAGTGGAACTTTTTGGAAGGAAGAACGCGGTATTTTTGATGGTGATGGTCTTTTCCACCATAGTGTGATGATTGGTGAGCGATGTGCTTCCATTACCATTGATAGCAACTCTACTATTAATTTGATCAGCGTTGAAGTTGTACAAAAGTTGCAGCTACCCACATGTGCCCGTGCGGTGCCATATCTCTTGCATTCATCATATGGCACATTGCTGATTTCACACACCGCTGATGTTCCTATGACTTTTAAAGAGCATACTGACATTGTGCGCTGTGATGTATCTCCTATACCACTTGATTCTTGTCACATACTATTGGGAGAACCTTGGAGCAGAAGGTTTGACGCTCAAATATGTCCTGTTGTTGGAAGGATTTCTTTCAAATGGAACATGAAGAGGCGTGTTATGCTCAGGATTTCAGCCGACAAATTTCATGAGTATCATCTTCTTCGCAAGGAGAGGACAAAAGAGTTTAGTTTGTTTGCTAAGTACAAGGTCATGATGAATGGTGACAATTCTATTATTTGTCATCTTGAACACGGTGTGCATTACAACCCATGTGAGAATGAGAGCCACATAGCCAAGCTGAGTGAGAGTGTTATCAAAAGTGCGCTGTGTGATTCCACTAAACGTGAGGTTGAGAGCATCCATTCTAAGAGTATGAGAGAAAAAGAAAACATCAGTGCACTAGATGCTAATACATGTGAGGATATTTCTACTAATGTAATCATCTCTACTCCTGGTATTGTTTCTTGTGCTATGCAGGTTGCTTTTGAAGAAAGGGAGCCGCCTATTTTACAACCTGCATCACACGATCTGGTATTGTTACTTGAGGAGGATGTCGTAGTACCTACTACAGCTGAGAAGTTTGTTAATGACATTGGTACTGATTTGGAGCTTCAGCCAACATGTAAGACATATTGTGAGTCTATTCCTTTACTGAAGCCTCCTTGTGATTTGCCTTGCACTACTGTTTCAGCACCATGTGATAGTTTACCAAATTCAAAGTTTGATCATGTGGTACTGATAACACATAAGGAAATACTTGCTCGAATACCACCTGCTGATATTGTGTATTCCATCATGCTAAATGAACCTATGAGTATGAGTTGTGCTATGGATAAGATTTCTGAAATTTCATTTCTGAATTCTAGCACATATTCTCCTTGTTTCACTTTCAATCTGATTGGTGAATATAGCATGCATGAAAATTTTCTTGTGGATCACATATGCATTACTTGTGATAGAATCGCTGAATTGAAACATGCTGTTTTCAGCCATACATGTTGTGTGTCGACGATTTTTTGTTGTGATAATATGAAACTAAAGTCAGGTCTAGTTGATATAATGCAGCCAACACAAGTAATTTTACCTATGTTGGATCATTGTAATCTTGCTAGAATAGAACCCCGGTTTTCATATTCATTGTGTTTATCCCAAAATTCGTTGTCTAGTTGTGCTAATGCTTTATACTTCACTTATATTTGCAAATTGAGTTGCATTTTACATACTGGACAACATGATCATGTTCATAATAATCAGAGTAGCGCAGTTGAAGCATGGCATGATTCAATTTGGTTTTTAGACATATTGAATTGGTTTGATCTTGTTTACAAATTTGATCATAGATCTTCTTTGAGAAAACTGAATTTAATATTGAAGAACATGACTATCTATTTAGTTGTTGTTTACCATGATCATGATTCTTTGTACTTCACTTATACCTGCAATTTAAGTTGCTTGATGTATACTGGACATACTTTTCATGTGAACAACAATAATACAACATGTTATATATACATATACTTTGCGTACACGTTGTTCTTTTTGTTTCTCCCACTTTCAGCTTACCTAAAGCCGAGGACGGCTTTTCATGAAGAAAGGGAGGATGATGAGGATATCTACAGGGAGTATGATGATTCTGACTGCCTGAACTAGAAGGAAATACTGAGTCAAATCAATAATGATTATCAGGTGAATTCATTCCTAATTGAACATGATGTTTTACTTAATGAGAACTTTATACTACCTAAGTCTATGCATATTTGTATGATCAGGTTTATTGATAATACAAGCATTGCGCGAGGAGGAGGAGAGTTGCAGAAGGAAGGACAAGCGCTGATTTCCAATATCAACAAGTGCGCGAGGGAGGAGCGGGAGGCAGGCGCACTAGGATGCAATGAGGAAATCACATATGAGCAAGAGAGAGAGATGGCGCACCAAGAATTACATGTTTGAGGTGTTCCACGACGTTTGGACTGCGTGCCAATAAGGCCGAACCCATATATGGGTCGGTATGTATCAGTTTGAGTCGAACCGAGTCAGTTTGGGCCAAGTTATGGCTGTTTTTAGGCCCGTTTAGAGGGGAGGACGCCCCAGCCCTCATATAAACCTCCGTAGCCGTCACAAAGTTAGGTTTTGGGAGACCACGTTAAAATATTTTGGAGTTGTTTCTTTCATAGAACCTCTGGAATTACCCTGTGTTCGAATCTGCCAACTATAATTGAGTGTGATCTGTTGTTCCATTGGGAATTAGTAGATTGCATACTACCATTCGTGGTCACGGCTGCGTGCGCAAGAGTGTGGTGTTGTGAATATCCTACAAGGTTCGAGAGCTGTTGCATTGGCATCAGGGATCGAGCGGGAGAGATCATAGCTACGCACTAGTTATCTATCATCCACCATCACCATCGCCAAGAGCTTGCTGAGAAGATCGGGCCACCCCATATCAGTCATTTTGGTGGTGGCACGAGTAGTTGAAGGTTCCCTATGATGGTGTCGACGGAGGTCATTAGCATGCCTTGCCAAAGGTTGATGTAAATGGCACACTTGGTCATCCACATGACGCTCACGATGATGCTCCTTTTCCTTGGCACTCTTCTTGGTGAGGCGTTGTAATGAGCGCAAAGCATCATTTGTCTTGGCCATCATGTTCATGGTTTTGGCGAAGTTATTGTCCATGTCGCGCTTGAAGTTGTCCATTTGATGGTGGACCATGTTGCCCTTGAGGTGGAGGCTCCGTCTTGGTCGACGCGACATGAGGAGCTTGTTATTGTTGTCCTTGAAGTCGTCCATGCTTGGGGAGTTATCGTTGTTGTAGAACTCCATATCACCCAAGCATGTGGAGCCATTGTCGGTGTAGTGCTCCATCATGTCATCCATGCTTGTGGAGGCATATGCATGGTGGCTCATCATGGATTCTTCATAGATATCATCCTCAGTTCCGGAGTCCCTAGACATGATTCACAAGACCAAGTGGTGTATATGGAGGTGGTAGGGGGTTGGAGATGCAACGTCAGACCTTACTTTACCTTGGAAGATAGTATCGTGCAAGTGGCAACACTTGAGAGAAATCAAGACCAAGCAAAGTGAAGTTCACACGGAACACCAAAACCAACTAACCACTAAAAAACAGACACACAAATCTTATGGTGGATAGGTATGGAAGGTGGCATGTCAAGAACCAATCCGAAATCAAGATGTTGTAATGGCAAGTAAAGAACCACGATGATCACAAAGCAAAACAAGTCAATCCACAAGATAGGAATATATACAAGGAAACACACACGGTGGGATAAATGGGACTTGTGCGACGGGAGTGAGCTAAGAACCAAATGATTACCTAGCGAAGACTATAAGCTCGTGTCGCACAAGTGCAAGGAGAGACGCTAGTTCGATTGCAATAAATTGGTGGGCTACAAGATATGCACAATAAGTACCACCTAGTTGATGTTCATCGAGCTGGCGCTTCCTATTCTATGAGGCAATTGTTTCTTTCTTTCTTTCTTTTTCTTCTTTTTCTTTTTCTATTTTTTCACTTTTGTTTTATTTTTTCACTTGCCCCTACCTTGTGCCAACAACTATACAAGATAACTATATGAGATAGCGTGCTCACAACTTTTCCTCAGAATTCTACAAGGTATCAAATGTGCATAGCCCAAGCAATCATAGGAGGAACTAGTCTCAATAGGTGTTTGTTGAATGCAAAGATAGTGTACCTCACAAAGGAAAGCAAGTGGGGAGAAGTCGCGCAATTTTTATACCTTTTGTCGCCGATCTTCACCCTTTATTGGTGGATTCCGCCTTGCTCACGGAATTTGGATGGAGTAGATAGCATGAACTACGACGATGATGATTTAGATCTCTTTATCCTCTTCAAAACGAGTGAAAGAACACCAAAATCTGAGTTTGTATGCAAAAGTTATGCTCAAAATCGTGAAGCAGATTTTTCTATCAACAGGGGGCGGACATTCCGGGGCACGCAGGCCGGACAATCAGGTCGGGACGGATATTCCGGTCCGTTTAGGCCAAAAACTCCGGTGGGGCGGATAGTCCGATCTGTTTAGGCTAGACATTCTGGTCCGGTCGATTCCATAAGTTCCAGAACATGAACGGGACGAGTTTTGGCGGAAAAAACTCGAACCAAAACCTCAAATAGATACAGATCGATCCAAAACACGAAATTGGGGCTATTTTTTGGGGATTTTTGAATTTATCGGGGAATAGACCAAACCAATGAGGAATCTATGGCAACCAAAAGCTGCTGATACCATATGATATGGGGTAACCCCGTGGATGGCCCGATCTTCACGGATCTCGTGGTCAAATCAATGGGAAGCGAGGGGAAAGCTAGAAGGTAGCGGAAGCGAACGCACACCACGTGAAGAACACGATGAACACACACACACAAAACTCACACAATACAAGGGCGATTACTCCCGCCGGTGGCCACCAGTCCGATAGAATCCTAACAAGGAAAGATCGGTCAACGTGCTCCCTCGATCCCATGCGGAGAGGGAAGAACACCTTGGAGAGGTTCTTGACGTCTTGGCAAAGGAACACCGATGCCAAGGCCTTGTACAACGAGGGAAGCGCGATGCAAACTCCAACGAGGTGGTGACGATAGTCGATCCCCTTCGGTAGAAGGGGATGTCAAAACAAGAGATTCCACAAAGGGGGTTGTCTTTAGTCTATCATCTATGCCTAAGGGATACAATAAGGGGTGCAGGATCTATATATAGGCCAGCCACAAGTTCAGGGGTAGTTTGGGCATAAAATTAGGGTTTGGTGCGGAATAGAGGGGTACATGGGCTAAGGCACATATGTTGGCTCGCAGGCCCATCTTCAGGCCGGACACTCCTGGGTGTTCGGGCCGGACATTCCGGGTAGTGTCCGGGTTGTGTACGATTTGGCACACAGAATGGTTGCGCCAGGCTCGGGCTGGGGTAGGCCGAACACTCCGGCGGGTGGAGGCCAGACACTCTAGGTCGGCCGGACACTCCGGGTGGTCTCGACCAGGCACTCCGGTCCTAGCGTCAGTTGCTTCTTTCGTGTCCTCTTCCAAGCCACCATCTTGTCGGGCTTCATGCTTTGCTCTTCCTTCCTTGCCTCCGTGCTTGTCAGTGTGAACCTATCATGATAATGGGACGGAGTATGAAGTAGTATACCATTCAAGAGGGTAGGAAGTGGGCTCACAAAGAGGAATGGATTCACCTTTGGAGTCCATGATGACTTGGCATAAGTTGGACACCTTGATGTGGTAACGACCGTAGGTCCGGCTACATCAGTACCCTTTATCCAGAAACGCTTGTACTTGCTTCTGTATCTCCTTAGTTTCTTCGGGATTGGTCCTGTAGGGTGCACGGTTGGGAAGTATGGCGCCAGGGATCAAGTCAATTTGGTGTTCAATACCACGCAACGGAGGCAAACCTGCAGGTACATCTTCTAGAAACACATCCCCAAAATCCTACAAAACAGAAGAGACACCAAGAGAAACATGGGCATGTCGTTAGAAACCAATACCTCGCCCTTATACATGAGCACAAGTGGCATGGATGTAGGACCCTCATGAAATTCTCTCATATCTTCCTTGGTGGCTTATACCAATAGATTAGGCACTCTCTCACTTTTCGTTATATCACTTAATTTAGGCTCGATTACATCAGGAACAACTGTCGCCCAATCTCACCGAGCTATAGGATCTTCCTTCAAATTCACCTCTATCTTCTGGCGAGAATCATTCACAATATCTTGTGGTGTCATTGGCTGCATAGTAATCTTCTTTCCTTTGATTTCCAAGTGATATGTATTGGCTCGGCCATTGTGTTGCACATGGCGATCATAAAGCCAAGGCCGACCCAATAGAAGATGGAAAACCATCAAAGGAACCACATCAAAGTCAATAGAATCTTTGTATGGCCCTATTTGAAAATTCATGTGTACCATATGATTTACCTTCATCTCACCATTGTTGCTCAACCATTGTATGTAGTATGGCTTCGGATGAGGCAAATATGTCAAGTTCAACTTGGCACATAATTCCTTACTTGCAAGATTTCTACAGCAACCTCCATCAATAATGACCTTGCAAGCTTTGTTAGGTCCAACTAGAGCTTTTGTTTGGAACAAGTTGCAACGCTGAGATTCATCAATAGGTTCCACACTAAGTATATGTGAAGATACGACAATAGTTGGTGCACGCTCAGGATAAGCATCTGCACCATCCTCGCCATCATAAGCATCATCGTCATCAGCATCATCTCCACTCTCTACTTCACCTTATTCATTAACAAACATCACCTTGCTGTTTGGATAATCCTTCTTGTAGTGTCCTATGCCTCCACAAGTATGGCATACCACATTGCGATTACGTGCACTCGACATATTGGAACCCGAACTAGCAGCAGGAGCAACAGGCTTCCGAGCATTAGAACCAAATGAAGATGCACTTGCTGGTTTGGCCGATGGTGTAGGAGGACTAGCAGCAGGTGGTGCCACGGTAGGAGGTGTGGATCTGGCCGAAAAACGGCTTGAAGATGGAAAACGTGCACGTGACTTCGCCTCCTCTGCAAGCTGTAACTCGGCCTCTCTAGCATGGTGCAGCAACTCGTTCATTGTCTCGTACTTGTGATAACGCACAATGCTCTTGATTTGAAGCTTCAAATTGTTGAGGAAACACTGTATTGTCATCTCACGGGATTCACGAACATTAGCACGTTGCATAAGCATCTCCATGTAATACTCATCAACTGTCATTCTCCCTTGCTTCAACTGTGTAAGCTTGTCAAACATTGATCGCAAGTAATTGGTGGGGACAAAACGATCCGTCATAATGCTCTTCATCTCACGCCAATCCATCACAGGAAGTTGATTGTCGTTCCTTCTATTCTGCACAATAGCATCCCACCAACACAAAGCATATCCATCAAATTCTGATGCTCCAAGCTTGACCTTCTTATCTTCTGGATAATCAAACAAACGCCAGAGCTTCTCAATCTTCAACTCCCAAGTAAAATAATCCTCAGGATTAAGGGAGCCACTGAAAGAGGGAATTGAAAAATTGGGCTTGCCCAAACCATCATCAGCTTGATTCTAAACATGCTGAGCATGTCCCACTGGAGGATAAGCACGGGCATAAGGAGGAGGAGCCGCAGGTGCAGGGGGAATGGCGTGTCCCCTACCATGATGTGGGGTAGTATCAGCCACACTCCCCTCATCAAAATCCCCAAACGCATCATCATGGTGGTGTGCGTGTCCTTGCTGAATTGTCGCTTAAATAGCCTCAAGGGAACGCTGCAAGGTGGCAAAGTTGACATTCATTGCTGTCAGCTGAATGTGAATATTATTGATTGCTCCAGTATTATTCTCCACTGCATCTTGCATGTCCTTGATATTCCCATCAACAGACTCGCGCCAATTAACAAACTCCTCAAGATGCTTTTTCGGTGACACAACTTCATCATCACTCAAAGACATGATTAGTAGGTTAGTGCAAAAATCAAAATCTGTATGGTGGAAACTCTCACAACTCACTCACAATTGACAAGAAAGTAGATCTTACTATTCCAAAGTGAATAGAGATGCTTTATCAAATAAATTCAAAGACTAATGCACTGATGTGATGAAGTGAATATCAAAGGTATAGAGAACGATCGCAAAGCACACAGGTTATTTATGGTGGAGCTATAGGTATGTTATCCTATCTATGCCGCAAACAAGTCCTAGTGCTGATCGTACAAAAACTCAAGAAACACACACGTGGGAAAAATGTGGCAATGCAACTATGAAGGGTGTTGCACTACTCTCGAGAGACACTAGCAAAGCTTAAAGGAAACAGGCACAAGATTGCTCAATCTGCCGGTGCACAAAGATATCACTAGGCCTCTTGCTCAAATTCTCTTTTTTCACTATTTTTCTTTTCTTTTGTATAGCTTTTTTTCTTTTTTTTTCTTTTGCTAGTTTGCTTTTTCTCTTTATATATATATATATCACACACGGCCAAATTACAAAGTACAACACCAAAATCCTAAGAGCAGCATGTAGGAGCGGAAACTAGTCTCAATGGGCAAGTTCCTACACCTATATAATAGAATGGTTGTGGCTAAGGTTAAGGAAAAGTGCAATTTTTATCACGCTTTGTAATTCCTGCCGTGGCAGAAAAACATGCCAAAATCCTGCCATGGCAGAAGAAATCCTGTCGTGGCAGAGAAAACCAGCAAAAACGTGTCGCGGCAGAAGCGGCGGCAGAGCAAGCTCGCGCGGCAGAAAAAACTGTGCCGCGGCAGAGTTCTGATCGGACATGGTGTCATGGCAGAGAAACGGTGAGACTCTGTGCCATGATAGAGATCAGTAAGAATTTTTTTAACAAACCAACTCGGCCAAGGGTGTTTGACCAGGACTCTAGCTAAAAACAGATCTGGCTATGGCAGCGGAAATTAGATGGTGGATTCGACTAGAACAAGAAGAAAAATGATGAAATAGATCTTGATCTAAACTAAAGGATGAACACGACCAGCAACTATTACTTGAATACGATGAAATCTAGTCTATGGCAACTCTTTTTGTGGGGCTTTTTCTGTATAGGACAAAAAACACTCTCTAATCTATGGATGGATTGTGGATTACTTACCAAGGCAACGAGGAAATCTGATACCAAGATGATATGGGGTGGCCCGATCTTCTCAGCAAGCTCTTGTCGATGATGATGGTGGATGATAGATAACTAGTGCATAGCTATGATCTCTCCTGCTCGAACCCTGATGCCAATGCAACAGCTCTCGAACCTTGTAGGATATTCACAACACCACACTCTTGCGCACGCAGCCATCGACCACAATCGGTAGTTTGCAATCTACTAATTCCCAATGGAACAACAGATCACACTCAATTGCAATTGGTAGAATTCGATCACAGGATAATTCTAGAGGTTCTATAAAAGAAACAACTCCAAAATAAATTTAACATGGTCTAAACCTAACTTGGTATGGCGCCCCATCTATTTATGAGTCTTAGGGGTGGCGGCCTAAGGTGGGATCCGAGTTGGTCCCACCCAACTACCATAGAAACCGACCCATAGAGGGCTCGTCCACATGACTCTGTTGTGGCAGAGTTTCAGTCGGCTTCTCTGCCGCGGCAGCCTGCGATGGCAGAGTTGGACTCTGTTTTCCTGTCGCAGCAGCCTACCGTGGCAGAGTACTGGTGCTTTTCTCTGCCGCGGCAGAGAACTTGCTCCTCTTGTTGATCTTCGTCTTGGACAGCTCCTTGCGCTTCCTCCCTCGCGCCTTCTTCATTGATCAACAGGCCATGTTCCATTAGCTCCTCGCTCCGTGCTATGCCTTCTTCTCCTAAGTACCTGATCTTTACTATTCCTTAAAGGCAAAGACGACAAGATGGTGCTACTTCGTACCTCCACTCCACCCCGCAAATCCCCCGCTCGCTTGAAAAACCAGATGGAAACCAGGTCCCCTGCTAGCCTCCTCGCACCCGTCCGGCGCAAAAAAAACATTCCTAGAAAACCGGCCGGCCGCAGAATTGCCCCACTCCCCACGCACGCAGAGAGAAAATCAGAAGGAAACAGGCCACGCTAAAAAGCAGGGCCACAACTAAAAAAAAGCAGGCCAAACGTGCTCTTCGAATCCCCGCACGGAAAGGGTGATCCTAATAGAATCCCCACCCACGACTCTACTCGCGGTTGAAACGAATCCATTGGTGATGCAGCCTCCGACCGACGGAACTCTGACCTCCGACTGCCGTTCCTTCCCCAAGGCGGCAAGGCGCCCCTCCACCAGCGCTGCTCACGCCTCCCCCTCCGCCGTCGCTGCACCACCGCAACACAAGCTCTTCCCTAATGCCGGAGGCTGCGGTGCGGAGCAGAGCGCGGGTACCGGCCATGCGCGCGTGAGTATCGAGGCTTGAGATGCATACACCAATCCGATGATGGCTTGTATGGATATCTACAGGTTAAACATTAAACTAGCTAGGTAAGGAATCAATTGCTTTCATGGCACCGAAGCAATCTTTGTTGTAGAGCCCAGAGCGCAAGGGGAAGCTCAGGACCTGAAGGACTCGAGTCAGCAACGAATCGTCAAGAAGCCTCACACATTTAGCGTTTCTCCTCGGTGCTTAATTTTACTTCTATTGAGTGGATTTTGTATTGGAAAATACTGAGGAAAAAATGTACGTAGCAGTTTGTTTTACAATCAGTTTCCTTGTTAAATGCTGATTCTGTCTAATCGATAGCATCTCTAGGACAGACACATGATGAGGACTTGGGAGGCCGGTTGGTTGAAGCTGGCCGTCACAACAGCTCTAGGTTCTTTGCCAAAATAAGGTCCAGGTGTGTAGTCAAACCTTTTCTACATGCACTTATTTAATATGATGCACCTCATAAATAGCATGTGCCAATGTTATGTCAATTTGTCAATGTTCGTACAATTGATGAATGGTTAATTGTTATAGATACTAGATGATTCCCCGTGTATTGCTGCGGGAATATCTAAAAAAAATGCTATAGACATTTATCTAATATCCAATCATAAAAAACCAAATCGTTGATGTTAGCAATTTACCTATTTCAAGAAAGTTTTAATGAGTTGAATTATAGGTGTCCACTTGGAACTTGAACTCAACCAACATCGTCTGATATAAATATATTGTATCAATCAAAATGATAAAATGGTGGAGGAAAAATGGACTAACGTTAAAAAAAAACTAAGCGTGTTCATATTTGATATTTTCAAGTGAAGGAGGTTCATTCATACACCATCATTTTTACAACTCTATAATAGAAGGCATTGAATTCACTTATCAACAGGTCATCAATTTATGCTTCAAGAAGAAACATACTATTGAAAGGAAGGAAAAGCGAGAGCCAAGGTAATTTTTCCAACTCAGCTGGTGTCCAAAACGGATAGTTCTAAATGCTATTTGAATCTGCATTCATCCGCCTTTTCAGAGTTGAAAGACTCCCATGTATCTTGTTCTTATAGCTCACGCAAACCTGACAAAGAGCAGCTTGAAACAAAAGGTCCATCTCCATATCATTCGTTTAGCTCAATCAGATGATAGATCACTCACGATATTGTTCTTTCAGCTAACTAAAACCCGAACTAATTCAACATCATTTAAAAGATAAGAATTATATCTAAGCTCAAATCAGCTAGCAGAAGACTTCACTACTCCAATCCTGAATGGTGAAATAGCAGCTGCAACAAAAACTATTCAAATTATTAGGGAACTCCTAGCTCAAAACATCTAAATAATGTCCATTAACACAATACACAATTTCTAAAAATGCAAACTGTATATTAAATGAAAACAAACCTGATACATGTTGTCTAAAAAAAGAAAGGGGTAAGTCACGTAAATTAAGCACAGAATAAAATTCAGCTCAGGTGTATCAAATATCAACTATCAAATACTCACTTGAATTGCACGCCTTATGTGCATGGAGTCCCATGAAGGCATCGACATTGATATTGGGTTGAAGCTGGCAAGAACAAAATAATTAGCCTTCAACCTCGGGTGTAATAAATTTACCAGCTATAAAAATAGCCGCACAACGGATCGAGTACAAAACGAAAGGAAATTCAAGTCTTCTTCTCTGCATTAAATTGTGTGTGTGGTTGTGTGCATATAAGGAGTCAGGTCTGAATTGAAATAGAGATGGATATAGTGGGGAACGTCCTGGAGTAAGTAAGAAAATTAAAATCGACATCGCTGCACATAACTAGATATATCATTGCATCGGCATTTTTTCTGATACATGTGGAAGAAGAAGATTAAACATCCTCTCTGAAGCATAGTGGTGTGCATTGCTCATGCCAGACCACGTGGATAATGATGCTTGCTGTGAACATAAACAGCCAAGAGTAAACCTATGAAAACTTCACGAATCTTGGGGCACACTGATTCCTTGTGAAGACGGTACAAAAGATGACCGTCTCCACTAAGATGCCCCTTGTCCTGCGATCTGCACCATTAGAAGCAGCAACATGAAAATTGAACTGAACCGAACTTGCTTTTTCTTATTTCATAGATCCTGAATTGACAAAGAAAACAACAAACTCAAATCTACATGTGCGGATCAGGATAACAATGAATTTAAAGAAAGGTTCGCTGGGAAGAATGACAGAACGAACACTGGATTTGTTGACCATTTGTAATGATCTGCTAATGCATGAAGCAAATAAGAGAAAGAAGAGCGCATATTGATGGAAGAACAGAACATGTCTGTGTGGACACATCCACAATTTAATTTTGGATTAAGGATCATTGCATTGTCAGACTAAAGGAAAGAAAAACAATAGTATTTACAATATGCAGGACCTAATATATGTAAAAAGAAAAAAAAGTAGGGCCAGAAGAGTGTAACAATTAGATCTAATAACCAATTAATAAAGGGCACTTTATTCGCCACTCCCGGCATCATTTCTGACCTAGGCTCGCTGACGGCTCCACGCCATTTAGCCTGCTGTAATGCCCTCTTTTCATCTAGAATCGTCGTGCTTTTTTTTTTTGCTCACTCTATCCTCTTGAGCCTGAAACAGTGTCATGTCAGATGAGTTCAACCTACTAGACATGGCTACCAGATTGGCAGAAACCTCTTGCTTCCACTATATCCTCTGGTGGTGAGTCTGGTTTGGGCACCCTCTATCCTTCCTAGAGTGAACTTCTCAATCTTGTTAGAATACTTAACGTAAAATCCAAGTGAGATCTGGGTTGCTTTTTTTCAAACTATGTGGGTTGATGTTAAATCCTGTGCAAAATGTCTCTGTTCAACACAATAGGTTAGGGTGGTCGATGGTTATTGTTTCTTCTGATTGATATGTGTTAGCGGGATTGTGCTGAAGTAGTCTAAGTGAGATCTTGTTTCCATCCATGTACACGGTATTTTTAAATTCCTACAAATTATTTTGAATATCTATATATTTCTCTAGGCATTTTTCCAGCTCACGCCTAAACATTTTGCAAGTATTGATCAAACAGGAATAATGTTTATCTCAGAATTTCAGTGTTATGCGCTTACATGTTTCACTGTTACGTGATATAAGTCAACCAGGAGAGTTTAACGTCTCACCCACATGAAAAAGAAGGGGAAAAATCTTGCCCCTTACATCGCGCACGCTGGAAAAAAACGGAGAATGCCTCTCGACCCGTCCATCCTCTCCTGTCTACTCCATCTGTTGCCACGCCGCCAATCCAAACTACCACCACACCGCTACCTGCAGCTCCGGCTCTCAGCTTCACAGTCACTCGCTGTCATATCCATCTGTTGGCACTTGAACTCTCGACTAGCCAATTGAAAATCGTAGCCATAGCCAGGTTACAATCGTGGTGTTTTAGTTCATAGCTAGCTTCCTTTCCTTTTGTGTGTTCCGTAAGAGAGGAAGGAAACCAGGCTGGGCTCAAGGCCCTATCAGACTCGACGTCCGTGCCCAACTACGCCACCTCTTAGAACCGTTCCATGACTGCGCCCATCCAGCCCTATTCCCTCATACCTCAACCCTATTTGTGCCATCTAGATCGAAGTCGCCGTCTCCGTCAGGTCACTGTTGCCACCGCCGCCGTCGGGTTGCTGCTACCACTAGGGCACAGGTTAGCGCTGCTTCCGATCAGTCGGTCGACTTCCGCTGTTGTTGCCGTTAGTTATTCCTGATGTTTGGATCTTCCGGTCAGGACAGTGCTGTCGTTTTTCTTGAGGTAGATGCATAGTCGATTTAAGCTATAATTAGTGGCCTGGGCTGTTGAGAGATGATCCTATTCCCTTTCCTATGCTAGATCGTGTATATATATATAGTGTTCAAGCATCATTTTGTTGGCCTGGGCATCGAGCCTATTTTAAGTTTGCTAGCTACGTTCTTGTCTGAAGCTTTTTCAATCCTAGCAACCTAATCGGACAATCTGCTTGTCCTCTTTTGTTTTGCTATTCTGAATATTTCTTAGCGGTTTCGGTTAGAGAAAAGGCTCTAATTGGTGCTTGTAGCTGCTGATACTTGACTTAAAATCTGGGCTTGGCCTACCTATAATTTAGATTTACTCTCAAAAGATATATTGTAGAGTACGTTTTAGACTTTCCATAGAAGTACTTTGTGCACAGTTTGGATGAAAATATTGCTAGCAGCGGCAAATTTTTTGTAATCTGTCCAGAATATGGTTTTGCTGCACACAGTGATCGTACTTATACTTCAGGTCTTTTTAACTTTCGAATTAGACCTTGGGCAAAACATGAAAATTGTGGAGAATGTTTTTCTGATAATATAACTCATATTGTTTGCGAGGTTTCGTGTATAATATTAGTGATGAAAAGATTAAGTGATCTGCAAAAGAAAGTGCATTGACACTTAAGCTTGGTTTATTTAAGTCCTTAATTTCCAGATTTTCTCAATGGTGGATGCGTGAGAAGTAATGAGCCATTCCTATTTTATGAACCATCTGTATGGTTGAGTTTTAGATATAATGCTTTGAGGTCACTTTTGTTGCGAGGGCTGGGCGTACGTTGCTTCAGATGTTCCACGCATAGGAGCGACGTGATATTCCACTTGCATGTTTCTTTTTTAAGTGATGAATTATATTGAGTGTGATAAATGATTCCTTAACAGGTGTTGATACTTCTAGTTCGGAATCTCATAATTCACAATTTGTGACCCGCAGTTGAGGCAAGTTCATGACGGATAGTCAATTTTGCATATCTCTCTTCACCCAATTTTTTATTTACTGCTCATGATTTGTCGATGATAATAATGTTAAAGAAGATGGTGATGGCATTTGCATTTTATGCATATTTTTATACCCATGATGATAATAATGATAATGAGACCTACTTCGGTGGGCACAATGCGACCTTCATTGATGGGTTGCGACCCACTTTGGAGGCACCCTCCACGAGATGGAGCGAGTGGATGCCGACGGTGTCCACTCGAGCGATACCGGTATTCGCAATGAGATGAGATGAGCATATAGGCATGTAGGACATCATATTATGTTCCAACAGATGAATGATGTTTAATGATGCCTCAGTGTTTTGATTTATGTAATGTTACTATTTGTTTATGAACTTGATGACGTCATGCATGGAGAGTTCTGGGAGTAGCACCTTCACCATTAGCACCTCACGTTTCACACAATCCTCACCATTATTTTGGAACTTTGTTATTGGTCACTAGGAGTCATTCTTGTTATAAATTGTTTCGGAGTATGCGGCAGTTTATCACTTAGTCGTTGTTGGTTTTTTCCTGCTAGACATTTAAACCCGTATTGTGTTCGAATGGTGGTTTTTTTATAGTTGTGGGATTGGAGAGTTATATGGTAGATGAATGTGCGTCTATATTTTATTGAGTTTTATCCTTATACTCTTGTGCTTATATTATTGCCTGTCATGGTTGTCCCATAAACAAAGGAGACTCTGGAGAATTTTTCCTAAAAAGTCTTAGTTAGTTTGTGTGTGTAATGTATGTGGTAACATCTCAAGTGCTTGGATGGCTTGGGGTGTTACAGTTGGTATCAGAGCGGGCTTTAGGTCCGTGGTATGAAAAGTAATGTAATAATCAACCATAAAATTTGACACACTGGCGCACAGTAGGTTGGGTTGGGCCATGCATTGCATTTACGCCTATGTGTTATTATTTAGTATTGATGATAATTATGTTCTAAGTATATTAATATTTGGTTGATGATTGATAATGATGTGTATAGTTATGCCGCCAAGGAGAGGTCGAGCTCGTGGTCGTGCCCGTGGTCGCAATCCTCGTGGTCGTGGAGGCCATAATAACCATTCTGGTGAATCAGATCCAGAGGTTGAACAAAGTCATCATGGGGAAGGTAGTGCAAGCCAAACCGGTAATGATGGTGGACCCAATGGCCAAGGGACGAATCTGAAAACTGGTTGGAACTGAAGGCTGGCGACTTCCATGGGACTCGGACACCAATGGATGCAGCATCTTGGCTAAGTACCATGGAGAAGTATATGGCGGCTATGGAGTTACCGTCGCACAAGCGAGTTCTCTTTGTGGCCTTCAACCTTAAAGGCCTTGCTGATGATTGGTGGTCAGGAGTCCGCGCCGCTTATCAGGGTGAACCCACCTGGGCTGTTTTCGTGCAACAGTTCACTGATAAGTATTATCTAGAAACATTCAAGGAGGAAATGTCAGAAAAACTGAAGACCATTAAGTAAGGCAAGCTATCTATAGATGAGTATGAGGCTGAATTTAGGAAGATGGTACTGTTTGTTGATCATGTGAAGCATGACGAGGCGACAAGGGCGAGAGCATTCTTTAGAGGACTAAATTCTAGATATAGAGAGGGGATGAGTGTGAGGCCTGCGAATGATTACTTGTCCATGGTTAAGCAGGCTAGAGGAATGGATTTGAAAGTTCGACTCACTGCAGCTGAGGAGGGGCGTACAGGAGGTTCTAGCGCCATAGGGGGCGATCAGAAGGGAGGCCACCATCGGGGTAGTGGATCTACTACTCAGCGACCTCCTTTCAAGAAGTTCAAGGGAAATCACCGTCCACAACAAACAACAAAGTTCAAACAATCTGGTTCTCAATATTCTTCCGTGCCCCGCTCTTCGACTCCATCCTTTTGTCCTATCCCTGGGTAGGGCATGATATGTTTCAAGTGTGGCGAGGGGCATCGTGCTTCTGAGTGCGCTTGGACTGGGGAGTGTCACCATTGTGGTCGCCCTGGTCATATGGGGCGTGTATGTCGTGAGAACCCTGTTAGCATTCTCAAGTGGGAGAGGACACCTGCTAGATCTATGACCACGTCATCTCGAGGATCTGTAAACATGTTATCAGCTGCTCCCACTTCTACTCCACAGTTTCCTCCATCTTGGGCATCCCCACCTGGTTATGTCTGGCAGGTTGTTCCAGTTTCTTCAGCACATTTTCCTTCACCGTCTGCTCAGCTCCTGTTACCTGCACCCCCACATCATAATGTTGGACACCCCTCTGCTCCGCCACAATTTGGTGTCTATGCCATGCCGACTAGTACTTCTTTGGGACGACCAGATGTCGTGACATGTACACTTCCAGTTGATTCTCTTGATGGGCTAATTCTCTTTGATTCTGGAGCTACTTATTCGTTTGTCTCGCTAGAGTTTGCTAATAAGGCCAATTTATCCCGACAAGAGATTAGACAGTTAGTGGTTGTTAGTTCTCCTGGTGGTCTAATTTTCTCTACCATAGTTTGTCCTGGTTGTGTGATATCTATAGATGATGAAGATTTTGTAGCTAATCTTATGGTTATTCCGCTGAAGCCCTTTGACGTTATTGATGTAGCCCGACCTTCGGTCATTACCACATCATGGTCTCCAACTTATGCCAAGTCGCCATGGACTCCAAAGGTGAATCCGTTCCTCTATGAGAACCCACTTCCTACCCTCTTGAATGGTATACTACTTCATACTCCGTCTCATATCAATGATAGGTTCACACCAACAAGTACGGAGGCATGGGAGGAAGCCTGGAGCACCAAGCACGACAAGACGAAGGCTTGGAAGAGAAGATGGACAAGGAGCAGCAAGCTCCAGAACTGGAGTCTCCGCCGTCATCGCCCCTAAGAGTCCGTCCGGAACCAGCCGGAGTGTCCGGCGCAGCCGGACTGTCTGGCGCGACTCGGCCGGAGTGTCCAGCCTGCCCCAGCCCCAACCTAGCGTGGACATTCTGAGGGCCAGTTCGGACACTACCCGGAGTGTCCGGCTACCCCGGACTGTCCAGTCACTCCGACCCGGACTGTCCAACCCAAGTGATGGGCCTGCGAGCCAACAGCTGGGCCCTTGGCCCATGTACCCCTCTATTTCGCACCAAACCCTAGTTTTATGCCCAACCTACCCCTGAACTTGTGGCTGGCCTATAAATAGAGCCCCCACCCCCTCATGTATCCCTTAGGCATAGATGATAGACTAAAGAAAACCCCCCTTTGTGGAATCTCTAGTTTTGCCTCATCCCCTTCTACCAAAGGGGATCGACTATCGTCACCACCTCGTTGGAGTTTGCATCGTGCCTCCCTCGTTGTACAAGGCCTTGGCATCGGTGTCCCTTTGCCAAGACGTCAAGACCCTCTCCAAGGTGTTCTTCCCTCTCCGCTTGGGATTGACGGGAGCACGTTGACCGATCTATCCTTGCGAGGATTCTACCGGACCGGTGGCCATAGGTTAGAGCAATCGGCCTTGTATCTCGTGTGTTTTGCGTGTGTTCATTGTGTTCTTCGCGAGGTGTGCGTCCGCTTCCATTACCTTCTCCCTTTCCCCTCGCTTTCCCATCGATTTGACCACGAGATCCATGAAGATCGGGCCACCCTAGAGGTTTGCTCTCATCATCTAGTATCAGCAGCTTTTGGTTGCCACGGATTTCTCCTCGATTTGGTCTTTTCCCCCATAAATTCAAAAATCCCCCAAAAATAGCCCCAATTTCGTGTTTTGGACCGATCTGTGATTTGAGTGTGTTTTGGTAGGTTTTGATCTGTGGATTACTTGCTAAACTTGTTGATCTACCTTCCCCTGCGTTTCCATAGCCTAATTCCTTGATTTCCCCCATCAATTTGAGGTTTTGGTCCTAGTTTTTTCGCCAAAACTCGTCATGTCGTGTTCTGGAAGTTTTGGTTCGACCGGACCGGACTGTCCGGCCAAAACGGACCGGAATATCTGCCCCACCGGAGTTTCTTGCCTAAACTGACCGAAATATCCGTCCCGGCCGGACTGTCCGGCCTACGCGCACCGGACTGTCCGCCCCCCTGCTGACAAAAAATCTGCTTCACGGTTTTGAGCATAACTTTTGCATACGAATTCGGATTTTGGTGTTCTTTAGCTTATTTTGAAGAGGAGAAAGAGATCTACATCATCATCACCGTGGTTCATGCTATCTGCTCCATCCAAATTCCGTGAGCCCAAGGCGGAATCCACCAATAAAGGGTGAAGATCGGCGACGAAAGGTATAAAAATTCCGCGTCTTCTCCCCACTTGATTTCCTTTGTGAGCTACACTATCTTTGCGTTCAACAAACACATATTGAGACTAGTTCCTCCTATGATTGCTTGGGCTATGCACATTTGATACTTATAGAATACCGAGCAAAAGTTGTGAGCGCGCTATCTCATGTAGTTATCTTGTATAGTTGTTGGCACAAGGAAGAGGCAAGTGAAAAAGAAAAGAAAAATGAAAAAAAATAGAAAAAAAGAAGAAAAAGAAAAAGAAACAAACAAACAAGTGCCTCATAGAACAGGAAGCGCAAGCTCGATGAACATCATATAGGTGGTACTTATTGTGCATATCTTGTAGCCCGCCAATATAATTGCAATCGAACTAGCGTCTCTCCTTGCACTTGTGCGACACGAGCTTATAGTCTTCGCTAGGTCATCATTTGGTTCTTAGCTCACTTTCTCCGTCGCACAAGTCCCATTTATCCCACCGTGTGTGTTTCCTTGTACCTAATTCCTATCTTATGGATTGACTTGTTTTGCTTTGTGATCATCGTGGTTCTTTACTTGCCATTACAACATCTTGAGTTCGGATTGGTTCTTGACATGCCACCTTCCATACCCATCCACCATAAGCTTTGTGTGTGTGTGTTTTTTAGTGGTTAGTTGGTTTTGGTGTTCCGCGTGAACTTCACTTTGCTTGGTTTTGATTTCTCTCAAGTATTGCCACTTGCACGATACTATCTTCCAAGGTAAAGTAAGGTTTGACATTGCATCCCTAACCCCTACCACTTCTATATACACCACTTGGTCTTGTGAATCATGTCTAGGGACTCCGGAACCGAGGATGATATCTATGAAGAATCTATGATGAGCCACCATGACTATGACTGCACAGGTATAGAGGACATGATGGAGCACTACACCGACAATGGCTCTGCATGCTTTGAGGACCCGGAGCATTGTACTTATGACGGCTCCACATGCATGAAAGACATGGAGCACGTCATCAACTATGGCTCCTCAAGCATGGAGGACTTGGAGCTCTACATTGACAATGGCTCCTCATGCATGGAGTACATGGAGCACTACACCGACAATGGCTCCACATGCTTGGGTGATATGGAGTACTACATCAACAATGACTCCCCAAGCATGGATGACTTCGAGTGCTACAACGATGACGCCTCACCAAGCATGGAGGACATGGCGAGCTTCACCCACTTCGAGGGCTCTTCCACGAGCCATGAAGAATACCTCCATCGCTTGGAGGTGGAGGACTACTACGCCAAGCTAGCGGAGGCGCATCATCAAGAAACCATGACCTTCAAGGCCAAGCGTGCCACACCAAAGGGCACCACCTACTTCGATGATCCACCTCCAAGGCGTCAAGCGCTACCACCTACATGGCGTCATGGGTCACCATCTCCAAGGCAGCGAGCACCATCACCTCCAAGCCGTCAAGCACCACCATCTCCAAGGCGCCAAGAACCACCATCTCCAAGACACCAAGCAAGGCCACCTCGAAGGCGTCATGTGCAACAACCTCCTAGGCATCAAGTGCCACCAACTACAAAAAGAGCGGCGCCCCAACATCACCTTCCAAAAGAGGCGCCAAGAGGCAAGAATCTTCATCAACATAAATCCTCTCGTGATCATCACCAACATCAAGAGGATACAAGACGTCGTTCAAGGCATCTTTGCCAGGTTGAGCACCATCCATAATGCTCAACCAAGCTCAAGAATGCACCACCATCACAAGAAGAGTGCCAAGGACAAGAAGCATCGTCGCGAGCGTCATGTGGATGATCAAGTGCGCCATCTACATCAACCTTTGGCAAGGCACGCCAATGACCTCCGTCGACACCATCATAAGGCACCTTCAACTACTCGTGCCACCACCAAAATGGCACCAAGAGCAAGCTCTCCTCCACGCCATCAAGCTTCAACGCTAAGACTTGACGTCCTAGATGATGCATGCAACCTCATGGATGAGGAGGACGAAAACCTCTACTTCGCCAAGTTGGACGAGTACGTCAAGAGGACTACACAAGCCAAGGTGCAAGATGGCGACGACAAGGTCAAGAATGGTGAGCATGGGACTTCCCCTTCACCAAAGGAAGCGCAAGGAGTTGAGAGAACCGAGCCTACCCCCATATTCTTGAGTGATGATGTGGTACCAATCCCATGTGAGTATGAGAGCCACTTAGCCCACTTGAGTGAAAACAAGAGTGAGATGAGTGACTCCACCATACGTGAGATTGAGTGCTTCCACTTGGAGGGCCTGAGTGATACACCTAGTGAGTTGAGAGTGGTAGTTGATAGGTCACATGAGACCATTTTGATTTCTAACAACTTACCCTCTTCCTCTAGTGTGTTTTCTCATGATTTGCTAGGTTCCATGGATCAAGAAGCGCCAAGTTTGGAGATGATGATGCCTCCACCCAAGAATATGTACATGGTGGATGAAGATGATGCCATCCCCATACATGATGAAGAAGTCACCCACATGGAGGCCAATGCTACCACAACACCCACTTCATATGAGAGGTATGAACAAGGTAAAAATAAGGGTGTTGATGATGCCATGATCCCACTAGTGGACATGATGACTTGTGATGATTGGCATGCTATGGATGATGTTTGTAATACCACATATGCTTCATGGATTTTTCCATGTGATACATTGCATTTGCATAATGTTGAGCATGTGAAATTATTTGATTATGATGATATTGCCATAGACATGCCATGCTCTAAACGTTACATTGATGATATCATAGCTTGCACTTTGTTGAAAAATTGCTCTTTTCGATGTTTTGCTTGTAATGATGTTACCAATGGTACCCCTCGGATAATGCTTTGTCATGAATGTTTTAAAATCTCTCCCGTTGCTTGCAATAAGTTGAATTATTGCTCTTTCACTTGTTTTGCTTGCAACAATAATTCTCATATGGTTTATATTGAGATGGCCCCCATAGCTTTCTGAAATTTTTGGAGATTTTGATGATTGCCATGATAAGCATGTTCCCCACTTGCATACTCACCATGCATCGTTTTCATACTTGATTGACACTAATGGTGATGTCCACAAGAAGAGATATGTCATGATGGATGATGTATTTCTCTACCATGCACACACGTTCTTCCTTTTGTGCTTGATGTGTGTAGGTACCCGCAAGAGAATGTCAACCTCGGTTGAGCACGAGTTGACAAAAAGAGCTCTAGAGAGCATCCCCCAAGTGAGTTCAAGATCGAACCCAGCTCTGATACCTTTTGCATGCTTTGCATCTTTCATGTTGAACAATTGCTCTTTCCTATGGTTTGCTCGCAAGCATGTTAATGGTATTCTTTCACCTTGTGACAATCATGTTTCTTTGCTATTGGATACTGATGCTTTGTGTGTTGCCACAAAAATGTTGAACAATTTCTCTTTCCGATGTTTTGTGTGCAACCATAATGCCATTATGAGCATGTATTGTCATGAGAGCTTCCAAGTCTCTCGTATTGTTATTGCAACAAACATAAGGACCACTTGCTCTTTCATATGGTTTGTTTGCAAACATGTTTTTTGCTTCTGCTTGCGATACTCATACCCCCATGATTTTGGCCTTTGATGATATGTGTATGGCATCCAACATATTGAACAATTGTTCTTTCCAATGGTTGATTTGCACACATAATGATGTTGCTTTGGATATTCTTCCTCATGTGTTTTTACCGAATTCTCCTAGCTTTGCATCAAAGATGTTGATCAATATTTTAGTCAATTGCTTTGAGTGCCACACTAAGATGTTACTAGCTGAATGCTCGTGCGTTGCTACGGTCCCTATTTTTTTCGGCAACATATCAATACAATGTGTTCCAAAATAACATGTATAGAAAAGATAGCTACAAGATATTCCAAAAAACCATAATATTCGATAACATGTTTAATTTGACATCATTCGGATATGAAATAAGCACTCAAGCTAATTGATTTTATTAACTATTTTCTACTCCTTGATGCTCTTACATATTGCCATACAATGGGCCGAATGCTCTGCTTCAATTTCATGATACCTGAGCAAGTGCACCAAAGAAAATTCTTTCTCAGTTCGTAACATCTTGCACAAATAGTACTTATTATTAGCATATGTGTTTTATATGGACAAAATTAATATACAAGATAGAATACCCACCGTGCATGTTGGATGAACCAACACAAAATTTTCAAAGTAAAGAAACAAAAGGTTCTAAATTTATTTTAGAACATTTGAAAAAAATGAATTTCCGCATTGTAGATT
Source organism: Avena eriantha (assembly GCA_910589775.1). Taxonomy (NCBI): domain Eukaryota; kingdom Viridiplantae; phylum Streptophyta; class Magnoliopsida; order Poales; family Poaceae; genus Avena; species Avena eriantha. The sequence continues at coordinate 269,271,760 of OU342741.1, read as the reverse complement.
GTAGTAGTGCTTTCTGGTTGCTGCATCTGGGCTCTGAATTTTCCGTCCCTCTGATAACTTGATAAAAAATACAACCAGATTTCTTTTGATCGAGCAATACTGCTATGGTAGTACAACATTAATAACAAGAACTTTCTTTATTTTGGAAGACTTACAAGCACTAACAGTTGAACATTGGTGTTGTATGGACATATTGTGGTTTTTTGGTTACAGTGATACTACGTCGCTCTGATATTTATTTTTTCTCTGTTTCTGGACTGTGGTTGACTGACTTATGTATAACTACTCTGATAATTGAGCAGAAACAATGACCAATTTAATTTCTCTCAAAAAAGAATCAACCAATTTAATTAGCGTACAAAATTTTCAAAGTGCCACATATCTAAAGACCTACATACGTTGAATTATTCCATCGCCTTACGATGTGACCAACACGAGCACAAAAGCCAGCACAACCACGGCAGGAGCCACCAGCGCCGGGCACCGAGATGGGGGCGTGGAATCCGCGGCAACGATCTCAACCGTCGCGCACGACTCTGGGACCTCTACACTAAAGTAGCAGGGGCTGGGACACATCCTTGTCGGTGAACACGCCGAGCCTCTGGAAGTCGCACACCGATGCCACCTCCACCCGCGCCTCGTAGTAGATGTTGGATGTGTAGAAAGCGTTCCCGGCCGCGTCCAACGCACCGCAGATACAGCCGTATCCGAGTGTCGTGTAGTCGACGCGCGAGCACGTGTAGCCAACGTTGTCCGGCGTCGTCGTGTTGGTGTCGTTCGGGTTCAACACACTCCACCACCACGGTAGGTACTGCACGCCCTGGCCGGCGCCGGCATGGCCAGACGGCTGTTGCGCTGCATGTCCAGCAGGAACTTGGGACGCCTGTCGAATATATGGCCTAGTGCCGCTCGAATTTTCCCGGTGTATCACTCTTGGCGTTCTTGTCCATGAGCCCGAACAAGTACACCTGGACCGTGCGTACAGCCAGAGCAGCGTGCCCTGCCGTGCCGCTAATAGCAGCATGCCCTATCGTGCCGTGTTCACCGTGGTGTGCTTGTCGCCTTCCGTCGGCTAAAAAGGAAAAAAAAGAGTAGCGTGCCCTGCCGTGCCGCTAACAACTTGGGTAGATCGGCGTAAAACCGCTGCACGTATGGCACGTGGTGTGCTTATCGCCTTCCGTCGGCTAGTAGACCTCGCCGATCACGGCCAGCAGGTCTCCGAGCATGATTGTATCAAGCGCCGATACAAGCGTGTCGAAGTTGGCGACGGACACGTTGGTGTACGTGATGCCACTTTTGATGATAGGCTTTGGCGGGGCACCGTCGAAGAAGGTGTAGTCTATGGGGAAGTCATCATTGGATGTAGAGCATGAGGAACATGTAATGTTAACACTGAGCAACGCCCTACTTTGGTTGAGGAACTTAACCATGTCGGTCATGGAACTTCCCCACGAGGGGATAGGGTTGCTCGCTGGTGAGTCATACAAGTCGGCGTTCACAGGCACCATCGTCTTGATCGCTGACCCGTGTCTCGCGTCGTTGAGAGCGTGCTGGATGTTCTTTTGCGGAGGCACGGTGACGTTATCGTACGTGCGGTTGTACACCATGAGGGATGGCTCGCTGCCAACCGCCACAAATTTGATTGATCTAGCCAACACATGGAGAAAAAAGAAAATCAATACCAGGAACAAACGGAGACGTCCATGTAACTGCAAGCTTGATGTCATGTATGGACGTACTTGATGGTGCCACCGCCGTTGAAGTCGTCGTGGTTTGGCTGTCCAAGCGTCAGTGGCATATGACGACACGGAGATGACTGCTTGCGGCACTTGAGGTTGGACCGATGACAATGCCGAAGAAGGTAGCGGCAAGTCCCTGGGTTGATGCTAGGGGGTGGGCACATAACCTGAAAACCGATTTTGCGAACCAAATTGATCCGGACCAAACCCGATAAGACCGAACCCGATAAGACGGAAACCGATTTCTCGGTAGTGTTCTCGGTAAGTAGATCTGAAAAACTGAAATTATTTCTATGACTTAGGTCTTGGCTCTCGGTCCCTCCAACTGACCGAAGCACCTTGACTATTACCACTTTCACGGATGCCCCAAGAACTGACGGCCACCCCCTCCCAAATCTCCTATAGTAATTGAATCAATCGATGCCATGCGGACCTCCAAATTTCAATTTGCCTCCTTCCAAATTCGTGTGATTTTTGCACACCCCAGCTCCACAAGTCTCGCATGTCGCCTGATCTTTCACCTCCCCAACGACTTGTCGACTGATCTCTCACAGTCCCCGTGAGCCCAGCAACCATTCTACTCCGTCCTCTAGCCCCGCTAGAGGCATATCATCTCATCACCCTCGCTCCAATACGGCAATCTCTAGCCGTGTGCGGCGGCACAGTCTGCCTCAATGCAGAAGAACAATGGCTGCAACTTCAAAGAATTGGAAGCGGCCAGAAAATTATTCGCTGAACGCCGCCGCAAGGCGGGAACATAACTCCCTGATATGTACGATCCTAGTTTCTTCCTTGATATATAACTATCTTGTCGGCTATCAAACTTGCAGCAGTGTAGTTTTTCTAGCCCAGTCACAAAAGAAACCGGTAGAAAAATATTAAGAAACGATGGGACCAGGTCCTCCTAAGCCCAGCTTAATGTGGAAAAAATACTACCATTAATTACCGTGATTGCTTTCCCGCGGACGTAAGGTGATTGCCGGGTGGTCTTGATTGTCCTGATGTTTAGTGAGAACGATTTGATGGTCCAGATTGCTCCAATGTTTGATGTTTGAGGGCGACCTACGATCACCAACTTCCTTTTAATAGTAAAGATATGGAGTTTTTGAGTTCCCACATTTGGATGATGTTCAATTAACTTCCATGCACTTTGACCTTGCATACGCATTTCGTTTGCGATACTTGAGTTGTGCTAATAGTGTTGTGAACAAGAACGGACATGCCACAAATGACATGCTCCTCTATCACACACAAACATATGTCGCTTGGTCTTTGTTGTGTGAAGGTACAATTGCTTACGCGTCAACCTCTATGGACCAAGAGTTGACAAGACGAACCGTAGAGAGTCACCTATGGCTTCCCTTCAACGAGCTATCTCTACATCCTAAGGTGACTTCATTCTACTTGAGGACTCATAATATAATCTGCATGAATTGGCTATGCTTTGAGTGTTGCTTCGCTTTTGTGGTGAGCTTTGTAGGCTTCATTGAAGGTGAAGGAACATTGAGGTGTTGTCAATTCAATCTTCCCGAGGACAACTATATGGTGAACCCTAGGATCAAGAAGGTATCTCGACATCTTCTACTTTGTATGAGCGTGTAGAGTCGAGGATGACTCTTTTTGAAGGGAGGGGAGATGATGTAATCCGACCTTCGGTCGTTACCACATCATGGTCTCCAACTTATGCCAAGTTGCCATGGACTCCAAAGGTGAATCCGTTCCTCTATGCGAACCCACTTCCTACCCTCTTGAATGGTATACTACTTCATACTCCGTCCCATATCAATGATAGGTTCACGCCAACAAGTACGGAGGCATGGGAGGAAGCCTGGAGCACCAAGCATGACAAGACGAAGGCTTGCAAGAGAAGATGGACAAGGAACAGCAAGCTCCAGAACTGGATTCTCCGCCGTCATCGCCACGGAGAGTCCGCCCAGAACCAGCCGGAGTGTCTGGCACAGCCGGACTGTCCGGCGCGACTCGGCCGGAGTGTCCGGCCTGCCCCAGCCCCAACCTAGCGTGGACATTCTGAGGGCCAGTTCGGATACTACCCGGATACTACCCAGAGTGTCCGGCTACCCCGGACTGTCCGGTCACTCCGACCCGGACTGTCCGGCCCAAGTGATGGGCCTGCGAGCCAACAGCTAGGCCCTTGGCCCATGTACCCCTCTATTTCGCACCAAACCCTAGTTTTATGCCCAAACTACCCCTGAACTTGTGGCTGGCCTATAAATAGAGCCAGCACCCCCTCATGTATCCCTTAGGCATAGATGATAGACTAAAGAAAACCCCTCTTTGTGGAATCTCTAGTTTTGCCTCATCCCCTTCTACCAAAGGGGATCGACTATCGTCACCACCTCGTTGGAGTTTGCATCGCGCCTCCCTCGTTGTACAAGGCCTTGGCATCGGTGTCCCTTTGCCAAGACGTCAAGACCCTCTCCAAGGTGTTCATCCCTCTCTGCTTGGGATTGACGGGAGCACGTTGACCGATTTTTCCTTGCGAGGATTCTATCGGACCGGTGGCCACCGGTGAGAGCAATCGGCCTTGTATCGTGTGTGTTTTGCGTGTGTTCATCGTGTTCTTCGCGAGGTGTGCGTCCGCTTCCGTTACCTTCTCCCTTTCCCCTCGCTTTCCCATCGATTTGACCACGAGATCCGTGAAGATCGGGCCACCCTAGAGGTTTGCCCTCATCAGTTATTCTTGGCATGGATTGGCTGCACTGCTACCGTGCTGTGATATCATATTTTTGGAAGACCGTCTCACTTCAGGCCCCATCTGGAGAGGAGTTGATCTTTCAGGGAACCGCTCCTCCACACTCTCTGTATGTCCTTGCTAGCTTGTTTCCTCGGCAACGAATGGTCAATACAGGGTTACTATGGGCTCTTGCTGAGACACCGAGTACTGCACAGTTAATTGATGCTATTCCAGTGGTACAAGACTACCTAGATGTTTTCCCTGATGAGTTGCCGGGTATGCCACCAGTGCGGGACGTGGAGTTTCGTATTGATCTTAAACCTGGTACACAACCAATTTCTATGTCTCCTTACCGATTGTCATGACCATTCCAAGAAGAATTGAAGAAGCAGTTGGATGATTTATTATCCAAGGATTTGATCCGACGGAGTGTCTCACCTTGGGCGGCGCCTGTAATGTTTACATCCAAGAGCGATGGTAGTTCGTGGAAGTGTGTAGATTACCGCGGCCTTAATGCGGTAACCATCAAGAACAAATATCCATTGTCCTGCATTGAGGATTTGTTTGATCAGCTAAATGGAGCTAAGGTGTTCTCCAAGATTGATCTTCAGTCTGGCTACAACCAGATTCGTGTGCGAGAACAAGATATTGAGAAGACTGCGTTTGCCACCAAGTATGGCCATTATGAATATAAAGTTATGTCTTTTGGACTAACCAATGCCCCTGCTATATTTATGGAGACAATGAACAATATGCTACATAGGTTCCTTGATAACTTCGTGGTAGTGTTCATTGATGATATCCTCGTATATTCCAAGATAGAAGAAGAGCACGAGCGTCATTTGAGACTAGTGCTTGAGACTCTGAGGAAGAATAAATTCTATGCGAAGATAAAGAAATGTGAGTTTTGGCTATCGGAAGTGGCTTTTCTAGGTCATGTTATTAACCAACATGGCATATTGGTTGATCCTAGTAAGGTTTCCACGATCCTGGATTGGCCGAGACCATCCAATGTCAAGGAGGTGAGGAGTTTCTTAGGCTTGGCGGGTTATTATAGGAAATTTGTGAAGGATTTTTCTATCATCGCCAAGCCGATGACCAAACTAACCCAAAAGGATGTGAAATTCCAGTGGACTGATGAATGTGAGAATAGGTTCTCTACCCTCAAGAATAGTCTGGTCACTGCGCCAGTTCTCACTCTTCCCGAGCTAGGGAAGCGCTTCATTGTCTACTCTGATGCGTCTCTGGTTTGACTTGGGTGTGTACTCATGCAAGACATCAAAGTTATTGCTTATGCTTCAAGGAAATTGAAAAAGCACAAGCAGAACTATCATACCCATGATCTAGAGCTTGCAGCTGTGGTGTTTGCACTCAAGATTTGGCGACACTACCTCTATGGGGAATCTTGTGATGTTTTCACTGATCACAAAAGTCTCAAATACCTCTTCACACAGAAGGAGTTGAACTTGAGGCAAAGACGGTGGCTTGAACTGATAAAGTACTATGACGTTACTATCCAGTACAACCCAGGCAAGGAAAATGTGGTCGCAGATCCTCTTAGCCGTAAGTCTGTACCACCCACTTTGGATTCTCTTGTTGCAGATTTTGAACAGATGGGCGTGTCATATTGTTTTGCGGGTGTAGCGCAAGAGGAAACACAACTTATCCTTCAGTTAGGCATTCCAGATAGAGTGAGAGAGGCACAACTGATGAGGACATCCCTACAATTACACCTACCCCAATGACTACTGAAGATGCTACAACTGTCGCAAGACAGGATCAGTGCAATGAGATTAGAATTGGACCTATTACAAGAGCTCGTGCTAAGCTACTAGAACAACAGGTGAATTTACTCCTAAACGAATCTGGTACTTTGATTGATGAGAATTTTATACTGCCTAAGTCTATGCATTTATGTATGATCAGGTTCGTTGGAGAAACAAGCATGGTGCAAGGAGGAGAAGGGCTACAAGAGAAGCCCAACATGATGATCGCCCAAGGATGCGCGAGGGAGGAGCGGGAGGAAGGCGCAAGAGAAGATCATCAAGACAGAGGCAAAAATATCTGCCATGACCAGAGTGTCCGGCCAGTTCCACCCGGACTGTCCGGCCTGGTCGAGAGGCAAACTGGCGTGGACATTCTGTCTGCCAGTTCGGATACTACCCGGACACCACCCGAAAACTTCAAAGTTTCTGGCCAAACCGGACTGTCCGACACACTTCACCTAGAGTGTCCAGCCTGACCGGAGTGTTCGGCCGATTTCGACCGGAGTGTCCACCCGCCGACCGAATCTGGTTCGAGTCGGTTTGTATCAGTTTGAGTCGTTTGCGTTTAGTTTTGGTTTCTGGCCGCCCCAGCTGCCCTTATAAGCCCTGGGACGACCTCTAGTTAGGGTTTAGACCACGTTAAAATATTTTGGAGTTGTTTCTTTCATAGAACCTCTGGAATTACCCTGTGTTCAAATCTACTAACTATAATTGAGTGTGATCTGTTGTTTCATTGGGAATTAGTAGATTGCATACTACCGTTCATGGTCACGGCTGCGTGTGCAAGAGTGTGGTGTTGTGAATATCCTACAAGGTTCGAGATCTGTTGCACTGGCATCAGGGATTGAGCGGGAGAGATCATAGCTACGCACTAGTTATCTACCATCCACCATCATCATCGCCATCCGCTGAGAAGATCGGGCCACCCCATATCATCTTGGTATCAGATTTCCAGTGTTGCCTCGGTAAGCATCCACAAATCCATCCATAGATTAGAGAGTGTTTTTCGTCCTATACAGAAAAAGCCTTACAAAAAGATTTTCCATAGACTAGATTGCATCGTTTTCGAGTTTTAGTTGCTGATTGTATCTTCTCGTAGATCCGATCTGCAGGTTTTCCTCGTAGGAGTCTAGTTTCCATTTGTGTCTAGATTTAGGGTTTGATCTTGTTTTCCGCTGTTCCCACCGTTACCGTTTTCGCAAGTCATTATCATTTTTTTTCCGAGTCCACATAGCGTACCTTTGTTTGCATACCATAGACACAGCCTATCTACAGCATCTGTGCCTAGGAACGTACCCACGATACTAGTTGCTTTGCTCCGACAGGCTGCTCATTAGGTTTTTGAAGTGCAGAAATTTTCGACAGGCAAAACCGGACTATCCGGCCGAATCACACCGGACTATCCGGTCCAACCGGAGTCTCCGGCGCATATCAACCGGACTATCCAGCCCAGTTCTTTTATACGTTGCTGTACTCGTTTGCATTGAGTAATATAGTTCAAAAAAAGAGAAAAGAAAACAGAATCAGTATTAAAAAAAGAGAGAAAGAGCTACAAGCCTGACAAAAAGAGATATCGAAGTGTGCAATATTGGAGGCATTGTTGTGTATAGCACTAGTAGATTGAGCAATCTTGTGCCTGTTCTATTTGAGCTATTACTAGCGTCTCTCTTGTGCATTGCAATATTCCTTTTCATAAGTTGCTTTCCACGTTTATCTCCACTGTGTGTGTTTCTTGGGTATTTGTACGATCAGTACTAGGACTTATTTGCGGTGTAGATAGGATACCATACCTATAGCTCCACCTTAAATAACATGTGTGCCCTGCGATCGTCTCTATACCTTTGATATTCACTTCATCACATCAAGTGCATCAGTCTTTGATTTCGTTTGGTAGAGCATCTCTATTCACTTTGGAACGGTAAGATCTCCTTTCTTTTTAGTTGTGAGTGAGTTGTGAGAATTTCCACCATATAAATTCTGATTTTTGCACTAACCTACTAATCATGTCTACTAGTGATGATGATGTTGTGTTGCAGAAAAAGAAGGATGAGGAGCTCATCAATTGGCGTGAATATGAGGCTTTGAAATCCCACTTGACACGTGTGTTTACTAACACGACAGATGCCATTGACAAGAATCTCCAAGATATGAATATGAGATTGGATAGCATGTTGGGATGGTTGATACTATCCAAACGCAAGTGGCTACGCTCAATGTCAATGTCACCGCTTTGCAGCAGTCCATTGAGGGTTTGATAGCAGCCTTACATAGAAGGGATGATCCTCAACATGATGATGCCTTTGATGATTTCGATGAGGGTAGCGCTGTTGATGTTGCTCCACATGTTGGCAGGGGACGTGCTATTCCCGCTGTCCATGCACCTGCTCATGGTCGTGGGTTTGCCCATCTTGGGCGTGGTCAACATGTGCCCAACCAAGCTGTTGATGATGGTTTGGGCAAGCCAAAATTTTCAATTCCTAAGTTTGATGGTTCCATTGATCCTGAAGACTACCTCACATGGGAGTTGAAGATTGAGAAACTCTGGCGCTTATTTGACTATCCAGAAGATAAGAAGGTCAAGCTTGCAGCATCGAAATTTGATGGTTATCCTTTACGTTGGTGGGATGCTCTTGTGCAACATAGGAGGGAGGACAATGAACTTCCTGTGAGGGATTGGCGCGAGATGAAGCAAATCATGAAAGCTCGTTTTGTACCAACCAACTACTTGCGATCAGTTTTTGATAAATGGACGCAACTGAAGCAAGGAACCATGACAGTTGATGAGTACTACATGGAGATGGAGATGCTTATGCAGCGTGCTAGAATTCGTGAGTCCATTGAGATGACCATGCAGCGATTCCTAAACAATTTGAAGTTACCAATCAAGAGCATTGTTCGTCATCACAAGTATGAGACCATGAATGAGTTGTTGCATCATGCTAAAGAGGCCGAATCCTAGTTGGCAGAAGAGGCGAAGTCACGTGCTCGTTTTCCGTCTGCTAGCAGATTTTCGGCCAGGTCTACACCTTCTACAGCCGCGCCACCAGCTGCTGCTCCTTTTACACCATCGGCTAAGCCAGCAAGTACACCTTCATTTGGTTCTAATGCTCAAAAACCCGCTGCTCCTGCTGCTAGCTCGGGTTCCAACATGTCTACTGCACGTACTCGTGATGTGGTGTGCCATACTTGTGGAGGTAGAGGTCACTACAAGAAAGATTGTCCAAACAGCAAGGTTATGTTTGTTAATGAACAAGGTGAAGTAGAAAGTGGAGATGAAGCTTCTGATGATGATATTGATGATGGCGAGGTTGGTGTTGATGCATATGCTGAGCGTGCACCCACTATTGTCGTATCTTCACGTGTACTTAGTGTGCAACCGGTTGAGGAATCCCAGTGTTGCAACTTGTTCCAAACAAAAGCTCTCGTTGGACCAAACAAAGCTTGCAAGGTCATTATTGATGGAGGTAGCTGCAGAAATCTTGCAAGTAAGGAACTATGTGCCAAACTGAATTTGACATACTTACCTCATCCCAAGCCATACTACATACAATGGTTGAGCAACAATGGTGAGATGAAGGTAAACCATATGGTACGTGTGAATTTTCAAATAGGGCCATACAAAGATTCTATTGATTTTGGTGTGGTTCCTATGACTGTTTGTCACCTACTATTGGGTCGGCCTTGGCTCTATGATCGCCATGTGCAACACAATGGCCGAGCCAATACATATCACTTGGAATTCAAAGGAAATAAGATTACTATGCAGCCAATGACACCACAAGAAATTGTGAATGATTCTCGCCAGAAGATAGAGGTGAACTTGAAGGAAGATACTACCACTCGGCGAGACTGTGTAACAGCTGTTCCTGATGTAATTGAGCCTAAATTAAGTGATATAACGAAAAGTGAGAGAGTGCCTGCGTTATTGATACTAGCCACCAAGGAGGATATGAGAGAGTTTCGTGAGGATCCTACAGCCATGCCACGTGTGCTCATGTATAAGGGCGAGGTATTGGTTTCTAACGACATGACCCCTATTTCTCTTGTTGTCTCTTCTGTTTTGCAGGACTTTGGGGATGTGTTTCTAGAAGACGTACCCGTAGGTTTGCCTCCATTGCGTGGTATAGAACATCAAGTGGACCTGATTCCTGGCGCCACACTTCCCAACCGTGCACCTTATAGGACTAATCCCGAAGAAACTAAGGAAATTCAGAAGCAAGTACAAGCGTTGCTGGATAAAGGGTACATTCGTGTCTCTCTTAGCCCTTGTGCTGTTCCTGTTATTTTAGTTCCTAAGAAAGATGGTACTTGGCGCATGTGTGTTGATTGTAGAGCGATTAATAACATCACTATTCGATATCGTCATCCTATTCCACGCTTAGAGGATATGCTAGATGAATTGAGTGGTGCTGCTGTTTTCTCTAAAATTGACTTGCGTAGTGGTTATCATCAAATTAGGATGAAAGAAGGGGATGAATGGAAAACTGCTTTCAAAACTAAATTCGGTTTGTATGAGTGGTTAGTCATGCCATTTGGTCTTATTAATGCACCTAGTACTTTCATGCGTTTGATGAATCATGTTTTGAGAGAGTTTATTGGTCGTTTTGTGGTTGTTTACTTTGATGATATACTTATATACAGCCACACCGAATCTGAACATTGCACTCATATTAGACAAGTTTTGCAAGTGTTATGTGATAATAAACTGTATGCTAATCTTGAGAAGTGTACATTTGCAAAAGATAAGGTCATATTTCTAGGATTTGTTGTTTCTAAGCATGGAGTAGAGGTAGATCAATCTAAAAGTGAATCAATCAGAATTGGCCTACTCCAATGAATGTTAGTCAAGTGCGTAGTTTCCACGGTCTCGCTGGTTTCTATAGGCGCTTTCTGAAAGATTTTAGCACCATTGCTGCACCATTAAATGATTTGATAAAGAAAGGTGTTCCTTTTGTAGGCGCGGCCCAAGACATTGCATTTGATACATTAAAACGTTTGCTTACTTCTGCACCATTACTTGCATTACCTGATTTTTCAAAGCAATTTGAAGTTGAATGTGATGCTAGTGGTATAGGCATAGGTGGCGTTTTGATGCAAGAGGGTCGGCCTATAGCTTATTTTTCTGAGAAATTGACTGGTGCTCGTTTGAATTATTCTATCTATGATAAAGAATTGTATGCACTTGTTCGAGTACTTGAGGTTTGGCAACATTATTTGTGGCCAAAGGAAATCATCATACATTCTGATCATGAAGCATTGAAATACTTGAAAGCTCAATCAAAATTGCATAGAAGATTAGCTAAATGGGTTGAGTTCATTGAGTCTTTTCCTTACATCATTAACTATAAGAAGGGAAAAGAGAACGTTGTTGCTGATGCTCTATCTCGGAAGAACATGCTATTAACCAATCTTGATGTTAAAATTCCTGGATTAGAAGCTATTTGTGCACTTTATGCAACTGACCATGATTTTGCTGAACCATATCGTTTGTGTGCTCTTAGAAACGCATGGGATAAGTATCATATACATGATGGATATTTGTTTCGAGCTAACAAACTATGTATTCCAGAATCGTCGTTGCGTTTGTTCTTAGTGCAGGAGTCACATGCTGGTGGTTTGATGGGTCACTTTGGGCGTGAGAAGACGTTCCTCATGCTTTTTGATCACTTGTATTGGCCCAATATGAGGCGTGATGTGTACAGATTTGTGAGCCGATGTATTACATGCCACAAGTCGAAATCTAAGCCGAAGACTCACGGTTTGTATACACCTCTCTCTGCACCGACTACTCCATGGGAAGACATTAGTATGGATTTTGTGCTAGGTCTACCTAAAACTCAGAGAGGTCATGATTCTATATTTGTGGTAGTGGATAGGTTCTCTAAGATGGCTCATTTTATTGCCTGCCACAAAAGCGACGATGCGTCACATGTTGCTAACCTGTTTTTGAAGGACATCGTGAGATTACATGGAGTACCAAAGACGATTGTTTCTGACCGGGATGTGGAGTTCATGAGCTACTTTTGGAAGACCTTATGGGGAAAGCTAGGAACGAAGTTGTTGTTTAGTACTACATGTCATCCCCAAACAAATGGTCAAACGGAGGTGGTGAATCGAACATTATCACAGCTGCTAAGGACCCTGATTAAAAAGAATCTGCGGGAGTGGGAAGAGTGTTTGCCACATGTTGAATTTGCTTACAACAGGGCTGTGCATTCAACTACTCAGCTTTGTCCTTTTGAGGTGGTGCATGGTTTCAAACCATTGACGCCACTTGATATGTTGCCTCTGCCATTACATGAGAGAGTTGATATGGAGGCATCAAAACGTGTTGATTATGTGAAGAAAATACATGAGAAGACTCAAGAGGCTATTGAGAAGAAAGGCAAGAACATTGATGCTGCAAGGAATCAAGCAAGGAAAGAAGTGTTGTTCGAGCCTGGAGATATGGTTTTGGTGCATCTACGCAAGGATAGGTTTCCACTACTTCGAAAGTCCAAATTGAAGCCACGTGGTGCTGGTCCTTACAAGGTGTTAGCCAAGATTAATGATAACGCCTACTCAGTTGATATACCTATTGAGGAGTTTGGTGGAGTTAGCAACAGCTTCAACGTTGCTGATTTGTCACCATATGCCGGAGAAGACCTTGGAGTGTCGAGGTCGACGCCTTTTGAAGGGGGGGAGATGATGAGGACATCCCTACAATTACACCTACCCCAATGACTACTGAAGATGCTACAACTGTCGCAAGACAGGATCAGTCCAATGAGATTAGAATTGGACCTATTACAAGAGCTCGTGCTAAGCTACTAGAACAACAGGTGAATTTACTCCTAAACGAATCTGGTACTTTGATTGATGAGAACTTTATACTGCCTAAGTCTATGCATTTATGTATGATCAGGTTCGTTGGAGGAACAAGCATGGCGCGAGGAGGAGAAGGGCTACCAGAGAAGCCCAACATGATGATCGCCCAAGGATGCGTGAGGGAGGAGCGGGAGGAAGGCACAAGAGAAGATCATCAAGACGGAGGCAAAAAGATCTGCCACGACCGGAGTGTCCGGCCAGTTCCACCCGGACTGTCCGACCTGGTCGAGAGGCAAACTGGCGTGGACATTCTGTCTGCCAGTTCGGATACTACCCGGACACCACCCGGAAACTTCAAAGTTTCCGGCCAGACCAGACTGTCCGGCACACTTCACTCGGAGTGTCCGGCCTGACCGGACTGTCCGGCCGATTTCGACCGGAGTGTCCGCCCGCCGACCGAATCTGGTCCGAGTCGGTTTGTATCGGTTTGAGTCGTTTGCGTTTAGTTTCGGTTTATGACCGCCCCAGCCGCCCTTATAAGCCCTAGGACGACCTCTAGTTAGGGTTTAGACCACGTTAAAATATTTTGGAGTTGTTTCTTTCATAGAACCTCTGGAATTACCCTGTGTTCGAATCTACCAACTATAATTAAGTGTGATCTGTTGTTCCATTTGGAATTAGTAGATTGCATACTATCGTTCATGGTCACGGCTGCGTGCGCAAGTGTGTGGTGTTGTGAATATCCTACAAGGTTCGAGCTCTGTTGCACTGGCATCAAGGATTGAGCGGGAGAGATCATAGCTACGCACTAGTTATCTACCATCCACCATCATCCTCGTCATCCGCTTACTGAGAAGATCGGGCCACCCCATATCAACAATAAAGTGATCGTCTGCTACAGCAAGTGCGAGCGTGCATTCTCCAAGGCAGAACTGAAGAGTTTACTTTAGATGGGACCGGGTCAATTCGGTTTCATGGTCGTCTGTGTGTGCCACAAAAGTCTCAGGTGAAGGAGGACATTCTCCAGGAGGCACATCGAACCCACAACACCGTTCATCCCGGGGAGACAAAGATGTATCATGACCTAAAACAAACTTATTGGTGGAAAAGAATGAAAGTTGATGTGGCCAAGTATGTGTCCTCTTGTGGGGTTTGCCAGCGAGTAAAGGCTGAGCGTAAGCGGCTAGCAGGACTGCTACAATCCTTAGAGGTTCCGGAATGGCCATGGGATGACATTGCCATGGATTTTGTGGTTGGTCTACCTCGTACGCAAAGGGGAAAAGATGCAGTTTGGGTGGTCGTGGATCGACTTAGCAAAGTTGCTCATTTTATTCCTATCCGCACCACTGACTCTGCTAGTGACTTGGCACAAATATATGTAAGGGAAATATTAAGGTTGCATGGGGCTCCTAAAACCATTACTTCAGATAGGGATGCAAAGTTTGTATCCAAGTTCTGGGAGAGCTTGCAGAGTGCCTTGGGGACGCAACTGAGACTTAGTACGGCATTTCATCCCTAAACCGATGGCCAGTCAGAGCGTACAATCCAAACACTAGAAGATATGTTGAGATGTTGTGTCCTGTCTTGGCAAGGGAATTGGGAGGATCATTTGCCACTTGTCGAGTTTGCTTATAATAATAGTTATCATGCTAGCATACGGATGGCCCCTTATGAGGCTCTGTATGGAAGAAGGTGCAGATCTCCACTATGTTGGGATGTCGTGGGCGAAAGGGCAGTGCTTGGACCTGATTGGATTCAACAAGCTACAAGAGGGTAGCCGAGATTAGACAACATATGTTGGCAGCACAAAGTAGGCAAAAGAGCTATGTGATTCCAAGAGGTCGAATGTGGAATTTAAAGTTGGAGAGGAGGTACTCTAAGGGTGTCACCCACTAAAGGTGTTATAAGATTTAACATCAAGGAAAGCTTAGTCCGCGATACATTGGACCTTTCTTGATATTGGCACGAGTAGGAAAACTAGCCTATCGACTTGAGTTGCCTGAATCTATGAAAGGTGTGCATAATGTGTTCCATGTCTCATTGCTGCGGAAGCATTTTCGTGATCCAGAACGAACACTTACCATGGATCCAATTAATATTGAGCAAGATTTAACCTTTGAGGTTTGCCCTGTGAGGATATTGGAAGAGTCCGAGAGAGTGATGCAGAATAGGACACTAAAATATGTGAAGGTTCTTTGATCGCAACAAACTGAACGTGAGGCGACTTGGGAACTTGAGTCTCGCATGCGCGAGAAGTATCCGGAGTTATTCATGGCTGGTATTTGATTCATGATTATATTTTCCTTTTATGCTTATTTGTGCGAGTAGAAGAACGAGAAAGAATTCGGGGTTGAATTCAGATTAAGGGGTAAGAATGTCATATCCCAAATTATGATGCTAGTATTTTGTGCTTTTTCTATCATAGAAAGGAAACGATATTATATATATGTAAAAATAAATAGCATCGGTGGTTGCTTGTGCGTTCGGGGGAAGTGTAAAACAAACCAAAAATAAATAAATAAGAATAGTGTGTGTGTTGGCACTTGAACTCTCGACCAGCCAATTGAAAATCGTAGCCATAGCCAGGTGACCATCGTGGTGTTTTAGTTCATAGCTAGCTTCCTTTCCTTTTGTGTGTTCCGTACGAGAGGAAGGAAACCAGGCTGGGCTCAAGGCCCTATCAGACTCGACGTCCGTGCCCAACTACGACACCTCTTAGAACCGTTCCATGACTGCGCCATCCATCCCTATCCCCTCATACCTCAACCCTATTTGTGCCCTCTAAATCGAAGTCGCCGTCTCCATCAGGTCACTGTTGCCGCCGCCGCCGTCGGGTCGCTGCTACCACTGGGGCACAGGTTAGTGCTGCTTCCGATCAGTCGTTCGACTCCCGCTGTTGTTGCCGTTAGTTATTCCTGATGTTTGGATCTTCCGGTCAGGAGAGTGATGTCGTTTTTCTAACGGTAGATGCATAGTCGATTTAAGCTATAATTAGTGGCCTGGGCTGTTGAGTCATGATCCCATTCCCTTTCCTATGCTAGATCGTGTATATAGTGTTCAAGCATCATTTTGTTGGCCTGGGCACCGAGCCTATTTTAAGTTTGCTAGCTACGTCCTTGCCTGAAGCTTTTTCAATCCTAGCAACCTAATCGGACAATCTGCTTGTCCTCTTTTGTTTTGCAATTCTGAATATTTGTTAGCGGTTTCGGTTAGAGAAAAGGCTCTAATTGGTGCTCGTAGCTGCTGATACTTGATTTAAAATCTGGGCTTGGCTTACCTATAATTTAGATTTACTCTCAAAAGATAAATTATAGAGTACGTTTTAGACTCCATAGAAGTACTTTGTGCACAGTTTGGATGAAAATATTGCTAGCAGCGGCAAATTTTTTGTAATCTGTCCAGAATATGGTTTTCCTGCACACAGTGATCATACTTATACTTAGGTCTTTTTAACTTTCGAATTGGACCTTGGGCAAAACATGAAAATTGTGGAGAATGTTTTTCTGATAATATAACTCATATTGTTTGCGAGGTTTCGTGTATAATATTAGTTGTGAGAAGATTAAGTGATCTGCAAAAGGAAGTCCATTGATGCTTAAGCTTGGTTTATTTAAGTCCTTAATTTCCAGTTTTTCTCAATGGTGGATGTGTGAGAAGTAATGAGCCATTCCTATTATGGTTGAGTTTTAGATATAATGCTATGAGGTCACTTTTGTTGCGAGGGCTGGGCGTACGTTGCTTCAGATGTTCCACGCATAGGAGCGACGCGATATTCCTCTTGCATGTTTCTTTTTGAAGTGATGAATTATATTGAGTGTGATAAATGATTCCTTAACAGGTGTTGGTACTTCCGGTTCGGAATCTCATAATTCACAATTTGTGGCCCCAAGTTCATGACGGATAGTCAATTTTGCATATCTCTCTTCACCCAATTTTTTATTTACTGCTCATGATATGTCGATGATAATAATGATAAAGAAGATGATGATGGTATTTGCATTTTATGCATATTTTTATACCCATGATGATAATGATGATAATGTGACCTACTTCGGTGGACACAATGCGACTTTCATTGATGGGTTGCGATCCACTTTGGAGACACCCTCCACGAGATGGAGCGAGTGGATGCCGACGAGTGTCCACTCGAGCGATACCGGTATTCGCAATGATATGAGCATATAGGCTTGTAGGACATCATATTATGTTCCAACAGATGAATGATGTTTAATGATGCCTCAGTGTTTTGATTTATGTAAGGTTACTATTTGTTTATGAACTTGTTGAGTCTTTGTACTCACCCTTGTTGCTTTCATGTTTTTAGGTAAACCTTGATGACGTCATGCATGGGGAGTTCTGGGAGTAGCACCTTCACCATTAGCACCTCACGTTTCACACAATCCTCACCATTATTTTGGAACTTTGTTATTGGTCGCTAGGAGTCATTCTTGTCATAAATTGTTTCGGAGTATGCGGAAGTTTATCACTTAGTCGTTGTTGGTTTTTTCCTGCTAGACATTTTAACCTGTATTGTGTTCGGATGGTGGTTTTTTTTATAGTTGTGGGATTGGAGACTTATATGGTAGATGAATGTGCGTCTATATTATATTGAGTTTTATCCTTATACTCTTGTGCTTATATTATTGCCTGTCGTGGTTGTCCCACAAACAACGGAGACTCTGGCGAATTTTTCCTAAAAAGTCTTAGTTTATGTGTGTAATGTATGAGGTAACATCTCAAGTGCTTGGATGGCTTGGGGTGTTACACCCGCCGTGTCGCTTCCCTATCCGCTGGCACCGCCTCCCCAATCCCCAGCCGTCTCTTCTCCGGTGGAAGCCGCTTCCCTGAACCTTTTGTTGGTTTTTCTCTGTCTCTCATGTTACCATCCACCTTTGCGTACTAAGATTCACAATTGTCAATTTGAATGTTGACCCATATGCAAAACGTCTTGGCAACTAGTCATTCTTTGAAAACTTCTCGACGCTCAAGGTTTACATCGACATTGTGCCGCATCTGGATGCATTTGGCTCTTTTCAGTTTAGAATGAATCAACTTATGTTAACATTTCTACTGTCACAGTCTCATTAATTAGCTATTGGTTGAGGACACTAAAATTGTAATGCAGTATTGAGTTGTGGGTCGGTGGTAAAGGGATATTTTGAACCATGCCACGACATGTCCTACGCATAGCCAGTGATATTTTTCAATGTTTAATTTTTTTGTAGTGGCATGGTGCCATGGTGTCCAATTTCTCCTCTCTTTTTGTAAGAAAATACAGAATAGTTGTCTTTTTCTTTCATTAACCGAACATATTTACAAATTAGAAGCACTGATACAAGGTGAAAAACATATCAACTCAATACTTTCTGAATCGGGATACTATAATTTTCTTTTCTTGTTTGTACTGTACTATTGTTGATGCCTTGTCGGTACCATAAAAAGAATGGACTAATGGTGTTTATATTTCTTTCAATTTCCTTGACTAGAGTTGTGCGTCGCCATTGGATACACCACATCGTACTACATACCTTCCGTATTTACTTGTCAATCCAGGTATCTCAATCTATGATCCACAAAAACATTTCAATGATGAATAATCTGAAGACAACTCTGAGATTTCTTTCATCCATCTTAATATTTCTTTCTTGACACGTACAAGGGAGGTCCTGTAGTGCTGTTTGTTAGGGAATCCTTCATTGTTGCATCAAGGTCAGAGAAGTCTTGTTTCTCTTCTCTAGTTATATGCTTATTTCAATATGGTTTATGCTATCTTAACTACATGTTAGTGGATATTACTTGTAGTAAAGATTAGCAAAATGAAAACTAAAAGCATAATATGATTCTAGGAATGTGAAAAAGTTGTGTTTTTTGGACATTATATTGTACTCCATACCTAAAATTTTGTTGTATTGTCACATTAACCAGAAGTAATGTTCCTAGATTAACTATGCTCAAAGTATGACCTGATTTTAGCCGGAAACAGAAAAAGAAGTATATGCGAATTTTCATGCTTTACTTTTTTAGTATTTCTCTGTAGCACATTCTATATCCATCAACATTGATTGTATTTTAGTTACTCGTACTTACAGTTGCTTGTCCATATGTCTTTGCGCATAAGTACTGACTATAAGCAGGGTTAGATGAGAATACTTTTGATTTAGTTATGCATGTTTAGTTTGCCCCACATGACCTTACTCCATAGCTTTAGCACCACATGAATAATGTCTCTCCATGTCTTGTCCCAGTGCATTTTTTTGATTTGCATATACCCCATGATTATATGGACTCTATATTAACCAATGTTGTGCATATATTTTGTATATGTATTGTGGCAGATACGAGGTCTTGGGGAGAAGGAGCTATGAGTCATGAAATAGAGTGGTGTCCACGACCCATTTGTGAGGTCCACCATGAGATCGGCCTGGACGACCTAAACAGAGCGGCTTCCACTCAATCGCGTTCATCCCTTCAATTTTTCTTTCGTTTCAGACATATATGTTGTTCTTAGTGTTCTGCTTGCTACATCCATTGTTGTTATGTGTGCCAGGTATTCCACTCGTAGAATCAAATGCATAAGCGTCTTGGATGATCTGGATAAACTATGCTCTAATGATTAGAATACTATGCTCAAATAGGAATGGGTACATAACAACTTTTAACTTTTCTTAGAACAACTTTTAATTTTTTTAAGTCTATTAAAGAACCAAGCATAGGGTTCAACTTCGAGCTTGATGTACAACACTGAAGCCTGTTGTAGCGGACTAACCTTGGCCTTACTTTTCTCTAAACTTTGACATAATAGTTTACTTTATTTTGAAGTGCTTTATATGGTTTTTATCTGGCGTAAGCCTACCACACATTAGCATATTTCCAATCAACACTTGACAACTAAATCTATTTATTTTGTGCTAATACTAATTCTAAGCAGGATTAAGGTACAACCTTGTCTGATTCACATCTCCTTTTGGAACCTTGTGCATTCATTATATCAAGGACAATTTTATTGCATGTGAGAATGACATGCAAATTTTCCATTAGAACTATTCGGTGGTGTGATCTTTGTTCAGAATTATCTGAAGGCACGTATGTATTCCAGTCAAGAAGCTCCCAACTCAAGAATGGTTTATACACAAAAATCTACCTAGAACTTAGTAGGTATCGATTGAGGTTTGTATTCATGTACAGACAAAAGATACATGTTTCCAGTGGTGTATGCAATCATCAAAGACTCCACGAGGATGTCAAACACTCAGAATGTGTGATGCCACCACCACCAGTCAAAGCATCGCCACAAGCCACCACATACAGCTCGTACGCGCAGGTGACGCGCTTCTCTTCGGCATATTGCCAAAGCTAGGAATCACACTCAACAACGGGATGGGGAACATACCCGCTACTATGTACACGGATGCACTGAGTGTCTCCCCCATCACTTCTCCAACAAGTTGTGCCCGCAGAGAGGATCCGGGATCGGGCCAGGAACAAACTCTCTTGAGAGACTTAACTATAGCTGAGGAAACGTTTTTGCATGTGGTGTGTTTAGTATAACCGATTATGCTGATGTTGTGGCCAGGACACACCTGCATATGAATTTGTGCTAGGAATTCTATGCAGTACCTCTATTGGTCACCATCACTGCACAAAACCATCAAATTTGAACAAAGTAGAACATGTATCGTATTCCATAGTGCTCCTTTTGATGCATATGAACATATGATGTCAAATTGTATCTTTTTGTTGAATTACATTTTAAGCAAAGTAAAAAAATTGTAATACTATGTGGCTGAAACTTCGTGTATTATGTAAAGATCTATGGTATGAACAAAACTCTGAATACACAGTAGCAACGCACAGGCACTCAACTAGTCGTCCAATAATTCAAAGACTTAGGTAGTATAAAATTCTCATTAATTTAAACACCAGGTTCATTAAGAAACAAGTTCACCTATTGTTCTAGTAGCTTAGCACGATCTCTTGTAATTGGTCCAATCCTTATCTCATTAGATTGATATTTCTTTGCAGCAATTGGAACATCATCATTAGCAATTGGGGTAGGTGTAATTGTAGGGATGTCCTCATCACCGCGAGGACTGGGGATGGCCGAACCTCAACGCTTCGAACGTGCACAGGATCGCCATGGGGTTGGACATCATCTCATCTGGTCACGTCGCTCACTGCTTCCCTGGCCACCACATCCTGATCCAGGAAATGGACGAACTCCCGTTCGGCATGCTAGGCCTTCTTTATCCCGATACCATGTGACACCCTCAAGATTAAGGCTAGAGAAATCCTAGACCTTTGTCTAATATAAGTCTAATCTAAATCTCGGAAGTGTACAAAGAAAGAATCAATAACATTTTAGTGAGCCTACGACACAAAATGTATTACAGCAAGCTCATAACTGAGCAAAGAACCAAAATATTACAAGAAGAGGTCACTGACCACAAACATCAAACAATGGAAGGAAAATTATCGTATTAAGTATAGCAAACTTAACAAATGGCCTAAGAGGACTAAAGCATAACGATGATGTCCCAATCCATAGATTCCAGGATGCTGACCGGGAACCCCAAGCTACTCGTCGATGTCGATGCCGTAATGAACTCATCTTCTATGGTAACACTTACTTGTTGTAAAAGTATCAACAAAGCAAGGCTGTGTACAGGGTGTACTCCGCAAGACTTATGGCTGGTGGGGTTACTTTACATAAAGCTAACTTTCTTGGTAAAAGAGAGAGGAGAAGCTCGACTAATGGAACCTTTTAAAAGGGGATAAGAAAACAAAATCTCTAACTTTGATCATCTTTTGATATCCATCGAATCTTCATCAGCTGAACCTACCAACTAGGATCACCCCCTCGATCCCTGAGGAAGCATCCTTAAGCACACTTTACTTACTTGCCAAGTTTTATGATTAGGTTATAATTCTCTATGATCTTTGAATCCGTTCCCAAGTCATCCATAACCGTGGACACAACTTTTCGAAAAGATTAATACCCTTCAGTGGTGCACAACTTTACCCACACGTACCAACCGACTCTTAATTCCAGTTAACATTAGCCCTCTTCCTTGGAAGGCCGGCAGAGGGTGGTTGGCCACGACCCTTACCTTGCTTTCACCGAGACCATGAGTCATGCCCTAAGGAGATGCCGCTGTAACAGGTGAAGTCCCGAAGTTGTTCCCTAGAGATGTGAATAGGGTTTGAGATTATGGAGGCCGTGCCTCTCCCATTCCATGCCATGCTTACCTACCTGTATGAATGCACCTCCTTCAAGAATGACCAGAATGCATATGTCAAATGGAACGCCCGAAATATGTGACTCATGGAATCTACTAGGCAAGTTAGTTGGTCGAGGGGGTTTCTAGGGCCCCTTGTGGCTGTACGCTCATCTTGGTTCAAGAGGCAAGAACTCAGGTCCTAGTGGTGGCAAGTATGGGACTACAAAAACCACAACCCGACGTGACCTCCCATACAAGCCTTAGCACGTTTAACTTTCATCTCTGATCATACCATGTCATCCTGTCCAACTAGGTTCATTCGCAGCTCTAGCCGCATAATGCCTCGTGCATTGTGTATGCCATGCCTGATCCACTACTCACATATTGTCTGATGAAGTGACCATGTAGTGACTGACGCACTACGTGCGTACTGCTTGACGCACTGCCCACCTCTTGCCTGACAGTTTTTGATGGCCACGTAGTGCGTGAAGCACTGCGCACATAATGCTTTATGCACTGCCTACCTAGTGCCTGATACAGTGTCCCATGCACGCATTAAAGTTCTGACTCTGCAATATAACGGCAGTACAGTCATCGTGCAATGGACTACACCTGCTATGCAAACCTAAATGCACTACCTTTGAATCACATATGCACTGCCCTTAGAGTGTTTCGTTATACTGATGTGTGCACTATGTAAGATACGGTGCAGCAGCAGTGCACTGAGCGTGCAATGTAATGCACTAACCGTGGAATGCACTGCACCTTTCATGCACACCGGATGCACTGCACATTTTTTATTTTGTTGTGTCTTTTCCAGTAATTTGCACCACATGTCTATGTCATATTATGTGATGCACGGCCCGCGTATTTTACGATGTATGTTGCAGTATGTGCTTGATGCAGTGTTGTGGTGTTGCTAGATGCGTTGTGTATGTGCTGCATGATGCACTGGGCACACGGTGTCCGGACGTCCTGCCTGCATAGATTCTAACGTACTGCTTCCGTAGTGTCGGACGCACTGTCCAAGTTCTGCCTAATGTAGTGCAGTTTACTGCCCGGTGCAGTGTCCGACACACTTCTTTGCTTGATAGTGTTGCATTGCCGATGTAATGTCTGTTGCACTGGCCACATAGTCCATGATGCACTACGTGACTACTCCTTGATGCACTGGCCACCTAGTGCCTGACCTAGTGTCCGATGCACTGCCCTGGTGGTTCAGGGTGCACTGCCCGCGTAGTGTCTGGTGCATTGGCTTCATAATGCCTATACAATGTTCATGTTGTTAATGATGCACTGTGTATGTATTGCGTGAGGCACTGCTCATGTAATGTCTGATGCAGTGGCCACATAGTGCCTGAAGTAGTGCACGGGTATGGCTTGATGCACTGCCGGTCTAGTGCCTGACCTAGTGTCCCATGCACTGCCCTAGTAGGAGGGCATGCACTATCCGCGTAGTGTCTTGTGCACTGGCCACAGAATGCCTAATCCACTATCCATGTTTTTCCTGATGCACTCCTCACGTAGTGTGTGTTGAAGTGACCACATAGTACCCGATGCACTGCCCATGTATGGTCTGACGCACGACTTCCATAGTGTTGGACGCACTGCCCGGGTTGTACCTGATGCACTGCAAATTTAGGTCCTGACGCAGTTTAGGATGCAATGCCCTTGTTGATACTGATGCATTGGTACTTGACGAACTGCCCACCTAGTGCCTGACATAGTTTCTGATGCAGTGGTCACGTAGTGCCTAAAGCATTGCGCGTGTACTTCTTTATGCACTGCCTACCTAGTGCCTAATACAGTGTCCCATGCATGCATAAATGTTTTTGACTTTGCAAGATAAAGGCAGTGCACTCACCGTGCAATTGACTGCACCTATCATCCAAACCTAGATGCACTGCCTTTGAATCACATACAAAACTAGAGTGTTTAATTATACTACTGTGCGCACTATGCAAGATACGGTGCGGCAGCAGTGCACTGACCGTGCAATGCAATGCACTAACCATGGAATACATCGCACCTTACATATGCAGAGATGCACTGCTTGTTAAATAGTATGTATTGCCGTAGATGCACTACTTGTGAAAAAGTATGTATTGCCAAAACTTGTTTGCACGTAAGAAGAGTTCTGTCATGTGGGGTCCTACTTTATTAATGAGCACCTTCTTGTTTCTCAAGAAACACGGGTTAGGGAAGGCGGGTCTAGCATTGATCAACGCTGCACACTCCTTGTTATTCTTTTAGGTTGTTCTTCCGCTTTGAAATATAGTAATTTCTACTGGCGAAGGTCATCAAGAAATCTCGCATCCTCCCCTTCTATGCGATTCGTTGAAGCCTGGAAGGTTTGTTTTCTTCTAGCTCATCTGTAGATCAGTATATTATGTATATTCTCTGCTTCTTCATGTTAATCTGTGTGCTCAAGACTGATGAGTGCTGGGTATGTTGCGATCGAGATTGCACTCGAACATCCCTATTTAGTAAAAATATAGGACTAGTGGTAATTAAGCATGCTTCAATTTCTGATTATGTTGACTGATACATAATTTTCCATTCATGTTCAACGTGTGATGTTTACGAGTCAAATGTTTTTGAATTTGATTTGTTTGTCTTGTCCTACTTGTATTTTGTGTACTTTGTCGATCATTTAATTTTTAAATTTGACATGTATGCCTGGCAGGAAAATTCATAGCCTGCTAACTGATATCTTGTGCTTTATCCTGTCGCCAGAAAAATATTATCTTTCCAAATTGCTGAGCATCTTTTCACTACTCAGTTATCTCTACCAAAGTTTATAAAACTGATGAAAAGGCTAATAGATGAGTAGAAACTTTTGGTCAGACATAGAATTCAATGGTATGCTTGGTATATGCTGTGAAGAGTTGCGAAGGTCAGCAGTGAAGTGGCTTGTTGCTCATTTTCATGTTATTACCAGAAGGTTTGAATTTCTGAACGGATGCAGCTTTGAACTGAAGTCATTTCATTTCAAGAAGATCCTTGGAATCCCATATGGAGGTAGAACCATAAAGAAGGCATTCCCACAATGGATTCGGGATATGGTAAGAGAACTGACACGGTGTGAAGGGCCAACCCCAACTATCAGTGAGCTAGATAAGTTACTGCTGATCTGCTAGGATGTCAATTTAAGACTTCATTTTTCTATTTGCCAACACTATTGTCGTGTGTGCAAGCACGTATGATGGAGTCAGTCCAGACTACTTCTCTATAATTGGAATGTCTGATGAAATTGACTCCTATGACTAGTGTCTGGCTGCATTCGACAAGCTCATAACCTCTATTGACACCTTCCAGAGAAATGGTATGAAAGGTGCACTTGGTGGCTTTCTTCCAATAATCCTGGTTAGTAATCCACGATGGTTTTTACCTTATGGAATGGTAATGCTCAATAGTTTGTGTAGATTAGTCTTGGTGACTTGGTTGTAACTATTTAGTGCAGGTGCTGTGCTTTGAACTATTGAACACAAATGCTTTGCAACTTGGCCACGCACTGTCAAGGATCTCTTTCTGGACCACTAAGAATATGGCATTTTATGAGAGTCTTAACCAGAAACCGGATCAACAAAACGTATATGGAGTTCATCAAGAAATACTCCCATACTTATTCCTATTATAT
The DNA here is from genome assembly GCA_910589775.1 of Avena eriantha. Taxonomy (NCBI): domain Eukaryota; kingdom Viridiplantae; phylum Streptophyta; class Magnoliopsida; order Poales; family Poaceae; genus Avena; species Avena eriantha. The sequence goes on along the minus strand of OU342741.1, from coordinate 269,245,895 downwards.
ATAATTATTACTTCTGAGTTTGTTGCTTCTTACTGATATTTTTTGTTTTTGTTTTTTGTTGTAGCTGAAAGATATAAATGAAACTGCGTTTTCTACTACTGAGGTGAATGAGGAGATAGTTCAGAATGTTACATCTTTTATTGAAAAATTTATAGTAGATCCTCGTATCACGCGGACGTAAGAATCTTTATTATATGGTCAACTCATTACCTTATATGCATGACGATTCTTCTCATGTTTGTGTTGTAGATAGAAGTTGTCTGCTTCACCTTAAATCTCCATGATTTTATTCCTCTGCCTTGTTATAATAGTGAATTAATTTATGCCATCGTTGCTTTGTTTGATTGTTCTGCCTTGTTTAAGTGCTTTCTAGCTGTACCTGTATTATTTATCCAGCAACATGTACTACTAAGTTTTATTAGGGGAGCTGTTGGGGATATACTTTTCGGGTATATCCACTGTGACTCGTTGACCAGGGTGTCCAACTTCTGATTAGAGATTTGCTTCACGGGCGGCCCAGTCAGGGAGAGAAGACAGAGGTCCATCCAGCTACGGGAAGTCCCAGAAGATTTACTGACTTAGGCCTGTTTAGTTACTTGTAATCCAAGATGTACTTTGTAACCAACTCTTAGTCATAACTGGATACGTCTCTCCTGTAACCCTAGGACGGATATCTATATAAGCCATCCTAGGGACTAGCCTTTAGGGAGCCCACAATCTACAACCTCAACTCGCATAGGCGAACCTCTCTTGTAATTTGTACTTCCGGCTCTACTGTATTACTGGATTTCTAGCAGGAGTAGGATCTGCCAAAGCTGTCGGATTTGAACCTAGGTAAAGCTTGTGCGCTCACCATCCTAGAATACCGTCACGTCACACCCCTTTTCACCACATGCCTCGAGGATCCCCTCTCGGCTTACATGTCTTCAATCCGACGACAGTTGGTGCCCACCATGGGGCCGGTGAATTTCAGATCTTTGTTCCGGGCAGAATCTGCGAGAATCGAAATCGGCGAGACAATCGCCATTGGCCAGGTCCTCTACGCCAGCGACGTCACTCTTGTCCTTCTTGATGAGACTTGGATTCCGGCTAGGGAACCTGTGACCACCTAGCCCATCATGTCTTTTGGTGAGATCGATGTTTACCTCGGTTTCGCTGAACCTGCCCAACCCACCCAGCGATGATGATAGAGGCGGGAGAACTTTCTGGATCCACTTTGTCTGCGGAAGCGGCAGAGTTTCGGGTCTCATAAAACCCTAATCTCACCCAGCCCATACCTGACGTGGAGATAGTGGAGAAGATCAGATCTGAAGAGGATCTCCCAAAGGAGTTTAAACCTGAAGCGGATCTCCCCAAGGAGGTTGAACCTCAGGAGGCTCCCCCAAAGAGGTTGAATCTCAAGAAGATCCAAGCGGCAACAACTCTAGATCTGGCTCTACCGATGCCATGGCATGAAAATCACTCGAGGCACACCGTGAAGATTATGATGAATAGCGCCATAGTCAACATAGATGCATTTCTTGAAACCATAAGATGTTTCGAGGAACCCTACGAAGAAGAAAGCAACTACCTCAGGACGCACACATCACACTTTGTCGGATACATTGGATCTGGATCCGGCTCTTCCGATGTTGGAGACGACAAAGACTCGGTGTTGGAGGCAATCGGAACAAACATCGACTTACCGGCATCTTCGGAAGACTCCATGATGTTAGTAGATTTCCGGAAGTTCTCCGTGGAATATGTAGAGGAATTCAACTCCAAGACTACAGAAGAAGGAGAAGCTATGGACCAAAGCCCTCTCATCAGCATGAATGAAGGATCTGAAGAAAAATCTCCTGAACTGCAGGACCATATGGATCTCAGAGATAATCCCGACGTCTAGATGTATGAGAGTACTGATCAAAGCTTAACTCCAGGAATCGGACCCAAAGCCGTCTTTGCTACCGGCCTAGCCAAGAAGGCAAAGAAGAAGAAGACTCTGGCTAAGGACCTTCCAACTGATGAGGTAATAGCTGAAGAATACGAAGAAGACTCAGATGGAGCCTTGATCCCTGATGAGCCAAAAGATACTCCATTGGATGGACATGTGGTTACCCTTGGTGCCCATAAACTCGGAGAAGCGATTACCACACCTATCCCGACAACTGCAGAACTGACACCTGGGGAGTTGGGACAGGGCCCAAGCCCTAGAAGCGCATCGTCAAGTACTCCTCGAGGAAACTGCAAATATCCTCGAAGAGAAGAAGCACATTGTAGCTGCAGGGCAACCCAGCACCCGATAGCATCAAAAGACCCGGAACGGCCCTGAGTTGGCTAACAAAAATCTGAATGTTCAGAAAACCCTTTCCGAAGGAGATACGGCTATAGGGAAACCTCCGATCGACAACAAAGGTAACCGGGTGTATGGCACACCGGTAGAAAATGCTACTACGGCTCGAGATCTCTTGGCAAACAACCCAAGTCTAGAGCAGATTCGGCTAAGTGTGAAGCTACTCACCAAGGGCTTGGAACAGCAAAAAGTCGCCACATTCAGCAGTGGAAGCTGGTCTCCAGATCTGACCAATGCCGCACGGACATGGGGTGACAGCAAGATGCAAGAGCCCGACGAGAGCCGGAACGACACTACCGTCCCGACCCTCGGGAAGACAACTACTCAAGAACCGGATCGTCAGGACACTGACATAGACCCGCACTAAGCTGGAGCAACATTGTTCTAGCCACATAGCGAGACACCATTGCAGCAATGGTCCAACCTCCCCGGTGACAGTCAAACAATCGTAGGGAAGATGTAGAAGCTCAACGTCGGGAGCGGGACTGTCAAAGAATGCCCCCTCCTAGACATACAAGCCGTCCGACTGAGCCACTTCACAATGACGACAATGACGGACGAAGGAATGACGAACATCACATTGGATCAAGCCGACATGATGGCCGTCACCACGAAGCCCAGTTGGGGGTAACAATCCACTAACACCACCATCTCCTCCAAGTAGCCACCATAACGGCTCCAATGGAGGCCAAGGGAGGCACCGTGGCGGCGGAGGAGGTGGCAGGAGAAGTAGAAGTCCGGCTCATGGGCACCGTAGACATAGTGAACAACCAAGACAATGTGCCCTATCACCAAGTGACGCTAGACACCGGATCAACTCAAACGTAGAGGCGCGACGTTACTAGTCGGATAACATCTACGTGGGTCCAAAGTGCTTCGGACCGTGCGTACGACAGAGAAATTTTCTGGAAGGGTTTGCCATCTCAAGGCACGTCCAACCCTACGACGGTGTAGCTAGGACAAACACCTGGCTCTAGGACTTCTTACAGGCCTACTGCATCGCAAAAGGAGGAAACGGCTTTATCGCGACCCGATATCTCCCGCTTATGTTGAGGAATACAACTCGATCATGGCTCAACGAACTCCTGAAAAACACCATCCACAACTGGTATGATATGCAAAGTGCTTTCTTTCAGAACTTCGAGGGAACACACAGGAGGCCGTGCATGGTCGGAGATCTACAGTGGTGCATCCAGAAACCCGGAGAAACCTGCCGAGATTACCTCGGACGATGGATCGACAAGAAGAACTCCTAAAAAGGAGTAAACGACAAAACCGTGATAGAAGCATTCATCGCGGGACTCCCAATTGGTTTACTACGCCATCGCTTAAAGTGTGACAAAGTGACTGATTTGGGAGAAATGATAGAGATGGCAAGGAAGTACGCTGACACCGACGATGATGCAGAGGGACTGCTAAATGTACTGGTTGTGCCACAGCGGTGGATACCTCTCTCTCTTCCTTGCTCGTTTCTGATTCTCCCCGTCTCCTTGCTTCGTTTTCCTCTTTAAACTGCAGTGCGAGTACGTGAATGCGTTGCCAGAAATATTCCCGGCTGATGTGTGGGCATGTCGCACTACTACTTGCTTACAATCTTCCTGAGGTAGTTTTCAGATATATCAAATTGACTATATTAAATCTCCATGCATTTAGATTGTTGCTATTGATATTTTTTAAAATTTTGAGGCATCAGATGTATGCTGCATACTAAGTTAACGGTGAGCTGATAATTGTTATTGGGTAATTTTATTAATCGATTGCTAAGATTTGTTGCAGAACCAGAGGGTAAGTAGACAAGGGCTCTCTGTATCACTTTCAGCATGACATCGTTATTGCTGGCGATGACTGCGGCTCTCAGTCCGAGAACGAGGTCGGCCTCGTGGAAGGGGATAAAGAAGGAGGGATCGATGCAGTGGATTGGAGGGCGGCGCCAGCGGGCTCGAGGAAGGGGATTGGACAACTTTGTTGGCTTCCTCACGAACAGGGATGGAGAGGGTAGGGTCGGCAAGCTCGAGGACGGGGATGGAGAGAGCGGGGGTCTCCATGACACCTAATCGAGGGTCCTGAACAAGGTAATTTTTAGCTAAGTTTAGGTATTATTTGTTGCCCGTTCTTGCAATGCATGCGCGAGAAAAAAAAATTCATACCTATGGCTGAAAGATTATGTGTAGTATGACATTGGATAAGTTCCGATTGAGTGGCTCTACAAATAGGCCATAGATTTTGAGCAGGCGTATGGAGAGGTTAGCTAGAAGTTTTGTTAACTTTGTGTTTAGTTCAATCCATCTATTTGTTCTCCTATATGTGATAAAATATCCTTAATTAGTTGAATGTGTCGTGGGTTCCTCTGATAGTGTAAATCCAAGCCAACAATAGGATTGTGTTCAGCTCATTGAGCTGGAAGATCTCTCGCTGGAGTCAGGATTCTACCTTGCAATCTTGCACGTGACCATCTAGGTTGTGCTACCTTATGATTGCGTGTATCAGATAGTCAATCACAAATGTAGGCGGAGCTAAGCTTTTATGTTTTATTTACGCGGATTAAATTTTCATAAGAATTTGCATGTAGACTGATATCCATAGCAGCAGATGTACTACCTAGATTTCTGGATGTTCATGGTCTCCTTAGTTATTCCGTAGTATTTGTTCCCTAATTCTCTACGCAACCAACTTAGCTTTGCAAGCGGTAATGATTTTCTGTAGTGTAACAAATTATTTGGGTAGTCGTATTTTTTCTCAGTTAGCATCTTTGCTTAACTATTTTGCCCAACACTTGATAATACTTGTTTTGATGGATACGATAAAAGATTGCCAATGTCTAACATGAAGTAATTAAGGAAAGTGGATTTCTTATCTTTCACTTTTTCAAGACTCGCTCTTCATATTTCATAAGAATTGCCCTCGAATCGTAGAACCTTCTAATGCTTGGTCGCTGGTGGAAGAGGGAATCGTTGAAGGGGGCACCAACGTCTTTATTTTCACGACTGAAGAAAAGGTGTGGATGCATGGCTAGCATGTTGAGATCGCTAGCCAGCCTAGAGTGGGAGGCGGCGGAGGGCTGACTCCAGCTGTTTGATCTCTACGGTTTGGACCAAAATATTATTTCTTATAACAGCATTTAATAGATTATCCAACCCCGAGCAATCTTAGTTATTGGTGGGGGTTCAGTTCGTTAGCAGGTATTTGTTTAGTCATTTAGATAGTGACTGGCGTTTTTTTAGCTATGCATCACAGACCTCATGTGGATCTAGCTTTCAACAGCGTAGAACACATTATGAGAGATGTTGAAGGGGGCTGGTTGCTCCGTTATATGCATGCTAATGGGGCAAGTATGTTTCTCATTGTGGTTCACCTTCATATTTTTCGTGGTCTATATCATGCGAGTTATAGCAGTCCTAGGGAATTTGTTCGGTGTCTCGGAGTTGTCATATTTCTATTAATGATTGTGACAGCTTTTATACGATACGTACCACCTTGGGGTCAGATGAGCTTTTGGGGAGCAACAGTAATTACAAGCTTAGCTAGCGCCATACCAGTAGTAGGAGATACCATAGTGACTTGGCTTTGGGGTGGTTTCTCCGTGGACAATGCCACCTTAAATCGTTTTTTAGTCTCAATCATTTACTCCCCCTTATTTTAATAGGCGCCAGTCTTCTTCATCTGGCCGCATTGCATCAATATGGATCAAATAATCCACTGGGTGTACATTCTGAGATGGATAAAATTGCTTCTTACCCTTATTTTTATGTAAAGGATCTTGTAGGTCGGGTAGCTTCTGCTATCTTTTTTTCCATTTGGATTTTTTTTGCTCCTATGTTTTTTATTTCTTATAACAAAACTCAGGAATATTCTTTTTCCTTTTGTTTTTCCTATCCATAAAAAGTTATATCTCATAAATTTCACATAATGATGTTAGATCATCAGGACGGTATAAATCCAATTCTCCCTATTTGTTATTATAAAAGTTTAAGTAGTAAGTTGCCTTCCTTTATTTCTTTCTCATCCTCAAAAAGCTGGAAATGCTTCTGAAGTTCACTAAGTATTGATCCACTGGAATTGCTCTACCTATCGGTAATTAGGATTTATTTAGTGCAAATGGTTTTCTCAAGATAGTCATATAATATAGATTTCTTTCTTGAACATGGTTTGAAGCCTGTAGCACTTTCAGTTTTATAGGCATGACGTTCTTGAACAACGCTTGCAGCCTGTAGTAGTTTCAGTTTTGTTGGTAGGCATGCAAATTCGATACCAGAAGTATTCCACCTATGGTTACCTTAGGACTTAGTGCAGATGGTCTTCTCAATATCTCCATCTAGACTGAAGAGCATAAATTTAAACTAAAATTCCGAGCAAAATCTTGGGAAACTGACAGGTCATTAGTATGAGTTGCATGACTACAACGATATATCAAGATGATGGACTGCTGTTTCGGATCTTCCCATGCTACTGGAGTAGTTCTGCAAGACCGTTGTAATAGTTCTACCGCTGAACTGTTATGGCAGCCTCATCTTGGCCTCCGGTGTCCGAACCCTTAGTTGATTTTTAACTATGTACTGAATGTTGTGTTGTACTAGAAACTTAGCTCATGCTACTGAATTGTCAGTTACCACCGATTCTGCAATGAAGAAGATTAAACACAACAACTCTTTCCTTCATCATCGACCATAAGGAAGACAAGAAGAATATCAAGGGCTGCTTACATTCTGGCCCAGAAGATCAACACCCAGATTAAGTTAGTATTGTGCTTGCATTTTCCTCCAGTTTACGTGTACTGCTTTATCTACTATGCCATGTTGTCAATTGACCAAACTTACAATCATGCATGCCTCATGACAATAAGAAGGTGCACGTGAAGCTGACCCTTTGCAATGCTATTGACATAGCCAACAAGATTGGCATCAAGTGATAGGCGCTTGTGTCTTGGTTTCTAATGTTATTAGAGTTTTGTACCTATTAGCGTGTTACAGGTAAGCATTAATTCCCGTGTAAACTAGGTGTCCGCATGTAAAAAATAGTGTATGAGCGAACTATCCTAGCCAACCTAAACTAGCACTATTCCATGTTTTGAAGTGTGGAAATTATTGAACTGCTCGCTCGAGCTTAGTGTTTCCCAGTGCCCCAGTCGGACGCCAACGACCTAAGCAATTGTATGTGTGTGTGCTGGGAAATATTGTTGATTGAATCTCATAAATTTTGACTGTTCACCCAGTAATGCTTTGCTGATTGAATGTGATAAATCTGACAAACTAGGACCAAAATTGCATCTTAAAAACAGTATAAGAAAATGCAGGGGAAAATCGCAAATGGAAGAAATATAAGGTAATCTGTAAAATGAAAAGGGAATGCTTAGCAAGAAATCGGCATAGTTGGGGGTGTTTTTGACAACATAAACTCAAGTTGTATCGTTCCGGTATACACAAGAAATCATTACAAAGATATTGATATTTGGAGATTGAGAATTGGAGGGTCCATCAAAAGTTAATGCAAACTAAAGACACAAAAGTTTTAGAGCGCTCTCCAAGTTGACATATATAGTCAAATGACACTACCATTGGCTAAAGTTATTGATGATTGATCGATTTCGAGAAAAAATAGGTTACGCAGGTTTGTCATATAAGGTTATTTTTTTCTCCCGGTGCAACGCACAGGCATGTTCCCTAGTTATATTAAAAAGATCAAAAGTCAAAGGTTTAACTAGTTAGCGTTGACTCTGGTCAAATTTGAAAATTGGTTTGAATTAACATTAAAAATGGTTCATATTTCATATAGAAAGTTTCTGCAAATTTAAATCAGTTTAAATGATATGATTTAATTTGAATTATATACATTTATGGAATTTTATTTGATTTAGAAAAACATGTTTGCACTTTTCTCACTCAGGCTGGCTTTACCCAGGTCACCGACACGTTGGGCCAATGACTCTGGGACCACTTCAAACGCGCGGCTAGCGGAGCGGCGACACGTGTGCGAGCCTGGGACCGTGGGTTGAGACTTAGAAAAACTCGGGGGTCGTTTTACAAATCGTCGAGAACAAGTCGTGAACGGCTGAAACGAGATTGATTTGATCAACGATTCCCAGATCTTTGAACGAAGATTTTGAGCGCCTCAGACCTCCGTTTTGAATGTAGTTTGATGTTGCGTGTAGAAGGAACAAAGGATAAGATATAGACGCGAATAAATTCATCGGAGGTTGCCCGTGGAGGATGCTACCGTATCGGAAAACAGAGAGCGAAAACGCATATGTACTGACGAGAAGTGATGGAACTCGACTGCGCGAGCGGTGGAAATGGCCAGACTTCGCGAGATGTTTTCGAGCAATCGAGAACACCATTTTGGATGACATTTGTTGCATCGTGTAGCTGGTGTATCAGGGAAGATATATAAGCGAAGAATATTGTCGGAGATTGACTGTGCTGGTTGGAACCTTGAGGATATCAGAGATGAAAAATAATAATGCGTTAACTGAATTTTCTGTGAGTGTTTGTTCGTGAAATGAACCTGTTTTTGGAAGATGATTCTGATCTCGTCCCTACATCAAATCGAGCGACGAAATATGCGTTGAATAGCTGGGATAACTGAGAAGAGGAGGGCGCGAAGTATGGCCCCGGAGATGAACTGTAGCTGCTGTAAACGACTCAGGAACAGGGGAAAAAGGGATGTCAATGTTCTACGAACTGACGGAAAAACTACAGCGCATGTGACTAAATATGTCGATCTCTGGAAGTGGTTTCCGAGTGATCTAAAGCTCCGTTTTGGGAGAGGTTTTGTGTGATACATAGAGAGGATGTCGAAAATATATGCAATAATTCATATGATTTAATATAAATAATAAACTGATAAGACATGATCATACAGATAGTACCAAAACTAATCATGCAGATTAATAAAGTAGATAAACAGATTACATCTAAATAAGATAAACCTATCACATCTACACCGAACGCTAGAATAAGGAACTCTAGCAGAATCTAAAATAAGAAGTTCACGGTAGAGCAGCGACAACAGCAGTCACGGCAGTAGCAGCAGTAGCGGTAGCAACGTCATCGGCCATATCGTTGGTGTAGAGGCTGCTGATGTCCGGCAAGAAGTCCTCGTCCGAGAAGGAGTCGTCTGTGATGGCGTCAGTAGTCGCGCGGAAGTGCTCCCCAAAAATCTGATCGCCCCTCACCCATACAGGTTCACAAGAAGGCCGGGTTTCGGAGGCCTACTGTCTCGACCTGTGGTGCACGCCGCAAGTCGAGATGGGAAAGACGAAGGCGCAATAGCCTAAAAGGAGACGCGTGTGTAGGTTGTGCAGGTCAGGGAGATCGTTGGACTCAGCCCATGTTCGAGTCGGTAATAGCCCACGTCCCATAAAGACTGGAAACGGCTGACTAATTAACGTGTCCGTTAATGACTCGTAATTAATCCACGATTAATTTTCCTGACTAGCAAAAATAAAGCTCGGCTCGGCGAGATTTCCGCAACCCGCGGCTCACGCGCGCGTCGTGACGAGGCGAGGCGGGCAGCGTCGGAGGAGGAGTGCGCGAGAGCTGCTCTTCTTCTCACACCTTAGTGAGTGGTGGAACAGCCTAATATATAAGGAGATGTAACTCTCACTCAGCTAGCAATGTGAGACTAAATTTTGGCACCACTAGCACAACCATATGCTACCATGCACAAATGAGTCAAAGAGAATTTCAGAATTTGTCTAATGGGCCAGCAGTCTAAAACTCACCAAATTCCAACAAAGGGGAGATAGGGCTTCCAAATGGTGCCAGAGTCTCGTCGCGGAGCAGACGGTAGGTGAACCGAGCAAGCACGGAACAGAGACTCAGACGCGGTGGCGCAGAGACGTGTCCGGCGGCGAGCGGAAGGTGGTTGGAGAGCACATGACTTCGGTGGAGGAGATAGACGTAGGAGGATTTCTGGATTGTGTGCCACGACGAGACGAATCGGGGGCGCGATGGCCGGGTCTGGCGATGGCAGGAGTAGCGAGGGCGGCGAGGAGACGGCGGTGCAAGGACGACGCTCGGCGAACGGAACTCTACCGAGAGAGTTCTAGATGATGCATGGGGATGTCCAGTAGGTGAAGGGACTCACCTGAATGCTTACCATCTAGCCGAGCTTGAAGGGGAGGAGGAGATCGGCCGTGGGGCTCGGGGACATGGTTCTTCGGCTCTAGCGTTCATGGCGGCGGGGGGCTTGCTCCTTGAGGCTCCTGGTGCATTCTCCGATATAGGGTGACATAGTTGGACCTTGATCAGCTATCCATGGTCTTTTCTTGCCTTGGGAAGCTCCAGGTCGCCGGGGAGGATAGATGGCCGTGGCTAGGGCTATAAAGTCATGGCCATGGCTAGAAGAGGAGGTAGAAGGAGGTGGGGAGGTGCTGGCTTCGCCCAGATGGGATCTGCGAGGTGTGCTGCAAGGGCTGGTGGTGCTGAAAGAGATAAAGGAGAGAGGGGAGGAGCACATGGGGTCGGTGTTACTTCTGCAAAATGTGAGGATGAAAGCTCGATAGATGGAATTAAGGCTTCTCTCTCCGTTGTACTTTAGCTGAGAGAGGAAGAGAGAGACCAGGGTAGAGAGGATGAGGCGTGCTGGTGCTGTTCTTGATCTTCTTGCAAAGCAAGACAAGGGGGAGGGGGTGATGTAAATGGGTCTCGTGCATGTGGCACCTCACATACACATGGGGCCACAGGTAGGGTTAGACGAGGGATGAGGTTTGGTGGTGATCAGGGGTAGATGGTAGTATAGTTGAGGTAGGTTTTCTTTTTATTTCATTTTATTCAAACTTGTTTGAATTCAAAAACTCATGCAAAAATTCAAGTAATAAGAACTCAAAAGAAAAGGAGGAGTTGGGTGGTTGCTTGCATGGCCCATGCATGCATGTGTGTGTGTCCACACGTGTAGGCATGTGTGAGAGAGAGGCACTTAAATTAGATGGGTAGATTAGGGAGAGAAAATAAGTTAGATTCAACTCAAACACAAACATATGGACCAAAAACTCAAAAGGGACTTATTTAAGAGGGGGACACATGATGTGCTCAACATTTCATGTGTGGTGATATGGGGTTATATTGCATGTGGCAAGATTTAAGAATCCACACAATATCATATGGTTGAAATTAAAGACAAGTCAAATAAAAGGAGAGCGCATATGTACTAAGTGGTAGATCTATACCAATATCAAGATGTGGTGGCATGTTAGTGATAGCATGGACTATAAAATATATGCTCCAACTCAATTTGGGGATCAAACATTATATCAAGAAGCAAATACCTTATATCAAGAAGCAAAATATTAATAAGAGAATGCAATGTGAGGAGAAGAACCAAATGAAATAGCTTTAAATATGATGCTCAAATGCAATGTGGCATGGTGACATGAGCATGATATAATGATGATGTAATAAATGATATGTAGGAAGTAGCAATATATAGACTAGGCAAGTAGCATTATAATTGTTAGACAATTGGGATGTTACAACTCCCCCCCACTAAACAAGAATCTTGCCTCGAGATTCCTAGGAAAAAGAAAAAGACACAAAGAGAGGCAGGTGTTTGGAACGAAGGTGATCCTCACGTTCCCAAGTTGATTCATCAACGGAATGGTGCGACCAATGCACCTTGTAAAACTTGCTAGACTTGTTGCGAGCCTTGTGTTTTGCTTCTTCGAAATAAGGACTCAAAGAACCTGGAGGATTGTTGTGAGACGAGAAAGATAGGATGAACACAGCTCCGGTGCTCTCGATAAACATGATAAAAGAATAGAACAACTTCTTGAAAGAATCTTGAAAGGACGATGTATCGAGGAGAAAGAAAAACGTTAGGATTACAGTAGATGCACGTGAATAATGATTGTTTGTTTCACCGGAAGAAAAGATCAACTTTGCAGAAATTATCAACCACTATGAAACTAGCATTGTTTCTTCCCTTAAGACATGAAGTTTGGAGAAACAATATTACCTTTAAACAATAGAGTTCCTTGATATCAACGGAAAGATTAGCATAGAGGACTTTTCGGATGAGATTCTTCTTGCACGTAAGAATCAAAGAATCACGCAACTAAGGTGCGCAGATATATCTTCAAGAGAGGGAGGTGATGCTAGTTTACGGTAGAAACCTGAAGATGAAGTTGGATGTTGAATATCTGGAGTTTATTATAGAGATGCTCATTGCTTTCCTTAACCATGAGGTTATTGAAATAGATTTATGATTGATGGCATCGACCATAATTGGCTTTACCAAGAGAAAATGATTCACAAATGAAGTTAGATATATCTTCCATCCATCTTGTATGATGATGTTGAACTCCGGTGGCATGAATAAGAACCGAAAAGATTTTGCATTTGCTTCCACCAGATCATTGAAGATTTTGCTCCATATAGAGATAGACGAGACCACCAACAAGAGATTGTTTCTCACTTTCGTCGAGAGAACACTCCGGAAAACAAGGACGAAAGTAAAAGTCTTGAGGGATAAGGCCACTTTTGTCTTCCGTGGAATGAATAAAATCACATAAATCCACCAATTCAATGTACAAGAGCGAATGATAAGAGTAGTGGTATGGTAGCTACTCCATCCCGCACCCAAAGCATTACTCGGCACATGAATAGGAAAATTATGCAACCCAACTCTCGAATTTTAGATTGAAGATCTTGATAAGAAGAACTCATGAAGCTCCGTATAAAACAAAGATGTGATGCAAACACTTCGTCAAATCCAAGCAGATAAAGATGATGATATTGTCATCGTGTCGGAAGTCCCTGGCCATCGAAAATTATATGAACAAAGATTACAGAGAGCGACTGCAAGATTCAACAGATAGAGAAAAAGATAGCACCAACTAGAATAGAAGGATTACAAAAGATCTGAAAAATCTTCATGGCATCCGTCAGATTGAGCATAGAAGATAGAGAGAGGATTTCAAAAGGTTTCTTGATGAGCGGAAGGCTAAACGAATTTCTTGTCCTTCTTAAGAAGATTTGAGAGAGATTTAGCCGTCTTGAGGAAGTCTTCAATGAAGCAACGAGAATTAATTGTTAAGCCGAGGGTAAAGCTCCGAAGTTGATTGAAGTCGTCAACCCTGTCGCGGCTCCTCCCCGACACGAGCTCGCCCTGCGCGGCCACTACCTCTGAGTCCCGCCGGACCTGCACTGCTCTCTGCTAGTGCCGTCGCCCTGCCTCGCCGGAGCCCCGTCACGCCACCGCCCTTCGCCGTGTCGCCCGCGTGTCCCCGCGAGCACAACCTCCCTGTGTCATCGCTGCTCACCCCACTCGGCACTGTGCTAGCCTCTGCCGTGTGAGCACCGTGAGCAACTCTGCCACGAACCGCTTGGGCCTCTGACCACACTCGTGGCCCCGTTTATCCCTGCCACGCCTTAGCTAGTTAACCCGGTGAGCCCCTGCAGTGCTATCTGCTAGCTCTAGGTGGTGCTACGCCTTGCACTGAAGCCTTCTCTGTTGATCTGGCGCACAGTGGATTTCTTTGACTCATGTCCCTAGTGCTACCTTACCGTTTTCAAGGCGCTATGTGTGATGAACTATATGTGGACTGCGAAACCTGGCGACAACGCCATAGGGATGCTGATGTTGATTCCTCTACAAAACCTTCCACAAGATCGACCCGACTTGTTCACCGTCAATACCAAGTAGGAGGAACCTAACCTTGGCCAAGATCTCCGATTCTAAGGCCATCGAATGCCAAGTTCTTCTTCCCCGATCCCGGAACCCGAAGGAGATGGCGCCGAAGGACACCGACGCTAATCCAAGTTTGCCATCGACAATCGGAGCCGAGGAGATGATGAGGACATCCCTACAACTACACCTAATGAAGATGCTCCAACTGTTGCAAGGAAGGATCATTCCAATGAGATTAGAATTGGACCCATTACAAGAGCTTGTGCTAAGCTACTCGAACAATAGATGAATTTGATCCTAATCGAATCTGGTACTTTAATTGATGAGAACTTTATACTGCCTAAGTATATGCATTTATGTATGATCAGGTTCGTTGGAGAAACAAGCATGGTGCGAGGTGTAGAAGGGCTACACGAGGAGCCCAGCATGATGATCGCCCAAGGATGCGCGAGGGAGGAGCGGGAGGAAGGCGCAAGAAAAGATCATCAAGATGAAGGCCAAAGGAGCTACCACAACCGGAGTGTCTGACTGACTCCACCCGGAGTGTCCGGCCTACCCGAGAGAAGATTTGGCATGGAAAATCAGTACCCCAGTTCGGACACTACCTGGACACCGCCCGGAAACTTCAAAGTTTCCGGCTAGACCGGACTATCCGGCACACTCCACCCGGAGTGTCCGGCCTGACCGAACTGTCCGGCCTGACCGAACTGTCCGGCTGATATCCACCGGACTATCCGGCCGTCGACCGAATCTGGTCCAAGTCGGCTTGTATCAGTTTGAGTCGTTTTCGTTTAGTTTTGGTTTCTGGTCACCCTAGCCGCGCTTATAAGCCCTGGGACGACCCCTAGTTAGGGTTTAGACCATGTTTAAACTATTTTGGAGTTGTTTCTTTCAAAGAACCACTAGGATTACCCTGTGATTGAATTATACTACTGCAATTAGTGTGATCTGTTGTTCCACTAGGAATTAGTAGATTGCAACCTACCATTTGTGGTCAACGTCTGCGTGTGCAAGAGCATGGTGTTGTGAATATCCCATAGGATTTGAGAGCTATTGCATTGGCATCAGGGTTCGAGTGGGAGAGTTCATAGCTACATGCTATTTATCTATCCACCATTATCATCATCGATAAGTGCTTGCTGAGAAGATCGGGCCACCCCATATCATCTTGGTATCGTATTTCCTCATTTACTCGGTGAGCATCCACAAATCCATCCATAGATTAGTTTGTGTTTTTAGTCCTATACAGAATAAGCCTTACAAAAAGATTTTCCATAGACTAGATTGCATCATTTTCGAGTTTTAGTTGCTGATTGTATCTTCTCGTAGATCTGATCTGCAGGTGTTCCTCCTAGGAGTCTAGTTTTTGTTTTTGTCTAGGTTTAGGGTTTGATCTTGTTTTCCATCGTGTCCACCATCACCGTTTTTCACAATTTTTCATCATTTGTCCGAGTCCACATAGCGTACCTTTGTTGCATACCATAGACATAGCCTATCTACAACAGCTGTGCCTAGGAACGTACCTATGAGACTAGTTGCTTTGCTCTGACAGGCTGCTCGTTAGGGTTTTGAAGTGCAGAAAAATCGACAGGCAAAACCGGACTATCCGACTGAAACACACCGGACTATCCGGCTCGACCGGAGTATCCGGCGCACATCAACCGGACTATCCGGCCCAGTTTTGTTATAAGTTGCTGCACTCGTTTGCATTGAGTCATATAGTTAAAAAAATAAAAAAAAAGATAAAAGAAAAGAGAATCAGTATATAAAAAAGAGAACAGAACTACAAGCGTGACAAAAAGAGATATCAAAGTGTGCATTATTGGAGGCTAGTTGATCGTAGCACTTGTAGATTGAGCAATCGTGTGCCTATTTACTTTGAGCTTTTACTAGCGTCTCTCTTGTGCATTGCAATATTCCTTTTCATAAGTTGCTTTGCCACGTTTATCTCCACCGTGTGTGTTTCTTGGGTTTTTATACGATCAGCACTAGGACTTGTTTGCGGTGTAGTTAGGATACCATACCTATATCTCCACCTTAAATAACCTGTGTGCCCTGTGATCGTTCTCTATACCCTCAATATTCACTTCATCACGTCAGTGCAACAGTCTTTGATTTTGTTTTGGTAAAGCATCTCTATTCACTTTGGAACGGTAAGATCTCCTTTCTTGTTAGTAGTGAGTGAGTTGTGAGATTTTTCCACCACATAGACTTTGATTTTTGCACTAACCTACTAATCATGTCTTCTGGTGATGATGATGTTGTGTCGCAGAAAAAGAAGGATGAGGAACTTTTTAATTGGCGCGAATATGAGGCGTTGAAATCCCACTTGACACGAGTGTTTACTCACTCCACAGATGCCATTGACAAGAATATCCAGGACATGGAAATGACAATGGACCAGAATGTTGGCACAGTCACTACTATTCAAACACAAGTGACAGCAATTAATGTCAATGTCGCCACTTTACAACGTTCCACTAAGGCCTTAATAGTAGCATTACAGCAACGGCAGGAACACCAACCTGATGATGCTTTTGATGACTATGATGAGGGTAGTGTGGCTGATGCTGGCCCACATCTTGGCAGGGGACGTGCCAATCCCCCTGCACCTACGCCTGCTGCTGCACCTGCTTATTGCCGCGGGTTTGCTCCTATGGGGCGTGCTCAACGCGTTTAGAACCAAGCTGCTGATGATAGTTTGGGCAAGCCAAAATTCTCAATTCCCAAGTTTGATGGTTCACTTGATCCTGAAGATTACCTCACATGGGAGTTGAAGATTGAGAAGCTCTGGCTTTTGTTTGACTATCCAGAAGACAAGAAGGTCAAGCTTGCAGCGTCAGAATTTGATGGATATGCTTTGCACTGGTGGGATGCTATTGTGCAAAATAGAAGGGAGGACAATGAACTTCCTGTGATGGGTTGGCGCGAGATGAAGCAAATTTTGAAGGCTCGTTTTTTACCCACCAACTACTTATGACCAGTTTTTGATAAGTTGACACAATTGAGGCAAGGAACCATGTCAGTTGATGAGTATTACATGGAGATGGAGATGCTTATGCAGCGTGCTAGAGTTCGTGAATCCCTTGAGATGACTATGTTGCGATTCCTCAACAATTTGAAGTTACCAGTCAAGAGCATTGTTCGTCATCACAAGTATGAGACTATGAATAAGCTATTGCACCATGCTAGAGAGGCTGAATCACAGTTAGCTGAAGAGGCTATGTCACGTGCGAGGTGTCCATCTATTGGTCATTTTGCGGCAAGGTCTTCACCACCACCATCTACGGCGCTACCTACAGCAGCTTCTAGCCACCCTTCACCATCGGCCAAGCCTGCTCCCACGTCTTCCTATGGTTCCAATGCTAGGAAGCCCGCTGCTCCGGCTGCTCCTGCTGCTAGCTCGGTTCCAATATGTCAACTGCGCGTACTCGTGATGTAGAGTGCCATACTTGTGGAGGTCGAGGACACTACAAAAGAGATTGTCCAAACCGCAAGGTGATGTTTGTCAATGAACAAGGAGAGTATGAGAGTGGAGATGATGTTGATACTCATGGCGATGATGGATATGGCATCGAGGAGGGTATGAATGCCTTCCCTGAGCATGCGCCTACGATAGTGGTCTCTCCATGTACCCTTAGTGTGCAGCCTATTGTTGACTCTCAGCGCTATAACTTGTTCCAAACCAAAGCACTCGTTGGCCCTAACAAACCTTGTAAGGTAATTATTGATGGAGGTAGCTGCAAAAATCTTGCAAGTAAGGTGTTGAGGGCAAACCTCTAGGGCGGCCTGATCTTTCATGAATCCCACTCAAATCGAGGATGTAGTGTGGGGAGAGGAGGGAGGGATGAACATGACGAACTCACGTACGAAGAACGCGATGAACACACACACACACAAAACCACGATACACACCAATAGCTCATGCCGGCGGTGACCGGTCTGTGGCAATCCTTAGGATCGGCGACGGGCGAAGGACTCTCTCTTGAACCGGCACGACGAGGTGGGAGACTCGGTGAGATCTTGACGTCTAGGCAAAGGGACTCCGATGCCTAGGCCTTGTACAACGCAGAGGCACGATGCAAACTCCAACGAAGTTTGGGATATTTGGTGCTCCTTTGTCAAAGGAGCATGAGGCAAGAACTAGATAGATCCACAAGGGGTTTCCACTAATTCCAAATATCATGCCTAGGATTTACAATGGAGGTGGGGGCTATATATAGGCCAGCCACAAGTTCAGGGGTAATTCAGGCATTAAAGCAGAGTTCTGGGTGAAGTAGAGGGGTGCATAGGCCACATGGCCCAGCGATGCCTCGCTCTTTAGGCTGGATAGTCTGGGTCAGTTGGACCGGACAGTCCAGGGTGACCAGAAACTCCGGGTAGTGTCCAAGTAGTGTCCGAAGTGGCACATAGAATGTTCGAGCCCAGATGGGGTTGGGGTAGGCCGGACACTCCGGCTAAGTCACGTCGGACACTCTGGCTGCACCGGACACTCCAGCTGGATTAGGGCGGACACTCCGGCTCAGGCAGCTTCAGGACATGTGCATCTTCAGGGCTCGTGGGTCGATGCGGAGGTGTCTCGTACCTGATCATGCACAGAGTAGTGGTATGAAGTAGCAAGCCATCCAAGTGTACGTCAAAGTCACATGATGAGAGGAATGAATTCACCTTTGCTTGAAGGAGCTTGACTCGGGCACGGGTCATTGGTCCACTTGGGGGTGTAAATGTAGGAGCGTCTGTAGGACGGGCTGCATCAGCTCCCCCTTGGGAAAGAGTCGTCCTTGACACTTCATGGTTGTCATCTTGAACATCTCCATGGTAGGGTGAAAGATCGTTGACGTTGAATGTATTGCTTGCAAGGTACTTGGATGTCGATATGTCGATGATGTAGGCGTTGTTGTTGATTCTCTTGAGGACCTTTAAGGGACCATCTCCTCTTGGTTTGAGCTTGGAGTCGTGTTCCTTGGGGAAGCGGTCTTTGCTTAGGTGTATCCACACAAGATCACCTTCTTCAAAGATCATCTCCTTCTTATCCTTATTTAACCTTGAAGCTTGGCGAAGGACTTGTTGCTCGATAGTAGCTCTTGTTTCATCATGAAGCTTCTTCATAGCTGGTGCACGCTTCTCAACATCCACGTTGGAGCGCTCATGGAGAGGTAGTGGTAGGATGTCGAGCGCGGCGAGTGTCTCGAAACCATAGACGATCATGAAGGGGCTCATCTTGGTTGTTGAGTACTTGGCACGGTTGTAGGCGAACTCGGCGTGGGGAATGCATTCCTCCCAATCCTTCAAGTTCTTCTTGATCAACACACGTAGAAGATTTCCAAGGCTTTGGTTGACAACCTCGGTTTGTCCATCGGTTTGAGGATGCGACGCGGATGAAAGGAGGAGCTTGACGCCGACCTTGGCCATGAGGGTCTTCCATAAGTAGCTCATGAATTTGACGTCGCGGTTGGAGACGATTGTTCTTGGCACACCGTGAAGATGGGCGATTTCCCTGAAAAACAAATTGGCAACATGTGAAGCATCGTCGGTCTTATGGCACGTTCTTATGGCACAACAAAGATAGAATCATGACCATGCTTAGATCTAGGAAATCCTAACACAAAATCCATGCTAATGTCGGACCAAGGTGAATGAGGAATAGGTAATGGCATATAAAGACCATAAGGGTTAGCTTGCAACTTAGCTTGAACACATGTCGTGCATCATTGAACGTAGCGCTCCATGTCGTGCTTCATCTTAGGCCAAAAGTAGTGAGTGGAGAGCATGTCCAATGTCTTGTCACGGCCAAAGTGACCCATAAGTCCTCCACCATGAGATTCTTGGAGAAGCAAAAGTTGGAGCGATGATTTCGGAATGCAAGGCTTGTGTTGTTTAAAGAGAAAACCCTTATGCAAATAGAAATCATCAACTTCTTTGTCAATGGAGCATTTTGCGAAAATTGGATCAAAGAATGGATCGGAAGCATACAAAGATTTTATTTCATCAAGACCCAACACATTGATTTCAAGTCTCGTAAGAAGGCTTGTGTGCTTGCGAGACAAAGCGTCCACAATTATATTATCTTTGCCCTTCTTATACTTGACAATGTATGGAAAAGACTCCATAAACTCAACCCACTTAGAGTGTCTCTCACTCAAGTTGGCTTGGCCTTTGAGATATTTCAACGACTCATGGTCGGAATGTATGATAAATTCTTTGGGCCATAGGTAGTGTTGCCAAACTTGAAGGACACAAACTAAGACAAAAGCTCTTTGTCATAAATTGGATAATTAAGGCAAGCACCATAAGCTTTCTCGCTATGGTAGGTTATAGGACGTCCGTTTTACATAAGGATTCCTCCAATGCCAATACCACTAGAATCACACTCTATCTCAAAAGTTTTAGTGAAATCCGGTAACGCAAGGAGAGATGCTTTGGTGAGCCTCTTTTTAAGTTCATCAAAAGCTTTTTGCTGTGCTTTGCCCCACACGAAGGTGACATTCTTTTTCGTCAACTCGTTGAGAGGACAAGTAATGTTTTAAAAGTCTTTCACAAAGCGCCGATAAAAACCGGGCAACCCATGAAAACTTCGGAGTTCACTCACATTTGTTGGGATGGGCCAATCTCGTATGTCCTTTTACCTTGGAAACATCAACTTCAATTCTCTTCAAAGAAATGACAAATCTAAGAAAAATCAACTTGTGTTTTGCAAAAGTACACTTGGGAAGATTAGCATAAAGCTTTTCATGTCAAAGGATTTGCAAAACTTCCTTGACATGTGTAATATGGTCCTCAAGTGACTTGCTATACACAAGTATATCATCGAAATAGACAACAACACTTTTTCCAATGAGAGAACACAAGATATGATTCATAAGGTGCATGAGGTGGATGGGGCATTAGATAAACCAAAGGGTATAACCAATCATTCATAGAGACCTAGTTTGGTCTTGAAGGCAGTTTTCCACTCATCACCTTCAGCCATGCGTATTTGATGGTAACCACTACGAAGATAATTTTCGAAAAAATAGTGGCTCCACATAACTCATCAAGCATGTCATCGAGATGTGGTATGGGATGTCGATAACGCATGATGATAGCATTGATTGGACTACAGTCCATGTAAAACCGTAACATATCATCCGTATTTGGAACAAGAATCACGGGTACGGCCCTTGGACTAGTGCTAACTTGGATCAAACCTTTGGAGACGAGTTGGTTTATTTGACGTTCAATCTCCTTTGTATCCTCTGGGTTTGTGTGGTAAGCGGCACGGTTGGGAAGTGGTGCGCTGGGGATGAGGTTAATGCGATGTTCGATGCCACGAAGAGGAGGTAGTCCATGTGGGAGCTCTTCAGGGAACACATCCTTGAATTCCTGCAAAACAATCATCAAATATGGAGGAACATTGGTTAATTCATTAGTTACTTGCACTAGTCCCTTGCAAAGGAGGACATAGTGCAAGATGGACGGGTTGTTCCGAACATCTCTCATCTCACTTTTGGTGGCAAGGAGAGTACTCTTAGTTTTTCCACTCGAGTTTGGCTTGTGGCTCTCACTCACTATGAGGTGGTTCTCTCTCTCCCTGCTCTTCTCACAAGTAGGTGTTGTGCTTTGCGCCCTGCTAAAGCCTTTGCATTGTTCGCAATTATTTGGCTAGGAGTCATTGGTTGCAAAACGCATGTTTTTTTGAGCCATTTGAATGTGTAAACATTGGTGCGACCATCATGAAGAGCAGCCTTGTCAAATTGCCATGGTCGACCAAGAAGCATGTGACAAACTGTCATATAAACCACATCGCACTCCATCGTGTCTTTGTAAGGACCAATGGCGAAGGAGACCGATACGGTATGCTTGATCTTCACGGAACCTTGGTCACTTAGCCATTGTACGTGGTAGGGGTGCTTGTGCAGATGGAGGGTGAGGTTGAGCTTCTCACACAACTCGGTGCTTGAAAGGTTGTGGCAACTCCCTCCATCGATGATCACTTTGATAGATTTTCCATTGATGTCGGCTCGTGTTTGGAAGATGTTGGAGCGTTGGTCTTCATGCTCTTGTGCTTGAGTTGTCAAGATCCTTGTGACGACAAGCGATGGACTTGCGTCATGTTCACACATGAGGAGTTCTTGGTCATTTTCTACTCGTTGCCTTGACATTGCTTCCTTGACTCGGGCATCAAATTCATCTTCACTCAAGTACTCTTCGTCGCCATTGTCATGGATGAAGAATACCTTCTTGTTTCCACATTCGGTCGACTTGTGTCCTTTGCCTCCACACTTGTAGCATTCACCGTTGAACGATGTATCACTCTTTGCTTGTTTGCCACTTGGGGGCACTTTTCCTTTAGGAAGTGTGGGCTTGAAGGAAGTCTTGGAGGTACTTGAGGAGCTTCCATTGAAGGTTGTTGGCGTAGCGGTTGAATCTTGCTTGTAGGTGAAATACGTCGTGGGCTTGTTGTACTTGATGTCCTCTTGCACTTGACGTTCAACCTTTGTTGCGATGTGCACAAGCTCAACCATGTTATTGTATGTTTGGAACTTGACGATGCGCTTGATTGGGTGGTTCAACCCAATAAGGAACCGTGCCATAGTTTGTTCCATGCGCTCGTCAATATTGGCGCGAATCAAGTTGAGTTCCATTTCCTTGAAGTACCCTTCCACGGTCTTTGTCCCTTGACAAAGCGATTGAAGGTTGTTGAAAGGTCAGGCGTGTTGTGCGCGGGGACAAAGCGAGATCTCATATGAGCCTTCATGTCATGCCAAGTTGTGATTAGCGGCTCTTTCCTTGCGTCACGAGCAACTTGAACTTGTTCCCACCAAAGGTTGGCGTAATCATCAAACTCAAGCGAAGCCATAGCGACCATCTTCTCATTGCTATAGTTGTGCATGCAGAAGATCTTGTCGACTTTGAGTGCCCATGAGAAGTATTCTTTTGGGTCATTAGATCCGGTAAACTTGGGCATTGTGAACTTGAGCTTGCCGAAAGTTTCTTCATCGTTGCGGTCATTGCGACGAGCTTGGTGACCTTGTTGATGATCTTGTGGTTGAGGCGGTGGAACTTGGTTCTCGCGACCTTGTTGCGGAGCTTGCTCTTGATATTGTTATTGAGGCGCTTGCTCTTGCAATTGGCGCGGTTGTTGACGATGTTCAGGCACTTGGGCCCCATGAGGTTGTTGAGAATATGGAGCCTCATGACGAAGTTGATCACGAAGAGGAGGCTCGTTCCTCGGTTGGTGATGTCGAATAGGCACATGGGCCTCACGACGAAGATCATGGTCATGAGCCTCTTGATGTTGTGGGCGTCGCTCAACTTATACCACTTGACGCTCCATGTTTTGGTGTGGTGGAGAAGGCGCCTCGTGATGACCATGTTGTCGGTGTGGATGTTCATGATGATGATGATGATGAGGAGGATCTTGGAGAGCTTCACGTCGATGACGAGCTTGATTCTCCAAATTGGAGTCATCACTTATTGTGTCAAGTATGTGTCATGGCGATGGTCGTAGACTTGTGGTTGCACTTGCGGTTCTTCTTGTGGTTGCTCTTGTTGGATCACCAATTTCCCTTGTGTGATGATAGTGTGCTTCTTGCCTTGCTCGAGGCCTTAAAGAGAAATTACCATCATATCTTGACGTTGTGGCGTGCCGTGGGAAAGGTACATAGTTTGAAGAACTTCCATCTTCAACCATGGGGGCATTATTTCATCTTGGAGCACTTGGATGAAGATCTTGTTGAGGAGGAACATGACGACGCGAAGAACCTAAAGAGCTTGATGCACGCGAACGCGGTCTCGCCATATCGTCGATGAGGCGTCGAAGATTGTCATTTGTTTTGGTGATGGAGCATTGAAGCGCTTCATTTTGGTGGCCGAAGTTGTGATGCATTGCATGCATTTGTCATTCGAGGCCATCGAATCGGTTCTCGATGTTCTTGAACTCGGCTTGCGTCTCGCCAAATTGTTCATCTTGTCGCGTCTCAAGGGCTTGGCAACATTCACGGAACTCTTGTCGAATGATGAAGTGACTTACGCTCGTCATTTACGGTCCTTGTTCTTCTTCTTGGGGAGGTGGTTGGCTCGACTCACCATTCCTATCCATCATGCAAAACACACAAGTATTGTATATGGAAGTGGAATATGGTGGTGTTAGCCTTGTACCTCACCTTGGGGATTGCACCAAACTAGAAACCACAAGTGAGACCTATAAGCGTGCAAAGTGGAATTGCAAAGAAAACTCACACTAAAGAAAGAACTAACTCTCAAAAGCTTGTTGGTGGTAGGTTAGGGTTGTGGAATGCCAAAGAACCAACCAAAAGAAAAGGGATAGTCAAAAGTGGGTAAAATCCAACATAACTCAAGTCAAAGGCAAAAGGTCAACAACTCGAAAGGGTGACGGGAACCTACAACTATTATACACACACGTGGAGATTGTTGGGATTAACACGACTATTAAAATGAGCAAACAAAATGTCCTAATGAAGACTACGCTCGGTGTCGTGCCAATACAAGGAGAGACCATGGCTCGTTTGCAAAGAGGAAAAATGAGCAATGGATTTGTGCACTTGCCTCGGGCGCTCTTTATTTCTCTCTTGCTTACAAGCTTTGAGACTCTCTTTTGCTATGGGAGACAATTTTTCGTTTTCTTTTGTATCTGTTTTTTTTGCTCTCCCTTGATGCTACCAAGTCACTCTTGCTACTGCTTTTACACTCTCACTATCCAAGGACAAATGCACAATGCTCAAGCAAACACAAGATGAGCCACTCTCATGGGATAGGTACACACAAAGGAAGATAGGGGTTAACAAGGTGACACAAGTTATACCTTCGTCGGTGATGATGAACCTGCCGTCGGTGGTGCGGGCTTGCCGTCGGTGGTGTCAATGAGCGTGGGAATTGTTGATGCGGAAGCTTGTTGTGAGTTGCTGACATACACACGGGACACGATCCAACAAAGGAAATTAGCCAATGCGAAAACTGAGGCAGAACTGTCAAAACTGGTGGTCCAGCCGGACACTCCAGTATATTCGTGCCAGACACTCCGGTCAGGTTCGGCCGGACACTCAGGTCTGGCCAGATACTCCGGTCTGGTCGGGCTAGACACTCCGGCGCGGGTTTCCTGCTCGTGTTCTTGAGCGGAAATCCTCGCCTTATGTCCTCAAATCCGCGAAAAAACTGGCCAAATTGGGCTGGGAAAACATAGGAGAAAGCTGGACCAACGCCTAAGACAAGGTTTGGTCGGATCAAAACCACAAATAACACTCCAAATCAAGAGATCGATCCAAAGGAAAATATGGGGCTCTTTTTTGGGGATTTTCGAATTTTTGGTGGATAGAAGAAAAAATTATGGGGGAATTCGTTAGCAACGAAGCTCTTGATACCAATATGTTGAGGGAAAACCTCTAGGGTAGCCCGATCTTTCATGAATCCCACTCAAATCGAGGATGGAGTTCGTGGAGAGGAGGGAAGGATGAACACCATGAACTCACGTACGAAGAACGCGATGAACACACACACACAAAACCACGATACACACTAACAGTTCATGCCGGCGGTGACCGGTCCGACGCAATCCTTAGGATCGGCGACAGGCGGAGGACTCTCTCTCGAACCGGCACGACGAGGAGGGAGACTCAGTGAGATCTTGACGTCTAGGCAAAGGGACTCCGATGCCTATGCCTTGTACAATGCGGAGGCACGATGCAAACTCCAACGAGGTTTGGGATATTTGGTGTTCCTTTGTCAAATATCATGCCTAGGGTTTACAATGGAGGTGGGGGACTATATATAGGACAGCCACAAGTTCAGGGGTAATTCAGGCATTAAAGTAGAGTTCTGGGTGAAGTAGAGGGGTGCACGGGCCACATGGCCCAACTATGGCTCGTAGGCCCATCTTCAGGCCGGACAGTCCGGGTCGGTTGGACCGGACAGTCTAGGGTGGCCGGACACTCCGGGTAGTGTCCGAGTAGTGTCCGAAGTGGCACACAGAATGTCCGAGCCCTGATGGGGCTGGGGTAGGCCGGACACTCCGGCTGAGTCGCGCTAGACACTCTGGCTGCACCGGACACTCCGACCGGATTCGGGCGGACACTCCGGCTCAGGCAGCTTCGGGACATGTTGATGGCTCAGTAACGGCACCAGAAAAATGCTGGTGCGGTGTTGATGTAGAGATCGTTGGGAACCCCAAGAGGAAGGTATGATGAGCACAACAACAAGTTTCCATTATTTATGAGACCAAGGTTTAATTGAACCAGTAGGAGCAAGGAAACACCCCAAAGGTGTTGCTAGTTGAGCCTTGCCAGGGCGCACTACCGGTGCTAGTAGCAACATGGAGACCTGCACAACACAACCACAGAACTTTGTCCCCAACTTGTGATGAGGTTGTCAATCTCACCGTGTTTTGCTGAAAAAAAAGGATTAAACGTATCGAATGGAAAGAAGAAAAAGTTTGCAAAAAGTAAACACAAAGCAGTAAACAGTTTATAAATTGTATGTAAAGAAAAGGACCGGGATCCATAGTTCACTAGAGGTGGCTCTCCTTAAGATAGATAACATGCTGGGTGAACAAATTACAGTGGGGCAATTGACAAACACCGAGAAAGAAATACATGCATATACTAATCATCTTGACTCCTTTGGAACTTGATTGGGCATTACAACATTATACATAGACCGCCATCCAACTGCATCTATGACTAATAATCCACCTTCAGGTTATCATCCGAACCCCCTCCAGTATTAAGTTGCAAGCAACAGATTATTGCTTTACGAATTGCGTGTAATGTAAACAATACGATTGTTCTATGAACAAAGGATTGTTGTTTTCTCCCTAGTAGCAACAACACATCTAGTACCTTAGAGATTTCTTTCACTTTCCAAGATTACCAGAGGCATGAACCCACTATCGAGCATAAATACTAACTCTTGGAGTTGCTAGCATCTACTTGGCCAAGATAGCTACTAACAACGGAAAGCATGCAAGATCACAAATAACAAAGACATGATAGAATCAATAATCAATCTGAAATAGCATCTCAATATCCATCGGATCCCCGCAAACACAACATGCAGAATTGCAAATAGATGATCTTGATCTTGAACGGAGCTCACAAGATCTAGACATGAAAGCACAAAGGAGGAGAACCAGCCATCTAGCTACTACATGGATCCGTAGTCCAAGGATGAACTACTCACGCATCACACCGGAGGCTTGCATGGTGATGAAGAAGGCCTCCAGGTTGAATTCCCCTCTCCGGCAGGGTGCCGGGAAGAGCTTCAGATCCCTCTCGATCTAGGGATGGAGATGATGGCGGCTACAGACTCTTTTGTGGATTTTTTGATCGGGCCCTTAGGGTTTTCGTCCCGAGGGCATCTTATAGTCGGAAGGGGAGGCCGAGGGGGTGCCGGAGGCAGCCACACCACCCCCCTGGCGCGGGCCAGGCTGGGCCACGCGGCCAGGTGGTGTGGTGGCCCCCTGGCCCCTCTCCGTCTCGTATTCTGGCATTTGATGACTTCCAGAAAAATAGGCACTTTGGCTTTTGTCCCGTCCAATTCCGAGAATATTCATTTTCTGACTTTCCTGGAACCAAAAATAGCAGAAACAGGCAGCTGGCACTGTGGCTCTTGTTAATAGGTTAGTCCAAGAAATCATATGAAAAGTACTCCAAAGTGTGGCCAAAACACAAGAAAGTAGATAAAACCAAGCATGGAACATCAAAAATTATAGATACATTTGGAATGTATCAACATCCCCAAGCTTAACTCCTGCTCGTCCTCGAGTAGGTAAGTGATAAAAAGAAAGAATAATTTTTGAGGTGACATGCACCATCAAAGACTTGATCAAAGTATTTGTAAAACATTCAAAGCTGGGATCATAGTACTTCAATCATAACATGAAAGACAAAGTTCTAGCAAATATAAATGCATAGGACACCTTCAAAGTTCATGAACGATTCATGAATAACAATGCTTTGCAAGACATTTGTTTGTTTCACATAAAGAAAACATAGCATAATAGTATTCAACTTGTCCCTCAATAGAGTAGCAAATATAAATGCATAGGACACCTTCAAAGTTCATAAGAGTGACTAGATACAAATAGTTTAAAACAAGCAATATCAAGTTATGCATCAATCAACTAGTCTTGGGACAATGCACATAGAACTAAGAATGGCCACGATGCTCTCAAAGTAAGTGCATAAAGGTAGAAGGTGGAGACTCAATATAATGGTGGAAGAAGGGCGTTTTATAAAAGGAAGTAGGGATTCAAGTCTCATAAAGAGCTTCCAAAAATTATGGTACTTATAGCTTTCAGCTCTCATTACCCCTATCATAAGCATCTTGAAGTGATTAAGGTTAAAGTGAACAAACTATGGTGTACATGCTTGACGAAGTATACGTTCGAAATCTCATGTCCCTTGTACGTGCTTGAACAAACTATGGTCCTCATGCTACTCAAGTTTAGTCACTGGTAAGTTCTTGTCATCGTAAGTACATGTGTATCATAGAGAACCGCCAACGGGGTACCCCTTGCTCGATGATATGGAAGAATCCCCATATCAAAATGACAAGGTAAGCAGACAACGAGCATCTCAGCAATCTTCTTATTTACCATGGGAATATGGTGCCTTTTCTCTCGTTCCTCTTGTCATAATCTCATTTTTCTCTCTTTTTCTCAATATAGGACTCTTTCTTATAAGAAGAATGCTTCATAGACAGCTCATTATGGTTACGCTGCAGGTTTCCACCATGTCAGCATGGATTAGACCAGCGGCCCAGGCGTTTCTCTAACACATATACATAACTCCATGGACTTACAAGCTCCCCTTTCATTTCACACTGATGACATCCATATACAAAAGAGCATGATATCAACTAGGTACAAGTACCAAGTGCAATGTTGAAAGCGTTCCCCATGAAAGCATGGTTCTGCTAATTCCCAACAAATAAGTGCAAGCATATACAACATAGACGACACAATGGTTCAAGTTTATTAAGGGCAAGAAAAGTAAAGTGTTCCATCAAGTTCGTGAGAGCTTTAATCACTAGTTTTCTCATAACAAGTTTCATTTGGAAGGTAAACAAAAACATGAATATACTTGGAATAGCTTAAGCTAGTAGGTAGGTATGGTGGACTCTATGGAATAACATGGTTTAGGGAGGTTGGATGCATGAGTGGAACTCATACTTGGTTGTGGAGGCTAGCAAAAGATTGGGAGCGACAAACTAAGAGAGCAATAATGGCCATAATCATGTAGAGCGACAAAACATCATTGATCAAAGCATAAAGTGATACTACAAGTTGAAAACTAAAGGATCATAAAGGCTATGGTGACTTGAGATAGTCATAACATGGTGTGAGCATGCGCCAAGTCAACCCAGATAAAGCATCAAAGGAGAATACCACTATACTATGCTTTAATATGCTAAAACAACGCATGATTCATCCAAGGCACATTAAGCAATCTCAATTGTTTATGACAAGCCATGCTACAGCAAAGAATACTAAGCATAAAGCCAAAATAATATCAAGCATGGCATGACAAAGCATAGGCCACAGTCAAAAACGAGCTCTTTTTACCACATAAGCATGAACTTTCCTACTCTTTTCCAAATCAAACCAAACTATTTGCAAACCAATGAATGAAAGAGGGGGTCCAACCAATTTATTCAGAAAACTAAGAAAACTAAGCAAACGAAAAACCAAAACGAAAACAAAAAAGAAGACGCTCCAAGAACAACACAACTGTGCATGAAACAATAAAAATGAAACGTTTGGAAGAAACCTGGGATTTTTATTGATGAAGAAGGGGATGCCTTGGGCATCCCCAAGCTTTGACGCTTGTACATCTTGGATATTTCTTGGGGTGAAATGCGTGGAATCCCCAAGCTTGAGATTTAGTCCATCCTTCATCTCATTACTCATTCCTTCCATATACCTGAAATTTTTCCCTCATACAAAACTTCACACAATCTTTATTAGCAACATTAGTGCACTCAAGATAAATAAGTCTTAAGGTTCAGTTATAACACCAAATAAACTTCCATTAGAACACTAGATACTGTAGCACTTCCCTCAAAAAGCTCAATTCCCCAAAAGAACTCAAAAAGGAACCAACAAGAAGCAAATGCAGAAAATGGCAGAAATCTGTCAAAACAGACCAGCAGGTAAAGACGGATTTTTTTCGAAGACCTTCTGTTGCTCAAATCAAAAAGTGTTGAACTAACTAAAGTTAGATAACAACCTGGGGCATAAGCACAAAAATTCATGCCTCAAAAATACGTTCAGAGATTTTACACGAATCTTTACGGTGAAGCACAGAAATCTGTTTCGGGACAGCAACTTTCCCAATCATTACTTCTCTCTCATTAGAGGTTACTCTTGGCACAAAAAGCAAATAAAAAGGATAAGGAGCGGTTATTACAGAGGTAATAACTTCCAAGACTCATCTAAAACTTTTGGGTTATCTCCCAATAAGTACTTTTCTTTAACGGCTTTAAGTTAGGCATAAGAAGCAAGAATGAATCAAGTGTTCTCAAATGAAGAAGCATTAAGACCAAATTTTTTTTTCATAGGAGAAGCAAAGGAAATCTGCTCTCTCTTCTTAGGGAAGTGTTCTATACCTTTCTTGAGTGGGAGTTGATATTTAATGGTGCCTTCTTTCATATCAATAATGGCACCAACAGTTCTAAGAAAAGGTCTTCCCAGAGTAATAGGACAAGAAGCATTGCATTCAACATCCAAAACATAGAAATCAACGGGGACATAGGAATTGTTAACCATAATAAGAACATCATTAAGACTCCCCATGAGTTTCTTTTTAGCATTATCATCAAGTGGGACATTCAAATAACAATCTTCAAGTGGAGGCAAATCAAGCATATCATAAATCCTTCTAGGCATAATAGAAACACTACTATCAAGATCAGACAAAGCTTTGAAATCAAAGTCATTCACTTTCATATTAATAATGGGTTCCCAACCATCTTCTTGTTTTATAGGAATAAAAGCTTTATGTTTCATCTTTTCTTCTTTAATCTTTATGAGAGCATCAGTAATGTGTTTTGTAAAGGCCATGTTCATAGCACTAGCATTAGGACTTTTAGAAAGCTTTTGTAGGAACTTAATAACTTCAGAGATATTGCAACCATTAAGATCAAAATCAAATTTATCATCTAGAGTAGTAGAACTATTACTAGCCTCAACACTAGTGGTGGTAATAGTAGAAACACTAATGTTTCTAGCAATTTCATCTTCTCTTTCCCACTTAGCATGTAATTCAGCTAATAGTCTAACATTTTCATCAATTCTTACTTGTATAGCATTAGTAGCTACAAAGGGATTATCATTAGTTTCAGGTTTAGCAACCATTTTATTCAAAGAGGATTGAGCTTCTGCCAAAGATGCTATATTTCTTTCAGCATTAGAGAGTTTTTCCTCAATAGTTTTATTGAAAGCAGTTTGCTTACTAATAAAGTATTTAAGCATAACTTGAAGTTTGGAGGGAGAACTCCTATTATTGTTGTAAGAATTTCCATAAGCATTACCATTGTTGGGAGGATATGGCTTATACTTGTTGTTACCAAAATTACTCCTATAAGCATTATTGCCAAAGTTGTTATTTCTTATGAAGTTCACATCAACTTGCTCTTCTTGAGCAACCAAAGAAGCCAAAGGAACATTATTTGGATCAATATGGGCTTTCCCATTAACAAGCATAGACATAATAATATCGATCTTATCACTCGAGGAGGAGGTTTCCTCAATAGAATTTACCTTCCTGCCTTGTGGAGCTCTTTCAGTATGCCATCCAGAATAATTAACCATCATATTGTCCAGAAGTTTTGTTGCAGCACCCAAAGTGATGGTCATAAAAGTACCTCTAGCAGCAGAGTCCAATAGGTTCCTTGAAGAATAGTTCAATCCTGCATAAAAAGTTTGGATGATCATCCAAGCAGTCAGTCCATGAGTGGGTCAATTCTTTACCAAAGATTTCATTGTTTCCCAAGCTTGAGCAACATGTTCATTATCAGATTGTTTAAACTTCATTATTTCACTTCTCATAGATATAATCTTAGCAGGAGGATAGTATTTTCCAATGAAAGCATCTTTGCACTTAGACCAAGAATCAATACTATTCTTAGTTAGGGAATTCAACCATTCTTTAGTTTTTCCTCTCAAAGATAAAGGAAACAATTTCAGCTTAATAATATCACCATCTACATCCCTATGCTTTTGCATCTCACAAAGTTCAACAAAGTTATTTAGATGGGTAGCAGCATCTTCATTACCAATACCAGAAAATTGTTCCCTCATAACAAGATTGAGTAAAGCAGGTTTTATCTCAAAGAAAGTATCTTCAGGCACAGGTGGAGCAATATGTGTGCTCATAAAATTATTGGTGTTGGTGCTAGTGAAGTCACACAATTTAGTGTTTTCAAGAGTAGTCATTTTTTGTGTGTTTTCAAATAAGAAAGCAAACTAGTAAAACTAATTTTTTTATGTTTTTTGATAACAAAACAAGCAAACAAAGCAAAAATAAACTAAGCAAAACAAAAATAACAAAGTAAAGAGATTGGTTATGAGGGACTCCCCTTGTGAAGATGTCCTTGACTCCCCGGCAACAGCGCCAGAAAAATGCTTGATGGCTCGGTAACGGCACCAGAAAAATGCAGGTGCGGTGTTGATGTAGAGCTCGTTGGGAACCCCAAGAGGAAGATATGATGAGCACAGCAGCAAGTTTCCCTCAGTTGTGAAACCAAGGTTTAATCGAACCACTAGGAGCAAGGAAACACCCCAAAGGTGTTGCTAGCTGAGCCTTGGTAGGGCGCACTACCGGTGCTAGTAGCAACATGGAGACCTGCACAACACAACCACAGAGCTTTGTCCCCAACTTGCGATGACGTTGTCAATCTCACCGTGTTTTGCTGAAAACAAAGGATTAAACGTATCGAATGGAAAGAAGTAAAGTTTGCGGAAAGTAAACACAAAGCAGTAAACAGTTTATAGATTGTATGTAAAGAAAAGGACCGGGATCCATAGTTCACTAGAGGTGGTTCTCCTTAAGATAGATAACATGCTAGGTGAAGAAATTACAGCGGGGCAATTGACCAACACCGAGAAAGCAATACATGCATATACTAATCATCTTGACTCCTTTGGAACTTGATTGGGCATTACAACATTATACATAGATCGCCATCCAACTGCATCTATGACTAATAATCCACCTTCAGGTTATCATCCGAATGATGGGTTCGTAGCATGGAAAACAAAATTTTTCTACCGCAAGAACGAACAAAACCTAGATCTAATCTAGATAAAAGCCAAGATCTAATCTATTAGACATGAGCAACGAGATAGATGGGAACTAACCCTCGTAGATCCGAAAGTGTTAACGAGATTAGATCTCGTGGTTGATGTAGTCGATCACTTGCCGATCTCAAGATCGTGTGGACGATCCTTCCGGCGTCGTGTTCCAGCAGCGCTTCCGCCTTCGGTCAAGTAGACGATCCTTTCGGCGTCGCGTTCCAGCAGCGCTTCCGCCCTTGGTCAAGTTGACGATCCTTCCGGCGCCGCAATTCGGCAGCACTTCCGCAGTCGGTCACACGTGCGGAGTCGAAGCAGACCTTCCTCTCCCCGTTCCAGCGAGCAGCGGAGGTAGTAGATCTTCTCCACGGAATCCCAGCAGCACGACGGCGTGGTGGTGGTGGTGGAGTAGAGAATTCTGCAGGGCTTCGCCTATGCCTGTGCAGAATATGGTGGAGGAGAGAGGCGGCAGAGATTGGACGTTATTAGAGCGTGGGTGGAGGGGGCGCCCCCTGCCCCTCTATTTAAAGAGGGGATGGCGCCATGGGGAGGGGAGTCCTTGTAGGACTCCTATCCTCCCTAGGCCGGCGGATTGGAGGTGGGGGGAGGAGTCCTCCTCCCCCACGAATCCGTATCTTGACCCACCAGGACTCCTTGATCCCTATCTTGATTTTCAAGCAAACTCCAAGATATCTTCTAGAACCTTCCGGAACATTCCGAAACCTTCTAGAATCCTCATACAAACACTCCGGAACATTTCCTATCTCATAAAATGATCTCCTATATATGAATCTTATTCTCCAGACCATTCCGAATCTCCTCGTGATGTCCCGGATCCATTCTGAGACTCCGAACAACATTCGGTTTCCAACACACATTCCATATCTACTTAAAACAACTTTGAACCTTAAGTGTGTCACCCTACGGTTCGTGAATATGTAGACATGATAGAGACACATCTCCTATCAATAACCATCAGCGGGACCTGGAGATCCATAATGGCTCCCACATACTCAACGATGACTTAGCGATCGATTGAACCACTTACATACGAAACTAATTCCCTTTGTCTCGCGATACTATACTTATCCGAGGTTTGATCGTCGGTATCTCCATACCTAGTTCTACCTCGTTACTGATAAGTACTCTTTACTCGTTCCGTGATATGTCATCCCTTGTGACCTAGTCACATGCTTGCAAGCTAACTAGATGACATTCCACCGAGAGGGCCCAGAGCATATCTATCCGTCATATGGATGGACAAATCCCAATCTTGGTTCATGAGCTTCAACACATACTTTCAGAATACCCAATGACACTTTTATAACCACCCATTTACGAAGCGGCGTTTGATGTCATCAAAGTATTCATCCAGTGATGGTGATTAACATAACCTCATGGTCGAAGGAATAGGTTACTATGTGTTTGAAAGCTTACAGCAATACGAACTTAATGACTTGATCTTATGCTACGCTTACTATGGGTGTGTGTGTCCATCACATCATTCTCCTAATGATATGACCTTGTTATTAATCACATCCTAATGTCCATGATCAGGAAACCATAATCATCAATTAATCAACAAGCTAGTTCAACAAGAGGCTTACTAGGGACTCTCTTATGTTTACAAAACACACATGTATTAGTGTTTCCTAATAATACAATTATAGCATGGGATGTAAACATTCATCATAAACACAAAGATGTAATAATAACCACTTTTATTATTGCCTCTTGGGCATATCTCCAACAGTCTCCCACTTGCACTAGAGTCAATAATCTAGATTACATGGTAATATACCGAACACCCATGGCGTTCTGGTGTTGGTCATGCTTTTCCCTAGGGAGAGGTTTAGTCAACGGATCTGCCACATTCAGATCAGTGTGTACTTTGCAAATCTTTATGTCACCATCTCGGACATACTCGCGAATAGCGTGGAAATGTAGCTTGATGTGCTTCAGCTTGCTATGTGACCTTGGCTCCTGCGCATTAGCTATGGCACCTGTGTTGTCACAGTAGATGGCCATCGGGTCCAACGCACTAGGAACCACGCCGAGTTCAGTAATGAATTCCTTCATCCAAACGGCTTCTTGTGCAGCCTCCGAAGTAGCTATGTATTCCGATTCAGTTGAAGATTTCACCACAACGCTTTGCTTCGCACTCCTCCAGCTCACTGCAGCACCATTGAAAATAAATACGTAACCCGACTGTGACTTTGAGTCATCCGGATCCGTGTTCCAACTAGCATCGGTGTAACCGTTTACAACAAGCTGTTCATCACCTCCATAAGAAAGAACCATATCCTTAGTCCTATTTAGGTACTTTAGGATATTCTTGACCGCTGTCTAGTGTTCCTCTCCAGGATCACTTTGATATCTGCTAGTCAAACTAACAGCATGTGCTATATCCGGTCTTGTACACAGCATGGCATACATGATAGAACCTATGGCCGAGGCATAGGGAATTTTATTCATTTTCTCTCTATCTTCTGCCGTAGCTGGACTTTGAGTTTTACTCAAGGTCTTACCTGACAACATGGGCACGAACCCTTTCTTGCTATCTTCCATTCTAAACTTCTTTAGAACTTTGTCCAAGTATGTACTTTGTGAAATCCCTATTAGGTGTCTTGATCTATTTCTATAAATCTTGATGCCTAGAATGTATGCCGCTTCGCCAAGATCCTTCATTGAAAAACTATTATTCAAATAGGTTTTGATGCTATTAAGAAGTTCTATATCATTCCCAATCAACAATATGTCATCTACATACAGTACTAGGAATGCTACAGAGCTCCCACTCACTTTCTTGTAAATACAAGCTTCTCCATAAGTTTGTATAAATCCAAAGTTTTTGATTACTTTATCAAAACGTTGATTCCAACTCCGGGATGCTTGCTTCAGTCCATAAATGGAGCGCTGAAGCTCGCATACCTTGTGAGCATCTTTTGGATCGACAAAACCCTTGGGTTATACCATATACAACTCTTCCTCAATGTCACCATTAAGGAACGCCGTTTTGACATCCATCTGCCAAATCTCATAATCGAAATGTGCAGCAATTGCTAACAAAATCCTCACAGACTTTAGCTTTGCTACTGGTGAGAAAGTCTCATCATAGTCAACTCCTTGAATTTGTCAGAACCCTTTCGCGACAAGTCGAGCTTTATAGACGGTAACATTACCATCAGCATATGTTTTCCTCTTGAAAATCCATTTGTTCTCGACAGCCTTACGGCCATCCGGTAAGTCCACGAAAGTCCATACTTGGTTTTCGTACATGGATCCCATTTCGGATTTCATGGCCTCTAGCCATTTGTCAGAATCTGGGCTCACCATAGCTTCTTCATACGTCGCAGGGTCATCAGCGTTGTCTACCAACATGACGTTCAAGGCAGAGTCATACCAATCAGGAGTGGTACGAACCCTCGTTGACCTGCGAGGTTCAGTAGTAACTTCATTTGAAGTTTCATGATCATTATCATTAGCTTCCTCTCCAATTGGTGCAGGCGGCACAAAAACATCTTCTGGTGCTGTGCTACTCTCAAATCCGAGAGAAGGTCCAATAACCTCATCGAGTTCTACTTTCCTTCCAGTCACCTTTTTCGAGAGAAACTCCTTCTCAAGAAAGGATCCATTCTTTGCAACGAAAACTTTGCCTTCGGATCTATGATAGAAGGTATACCCAATTGTTTATTTAGGGTATCCTATGAAGACGCATTTCTCCGCTTTGGGTTCTAGCTTATCAGGTTGTAACTTCTTTACGTATGCCTCGCAACCCCAAACTTTAAGGAACGACAACTTAGGTTTCTTACCAAACCACAATTCGTATGGTGTCGTTTCAACGGATTTAGATGGTGCCCTATTTAAAGTGAATGCGGCTGTCTCTAATGCATAGCCCCAAAATGATAACGGTAAATCTGTAAGAGACATCATAGACCAAACCATATCTAAGAGAGTTCGATTACGACGTTCGGACACACCATTACGCTGTGGTGTTCCCGGCGGTGTCAACTACGAAAGTATTCCACATTTGTTTAAATGCATGCCAAACTCATAACTCAGATATTCACCTCCGCGGTCAGAACGCAGAAACTTAATCTTCTTGTTACGATGATTTTCCACTTCACTCTGAAATTCCTTAAACTTCTCGAAAGTTTCGGACTTATGTTTCATAAAGTAGACATACCCATATCTACTCAAGTCATCCGTGAAAGTGAGAACATAACGATATCCACCACGCGATGCTACACTCATTGGACCGCACACATCGATATGTATTATTTCCAATAAGTCTGTAGCTCGCTCCATTATTCCAGAGAATGGAGTCTTAGTCATTTTTCCCATTAGACATGCTTCGCATCTTTCAAGTGATTCAAAATCAAGTGATTCAAGAAGTCCATCAGAGTGGAGTTTCTTCATACGCTTCACTCCAATGTGACCAAGACGACAGTGCCACATGTATGTAGAATTATCATTCAATTTTATTCGTTTAGCATCTATGTTGTGAACATGTGTATCACTACTATCGAGATTCAGTAAGAATAAACCATTCATCTCAGGTGCATTACCATAAAAGATATTACTCATATAAATCGAACAACCTTTATTCTCGGACTTAAAAGAGTAACCGTCTCGCAATAAACAGGATCCAGATATAATGTTCATGCTTAACGCAGGCACCAAATAACAATTATTTAAATTTAAAACTAATCCCGAAGGTAGATGTAGAGGGAGCGTGCCGACGGCGATCACATCAACCTTGGAGCCATTTCCAACGCGCATCGTCACCTCGTCTCTTGCCAGTCTTCGTTTATTCCGCAGCTCCTGTTTCGAGTTACAAATATGAGCAACCGAACCAGTATCAAATACCCAGGCACTACTACGATTACTAGTAAGATACACATCTATAACACATATATCAAATATACCTTTCTTCTTGATGTTGCCGTTCTTCAGATCCGCCAGGTACTTGGGGCAGTTATGCTTCCAGTGACCAGCACCCTTGCAGTAGAAGCACTCAGTTTCAGGCTTAGGACCAGCCTTGGGCTTCTTAGCAGGTGCGGCAGCTTTCTTGCCGTCCTTCTTGAAGTTGCCCTTGTTCCTAGGCTTGCCCTTTTTCTTGAAATTGGTGGTCTTATTGACCATCAACACTTGGTGCTCCTTCTTGATCTCCACTTCAGCAGTTTTCAGCATGGACGACAGTTCAGGCAACGTCTTGTTCATGCAGTGCATGTTGTAGTTCATCACAAAGTTCTTGCAACTTGGTGGCAGTGATTGAAGGAGACGGTGAATCCCCAATTCATTAGGAATCGATATTCCCAACTCTTGGAGCTTCTTTGCGTACCCAGACATGGTGAGCACGTGCTCGCTAACGGAGCTTCCTTCTTCCATCTTACAGTTAAAGAACTTTTCGGAGGCCTCATAGCTCTCCTTGGTCGCGCGAGTCTCAAAAATTAGCCTGAGCTCCTTAATGATCTCGAACGGGTCGTGGTGCTCAAAACGCTGTTGGAGCTCCGCTTCTAAACCGTACAGGATGGCACACTGAACTGTGGAGTAATGATTTTTTCGAGTGGCGAAAACATTCTTTTCGTCATCGGTGGCATTATCTGTAGGTGGGTCACCTAGCGGTGCATCGAGCACATGGTCAACTGACCAGCCCTGAGGACGATCTTCAGTCCACGGAACCAGTCCGTGAAATTGCTTCCATTGTTTTTAAGCTTTTCTTTCTCTAGGAACGCATTGAAATTGATGGAGGGGGTCGCCATAATCTACAACAATTTGCAAGTAGTTTAGACTATGTTTATGACAAATTGAGTTCAAATTTAATACTTAAATTAACTAGGTGAACTCCCACTCAAAACAACATCCCTCACATTGTCTTGGTGATTACACGAACCAAGTCCACTACACCAAGTCCGATCTTCTCGAGAGAAGATGTAGTTTCATCGGCGAACAATCTTCATGTTCATCATATCATTTATATGACTCATGCTCTACCTTTCGGTATTCCGTGTTCCGAGACCATGTCTGTACATGCTAGGCTCGTCAAGATAACCTTAGTTTCCGCATGTGCAAATCTGGCTTGCACCCGTTGTATGCACACGTAGAATCTATCACATCCGATGATCACGAGATGCTTCGAGACGACGAGTCTTAGCAACGGTGCCAACTAAGGGTGAACACTTTATTACTTGATATTTAGTGAGAGGGATCATCTTATAATGCTACCGTCGTGATCTAAGCAATACAAGATGCATAAAGGATTAACATCACAGGCAATTCATAATTAGTGTGATATGATATGGCCTTTTCTTCTTGCGCCTTTGATCTCCATCTCCAAAGCACGAACATGATCTCCATCATCACCAGCATTGCGTCAAGGTCAGTGGCGCCGCTTCATGGTTGTCCATCATCACCAGCAACTATTACAACTACTTGGAATAAAGCTATTACAAGATGAATAGACACGCAGGCCTTAACAGAATTAAAGACAACCATTAGGCTCCTGCCGGTTGCCATATTACAACAAGGATCATTGCATACATCAAATACAATCACAATCTCATGATGGCCATATCACATCACAAAACCCCTGCAAAAACAAGTTAGACGCCTCTAATTTTCTTTGCATGTTTTACGTGGTTTGGGGCTTTCGCATAAGACCGATCTTACCTACGAACAAGGACCACAACGTTGATACAAGTGTTGTCAAGATGCTCATTGTAAATTGAATCTTAACTATGGTGGGAGAGACAGACACCCGCAAAGCCACTTGTGCAAAGCAAGTTGCACGTCAAGCGTGGAGCAAGTCTCATGTGCGATGACATGTAATGTTAGCCCGAGCCGCTTCATCCCACCATGCCGCAAGATGCAAAGTACACGCTAAGACACCGACAACAAAAGCATCAACGCCACAAAAACATTGTGTTCTACTCGTGCAACAGATCTACGCATAGATACGGCTCTGATACCACTGATGGGTTCGTAGCATGGAAAACAAAAAATTTCTACCGCAAGAACGAACAAAACCTAGATCTAATCTAGATAAAAGCCAAGATCTAATCTATTAGACATGAGCAACGAGATAGATGGGAACTAACCCTCGTAGATCCGAAAGCGTTAACGAGATTAGATCTCGTGGTTGATGTAGTCGATCACTTGCCGATCTCAAGATCGTGTGGACGATCCTTCCGGCGTCGCGTTCCAGCAGCGCTTCCGCCTTCGGTCAAGTAGACGATCCTTCCGGCGTCGCGTTCCAGCAGCGCTTCCGCCCTTGGTCAAGTTGACGATCCTTCCGGCGCCGCAATTTGGCAGCGCTTCCGCAGTCGGTCACACGTGCGGAGTCGAAGCAGACCTTCCTCTCCCCGTTCCAGCGAGCAGCGGAGGTAGTAGATCTTCTCCACGGAATCCCAGCAGCATGACGGCGTGGTGGTGGTGGTGGAGTAGAGAATTCTACAGGGCTTCGCCTATGCCTGTGCAGAATATGGTGGAGGAGAGAGGCGGCAGAGATTGGACGTTATTAGAGCGTGGGTGGAGGGGGCGCCCCCTGCCCCTCTATTTAAAGAGGGGATGGCGCCATGGGGAGGGGAGTCCTTGTAGGACTCCTCTCCTCCCTAGGCCGGCGGATTGGAGGTGGGGGGAGGAGTCCTCCTTCCCCACGAATCCGTATCTTGACCCACCAGGACTCCTTGATCCCTATCTTGATTTTCAAGCAAACTCCAAGATATCTTCTAGAACCTTCCGGAACATTCCGAAACCTTCTAGAATCCTCATACAAACACTCCGGAACATTTCCTATCTCATAAAATGATCTCCTATATATGAATCTTATTCTCCAGACCATTCCGGATCTCCTCGTGATGTCCCGGATCCATTCCGAGACTCCGAACAACATTCGGTTTCCAACGCACATTCCATATCTACTTAAAACAACTTCGAACCTTAAGTGTGTCACCCTACGGTTCGTGAATATGTAGACATGATAGAGACACATCTCCTATCAATAACCATCAGCGGGACCTGGAGATCCATAATGGCTCCCACATACTCAACGATGACTTAGCGATCGATTGAACCACTTACATACGAAACTAATTCCCTTTGTCTCGCGATACTATACTTATCCGAGGTTTGATCGCCGGTATCTCCATACCTAGTTCTACCTCGTTACTGATAAGTACTCTTTACTCGTTCCATGATATGTCATCCCTTGTGACCTAGTCACATGCTTGCAAGCTAACTAGATGACATTCCACCGAGAGGGCCCAGAGCATATCTATCCGTCATATGGATGGACAAATCCCAATCTTGGTTCATGAGCTTCAACACATACTTTCAGAATACCCAATGACACTTTTATAACCACCCATTTACGAAGCGGCGTTTGATGTCATCAAAGTATTCATCCAGTGATGGTGATTAACATAACCTCATGGTCGAAGGAATAGGTTACTATGTGTTTGAAAGCTTACAGCAATACGAACTTAATGACTTGATCTTATGCTACGCTTACTATGGGTGTGTGTGTCCATCACATCATTCTCCTAATGATATGAACTTGTTATTAATCACATCCTAATGTCCATGATCAGGAAACCATAATCATCAATTAATCAACAAGCTAGTTCAACAAGAGGCTTACTAGGGACTCTCTTATGTTTACAAAACACACATGTATTAGTGTTTCCTAATAATACAATTATAGCATGGGATGTAAACATTCATCATAAACACAAAGATATAATAATAACCACTTTTATTATTGCCTCTTGGGCATATCTCCAACATCGAACCCCCTCTAGTATTAAGTTGCAAGCAACAGATTATATCTTTACGAATTGCGTGTAATGTAAACAATACGATTGTTCTATGAACAAAGGATTGTTGTTTTCTCCCTAGTAGCAACATCACATCTAGTACCTTAAAGATTTCTGTCACTTCCCCAGATTACTAGAGGCATGAACCCACTATCGAGCATAAATACTAACTCTTGGAGTTGCTAGCATCTACTTGGCCAAGATAGCTACTAACAACGAAAAGCATGCAAGATCACAAATAACAAAGACATGATAGAATCAATATTCAATCTGAAATAACATCTCAATATC
Source organism: Avena eriantha (assembly GCA_910589775.1). Lineage (NCBI taxonomy): Eukaryota > Viridiplantae > Streptophyta > Magnoliopsida > Poales > Poaceae > Avena > Avena eriantha. The sequence goes on along the minus strand of OU342741.1, from coordinate 269,203,546 downwards.
CATCGGATCCCCGCAAACACAACATGCATAATTACAAATAGATGATCTTGATCATGAACAGAGCTCACAAGATCTAGACATGAAAGCACAAAGGAGGAGAACCAACCATCTAGCTACTACATGGATCCATAGTCCAAGGATGAACTATTCACGCATCACACCGGAGGCTTGCATGGTGATGAAGAAGGCCTCCAGGGTGAATTCCCCTCTCCGGCAGGGTGCCGGGAAGAGCTTCAGATCCCTCCCGATCTAGGGATGGAGATGACGGTGGCTACACACTCTTTCGTGGATTTTTTTGATCGGGCCCTTAGGGTTTTCGTCTCGAGGGCATCTTATAGTCGGAAGGGGAGGCCGAGGGGGTGCCGAAGGCGGCCACACCACCCCTTGGCGCGGGCCAGGCTGGGCCGCGTGGCCAGGTGGTGTGGTGGCCCCCTAGCCCCTCTCCGTCTCGTATTCTGGCATCTTATGACTTCCGGAAAAATAGGCACTTTGGGTTCTGTCCCGTCCAATTCCGAGAATATTCATTTTCTGACTTTCCTATAACCAAAAACAATAGAAAACAGGCAGCTAGCACCGTGGCTCTTGTTAATAGGTTAGTCCAAGAAATCATATGAAAAGTACTCCAAAGTGTGGAGAAAACACAAGAAAGTAGATAAAACCAAGCATGGAACATCAAAAATTATAGATACATTTGAAATGTATCACATGTGCTTCCTTAGGGCTCGTGGGTCGATGCGGAGGGGTCTCGTACCTGATCATGCACATAGTAGTGGTATGAAGTAGCAAGCCATCCAAATGTATGTCAAAGTCACATGATGAGAGGAGCGAATTCAGCTTAGCTTGAAGGAGCTTGATTCAGGCACAGGTCATTGGTCCACTTGGTGGTGTAGATGTAGGAGCGTCCGTAGGACGGGCTGCATCAGCTCCCACCTTGGGAAAGAGTCGTCCTCTACTCTTCATGGTTGTCATCTTGAACATCTCCATGGTAGGGTGAAAGATCCTTGACGTTTAATGTATTGCTTGCAAGGTGAATTGATGTCAATGATGTAGGCATTGTTGTTGATTCTCTTGAGGACCTTTAAGGGACCATCTCCTCTTGGTTTGAGCTTGGAGTCGTGTTCCTTGGGGAAGCGGTCTTTGCTTAGGTGTATCCACACAAGATCACCTTCTTCAAAGATCATATCCTTCTTGTCCTTATTTAACCTTGAAGCTTGGCGAAGGACTTGTTGCTCGATAGTAGCTCTTGTTTCATCATTAAGCTTCTTCATAGCTTGTGCACACTTCTCAATGTCCACATTGGTGCACTCATGGAGAGGTAGTGGCAGGATGTCGAGCACGGTGAGTGTCTCGAAACCATAGACGATCATGAAGGGGCTCATCTTGGTTGTTGAGTACTTGGCACGATTGTAGGCGAACTCAACGTGGGGAATGCATACCTCCCAATCCTTCAAGTTCTTCTTGATCAATACACGTAGAAGAGTTCCGAGGCTTCGGTTGATAACCTTGGTTTGTCCATCGGTTTGAGGATGCGACGTGGATGAAAAGAGGAGCTTGACGCCGAGCTTGGCCATGAGGGTCTTCCATAAGTAGCTCATGAATTTGACATCGCGGTCGGAGACGATTGTTCTTGGTACACCGTGAAGACGGACGATTTCCCTAAAAAACAAATTGGCAACATGTGAAGCATCATCAATCTTATGGCACGGTCTTAAGGCGGCTTCAGGACATGTGCATCTTCAGGGCTCGTGGGTCGACACGACATGGTATCGTACCTGATCATGCACAGAGTAGTGGTATGAAGTAGCAATCGATCCAAGTGTATGTCAAAGTCACATGATGAGAGGAGCGAATTCACCTTAGCTTGAAGGAGCTTGACTCGGGCACGGGTCATTGGCCCACTTGGTCGTTGAAAGGATAGAGATGTCGCCTGGAGGGGGGGTGAATAGGCAATTTTAAAACTATTACGGTTTTGGCTTGATAGAATGCGGAATTAAACTAACGTTTATTTTATAAGCACAAAACCTAAATACACTAGGCTCAACTAAGTGCACCAACAACAAGATAAGCTAAGCAAGATAGCACAAGATAAATATACCACAAGTGATAGGCAAGATAAGTACTTCAAGCTCGATGGCTATCACAAGGAAAGTAAGCTCGGGTATAGAGATAACCGAGGCACGCGGAGACGAAGATGTATTCCCGTGTTCCCTTACAAGTAAGGTACGTCACGTTGGAGAGGTGTGGGATTCCACAAAGGATTTCCCAACGCCACGAAGGCTCACCTTCTTCTCCGAGTGTATCCCACGAAGGAATAGGCCCTTTCTTTATGGCTAGCTTTTCCTCCACTCCGGAGATGGCAAGCTCCACAACCACTTCACAAGCTCCACGAAGGAGAAGCCCGGGTCTCTTCACAATCTTCCACGAAGAGGTCACCGTGGCACCAACCGCCAAGCCAACTAGGAGGTCACCCTCCAAGAGAAACAAGCTCACGGTCTCTCACTAGAACAAATCATAGTGGAGAGCTCAACACTTATGCAAGAATGCAAAGCAAGAACACCAAGGGTGTTCAAATCCCTCACTCTCAAATCCCACCAAAGCAACAAGTGCTAGGGAGAAATTAGAGAGGAAGAACAATGGTGGAAGTCAACTAATGACTTCAAGATCTAGATCCAATGGGTTCCCCTCACTTAGAGGAGGAATTGATTGGTGGGGATTGTAGATCTAGATCTCCTCTTGCAAAGCCCTCAAAAAGATGCAAGAATCATAAGAGGGAAGGGAGAGGAAGAAAGCTCAAGAGGTTCAACAATGGAGGTCAATTTTGTGGTCAAGAACACCCAAAAATGTTGGGGGAAGAACCCCCTTTTATAGGGGAAAGCAAATATGGCCGTTGGGAGGAAACAGCGCGAACCCGGTTTGAAGTCCGGTTGGACCGGCCCTAGAACCGGACAACTCGGTCCCCAGGCCGGTCGACCGGACCACAAACCGAAATACTTCTGTATGCCAACCCGGAATAGACTCGGTCGCGAAAATTGGAAAACTCGGTCTGAGATCCGGTCAACCGGAGCTGGAACCGGACCGTCCGGTGTGGGGCTCGGTTGAACCGGATCGACAACCGGGATGAAACTGACTTCACGAAAAACGCAATAACTTTTGCATCCGGACTCCGATTTCGATGATCTTGGGCTTGTTTTGACGAGGACAACAAGATCTACAATATGGTGCATGAAAACAGCATAGTAAAACAAAGTAATATAGAACCAAAAGAGTAAAGGCATGGAGCCTCCCTATAAGAAGAACCGGTAAAACCTTCAAACTCGAAAACGCCATATAAGATGCATACGAATTCCGTTTTCGATGAACTTGGGCTTGTTGAAGAGCTAGAAACAAGCTCAAGAACCTCACATAGAGAAAATACCAAGAAGCAACAAAATAGGAAGATGCAAAGTATGCCAAGGATTGAGCTCCCTACGACGATGTGATCAAGTTACCCAACTGAAAGCCCCTCTTGATAGTGCGGCAATCTATCCTATAACCCGGTCTCCCAACAACCACCTTGAGACCGGTAAAAGGAAAACCTAGCAAGGCCATACCTTTGCCTTGCGCATCCCGCGTGATCTTGATGACAATGCTTTAAGCTCCATCCAGGCCGGAATGCACCACTTGATCATTGTTGCTTCGTGAAGACTCATAATTTTCTCCCCCATACACCACTATGGGATAGCTTCATTAAGACACGTCTTCACATGTCCATTATCACCAATATGGATGGCAAGCTTCAAGAAAATGATCTTCTCGAGATGCTTATCTTGAACTTGCCCTTCTCAACCTTGATGGCGATCACCACTTGATGCCATCCTCTCATGGGCTATTGAGATCTTCACTTTTGAAGCATGCCCATGGAAAGATACCTATCCCAAATATAAAACACAAAGGAACATATATAATGGGTTAGTTCATGATGCACAAAAGACAAGGCTTACCACACCACAAGATCCATGTGGTACATTCTTTATGCTTCATGTGTTGACAAACTTGAAATCACTCTTCACTCTTTGCATTGGTCAACCAAGTGTCTTCTCATGCTCCATCTCAATATCTTGAGGTACAGAAGGAACTTTTCATTTAATTACATGCTCTAAATCTTAATCAACCATAGCTCAACTAATGAGGCTATCATGACACCGACTTAGAGCCATATCTTGAATTCTTCTATTGAGATCACACTCTCAAGATCTTGAACATATCATATACTTATTCAACTCAAGGATCTTGATGCCAATACTCAAGGTATATCTTTATCTTCATGGCATCCATACTTGAATCCAACATATGGACTACAAGCATGACCTATGGAATATTCCTTCATATAAAACTCAATGAAAACATTAGTCCATAGGGATTGTCATTAATCACCAAAACCACACATAGGGGCAATTACCCTTTCAGTCGTGTAGATGTAGGAGCGTCCGTGATGAGGACATCCCTACAATTACACCTACCCCAATTGCTAATGAAGATGTTCCAATTGCAAAGAAGGATCAATCTAATGAGATAAGGATGGAACCAATCACAAGAGCTCGTGCCATGCTACTAGAACAACAGGTGAACTTGTTTCTTAATGAACCTGGTGTTTTAGTTAATGAGAATTTTATACTACCTAAGTCTTTGAATTATTGCATGATCAGGTACTTAGGAGAAGAAGGTGAAGCACGGAGGGAGGAGATAATGGAACAAGGCGTGTTGATCAATGAAGAATGCGCGAGGGAGGAGAGGGAGGAAGCGCAAGGAGCTGTTCAAGACAAAGATCAACAAGAGGAGGAGAGAAAAGCATCGTTTCTCTGCCACGGCAGGCTGCCGTGGCAGGAAAAACGAGTCCTACTCTGCCACGGCAAGCTGCCGCGGCAGAGAAAGCGACTACAACTCTGCCACGGCAGAGCCAGTTTGACCGAACCACTTTGTGGTCGGTTTGTATCTAGGTTGGGTGCGACCAACTCAGTTTCCCCCTTAGGCCGCTACCCCCGAACTCATAAATAGATGGAGTCGTTGTAGTTAGGGTTTTAGACCACGTTAAAATATTTTGGAGTTGTTTCTTTCATAGAACCTCTGGAATTACCCTGTGTTCGAATCTACCAACTATAATTGAGTGTGATCTGTTGTTCCATTGGGAATTAGTAGATTGCATACTACCGTTCGTGGTCACAGCTGCGTGCGCAAGAGTGTGGTGTTGTGAATATCCTACAAGGTTCGAGATCTGTTGCACTGGCATCAGGGATCGAGCGGGAGAGATCATAGCTACTCACTAGTTATCTATCATCCATCATCATCATCATCACCATCCGCTTACTGAGAAGATCGGGCCACCCCATATAAGTCCATAGGACGGGCTACGTCATAAGGAGTTATGCGCCAAGCTGAATTTGACTTATTTACCTCATCCCAAGCCATACTACATACAATGGTTGAGTGACAATGGTGAGATGAAGGTAAACCATATGGTACGTGTGAATTTTGAGATAGGGCCATACAAGGATTCTATTGACTTTGATGTGGTTCCTATGAAGGTTTGCCATCTATTATTGGGTCGGCCTTGGCTTTATGATCGCCATGTGCAACACAATGGCCGTGCCAATACATATCACTTGGAGTTCAAGGGCAAGAAGATTAATTTGCAACCAATGACACCACAACAGATCGTGAATGAGTCTCGTCAAAAGATAGAAGTAAACTTGAGAGAGTGTTACAGCTGTACATGATGTAACAGAGTCCAAAAAGAGTGATATAACAAAAAGTGAGAGAGTGCCTAGTCTAGTAATATTAGCAACCAAGGAAGATATGAGAGAGTTTTGTGAGGATCCTACAACCATGCCACTTGTGCTCATGTATAAGGGCGAGGTATTGGTTTCTAACGACATGACCCCTATTTCTCTTAGTGTATCTACTGTTTTGCAGGACTTTGGCGATGTGTTTCCAGAAGATGTACCCATAGGATTGCCTCCATTGCGTGGTATTGAGCATCAAATCGACTTGATTCCTGGCGCCACATTACCAAACCATGCACCCTATAGGACTAACCCCGAAGAAACAAAGGAGATACAGAAACAAGTATAGGCGTTGCTGGATAAAGGGTACATTCGTCTTTCTCCTAGCCCTTGTGGTGTTCCTGTTATTTTAGTGCCTAAGAAAGATGGTACATGGCGCATGTGTGTAGTTTGTAGATCTATTAATAACATCACTATTCGATATCGTCATCCTATTCCACGCTTAGAGGATATGCTAGATGAATTGAGTGGTGCTGCTATTTTCTGTAAAATTGATTTGCAAAGTGGTTATCATCAAATTAGGATGAAAGAAGGGGATGAATGGAAAACTGCTTTCAAAACAAAATTTGGTTTGCGTGAGTGGTTAGTTATGCCGTTTGGTCTTACTAATGCACCTTGTACTTTCATGAGATTGATGAATCATGTTTTGAGAGAATTTATTGGTCGTTTTGTGGTTGTTTATTTTGATGATATACTTATCTATAGCCACAACGAAACTGAACATTGTCATCATATCCGACAAGTTTTGCAAGTGTTACGTGATAATAAACTGTATGCTAATCTTGAGAAGTGTACATTTGCAAAACATAAGGTTATATTTCTAGGATATGTTGTATGTAAGCATGGGGTAGAGGTAGATCAATCTAAAATTGAATCAATTTAGAATTGGCCTATTCCCATGAATGTGAGTCAAGTGCGTAGTTTCCATGGATTAGTTGGTTTCTATAGGCACTTTGTGAAGGATTTTAGCACTATTGATGCACCATTGAATGATGTGATGAAGAAAGGTGTGCCATTTGTGTGGGGCGCAACCCAAGATTTGCATCTGATACATTGAAACGTTTGCTTACTTCTGCACCATTACTTGCATTACCTGATTTTTCAAACCAATTTGAAGTTGAATGTGATGCTAGTTGTATAGGTATTGGTGGCGTTTTGATTTAAGACGGTCGCCCTATAGCATATTTTTATGAGAAACTTACTGGTTCTAGATTGAACTATCCTATTTATGATAAAGAATTGTATGCACTTGTTAGAGTTCTTGAAGTTTGGCAACATTATTTGTGGCTAAAAGAATTTATCATACATTCAGATCATGAAGCATTGAAGTATTTGAAAGCTCAATCAAACTTGCATAGAAGATTAGCTAAATGGGTTGAGTTTATTGAATCTTTTCCTTACATCATTAAGTATAAGAAGGGAAAGGAAAATGTAGTTGTTGATGCTTTGTCTAGGAAGAACATGCTATTAACCAATCTTGATGTTAAAATTCCTGGATTAGAGAGTATTTGTGCACTTTATGCAACTGACCATGATTTTGCTGAACCATATCGTTTGTGTGCTCTTAAAAACGCATGCGATAAGTATCATATTCATGATGGATATTTGTTTAGAGCTAACAAACTATGCATTCAAGAATCGTCGTTGCGTTTATTCTTAGTGCATGAATCACATGCTGGTGGTTTGATGGGTCACTTTGGGCGTGAGAAGACATTGCTCATGCTCGCTGGTCACTTTTATTAGCCCAAGATGAGGCGTGATGTCTACAGATTTGTGAGCCGTTGTATTACATGTCACAAGTCGAAATCCAAGCTGCAGCCTCATGGTTTGTATACACCTCTCTCTGCACCTACGACACCATGGGAAGACATTAGTATGGATTTTGTGCTAGGTCTACCTAAAACACAGAGAGGTCATGATTCTATATTTGTGGTAGTGGATAGGTTCTCTAAGATGGCTCATTTTATTGCCTGCCACAAAAGCGACGATGCGTCGCATGTTGCTAACCTGTTTTTCAGGGACACCGTGAGATTATATGGAATACCCAAGATGATTGTTTCTGACCGTGATGTGAAGTTCATGAGATACTTTTGGAAGACCTTATGGGGAAGCTGGGAACGAAGCTGCTATTTAGTACTACATGTCATCCCCAAACAGATGGTCAAACGGAGGTGGTAAATCGAACATTGTCACAGCTGCTGAGGACCATGATTAAGAAGAATCTGCGGGAGTGGGAAGAGTGTTTTCCACATGTTGAGTTTGCATATAACAGGGTTGTGCATTCAACTTCTCAGCTTTGTCCTTTAGAGGTGGTGTATGGCTTCAAGCCATTGACGCCACTTGATTTGTTGCCTCTACCATTACATGAGAGAGTTTCTATGGAGGCATCAAAACATGTTGAATACGTGAAGAAGATTCATGAGAAGACTCGAGAGGCAATTGAGAAGAAATGCAAGAACATTGCTGCTGCAAGGAGTCAAGCAAGGAAGGAAGTTTTGTTCAAGCCTGGTGACATGGTATGGGTGCATCTACGCAAGGATAGGTTCCCACAACTTCAGAAGTCCAAATTGAAGCCACGTGGTGCTGGTCCTTACAAGGTGTTAGCCAAGATTAATGATAATGCCTACTCGATTGATATACCTATTGAGGAGTTTGGTGGTGTTAGCAACAACTTCAACGTTGCTGATTTATCACCATATGATGGAGAAGACCTTGGAGCGTCGAGGTCGACGCCTTTTGAAGGTGGGAGATGATGAGGAAATCCCTACAATTACACCTACTGAAGATGCTCCAACTGTTGCAAGGAAGGATCAGTCCAATGAGATTAGAATTGGACCCATTACAAGAGCTCGTGCTAAGCTACTCGAACAATAGGTGAATTTGATCCTAAACAAATCTGGTACTTTAATTGATGAGAACTTTATACTGCCTAAGTCTGTGCATTTATGTATGATCAGGTTTGTTGGAGAAACAAGCATGGCGCGAGGTGGAAAAGGGCTACACGAGGAGCCCAGCATGATGATCGCCCAAGGATGCGCGAGGGAGGAGCGGGAGGTAGGCGTAAGAGAAGATCATCAAGATGAAGGCGAAAGGAGCTGCCACAACCGGAGTGTCCGGCTGACTCCACCCGGAGTGTCTGGCCTGCCCGAGAGAAGATTTGGCACGGACAATCTGTACCCCATATCAGACACTACCCGGAAACTTCAAAGTTTCTAGCCAGACTGGACTTTCTGGCACACTCCACCCGGAGTGTCCGTCCTGACTGGGTTGTCCAACTGATATCCACCGAACTGTCCGGCCACCGACCGAATCTGGTCCGAGTCGGCTTATATCAGTTTGAGTCATTTGCGATTAGTTTCGGTTTCTGGCCGCCCCAGCCGCCCTTATAAGCCCTGGGACGACCCCTAGTTAGGGTTAGACCATGTTTAAACTATTTTGGAGTTGTTTCTTTCAAAGAACCTTTGGAATTACCCTGTGATTGAATTATACTACAGCAATTGAGTGTGATCTGTTGTTCCACTAGGAATTAGTAGATTGCAACCTACCGTTTATGGCCGACGGCTGCGTCTGCAAGAGCGTGGTGTTGTGAATATCCCATTGGGTTCAAGAGCTGTTGCATTGGCATCAGGGTTCGAGCGGGAGAGTTCATAGCTACAGTCTATTTATCTATCCACCATTATCATCATCGACAAGTGCTTGCTGAGAAGATTGGGCCACACCATATCAGGAGAACCCTAGAGATCTCTTTCACGGATCGAAACCCTGACCCGGATACCTTCTTCACAGACGCCAAGTTCGCCGACAACCTGAATCCCGATCCTGAGGATCCAAACCCTGAAGTCCAATCCCCCAAGACCCCCGTTTTTGAACCACCAATGTGTGACCCCTATCTGAGAGCCCTATTTTTATAATATATAACATATAATTGTTTCATATTAAATTGTTCATGATTGGATACATGCTTTGTCATTTGGAGGTATTTTGTCGATTCACCTCATAATTAAATATGGAGCATATATGCAGGCTATATTTGTCTTATCTTGACTCCATTTAAATTTGAGTAGCAAAATGATGCCATGTTTTGCCTTGTTATTTCAACATTTAAATTGCGGGGTATCTAAACAACATGAACCATCTAATTAATTATTGGGACCCTGGTTCTGCTTAATATTACCTAGTTGCGTCGCATCTTTGTCATATCATGCATGATACATGCATCATGCCCGATATTCTGCCATAGTATTAAATAGTGCATCTGGTGTTTCTTTTAGTGCTTTGCTTCATCATGGATTAGGTTGTTGAGTTGATGCGAGTATCGACAAGTTCTTTGGATATGACATGTCGCCTATGTTTCCCATCCGAGCATTCTCCCCCTTTCTACCTATTTTGCATTTATAGTCTTTAATTCCTCTTGTTGATCTATTGCTATCCGTGTTGCGATGCTTTAGTTCCCGTGCACCATTTATATTCCTTATAGCCTCTATATTTCCTTGGACACATCCTATTGCATGTTGTTTGATAGACAATCGGCCTTGTGAGTCGTAGTTTCTTGCTGAGGTGCTTCTTCCTGCGTGGTTGTTGTTCCACAGTTGTTGGAGGTTGCCACATGCTTAATGTTGTAGATGATCATGGCTTTAATTACAACTTGATAATTAAATGCTGGGAATAGATATAACTAATGTAGAGGCACCAGTGGGCAATAGCTAATATTTGGTTTTTAACTGCTCACTTGTGTCATGTAGGTCCTGGGTACTTGATACATGTTCCTTGACTGTCGCACTATCCTCATGTGGGACCTTGAATCCCCTTAGCTAGAGCTTGATCCATTTCTTATTTCTTGGGGCCACATACTAGTTTGGGGCTTTATTACTATCCTATACTTATGCCATGCTTTAGTGCTTTATTTACAATTGCGTGTGGAGTGCATGTACTGTTTAGGAATGCGAAGTGTTTTCACGATATCGATAAGCCCAGTCACACTTTTGGGTTCCTTGTCATTTACAACCATTGACGCAAACCCTAGGTCCGTGTCGGAGACGGCAAACTTTGTTGCGGGTAGCTTATTGGGGTGGCCCCCTGAAATATTTTATGAATCTTGTGATTGCATTATCGTGATGCCTCGTTGGGTTTTTATTTGGTTTTTCCGAGGTTGATCGTGCGCGTGTTGTTGTTTGTGCACCCTAGTAGGGTAAATCTTTCTGAAAGCCGTGTCCGCGGTTATGGACGACTTGGATCATAGTATCTCAATCATAGACAACCATAACTAAAGTAGTTCTATAAATTTGACTTTGACATGTCTAGTAATCAGTTTCACTACAACGGAATGAGTAAATAAAAGTGCCAACAACTGCTGGATTTGGGATGTATCATGCTAATTGTATCGCACTAGTAAGTATTGCAACTACAGTAGAATGGTTAATTAAAACTACCCACTGCTTATGATATAAGGATGACTCATGTTATCTATATCTGACTAGTAAGTGCTGCGACTACAACGGAATGAATAAAACTGCCAACTGTGTGAGTACCCCGAATGACTTCCTCGTGTGGTTTCGAGGGGGAAATACCAGGATGGGTATGTTTGGTGTTAGTGTCAGGTTGGTTCCGAATAGGTCTTTCTTATCTCTCTCTGATATCCAACAAATGTATCGAGTCTCTATAGGTTGTTTAGTGCTGTCGTGCTACCGCTTTAGTCCACCATACCTATGTAGGCAAGATCCACCGAATTCTATACTCGCCGTGTACTGGCCTCAGTACTGACCGCTCCCATTTTCCTTTGCCCTTTATCGCCACCCCTTTTGTTTAATAGGTATAAGTTGGATGTCGTTAGCAGGGTTACCGTTCTAGCTTGGCCTGGGCAGGGTTATGGACGTCATTGGTTATTCTTCGGGGCTCTTAGCTCAATTTGCATCTTATTCGTACTCGGATGATGTATCGTTTCCAAGGTGATTTGGATATTTGTATTGTATATCTGTATTCTTGACTTGTTGAGTCGTTGTTGTATATATATTTTTATGTGGGTTCCATCATGAACTATGTGTAATGTTATTACTTCGTTTTTGGATCCGCCGATGGTGGACGGATCCTACTCCTGCTAGCAATCCAGTAATACAGCAGAGCCAAAAGTATAGATTACAAGAGAGGTTTCACCTGTGCAAGTTGAGGTTGTGAGTTGTGGGTGCCCTAAAGGCTGGTCCGTAGGATGGCTTATATAGATGTCCGGCCTAGGGTTACAGGAGAGACCTATCTGGCTATGATATAGAGTCGGTTATAGAGTACATCTTGGACTGCAAGTAACTATATAGGCCGTCAGTAAGTCTTCTAGGCTTTCCCGTAGCCTGATGGACTTCCATCTTCTCTCCCTGACTGGGCTGCCCGTGAACCAAAGCTCTAACCCGAAGTAGGCCACCCTGTTTAGCGAGTCACAGTGGGTATACCTGGAAAGTATATCCCCAACAACCATAGGTCTAGCATGAATTTTGGCTGCTGGAGTGGGATACCCTCACGAGCCGCCCTGTAAGCCTCCCAAGGGGAAGCGCGTAGGGCTCGTGCTTGCCCTGTTGGTACCTCAGAGAGGGAACCGTAAGGTTTGCACATTTGAATGCTCATGCTCGGCGACGAAGGTGCTTCGAACAAACAGTGTCGCACGTGCTCGCCTAGTTTCGGCTAGGCATTATACGAGGGTCTCAAACACCGGACACCGTGGGTGAGGTGTCTTATCACTGGAGCTAATCCGAAAGTTCAGAGCTCGACACTTTAGGTCCCGATGTTGACGGGACTGTTTCGGTGATAGACACAACCCCTAGGACCCACTCGCATGATGCATATGCGAGAACGTGATGAGCATGTGGGAACAAAGGAACACTTTTGCAAATCATGTTGTACTACAAAAATGCGAAAGCAAGGGCAGTGCCCAATCGAACGAGCCCTCAAGAGGGGCGAGAAAATCATTTAGGGAGCAAAAGGGGGGCGAACTGGGGATCACATTGGGGGGGGTCCGCTGGGGTCGCGACAGCAACCTCGCGGGGGTTGCGGGCCGGACGAACACTCTTGGGGTGCGATGCTCGTGTCATGGAGGAGCAGGATACAGCCTTGTGCCCGAGCCCCTGGCACCGACCGAGGACCTAATCCTGCCGAGGATAGGGGTTATAGTCTCCTGAGCCCCCGATACCAACCCGAGCTAGCAGCTCAGGTCCTTCGGGTGGCAAATCCTTCACACGTTGGTCCATGCGATGTTACCATCCGGGTCGCCGTGCTCGTCGCCTTGCCTGCGCCTCCTCTTGTTGTTGTACTCCTCCCTCACCTCCTTGAGCTTGATGCATTTGTTGGTGTCATGGCGTGGTCTTTGGTGGAAGGAGCAATACGGGCGGGGCCCCATCACGCTTTCCATGGTCCTTCGTGGAGTGCCCCTCTTCGCAGCCTTCCCCTTCTGCGTCGCGGATAGGGCATCCGGCAGCCCGTCTCCACCATGAGTGAATAAACCACCAGCTCCTGCCTTCGCACATCGGTCAGGTGCCACGAAGAGATCAACTACCGTGGATAAGTTCTCTCCTTAGTGACCAATCTTGGCGAGAATCCTCTCATCCATGACGCCATCGGTGAAGGCAGCAATGACCTCGGCTTTAGATGACCCGTGTACCCTGATGAGGCATTGGTCGAAACATTGGAGGTATTTGCATAGAGTCTCGTCAGGCCCCTACCGCACTTTCCGAAGATCTTTAATCGTGAGTGGGTGTGCGTTTGTCCCCCCGAACTTGGCGAGGAAGAAGTCACAGAGCTCGAGCCACGGCCCGATGGAGGCCAGGCGCGCGCCGTGCCTTCTAGTCCCATGGGGAACCATTTGGCCAGAACCCGGTCATCCCCACCGGCCGCCTACACCCGTGTTGCGTAGAGATGCAAGTACTCCGTGGGGTTGTTGGTACCATCGTACCGTGGAGGCATCTCCAGCTTGAACTTGGGTGGCCACACCACCTGCTAGAGGTGTTCGGCGAGTACAGGGCACCTAGCGCTACGAGACCCTGTCCTGCTAGCGAGCGCCACTCGGTTTTGGTGCCCCGTGGCTGTGACATCTCGGGTGATGCGGGCCTCGCATCCCCGACATTGTTCCAAGGTCACCTTGGCATCCTCTGACGAGTGGGCGATTGGGGCAGGTCTCGGATTTCGCACAGGCGGCGCCGTGCCCGAGGACCGCCTATCGCCCGAGCCTCCGGGCCTTGTGGTGAGAGGTGGAGGAGGGGCGCTCTGTGGGCTACCTCGCCAGCTTGCGTCCCTAGAACCGGGGTTGTCCTAGGCAATATCCACAAGCACTATGAGGTGAGCCATCCATTCTTCCTGCATCGAGTATATTGGTTTGTAGCGAAGGAGTTACATGGGTCGAAGGCCCAAAGGCCTTTTACATGCCTGGCGACGGTCGGTCCGGAGACTCCGGTGTGTAGGCTAGAGACTCCGGTCTAGGCCGGAGATTCCGGAGTAGTCTCTGGACCAACCTCCGGAGGGGCATACAGATTGTCCCAGATCCTGGTTCAAGGGGTTAGACCGGAGGACAGGCCGGAGTCTCTGGGGTCTTCAGGGCGGAGACTTTAGCAGGCTGGAGACTCCGGTGTACGCAGACCGGAGACTCCGGTTTGAGTAGCTCCAGCGGCTTCTGCTTCACGCTCTGCTCCTTGTTCTCCATCCTTGGGTGCTTGGTGGTGTGTTGAGGCTTCGTACCTAATGATGCACAGCGCAGTTGCATGAAGTAGCACACCATCCAAGGAAGTATCAAATTGGCACGAGGAGAGGAGCGAGTTCACCTTAGCTTGTAGGAGTTTCGCTCGGGCACGAGTCACGGGTCCACTTGGGGGACTTGTTGGTGTAGATGTAGGAGCGTCCGTAGGACGGGCTGCATCAGCTCCCCCCCCTTGGGAAACAGTCGTCCTCGACTCTTCATGGATATCATCTTGAACATCTCCATGGTATGGTGAAAGGTCCTTGGCATTGAATGTATTGCTTGCAAGGTACTTGGAGGTCGGTATGTCGATGATGTAGGTGTTGTTGTTGATTCTTTTGAGGACCTTGAAGGGACCATCTCCTCTTGGCTTGAGCTTGGAGTCGCGTTCCTTGGGGAAGCGGTCCTTGCTTATGTGTATCCACACAAGGTCACTGTAACACCCTCGAATCGGCCCTATGCAGATTTCAGCGCTTCCCGCCAAAACCACATAGAAACGATTCAAGGATGCCCACCAGGCACTTGCGTGCGGGTGGAATACGAAGTAATATCATTACACAATAGTCCATGATGGGACCCACAGAACATATATATTCAACAACGACTCCATGAGTCAAGAATACAGATATGCAGTACAAAGATCCAAATCACCTCGAAAACGATACAACATCCGAGTACGGATAAGAATCAAATGGGGCTAAGAGCCCTGAAGAATAACCGATGGCATCCATAACCCTGCCCAGGCCAAGCCGGAAGGGTAACCCTGCTAATGACGTCGAACTCATACCTGCTAAAACAAAAGGGGTGCCGACAAAGGGCGAAGGGAAAAAGATGAGCGTCAGTACTGAGGCCAGTACACGGCAAGGCTAGAATTCGGCGTCTCTCGCCTACATAGGTATGGTGGACTGAAGCGGCAGCGAAGCATGCACTAAACAACCTATAGAGACTCAATACAACTATCGGCTATTAGAGAGGGATAAGAAAGACCTATCCGGAACCAACCTTATACTAACACCAATCATACCCATCCTGGTATTTCCCCCTCGAGACCAACGAGGAAGTCAAGCCGAGGAACTCACACAGTTGGCAGTTTTATTTATTCCATTATAGTTGAAGCACTTACTAATCAGATATAGATAGCATGAGCCATCCTGATATCATAAGTAGTGGGCAGTTTTAGTTAATCATTCAGTTGTAGTTGCAGTACTTACTAGTCA
Organism: Avena eriantha; assembly: GCA_910589775.1. Lineage (NCBI taxonomy): Eukaryota > Viridiplantae > Streptophyta > Magnoliopsida > Poales > Poaceae > Avena > Avena eriantha. The sequence goes on along the minus strand of OU342741.1, from coordinate 269,187,803 downwards.
GATACAATTAGCATGTGACATCCCAAACCCAGCAGTTGTTGGCACTTTTATTTCATTCTATTGGAGTTGCGATACTTACTAGGCAGGTATAACATGACACGATACACCCCAGCTCCACCAGTTGTTGGCACTTTTATTATCCATTCCATTGTAGTGAAGCTTATTACTAGTCACATATTAAGTCAAATTTATAGCACTACTTTAGTTATGCTTGTCTATGATCGAGATACTGTGCTCCAAGTTGTCCATAACCGCGGACACGGCTTTCAGAAAAATTTACCCCGCAGGGGTGCACAAATAGCAACACACACACGATCAACCTCGGAAAAACCAAATCAAAACCCAACGAGGCTTTCACGACAAAGCAATCACATGATTCATAAATCATTTCATGGGGCCACCCCACTAAGCTACCCGCAACGAAGTTGGCCGGCTCCGAGACGGACCCAGGGTTTGTGTCAATGGCTGTAAACGACTGGGAAGCCGAAAGTGTGACTAGGCTTGTCGATACCGCGAAAACATTCCACGTTCCAAAACAGTACAGGTGCTCCACGCACAATCGTAAATAAAGCAGTAAAGCATGGCATAAGTACATGATAGTAATAAAGCCCCAAACTACTTTGTGGCCCCAAGAAATAAGAAATGAATCAAGCTCTGGCTAAGGGGGATCCATAGAGTGTCCCGGATGTGGATAGTGCGAATAATCAAGGAACGTGTATCAAGTACTCGGGGCCTACGGGACACAAGTGGACATGAAAAACCAAATAGCATATATTACCCACCGGTGCCTCTTTCATTAGTTGTCCTAGCAATTTAATAGTTGTATTTAAAGTCATGATCAACTCCACCGTAAAGCATATGACAACATTCCAACAACTGTGTGGTACTTCACGACACGGGATCGCACCTGAGCAAGCGACTACGACTCGCAAGACGATCTATCTACCAAACAACATGTAATAGGAGGTGTCCAAGGCCATATAAAGCTGCACGGAATATATCTGGTACGAAACACTAAAGCATCACGACACGGATAGCAATAGATCAACAGGAGGAAATAAAGACTATAAATGCAAAATAGGTAGAAAGGGGGAGAATGCTCGCCTGGAAAACACTGCCGAAGGTACATTATCCGAAGAACTTGTCGACACTCGCATCAACTCAACGGCCTAATCCACGAAGAAGCAAAGCACTAAAAGAAACACCGGATGCACTATTTAATACTACGGCAGAAGATCGGGCATGTTCATGGTATGATGCATGACATGGCAAAGATGCGATGCAACTAGGCAATATTAAGCGGAACCGGGGTCCCGACAATTAATTATAAGGTTTAAGTTGTTTAAGCTACCCACAATTTAAATGTTGTATTAACATGGCAAACCATGGCATCGGTTCGCTACACAGATTTAAACGGAGGCAGTATAAGACTAGGTTTACCCGCATATGAGCTCCATATTAATTATGAGGTGAATCGGCATAATGCCCCCAAACCACAAAATTTGTATGCGACATGAACAATTTAATATGCAACAAATATATGTCATTATAAAATAGGGACGGGATAGGTAGGGATCGTACTTCTCGGATCGAAGATCTTGGGGTTCTGGGGTTCGACGGGGTTCGGTCTCGGCTTCGGGTCGGGGCTTCGGGGTTTCGGCCATCGAATCCATGTAGGAGATCATGTCGGTCCTCCTTTCGTCTATGGCGATCTTGACCGATGGTCCTCGGGTCACATCCATCCGGGGACGAAGTTGTTTAGTGCCACGATGACCTTGGCATACCCATGACGGAGATCTTGCAGTTTCCATGTCGACGGCCTTTGGGTCCGGTGGGTTCGGATCCGAGTAAAAGAATTGGCATTCCGTGTAGACGATCTTCGGGTTCCGTATGGATGATCTCGCCACCCATGAAGGCGAACTTGGTGCTCGGCTCCCTTCGGTTCCATGTCGATTATCTTGGTGATCCAACTTTGGGTGTCGATGGAGAACTTGGTTCAGCGCCGGGGTCTTCGGGTGGCATCCAACCAAAGAAACATGGTAGCCACGATAGATCTCTCTCTCCATCTTCATGTGGTCAGCAAGAGAACGGGTAACGCGCAATACTCAGCATGTGTTGACGACGGAACAACACACAGTAGGACAACAAGGCAGCCGCGCTAGGTAGGGGCCCGCAGTGGCGGTGGCCGGAGGTTGACGGGAAGGAGGGGCAAGCTCGGGAGGAGCTCCAGGAGGCGACCATGGTGGTGGTGCAAGGGCTTGCGGCCAGAGGGCGAGGGGGAAGGCAGCGATGTGGGCATCAGGAAGCAGAGGCGCGCCGGGCGGAGGCACAGCGGACGAGGACGAGCCGGGCCTCGAGGTGGAGGAAGCTGGCGACGGTTGGGCGAGCTCCTGTGGCAGAGGGGAAGGCGGCGGAGCGCTGCAGAGCTGGGGAGGAGAGGGTGACCGGGGAGGAGAGCCGCAACGGCTATCACTGGCGGCGTGGGAACCATCAAGGACGACAGGAGGCAGAGGGCCTGCCCCTGGCGGCGGTTGGTGCTACGCGAGGGGGAAGGCTTCCCGGGGGGATCGATCGGGGATGCGGCGTCACTTGCTGTAGGGGAGGTAGGGATGCGACGGGGCGAGGTGGAGGGCCGACCGATGAGGAGCTTGGGGGGAGGTGGCATCGCGCGCTCGCAGGCGTGCCCGCGCACAAGCTCAGGGCGACCGGTAGCAGGAGAGGCCGAGAGGGTCGGGGATAGGCATGCCGGAAAGGGCTCGCGCGACGGTGGCCATGGGGATCGAGCGGGGACTCCCCTGGCAGTGGTTGCGGGACGAGGAGAGGTAGAGCGGGGCTCACAGGGAGTGGATCACGTCGCGTCGGTGGTGGGGCCGGGTTCGGGGTAGAGCGTCCGTGGTGGGGGTCGCGGGACACGGGGTGGGGATCGTGAGTGAGGGCGGCTATTGGGAGCGTGTCGATCGGGTTGGTAGCGCGTGCGGTGTACGCTAGCGGTGGGTGCAGGGTGGTGCGTGGCAGGGGTCCAGGCGATGTGCCGCGCGAGGCAGGGTTAGTGGCGGCGATAGGGAGTGGTTAGGCAGGGCAGGTCGGGTCTAGGGTTAGGTTAGAAGGAGGTGGTCGGCTGGGCTTTTGGGCCTGGCTAGCTGCCTCCCTAAAAAAATAAGTTTTATATTTATTATTATTCTGTTTTATTTTTAAAGACCTTTTGTAATTAATTTTAGACAAACAAAAGATCTGGAAGAGACCGGGGTTTATCGTTTGAAATAAAGAAGGGGAGTAATTAGAAAACAAAATTAGGCTTTTAGAAAATAGTTTTAGGCACACAGATGTATGATGACATGATGCTGCTCAAATGCAATGTGGCATGATGACTGAGCATGCTGTCATGATGATGCACAAAACAAAAAGACAGAGGTTTTCTAGGAGTGATTTTACCAGGGTGCTACAGTCACCTTCTTCAAAGATCATCTCCTTCTTGTCCTTGTCTAACCTTGAAACTTGGCGAAGGACTTGTTGTTCAATAGTAGCTCAAGTTTCTTCATGTAGCTTCTTCATAGTTTGCGCGTGCTTCTCAATGTCCATCTTGGTGCGCTCATGTAGAGGAAGTGGTAGGATGTCGAGCGTGGTGATGGGCTCGAAACCATAGACGATCATGAAGGGACTCATCTTGGTTGTTGAGTGCTTTGCATGGTTGTAGGCAAACTTGGCATGTGGGATGCATTCCTCCCAATCCTTGAGGTTTTTCTTGATCAACACACGAAGGAGAGTTCCGAGGCTTCGGTTGACAACTTCCGGTTTGGCCATCGGTTTGAGGATGCGACGCGGATGAAAAGAGTAGCTTGACGCCGAGCTTGGTCATGAGTGTCTTCCATAAGTAGCTCATGAATTTGACGTCACGGTCGGAGACGATTGTTCTTGGCACACCGTGAGGACGAACGATTTCCCTGAATAACAGATTTGCAACATGTGAAGCATCGTCGGTCTTATGGCATGGTACGAAGCGTGCCATTTTGGAAAAGCGATCCACGACAACAAATATAATCATGACCATGCTTAGATCTGGGCAATCCCAACACAAAATCCATGCTAATGTCGGACCAAGGTGTATGAGGAATAGGCAATGGCATATAAAGACCATAGGGGTTAGCTTGCGACTTAGCTTGAACACATGTCGTGCATCGTTGAACGTAGCACTCCACGTCGCGCTTCATCTTGGGGCAAAATTAGTGAGTGGAGAGCATGTCCAATGTCTTGTCACGGCCAAAGTGACCCATGAGGCCTCCACCATGAGATTCTTGGAGAAGCAAAAGTTGGAGCGAGGACTTTGGAATGCAAAGCTTGTTTTCTTTAAATAGAAAGCCCTTATGCAAATAGAAATCATCAACTCCTTTGTCAATGGAGCACTTTGCAAAAATCGGTTCAAAGAACGAGTCGGAAGCGTACAAAGATTTTATTTCCTCAAGACCCAACATGCTGACTTCAAGTCGAGTAGGAAGGTTTGTGTGTTTGTGAGACAAAGCGTCCGCAACTACATTATATTTTCCCTTCTTATACTTGACAATGTACGGAAAAGACTCCATAAACTCAACCCACTTAGCGTGTCTCTTACCCAAGTTGGCTTGGCCTTTGAGATATTTCAATGACTCATGGTCGAAATCTATGATAAATTCTTTGGGCCATAGGTAGTGTTGCCAAACTTGAAGAACACGAACTAAGGCAAAAAGCTCTTTGTCATAAATCGGATAATTAAGGCGAGCACCATCAAGTTTCTCGCTATGGTAGGCTATAGGACGTCCGTTTTGCATAAGGACTCCTCCAATACCAATACCACTAGCATCACACTCTATCTCAAAAGTTTTTGTGAAATCCAGTAATGCAAGGAGAGGTGCTTCGGTGAGCCTCTTTTTAAGTTCATCAAAAGCTTTTTGTTGTGCTTTTCCCCATACAAAGGTGACATTCTTTTTCGTCAACTCGTTGAGAGGACAAGCAATGGTCGAAAAGTCTTTCACAAAGCGACGATAGAAACCGCCCAACCCATGAAAACTTCGGAGTTCACTCACATTTGTTGGGATGGGCCAATATCGTATGTCCTTAACCTTGGAAACATCAACTTCAACGCCTTTCGAAGAAACGACAAATCCAAGAAAAATCAACTTGTCTTTAGCAAAAGTGCACTTGGGAAGATTAGCATAAAGATTTTCATGTCGAAGGATTTGCAAAACTTCCTTGACATGTGTTATATGGTCCTCAAGTGATTTGCTATAAACAAGAATATCATCCAAATAGACAACAACACTTTTTCCAATGAGAGAACGCAAGATGTGGTTCATAAGGCGCATGAAGGTGGATGGGGCATTAGATAAACCAAAGGGCATAACCAACCATTCATAGAGACCAAGTTTGGTCTTGAAGGCGGTTTTCCACTCATCACCTTCAGCCATGCGTATTTGATGGTAACCACTATGAAGATTAATTTTTGAAAAAATAGTGGCTCCACACAACTCATCCAGCATGTCATCGAGACGTGGTATGGGATGTCGATAACGCACGGTGATAGCATTGATTGGACAACAGTCCATGCATACCGTAACGTATCATCTGTATTTGGAACAAGAATCATGGGTATGGCACTTAGACTAGTGCTAACTTGGATCAAACCTTTGGAGACGAGTTGGTTGATTTGACGTTCGTGCGGAAAGCGGCGCGGTTGGGAAGTGGTGTGCCAGGGATGAGGTCAATGTGATGTTCCATGCCGCGAAGAGGAGGTAGACCGTGTGGGAGCTCTTCGGGGAACACGTCCTTGAATTCCTACAAAACATTCATCAAAAATGGAGGAACATTGGTTAATTCATTAGTGCCTTGCGCTAGTCCCTTGCAATGGAGGACATAGTGCAAGATGGATGGGTTGTTCCGAACATCTTTCATCTCACTTTTGGTGGCAAGGAGAACACTTATTTTTTCCACTCGAGTTTGGCTTGTGGCTCTCACTCACAATGAGGTGGGTCTTTCTCTCACCGCTCTTCTCACAAGGAGGTGTTGTGCTTTGCGCCCTCCCTAAAGCCTTTGCATTATCTGCAATTATTTGGCTAGGAGTCATTGGTTGCAAAACACATGTTTTGTTGAGCCATTTGAAGGTGTATACATTGGTGCGACCATCATGTAGAGCAGCCTTGTCAAATTTCCATGGTCGACCAAGAAGCATGTGGCAAACTGTCATAGGAACCACATCGCACTCAACCGTGTCTTTGTAAGGGCCAATGGCGAAGGAGACCGATACGGTATGCTTGATCTTCACAGACCCTTGGTCACTTAGCCATTGCACGTGGTAGGGGTGCTTATGCGGATGGAGGTTGAGGTTGAGCTTCTCACACAACTTGGTGCTAGCAAGGTTGTGGCAATTCCCTCCGTCAATGATCTTTTTGATAGATTTGCCATTAAGGCCGGCTCATGTTTGGAATATATTGGAGCGTTGGTCTTCATGCTCTTGTGCTTGAGTGGTCAAGATCCTTGTGACGACAAGCGACGCACTTGCGTCATGTTCACACATTAGGAGTTCTTGGTCATCTTCCACTTGTTGCCTTGTCATTGCTTCCTTGACACGAGCATCAAATTCATCTTCACTCAAGTACTCTTCGTGGCCATTGTCATGGATGGACAATACCTTCTTGTTTCCACATTCGGCCGACTTGTGTCCTTTGCCTCCACACTTGTAGCATTCACCGTTGAAGGGTGTATCACTCTTTGCTTGTTTGCCACTTGGGGGTAGTTTTCCTTGAGGAAGTGTGGGCTTGAAGGAAAGCTTGGAGGTACTTGAGGAGCTTCCATTGAGGTTTGTTGGCGTAGCGGTTGAAGCTTGCTTGTAGGTGAAATACGTCTTGGGCTTGTTGTACTTGATGTCCTCTTGCACTTGACGTTCAGCCTTTGTTGCGATGTGCACAAGCTCAACCATGTCGTTGTATGTTTGGAACTCGACGGTGCGCTTGATTGGGTGGTTCAACCCAATAAGGAAGTACGCCATAGTTTGCTCCATACGCTCATCGATGTTGGTGCGAATCAAGTTGAGTTCCATTTCCTTGAAGTACTCTTCCACAGTCTTTGTCCCTTGACAAAGCGATTGAAGGTTGTTGAAGAGGTCACGCGTGTAGTGCGCGGGGACGAACCGGGATCTCATGTGAGCCTTCATGTCATGCCAAGTTGTGATTGGCGGCTCTTGTCTTGCATCACAAGCAACTTGAACTTGTTCCCACCAAAGGTTGGCATAATCATCAAACTCAAGCGAAGCCATGGCGACCATCTTTTCGTTGCTATATTTGTGCATGCGGAAGATCTTGTGGACCTTAAGTGCCCACGAGAGGTATTCTTCGGGGTCATTGGATCCGGTGAACTTGGGCATTGTGAACTTGAGCTTGCCAAATGTTTCTTCCTCATTGCGGTCACGGTAGAGATTGTTGCCATGTTGATGATGGTCTTCATCATCCATGCAATCATTGCGACGAGCTTGTTGTGGCTGAGGAGGTGGAACTTGGTTCTCGTGACCTTGTTGTGGAGCTTGCTCTTGATGTTGTTGTTGTGGAGCTTGCTCTTGCTCTTGGCACAGTTGTTGACGATGTTGGGGCACTTGGGCCTCATGAGGGTGTTGAGGATGGTGAGCCTCATGACGTGGTTGATGACAAAGAGGAGGCTCGTTCCTCTGTTGGTGATGTAGATTATGCACATGGGCCTCACGGCGAAGATCATGGTCTTGAGCATCTTCACGTGGTGCGCGTCGCTCAATTTGGACCACTTGGCGCTCCAAGTTTTGGTGTGGTGGAGGAGGCGCCTCGTGATGACCATGGTGTCGGTGTTGATGTTCATGATGGTGATGACGAGGAGGAGGGTTTTGGAGAGCCTCACGTCAATGACGAGCTTGATTCTCCAAATTGGAGTCATCACTTGTTGTGTCACGTATGTGTCGTGGTTGATGGTGGTAGACTTGCGGTTGCACTTGCGGTTCTTATTATGGTTGCTCTTGTTGGATCACTAGTGCCCTTGTGTGATGACGGTGTGCTTCTTGCCTTGCTCGTGGCCTTGAAGAGAAATCACCATCATAGCTTGACGTTGCGGCATGCTGTGGGGAAGGTACATAGTTCGAAGAACTTCCATCTTCAACCACGGGGGCATCATTGTGTCTTGGAGAACTTGGAGGTAGATCTTGTTGTATAGGTGCATGACGACGCGAAGAACTTGAAGATATTGATGCGCATGAACATGGTCTTGCCATTCCATCTATGAGGCGGCAAAGGTTGTCATTTGTTTCAGCCATGGAGCGTTGAAGTGCTTCATTTTGGTGGCCGAAGTTGTGATGCATTGCATGCATTTTACGTTTGAGGCCATCAAAGCGGTTGTCAATGTTCTTGAACTCGGCTTGCGTCTCGCCAAATTGTTCATCTTGTCGCGTCTCAAGGGCTTGGCAATATTCGCAGAACTCTTATCAAACGATGAATTGACTTGCGTGCGTCATGTACGGTCCTTGATCTTTTTCTTGGGGAGGTGGTTGGCTCGACTCACCGTGCCTATCCATCATGCAAAACACACAAGTATTGTATATGGAAGTGGAATATGGTGGTGTTAGCCTTGTACCTCACCTTGGGGATTGCACCAAACTAGAAATCACAAGTGAGAGATATAAGCGTGCAAAGTGGAATTGCAAAGAAAACTCACACTAAAGAAAGAACTAACTCTCAAAAGCTTGTTGGTGGTAGGTTAGGGTTGTGGAATGCCAAAGAACCAACCAAAAGAAAGGGGATAGTCAAAAGTGGGTAATCCAACAAAACTCAAGTCAAAGGCGAAGGTCAAAACCTCAAAGGGGTGATGGGAACCTACGACTATATACACACACGTGGAGATTGTTGGGATTGACACGACTATGAAAATGAGCAAACAAAATGTCCTAACGAAGACTAAGCTCATTGTCGTGCCAATGCAAGGAGAGACCGTGGCTCGTTTGCAAACAAGAAAAATGAGCAATGGATTTGTGCACTTGCCTTGGGCGCTCTTCTTTCTCTCTTGCTTACAAGCTTTGAGACTATCTTTTGCAACGGGATACTATTTTTCTTTTGCTTTTTCTTTGTATCATTTTCTTTTTTTGTATTTTTTGCTCTCCCTTGATGCTACCTAATCACACTCGATATTGCTCTTGCACTCTCACTATCCAAGGACAAATGCACAATACTCAAGCAAACACAAGATGAGCCACTCTCATGGGATAGGTACACACAAAGGAAGATAGGGGTTAACAAGGTGACGCAAGTTATACCTTCGTTGGTCATGATGAACTTGGCGTCGGTGGTGCGGGATGATGTTCGTGGGCCGTGGTGTCGATGAGCGCGGAGGTTGTCGATGCAGAAGCTTGTTGTTAGTTGATGACACGCACACAGGCACAAACAAACAACAGGAAATTAGCCAAAGCAAGATAAGAGGCAAAATTGTCAAACTCAGGCGTCAGGGCCGGAGACTCCGGGGTTTCAGGCCGGAAAAGTGCAGGCCGGAGAATCTGGTGTGGATAGGCCGGAGACTCAGGGAGGCAGGCCGGAGACTCCGGTCTAGAGTCAGATCGCGAACTGCTCGTGTTCTTGAGTGGAAATCTACGCCTTGGGGCCTCAAATCCACGAAAAATTGGCCAAATTGGGCTGGGAAAACGCATGATAAAGCTGGACCAACTCCTAAGACAAGTTTTGGTCGGATCAAAACCACAAATAACACTCCAAATCAAGAGATCGATCCAAAGGAAAATATGGGCTATTTTTTCGGGATTTTTGAATTTTTGGTGGATAGAAGAAAAATTTGTGGGGGAATTCGTGAGCAACGAAGCTCTTGATACCAATATGTTGAGGGTGACCCAATCTTTCACGAATCCCACTCAAATCGAGGATGAAGTGTGGGGAGAGGAGGGAAGGATGAACACGACGAACTCACGCACGAAGAACGCGATGAACACACACACAAAACCATGATACACACCAATAACTCACGCCGGTGGTGACCGGTCGGCGCAATCCCTAGGATCGGCGTCGGGCGGAGGACTCTCTCACGAACCGGCAAGGCGAGATGGGAGACTCGGTGAGATCTTGACGTCTAGGCAAAGGGACTCCGATGCCTAGGCCTTGTACAACGCGGAGGCACGATGCAAACTCCAACAAGGTTTGGGATATTTGGTGCTCGTTTGTCAAAGGAGCATGAGGCAAGAACTAGATAGATCCACAAGGGGTTTCCACTAATTCCAAATATCATGCCTAGGGTTTACAATAGAGGTGGGGGACTATATATAGGCCAACCACATAGTTAGGGGTACTTTAGGAATAAAAGGCAAGTTCTGGACGGACTAAGGGGTACATTTGCCGAAGGCCCAAAGGCCTTTTACATGCCTGGCGACGGTCGGTCCGGAGACTCCGGTCTAGGCCGACGATTCTGGAGTAGTCTTCGGACGAACCTCCGGAGGGGCATACAGATTGTCCCAGAGCCTGGTTCGAGGGGTTAGACCGAAGGATAGGCCGGAGTCTCTAGGGTCTTCAGGCCGGAGACTCCGGTGTACGCAGCCCGGAGACTCCGTTCTGAGCAGCTCCAGCGGCTTCTGCTTCATGCTCTGCTCCTTGTTCTCCATCCTTGGGTGCTTGGTGGTGTGTTGAGGTTTCGTACCTGATGATGCACATCATAGTTGCATGAAGTAACACACCATCCAAGGAAGTATCAAATTGGCACGAGGAGAGGAGTGAGTTCACCTTAGCTTGTAGTAGTTTGGCTCGGGCACGAGGCATAGGTCCACTTGGGGGACTTGTTGGTGTTGATGTAGGAGCGTCCGTAGGACGGGCTGCATCACCTTCGGCAATTTTTGCTGTGAATATGTTTGCTAAAACGCATAGGCATATATAGCTTTTGTACTTCATTTATATGTTTCATGCTTTTCCTTTAATAATAACCAACCTTGTATGTCATAATTAAACAGATGAAAAATGGGCAGATTTTGGATAGAGATTGCTCCATTAGGTAGCGCTAAACGTATCCTTGATGTTCTACGATTTATGGGATTTGTTAGAGCTCATTGTGACAACTCAAAAGTACATTGCCCCTGTCGGTTGTGTGTGAATCGTAGGGTGCTGCCTCAAAGTATAGTGGAAGACCATATTTTTACATTTGGGATGGTAAGCACATATGTTAGATGGGTATTTCATGGTGAACCATATGATCCTCCATATGAACCGGGGGAAGCACATCTTTATCATCAATATCAAGTAGGGGAAGCAGATGTTGATTAACTAGATCAACTGACAGAGGCAGCTCCTGAGCATCTAGATCAACTTGGAGAAGGGGAGGAGAGAAAAACCACAAGCTGCATGAAACATGTTTCATTTCTGGTACTACCACTATGCCAGATGACAAGGTATATTTATAGAATGACAAATGTTCAGGTTGTGTGTCTTTGATGTTTGTCTATAAACATATCTGTTTATCTACTAATTGCAGGAGCAGACGACTAAAGAGGACTTTGATGGTAATGACGATGACATGTTCATTGATGAGCCTATACCTGAGGCTGTGGATCGGGTACACTGCGTTTGGATGGATTTGATGCAGGGTTGCTGATCATCAGGGGTGTACTTTTGGTGCCGGTCATGACCGCTAGCCCAGCTGCAAAACTCTTGGGGTGTAGAGCTATCCCATGATTGGTTCGCTACTGTCATAGTTCTGTAATATGGAGCTACCTTATTATGATTTCTAGGCCTTTGTTACCAGAACTGTAATTGGAAACAATTATGTATATTAGTATATACGGAGTATATGTGTGTTTCTAGTCTGAAATCCGAGCTATCATTTTATCGGTTCCTAAACTGTTTTTGAGGCCCCAGCGCTGGTACCCTATGCTGCAACTACCGTCGTCTTGTCCACTACTCCGTGAGACGAATCAGCAGAAGGATAATAAGCTGGGATCAATTTGATTCGAAGAGGGGCGATTTTCTCTATCCTTGGAGAGGAACCTGGGAGAACTAGTACTGGTACCAAGGGAAGGAGGAGGTTGGCACGGTCAATTATCTCACCCACTTGATGTGGGACCTGCTTTAACTCACCCCTGACGTGGGTCTCGCTTGAAATAGCTGTAGGCCACCACGTGATCGCTGGGATCAAAAATTCGGGATTCTCTCCTAGCAAAATGTTCCACTTAAAAATACTTACTGTAGAAAAAAGTGTACTGCCCAGCCCTACTACTACTAGTACTACTCCCCTGCCCATGCCTTTCTACCGATGACAATACAAGAAACCATCACTAGCTAGCTCACATCCATCAAGCAAATGTTGGAACTAGTCTAACCTCCGATTGGGGAGTTCTTGTTCAAATAGGTGGGTGTATTTGCTCACCTCGAAATCTGGCTTTGCTGAATTTGCATCTAATTAGGCCATTGGGGGTACTATTAGTACTAGGAGTAGTAGTATTCGGTATGCTTTGATTGTGGAGTTCTTGCTTATTGCTCACCTCGGAATCACCTAATCAGGATATTTTTCCTCTTCTCTAATCGATTGGGTCATTTGGGTGGGGTGGGGGTGGTGGTGGGGATGGGGGTGGGGGTGGGGGAGGTGGTACTAATTTCGTATGGATTCCGGATCAGGGCATGGTCACCGATGTTCTTCACTTCTGTAACCTTTAGTTGCTACTCGTAATGTGCAATGGATTTTGCGTCCGATTCTGTATGGAGAACTATGGGTTAGTGGCACGCACGACCACTACAGACAGGGATGGTCTCGTCAGTTCCCTTAAAAGTTTCCTAAAAAAGGTAATGTAGCAGTATATTCATTGCGTTCTTTCATTCTTTCCAATGCTGAAAGTGGTTGGCTGCAACCTGGATGTCTCTATTTGCATCTTGTTTTTGTGGAAGCCTCTATGACACCATCTCTTCTTCATTTACTGTAGCACGGTGGTACATACCTACGAACGTGCGGTACTCCAAGTGCGGCAAACAAGATGGTACCCCCACATGCCGCAGGATCCAGCGAGTACCACTACTCACCAAAAAACAAGCACAAGGCCACCGATCAGCTGGGAGGGCCCAGCTTAAAGAGAAAGGTATTCGTTCTATTACCATGGTGCAGACATATTTAAGTTTTACCCGCTTGGTGAGAATGCTTATCAGATGTTCAGAAACATATGTGTGATTTTATTAATTCTGGCACCGTGTTTATGTGAATCCAGATCTGGATTTGTCAGACTGTCTCATATAGTCAGTATATGACTACTATGTACTGTCCTCCCTCCGTCCCAAGGCTTAGGCATATACTGTATTTTTTGAAAAGTCAAGCAACGGAAAGTTTGACCAAACTTTACATAGTATTGAACTGTTGAGCTCTGTTGCTATTTATGCAGATTGAAGGTGCTACTGCAGAGGTTGAGGCTGCTATAGAGGCTAGTAGATTTCTGATGCCCGCACCAAAAGAGGACATCCTCTACACAACGAGGAAGCGCCAATGTAGTACCCAGGTGGGCAGTGACCTCTATAAGAAGTGGGTATAATTTGGAAATCCACAATTTCACATGTTATGATTTTCCATGTTATTGTTATCAGCTAGTACTATAAGTTTACGCTCATTAGAAGTTCACAAAAATAAAATCTGTTTGCTTTATAGGCAATGATTTTGTCTTATATTATTAGATTTACTTTCTCTTTACATAATTTAACACGTCCACTTAATTTCAATCAGTACCACGCACCAGCTGCTCAGTCCTTTCTGCTACCCTCCTATTGTCAAGCTTGTGGATTAAAAGGGGGCCCATGTATGCCATTCCAAAGGCAGAGGGATGAAAAATGGTGCATGGCCACCCTTTGCAAAGGGTACACATGGTATCAGGTATGGATTCCAATTGGTTTAGACCGAGTTGATGTAAGATCTTGTATCTCACTTTTTTTGCCGCCTTACTTCTCTATCGATTTTCTCATGAAGGTTGTCCCTTGTGTCGCTCGCCCCATTATAAACAAGATGTTCAGAAACGACAAGTTTCTAACTCTGTATAGCGAGGGCCCTAAAGGCATGCGACAACTATATGATGTGGATGTCTCCCAGACGATGGCCACCACCTATTTGGGTGGCCAAGGTTGGTCCAAGTATGTCCGTGAGAATGGTCTAAAGAAGGGGACAAGGTAACATTCGATTTTAGAAAGCCTGGGTAGATACTTGCATGCCATCGTACACCTATTTACTAAAGGACTAAGAACAGAGGTAGTACTAATTAATTTGATTCTGTACTCATCACAACATCTAATGATTTTCTTGCGACTAACTGTTCTGCACCATTGTATTTACTCATCATATGACCCTGACCACTTCTGCAGTCCGCTTCACTTTATGTACCACCCAGAAGGGTGCCAGCATCAAGCTGCTGGCACCGACACCGGCACCGGCCCTAGTTCCTATAATGACACCTGTTGACCTTAGTTAGAGAAAGAATAGAGGTAGTAACATAATTCGCTTATATACTGTCATCTCTGTCTAGGAGTTACTGTTGTATAAGAAACCATTTTGCTTGTCCACATCTCATATGTCTCTCTGACCACTCCTGCAGTCCCCTTACCTACCCCTTAGAAGGTAACCAGTACCTAGCTGCTGGCACCCCCAACAGCACTGGCCCTAGTTCCTGCTTTGGCACCTGTTGACCTAAGGAGAAAGAATGGAGGTAGTAACTTAATTTGCTTGTATACTCATCATATCCTCTGATCACTGTCTTGTGAGTAACTGTAGTATAAGAGACCATTTTGCTTGTACAGTTCTCATCTGCCTCTACCATCCCTGCAGTCAGCTTAGCTACCCCTCAGAAGGAATCTAGCATCAAGCTGCTGGCGGTGGCCGGTTCTAGGCCTTTTGGCTCCTGCACCAGCCCCTCTACAATTAGTGGCACCATCTCCTGCACCATCACCAGCCCCAACACAGGCACTGATACAAGCTCCTTCATCACCCTAGGCAGCACCTTGTCAGACCATTTCCTACACATGTGTCATCACAAGGTCGCACCAGATTATGTTTGTGAGTATATGGCGGCAGATAAACTATTATGAATGTCTTCTCAAGTTTCACATGATTCAGTGCATCGCTCTTAGTAATTATGCATCTATCTCTTGCTTTGACTCAGAAATTGCCTAAAAGTGCCACAAAGCAACTCCATGCCAGACGAAAGGGCACAATAGTCTTCACGATGCAGATCGAAGGATTGCAAATCGAGGGACGCTACGCCATTAACTCGACTGATGGGCGCTTGGCAGCTACTTCTAGGTGGATCAAGTTCCGGAAAGCAGCCAAACATACTATTGGAAGAACAGTCAAGGTCGATGTATCTCGCTGCCGTGAATGTGGCATGCTGTTCATGAACTTCCTAGCTGTCTAGCTCTTTAGCCGCATGCTATTGTAATTAATTATGTTGTTGTCTTATCTCCACTGATCATATATGGGTGGTAAAACTATGATAACCTTTTGCTGGATTGGATCTATGACTAGTACGTACTGGTATGGTATATCTGTATCTATATGATGGTTCCCTATATGACCAAATATTATGACAATGATTGTGTTCCAGTGATCGAGTTTGTTTGGAGAAAAGGGCAAGATGATCGCGTGGCATGGTTTTTAGAGCTGAAACAAGAATTGTCTCTCTCTATAGTGATATTGAATTTTAGTGTTTGTATTGCTGAATCAGTCACTTTGAAATGCTTCTGAATTGTCAAGTGCTGTTGAATATGAACTAGGAATCTGTCGATTTTTTATGTCTTATTATTCTGTACTCCTTATTCTTTCAAATGGTATTGAATTTGTCAAAAGTCCTGTCGTTGCTGCTGGCAGCTTGCTCTAGAGCTTTTGCCTTTGTGTCATTGGAACCGTTGGATGCATGTTGCACAGAGATGAGAGGGTAAAGATATACATCGTGATTTCACCAAGTGAAGTCATTGGATACCAGCCATGTTTTGGCGCATGTGGTGTGTGTTCATTAGATATTTTTACATGAATATCTATCAAAGGAATTATCGCTTTTTTCCTCCCTCGAAGAGGTCTGTGTTTGAATCTGGCGAGACACAACCAAGTGAAACTTGAGATAGGAGCCCATTGACCATAACCCAAAAACTTTTTAATTTGGCCTTTTTGGCATTGCCCCCCTCCTCTAAAAAAACTCTGCCTACCCATGTTTTTAAGAAACTAATCCATTATGTGGCTTTTTATAAATCGAGGTTCCAGTAGTACTGCTCTTTTATTTTAAGAGAGATAATATGGAAACACAACAATATTTTTTAGAAGACTGATACATAAGTTGTAGTACTAATACATGTTTAATGATTCAATTTCTATTAGTATCTTTGGTATTGTGGCAAAACACTCAGTTTATGTCTATTTGATTTGATTTGAAGGTCTTTAGTTCGAATCCACTGTGTGTACATATTTATATATATCTTGGGTTTACTTTTTTTTGAGAAAGGGTTTACTTTTTAATATCGCATTACGGAGAGGCTGACATCACGGACCCACCAACCTGCAGCATCCCACGAGTTTAATGGTCGGGTTTGAGAAAAAAGTTAAATACTTGTACAGAGAGGCTGGCATCAGGGACCCACCCGCCAGAACATAGCAGAGAGGGTGACATGGGGGACTCAGCAGCAAGACCATACACGACTGCCACGTCGAGCAACATTGCCAAGGTCAAAATAGCGAACGCGGCCGAAAAGAAGTCCATCATACGCAGGTTTGATATACAGAGAGACCGACATGTGGGATCCAGTAGCGCGGCCTTATATAGGTTCTGCCTCGAGCGACGTTGCCAAGTTCGAAACAGGGAGGCGCGAGCGATAAAAAGTTCAGCATGCACACCTTTCTTCTAATGAGAGGCTCACATGGGGACTCAGCAACCTGGAAAAATAACTGATGCATCGAGCAACACTATCAAGTTCGAAACACGGAGGCACAACCGAGAGCAAAAATTCCATCATACACATGTTTCTTCTAATGAGTGTATGACATGTGGGGGTGGGGCCCTACATCATGATTAAACAGTAGATGCAACAAGCAACGCTATCAAGTTCGGAACATGAAGGCGTGACAGAGGGTAAAAAATCCATCATACACACGTTTCTTCCAATGATAGGATGACATGTGGGGCCCAACATCGTGATTAAATGGTAGATGCATTGAACAACGCTATCAAGTTCGGAACAGGGTAGCGCGAGCCAAGGAAAAAAATCCATCATACACACGTTTCTTCTAATGAAAGGATGACATGTGGGGCTCAAGAGGTTGGTTAAACGGTAGATGCGTTGAGCAGCGCTATCAAGTCGGAATGGGGGTAGTGCCAGCGAAGGAAAAAATTCCATCATACACATGTTTCTTCTAATGAGAAGATGACATGCGGGTCCTAGGAGGTTCATTAGACGGTAGATGAATCCAGCAGCGCTATCATCTTCGGAACAGGGTAGCGCGAGCGAAGGAAAAAAATTCCACCATACACATGATCCTTCTAATGAGAGGCTGACACGTGGGACCTAGCATCCTGACTAAACGTCAGATGCCTCGAGCAACATTATCGAGTTCAAATCAGGGAGGCACGACCGAAAATTATGGTCTGCTAGAGACACTGACGTCCAGGACCCACACGCCTCAAAAGACTTCGGCGAGTACACATCGCGCGAGGAAATGAAAATCTTGCTTCTGCAACGAGCTGGCTGAGCTTCATCCATGTTTTTAGCAGATTCGTCGTAGTAGAGGGCCACGAAACCGGAAAAAAAGTTTTCCATCGGCCACGGTCGAGCTGAGAATTTCGTCGTAGAAGACGCGCCTTCTACGATGACCGTCGGGCCAATTCATTGCGGAAGGAAACTTTTATTTTAGTGGTATCTAGTGGATCAATGTGGTTTAGGAAAAGAATAAACATGCAATGTCACTGGTGAATCAATGTGGTTTAGGGAAAGAACACAAATACAATTTCACCAGTGGATCAATGTGGTTTAGGAAAGAACACACATGCAAATCTCACGAATGGATCCATGTGGTTTAGGAAAATAACACACATGCAAATGTCTGTAGTAGATCAATGTGGTTTAGGAAAAGAATCCACATGCAATGTCATGAGTGGATCAATGTGGTTTAGGAAAAGAACACACATGCAAATGTCACTAGTGGATCCATGTGGTTTAGGAAAAGAACACACATGTAAATGTCACCAGTGGATCAATGTGGTTTAGGAAAAGAACACACATGCAAATGTCATCAGTGGATCAATGTGGTTTAGGAAAAGAACACACATGCAATGACTCCAGTGGATCCATGTGGTTTAGAAAGAACACACATGCAAATGATACCAGTGGATCAATGTGTTTAGGAAAAGAACACCATGCGATGACTCCGGTGGATCAATGGGGTTTAGGAAAAGAACACACATGCAAATGTCACTAGTAGATCCATGTGGTTTAGGAAAATAACGCACATGCAATGACTCTATTGGATCAATGTGGTTTAGGAAAAGAACACACATGCAAATGTCACTAATGGATCAATGTGGTTTTGGAAAAGAACACACATGCAATGACTCTAGTGGATCCATGTGGTTTAGGAAAAGAACGCACATGCAATGAATCTATTGGATCAATGTGGTTTAGGAAAAGAACAGACATGCAAATGTCACTAGTGGATCAATGTGGTTTAGGAAAAGAACACACATGCAATGACACTAGTGGATACATGTGGTTTAGGAAAAGAGAACACATGTAATGACTCTATTGGATCAATGTGGTTTAGGAAAAAACACATGCAATGCCACTAGTGGATCCATGTGGTTTAGGAAAAGAACATACATGCAATGTCTCCAGTGGATGAATGTGGTTTAGGAAAAGAACACACAAGCAATGTCTCTAGGTGATGAATGTGGTTTAGGAAAAGAAGACACATGCAAATTTCTCTAGTGGATTAATGTGTTTTAGGCAAAGAACACACATGCAATGTCACCAGTGGATCAATGTGGTTTAGGAAAAGGACATAGATGCAATGACTCTATTGCATCAATGTGGTTTGGGAAAATAACACACATGCAATGTCACTAGTGGATCAATGTGGTTTAGGAAAAGATCACACATGCAATGTCTCTAGTGGATAAATGTGTTTTAGGAAAATAACACACATGCAATGTCACTAGTGGATCAATGTGGTTTAGGAAAAGAACACACATGCAAATGTCACTAGTGGATCAATGTAGTTTAGGAAAAGAACACACATGCAATGTTTCTTGTGGATGAATGTGGTTTAGTGAAAGAACACACATGCAAATGTCTCTAGTGGATAAATGTGGTTTAGGAAATGATGCAGCCCGTCCTACAGACGCTCCTACATCTACACCACCAAGTCCCCCCAAGTGGACCGATGACCCGTGCCCGAGCCAAGCTCCTTCAAGCTAAGGTCAATTCGCTCCTTGTCTCATGTGACTTCGATACATCCTTGGATGGCTTGCTACTTCATGCCAATACCTTATGCATCATCAGGTACGAAGCCCATGAAGAAGTGCCAAAGGAAGTAGCCAAGCCATCGTAAGACGGAGTCGCGGACCAAACCGGTGCCAGGGTCGGTGGACAAGAATTCCCACCAAAATTTCTGGCGCATGCTCTGGTGAACCAGACCAGCGACCAGAAATACCGGCGCATGCCAAAACCTTCTGGCGATGACCAAAAGGGGCTTCTGTGAGCCATTCCGATTTCGACCGGAAATTTCGGCGCCGATTCCGGCACCGTCAGACTTATTGCCAGAATCGCCTCCCGAACACCTACCTGGGTTTGATTCCCAAGAATATTCCTATTTCGTCCAATTTTTACCTTTTTATGCCCAAACTACCCTGAACTTGTGGCTGGCCTATATATAGCCCCCACCTCTATTGTAAACCCTAGGCATGATATTTGGAATTAGTGGAAACCCCTTGTGGATCTATCTAGTTCTTGCCTCATGCTCCTTCGACAAAGGAGCACCAAATATCCCAAACCTCATTGGAGTTTGCATCGTGCCTCTGTGTTGTACAAGGCCTAGGCATCGGAGTTCCTTTGCCTAGACGTCAAGATATCACCGAGTCGCCCATCTCTCCATGCCAGTTCGAGTGAGAGATCCTTGCCCGACGCTAATCCTAGGGATTGCGCCGAACCGGTAGCCACCGGCATGAGCAATTGGCTTGTATCGTGTCTTCGTGGTGTGTGTGTGTGTTCATCGTGTTCTTCGTGTGTGAGTTCACGGATTCGCTCTCTTCCTCATCCCCACACATCCTCCAGCTCGATTTCAAGGCATTCATGAAAGATCGGGCCATCCCCGAAGTTGCCCCGCAACATATTGGTATCAAGAGCTTCGTTGCTCATGAATTCCCCCATAAAATTTTCTTCTATCCATCAAAAATTTGAAAATCCCCAAAAAAAAGAGCCCCAATTTGCCTTCAGATCGATCTCTGGATTTGGTGCGTTTTTTGTGGTTTTGTTCCACAGATCTATTGCTTTGGGTACCGATCTACCTTCCTAGAACCTTCATCACGAACTCAAACCGGCACCAGGCTCGGCGGACTGGCCCAGCCACCAGAAATTTCGGCGATAGTTCTAGTGAACCGGAATCGCGACCTGAATTTCCGGCGCCACCGGTTTGTCCCCCAAAATTACTGTTTTGCCCATTTTTGTCCGTTTTTCCTCTCGCGTTGTTTGTGTTTCGTGTGTGTGTCGCCCAACTAACTTCAAGCTTCTGCAACAGTATTCACATCCCACGCTCATTGACACTGCGACACCGAACATCATCCCCAACATCGGTAGCAAGTCATCAATACCAAAGGTATAACTTGCTCCACCTTGTTAACCCTTCTTCCTTGTGTGTATCTATCCTATGAGAGAAACTCATTTTGTGTTTGCCTAAGCATTGTGCACTTGTCCTTGGAAAGTGAGAGTGTGAGAGCAAATACAAGAGTTAACATAGTAGTATAGGAAGGGAGAAAAAGAATAAAAAAAGTGAAAAAGAAAAAGCAAAAGAAAATAGAAAGATACATAGTCTCCCAATACAAAGAGAGTCTCAAGCTTGTAAGCAAAGAGAGAAAAAGAGTGTGACCAAGGCAAGTGCACAAATCAGTTGCTTCTTTCTCTTTTGGCGAACGAGTTGTGGTCTCTCCTTGAGTTGGCACGACACCGAGCGTAGTCTTCGTTAGGACCTTTTGTGCTCATTTTCATAGTCGTGCTAACCACATCCGTCTCCACGTGTGTCTATCCTAGTGTTTTGTAGATCGACTCCTATTTGCTTTTGATCTTTTGGTTCTCTACCATGTTTGATAATAAGCTTTTCTTTGGATCGTTTTGTTTTGTTTTCCACAACCCTAACCTTCCACCCACATCTTTTGTGAGTTTTAGCTTCCCTTCTTTAGTGTGAGTTTTTATTTGCGTTTTCACTTTGCAAGCTAATCACTTGTGGGTTCTAGTTCGGTGCAATCCCCAAGGTGAGG
This sequence comes from Avena eriantha, assembly GCA_910589775.1. Lineage (NCBI taxonomy): Eukaryota > Viridiplantae > Streptophyta > Magnoliopsida > Poales > Poaceae > Avena > Avena eriantha. Next base: position 269,166,310 of record OU342741.1, on the reverse strand, counting down.
AACAAGGCTAACACCACCATATTCCACTTCCATATACAATCCTTGTGTGTTTTGCATAATGGATAGGCATGGTGAGTCGAGCCAACCACCTCCCCAAGAAGAAGAACAAGGACCATACATGACGCGCGCAAGTCACTTCATCGTTCGACAAGAGTTCCGTGAACGTTGCTAAGCCCTTGAGACGCGACAAGATGAAAAATTTGGCGATACGCAAGCCGAGTTCAAGAACATCGACAACCGCTTTGATGGCCTCGAACGACAAATGTAGGCAATGCATCACAACTTTGGCCACCAAAATGAAGCGCTTCAACGCTCCGTCGCCGAAACAAATGTCAATCTTCGACGCCTCATCGACGGAATGGCAAGACCACATTCATGCGCATCAAGCTCTTCAAGTTCTTCATGTTGTCATGCTCCTCATCAACAAGATCTACATCCAAGTGCGCCAAGCCGCAATGATGCCCCCGTGGTTGAAGATGGAAGTTATTCGAACTATGTACCTTCCCCACGGCATGCCGCAACGTCAAGCTATGATGGTGATTTCTCTTCAAGGCCACGAGCAAGGCAAGAAGCACACCGTCATCATGCAAGGGCACTAGTGATCCAACAAGAGCAACCACAAGAAGAACCACAAGTGCAACCGCAAGTCGACCACCATCGACCGTGACACATACTTGACGCAACAAGTGATGACTCCAATTTGGAGAATCAAGCTCGCCATCGATGTGAAGCTCTCCAAGATACTCCTCCTTGTCATCATCGTCATGAACGTCCGCACCGACACCATGGTCATCACGAGGCGCCTCCTCCACCACGCCGAAACTTGGAGCGCCAAGTGGTCCAAATTGAGCGACGCCCACCACGTCAAGAGGCTCAAAACCATGATCTTCGCAGTGAGGCCCATGTGCCTAACCAACATCACCAACCGAGGAACAAGCCTCCCCTTCGTCGTCAACCGCATCAACAGGCTCCACACCCACGCCACCATGAGGCCCAAGCGCCTCAACTACATCAACAGCCGCGCCAAGAGCAAGAGAAAGCTCCGCAACAACAACATCAAGAGCAAGCTCCGCAATAAGGTCATGAGAGCCAAGTTCCGCCACCTCAACCACAAGATCAAAAACAAGGTCACCAAGCGCGTCGCAATGACCGCAATGCTGAAGAAACTTTCGGCAAGCTCAAGTTCACAATGCCCAAGTTTACCGGATCAAATGACCCCGAAGAATACCTCTCGTGGGCACTCAAAGTCGACAAGATCTTCCGTATGCACAATTATAGCAATGAGAAGATGGTTGCCATGGGTTTGCTTGAGTTTGATGATTACACCATCCTTTGGTGGGAACAAGTTCAAGTTGCTTGTGATGCAAGACAAGAGACGCCAATTACAACTTGGCATGACATGATGGCTCATATGAGATCCCGCTTTGTACCCGCGCATTACACGCGCCAACTCTTCAACAACCTTCAATCGCTTTGTCAAGGGATAAAGACCGTGGAAGAGTACTTCAAGGAAATGGAACTCAACTTGATTCGTGCCAACATTGACGAGCGCATGGAGCAAAATATGGCACACTTCCTTATTGGGTTGAACCACCCAATCAAACGCATCATCGAGTTCCAAACATACAACACCATGGTTGAGTTTGTGGACATCGCAACAAAGGCTGAACGTCAAGTGCAAGAGGACATCAAGTACAACAAGCCCAAGACGTATTTCACCTACAAGCAAGCTTCAACCGCTATGCCAACAACCTTTAATGGAAGGTCCTCAAGTACCTCCAACCCTTCCTTCAAGCCCAAACTTCCTCAAGGAAAACTGCCCCAAGTGGTAAACAAGCAAAGATTGATACACCTATCAATGGTGAATGCTACAAGTGTGGAGGCAAAGGACACAAGTCAGCCGAATCTAGAAACAAAAAGGTATTGTTCATCCATGACAAGGGCGACGAAGAGTACTTGAGTGAAGATGAATTTGATGCCCATGTCAAGGAAGCAATGGCAAGGCAACGAGTGGAAGATGACCAAGAACTCCTCATGTGTGAACATGACGCATGTCCATCGCTTGTCGTCACAAGGATCTTGACCACTCAAGCACAAGAGCATGAAGACCAACGCTCAAATATCTTCCAAACACGAGCCGGCATCAATGGAAAATCTATCAAAGTAATCATCGATGGTGGGAGTTGCCACAACCTTGCTAGCACCGAGTTGTGTGAGAAGCTCAAGCTCAACCTCCATCCGCACAAGCACCCCTACCACGTGCAATGGCTAAGTGACCAAGGGTCCGTGAAGATCAAGCATACCGTATCAGTATCCTTCGGCATTGGTCCTTACAAAGACACGGTAGAGTGTGATGTGGTTCCTATGACAGTTTGCCACATGCTTCTTGGTCATCCATGGAAATTTGACAAGGCCGCTCTACATGATGGTCGCACCAATATATACACCTTCAAATGGCTCAACAAAACATGTGTTTTGCAACAAATGACTCCTAGACAAATAATTATGGATAATGCAAAGGCTTTAGCGAGGGCACAAAGCACAACACCTACTTGTGAGAAGAGCGGTGAGAGCGAGAACCACCTCATAGTGAGTGAGAGCCACAAGCCAAACTCGAGTGAAAAAACTAAGAGTGTTCTCCTGGCCACCAAAAGTGAGATGAGAGAAGTGCGGAAGAACCCATCCATCTTGCACTACGTCCTCATTTGCAAGGGCCTAGCGCAAGGAACTAATGAATTAACCAATGTTCCTCCATCTTTGATGATTGTCTTGCAGGAATTCAAGGATGTGTTCCCCGAAGAACTCCCACATGGACTACCTCCTCTTCGCAGCATCGAACATCGCATTAACCTCATCCCCGGCGCACCCCTTCCAAACCGCGCTGCCTACCGCACGAACCAGGAGGAGACGGAGGAGATCGAATGTCAAATCAACTAACTTGTCTCCAAAGGTTTGATCCAAGTTATGACTAGTCCAAGTGTCATTCCCGTCATTCTTGTCCCAAAAAGGATGATACGTTACGGTTATGCATGGACTGCCGTCCAATCAATGCTATTACCATGTGTTATCGACATCCCATACCACGTCTCGATGACATGCTTGATGAGTTGTGTGGAGACACTATTTTTTTGAAAATTGATCTTCGTAGACGTTACCATCAAATACGCATGGCTAAAGGTGATGAGTGGAAAACTTCCTTCAAGACCAAACTTGGTCTCTACGAATGGTTGGTTATGCCCTTTAGCTTATCTAATGCCCCACCCACCTTCATGCGCCCTATGAATCACATCTTGCGTTCTCTCATTGGAAAAAGTGGTGTTGTCTATTTCGATGATATTCTTGTTTATAGTAAATCACTTGAGGACCATATAACACATGTCAAGGAAGTTTTGCAAATCCTTCGACATGAAAAGCTTTATGCTAATCTTCCTAAGTGCACTTTTGCTAAAGACAAGTTGATTTTTCTTGGATTTGTCGTTTCTTCAAAGGGAATTGAAGTTGATGTCTCCAAGGTCAAGGACATACGAGATTGGCTCGTCCCAACAAATGTGAGTGAACTCCAAAGTTTTCATGGGTTGGCCGGTTTCTATCGTTGCTTTGTGAAAGACTTTTCAACCATTGCTTGTCCTCTCAACGAGTTGACGAAAAAGAATGTCACCTTAGTATGGGGCACATCTCAACAAAAAGCTTTTGATGAACTTAAAAAGAGGATCACCGAAGCACCTCTTCTTGTGTTACCGGATTTCACAAAAACTTTTGAGATAGAGTGTGATGCTAGTGGTATTGGCATTGGTGGAGTCCTTATGCAAAACGGATGTCCTATAGCCTACCATAGCGAGAAACTTGATGGTGCTCGCCTTAACTATCCGATTTATGACAAAGAGCTTTTTGCCTTAGTTCGTGTCCTTCAAGTGTGGCAACACTACCTATGACCGAAAGAATTTATCATACATTCTTGCCATGAGTCGTTGAAATATCTTAAAGGCCAAGCCAACTTGAGTAAAAGACACGCTAAGTGGGTTGAGTTTATGGAGTCTTTTCCGTACATTGTCAAGTATAAGAAGGTCAAAGATAATATAGTTGCGGACGCTTTGTCTCGCAAACACACAAGCCTTCTTATGAGACTCGAAATCAACGTGTTGGGTCTTGAGGAAATAAAATCGTTGTATGCTTCTGACCCGTTCTTTGAACCAATTTTCGCAAAGTGCTCCATTGACAAAGGAATTGATGATTTCTATTTTCATAAGGGCTTTCTCTTTAAACAAAACAAGCTTTGCATTCCGAAATCGTTGCTCCAACTTTTGCTTCTCCAAGAATCTCATAGTAGAGGCCTCATGGGTAACTTTGGCCGTGACAAGACATTGGACATGCTATCCACTCACTACTTCTGGTCCAAGATGAAGCGCGGCGTGGAGCGCTACGTTCAACGATGCATGACATGTGTTCAAGCTAATTCACAAGCTAACCCTTATGGTCTTTATATGCCATTGCTTATTCCTCATACAACTTTGTCCGATATTAGCATGGATTTTGTGTTAGGATTGCCTAGATCTAAGCATGGTCATGATTCGATATTTGTTGTCGTGGATCATTTTTCCAAAATGGCACACTTCATACCGTGCCAGAAGACCGACGATGCTTCACATGTTGCAAATCTGTTTTTCAGGGAAATCGTCCATCTTCATGGTGTGCCATGAACAATCGTCTCCGACCGCGACGTCAAATTCATCAGCTACTTATGGAAGACCCTCATGGCCAAGCTCGGCGTCAAGCTCCTCTTTTCATCCGCGTCGCATCCTGAAACCGATGGACAAACCGAGGTTGTCAACTGAAGCCTCCGAACTCTTCTACGTGTCTTGATCAAGAAGAACTTGAAGGATTGGGAGGAATGCATTCCCCACGCCGAGTTCGCCTACAACCGTGCCAAGCACTCAACAACCAAGGTGAGTCCATTCATGGTCGTCTATGGTTTCGAGCCCCTCACCGCGCTCGACATCCTATCGCTGCCTCTACACGAGCGCACCAACATGGACGTTGAGAAGCGCGCACAAGCTATGAAGAAGCTTCATGAAGAAACAAGAGCTACTATCGATCAACAAGTCCTTCGCCAAGCTTCAAGGTTAAACAAGGACAAGAAGGAAATGATATTTGAAGAAGGTGATCTTGTGTGGATAAACCTAAGCAAAGACCGCTTCCCCAAGGAATGCAACTCCAAGCTCAAGCCAAGAGGAGATGGTTCCTTCAAGGTCCTCAAGAGAATCAACAATAACGCCTACATCATCGACATACCGGCGTCCAAGTACCTTGCAAGCAATACATTCAACGTCAAATATCTCTCACCCTACCATGGAGATGTTCAAGATGACAACCATGAAGAGTCGAGAACGACTCTTTCCCAAGGGGGGAGCTGATGTAGCCTGTCCAATGGATGCTCCTACATCTACACCACCAAGTCCTCCAAGTGGACCGATGACCTGTGCCCGAGCCAAGCTCCTTCAAGCTAAGGTGAATTCGCTCCTTGTCTCATGTGACTTCGATACATCCTTGGATGGCTTGCTACTTCATGCCAATACGTTATGCATCATCAGGTACGAAGCCCATGAGCAAGTGCCAAAGGAAGCAGCCAAGCCATCGCAAGACGGAGTCGCGGACCAAACCGGTGCTAGGGTCGACGGACAAGAATTCCTGCCAGAATTTCCGGCGCACGCTCCGGTGGACCGGACCAGCGATCGGAAATACCAGCACACGCCGAATGCTTTCGGCGACTACCGAAAGGGGCTTCTGTGAGCCATTCGGGTTTCGACCAGAAATTCCGATGGTGACTAGAAATTCTGGCGACGATTCCGGCACCGTCGAACTTGTTGCCGGAATCGCCTCTCGAACGCCTACCTGGGTTTGATGCCCGAGAGTATTCCTATTTCGTCTAGTTTTCACCTTTTTATGCCCAAACTACCCCTGGACTTGTGGCTGGCCTATATATAGCCCCCACCTCTATTGTAAACCCTAGGCATGATATTTGGAATTAGTGGAAACCCTTTGTGGATCTATCTAGTTCTTGCCTCATGCTCCTTTGACAAAGGAGCACCAAATATCCCAAACCTCGTTGGAGTTTGCATCATGCCTCCGTGTTGTACAAGGTCTAGGCATCGGAGTTCCTTTGCCTAGACGTCAAGACCTCACTGACTCTCCCATCTCATCATGCCAGTTCGAGAGAGAGATCCCCGCCCGACGTTGATCCTAGGGATTGTGCCGAGCCGGTACACGCCAGCGTGAGCAATCAGCTTGTATCGTGTCTTCGTGGTGTGTGTGTGTTCATCGTGTTCTCCCTGTGTGAGTTCGCGGATTCGCTCTCTCTCTCATCCCACACCTCCTCCGCCTCGATTTCAAGGGATTCGTGAAAGATCGGGCCATCCCCGAAGTTGCCTCGCAACAGGAAAAGAAGACACATGCAATGTCACAAGTGGATCAATGTGGTTAAGGAAAAGAACACACATGCAAATGTCACTAGTGGATCCAAGTGGTGTAAGAAAATAACGCACATGCAAATGTCACTAGTGGATCAATGTGGTTTAGGAAAAGAACACGCATGCAATAAATCAGTGGATCAATGTGATTTAGGAAAACAACAGAGATGCAAATTTCACTAGTGGATCAATGTGTTTTAGGAAAAGAACACACATGGAATGACACCAGTGGATAAATGTGGTTTAGGAAAAGAACACGCATGCAATGTCACAAGTGGATCCATGTGGTTTAGGAAAAGAACACACATGCAAATGTCACCAGTGGATCCATGTGGTTTAGGAAAAGAACACCTATGCAATGTCACCAGTGGATCCATGTGGTTTAGGAAAAGAACACACATGCAATGTCACTAGTCGATCCATGTGGTTTAGGAAAAGAACACACATTCAATGATGTTGTGCCACGCAGAGATAAAGACAACTTTTTCCCTATGCGGTAAACCCAAGATCCAACTTAGGTAGAAGGTCACGAGGATTACCACTAGACGCGCTGTTGCAGAATCGATGAAGCACGTCGCCTTATGCAGTGTAGTCCTCACGATCCGTTCCGGTTCTAAGATCGTCGAAGTGCTGAATGTACAACACCTCCGCCAGTATCCACACGTACGAGGAGGAGCACCGACGGTGGACTGCTAGATCCGGTACGGCGGCGATAGGACGGACTGGGGCTAGGGTTTCCAGCACATGGAGTGACCTAACCGTGTGCTCTAAGCACCTGTGCCCCAGCTTATATAGGGAGTGAAAGTGGGGTCCACTCACTTGTGGCCCATTCACTAAAAGGCCTATATTAGTCACTGCAAGTCCAAGTTGCTGACTAAGTCAATGTCTCTATTTGGCTCCAACCCAAATAGATTTCCTGTTTGGGTCTAACCCAAACTTGCTCCCGCTCTTGAGTGTGTGACCCGACAGGCTCATGGTAACCCG